>JAWRVZ010000018.1:310000-997500 GCA_037043235.1 Rhodeus uyekii | reverse complement strand
TAATTGGCACTTGAAGTTGATTTAATGGGATCAACATGCAGCAAATAATTCCACGTAAACTCTACTAATTAAAAGTTTGAAGCCAGTAAGACTTTTTTATTGTTCTGGAAATGTGTCTCTGCTGTGCTTCTTAATATTTTTTTCCAGGATTCAAAGGAATAGCATTTATTTATTATACATTTTTATACATTTTTGTAATAATGTAAAAGTCTTACTGCCACTTTTGAGTAATTTAATGTGTCCTTGCTGAATAAAAGTAATCAATTCTTTGAGTAAAAAAACAAACTTTTTAATGGTAGTGTACCTTAATTTACATCAAACATATATTAATTTAACAACATACCTTGTAAAGCAAAGGTGCTTGTCCAAGCTTTAGCAGTGCAATTTTATTGGTCACATTTGTACTAGCTTGGACTCGTCTCAAATCCTCAGGGCTCCCATACTGAACGTCCACCACTTCTGCCTGAAAAAAAATGAAACACTTTTAAACATTTACATTTTTAAAATGGTTCAGGGTAGAACCCCTCTAGTTGCCTGTGTGTGTGGAATAACAAGCCTCTGATTTGTAATGTTGTGGCTCGCGTAACTCACCCCATAAAGCTAGTTGTCACATTCATTACAGATAGCAAAGCATGAGTGAAAATAAAGTGAATATCTCAGGCTGTGTATAATGGGAACAAGCACATATATTAGCCACCATACTATAAATCATGCACTGACACAGCATAGATGTCACAGCTCTGAAAGAATTCAAGGCTGATTCATGGCAGCTGCACTATTCGTTTGCACTGCTAAATCAGAACTCAGTTTGTGAGTTTAAGAAAAGTGAGTACATCCAACTGACGAGGGCTGATGAGGTGGGGTCAAACAAAATGCTATTTAGGGCCCAGAGACACAAAGTGGAAATGCATTACCTGAGCTCAATTCATTTTCATTGGGCTCGGAGTAAAATGAAACATGATTCCGGGCAGGAGAGTCCATCTCACCGGTATCATAAAAAAGTCCAGTGAAAGATGGGATTTATCATTAATGTCTGCATTTGCATTATAAAAGTGTTTTCCGTTTAGAACCTCAAAAAAGCGACAGAAAGTGGATGAATGGGAATGGATGAGACTTGCACTGAGAGGTTGTCATTAAGGTAATGAAATTAACGAAGGCATGCATTGTGGAGAACAAATCCCTCCTCTAGACAAGCGACAGCTCCTTTCACGAGTCATCTCATCCCCGGCGACTCGAAACAGCTAGAAGAAAATAACAATTGTTTTCAAATCTCCGTGATTGAGGAGGACCCCGTAATTAAACATTATTTTGAGGAGAATGTTAAATAACACCCCAATCAAACAGTGCCATTAGAGGACAAACAACGAGAGCAGCGACATGTCCGCTGTGTATCAAAATTCAACACTTATTCAATGCTCAATTGAATATTTTTTTTCCACATTTAAGAGGCTGCAAAGCGCTATTACAGTGAGAACCTCTTGGAATAGCAAACTAATTTAAACTGCACCTCTTGTGTCCATTTGATAGAACCTTTTGTAAATATCCATGTAAGATTAAAATTTGAACTACATTAACAAGTTTTGTTGAGGTGTTGCAGAAACGTTTCATCATTTCACCACTTTTTATATAATAAAATCAATGTTAAATGAATACAAATGACCACTCCCAACAGTATAGCTTACGCATCAAAGGAAACACTGAGAGCAAGGTGTATCATGCAACGCATATAGAATAGACATTTTTCCCCACTCTCCATAGAGTAGCTATAGGATCAAATCGTCTGTGCGGCTCACATATTCTAAAACGGCAAAGTCTGAACAACACACAATTCTTTATTTATCAAAAAGGCTTAGTGAAGAGGGGTTCACGACAGCGCTGCAGGGTGTCTGCCAATTATTTTTTGATCTCAAAGGATTTTTCTGAAAGAAACTCAACAAAATATAAAATATCAGGTTCAACCAAAGCTAGTCAAGATGTCCTTTGCTCATTAAAAATATACTAGACTTAAAAAAGTAATTTTTAAATAAAAAAATAAATAAAAACGAAATATTTTTTGTGGTAGTTTTAAAAAAATATATAAATGGAGGGAAAACTTCTGTCTTTGAGTAGGCCAAAGACAAACATTCTTAAACTAAAGGAAATGCAACTTTCATTCTCACTACCTGACCTCAGTTTCATCTTAGAGAAATTAAGGGCAGTAATTGCCCAGCGCCTGCACCTGATCATCACTAATATGCTGTGGAGAGAAACAGCCAGGGAGCATGGAGGATTTAACTCATCAAGACTAATTACCCTCGGGATCCCCCTCAAACGTATTACTGACCAGAGGTAAAGCCTCCACTGAATTTACCACAAACTATCAAACTTTTTTTTTCTGCTTGTTTCTTGTTTAGACTTTAAATGATATGGCTATCTGAACTGAGCAAAATGATGGGGACAGAGTGCCATTCATGGATTCCCTGAAGAAATTAAACTGAACCATGGGATTTCTTTGTTGATTGAGCTTTAGTATGTTAAAAGGGTTTTCTTTGCTGGTACAAGTGATAATTTTCTGCATCATTTGATTGATAATTATCTTATTCCACATGGCTGGCTCAGTGAATGTGTCAATATCTTATATCATAACAGATATTGTTACGCTTCATAGTGTTTGTAGTGCCTGTTTCTGTACACCCATTTTTTTGTCGTACACTTGCATTTCACAGGACTTGCGATTGATTAACTATCCTGTCAATCAGCATTGTTTGCGTTGACACGCCTTTTTCCAAGATCCTATCAGAACGACCAATGGACTATGAAGATTTGGGAGTGATTGTTACGATCTTTAGGACTATGTGTGGGTTTTGTGTGTGTATGTGTCTGTTCTCTGTTGCAGAAACCTGCCCTTCCATTGGTCCATCCACTGGCATGTGTTCCAACCAATTGCTGCCTGCTCTCTCGGATCAGCCAATCGCACACCGCGCTTTGAGATCTGCAAGGCCTATAAAACCCAAGATGGCGGTTCTATGAGGGAGGCTGCTTCTTGCTTTGTACAGCTTGCTTTTGCGTTGTAGAGCTTTTCTGTTTGTTGTTTCTTTTGTTATCTTGATGTCTTTTTGACTTGGTCAATCTTGTAAGGCCTTTGGGCCTTGTTTTTGTTCTTCATTTATGAATGTTCTTTTATTTTGAATTGGGAACAGGTTATGGGCCCTATGCATTGTGCACATGTAGGTTATGGTTCTGTTTATCTCCATCAGGTAAGGAGTGTTAACTTCAACTTAACATCAGCGCGTCATTTCGGCGTAGCTCTTTATCACATGTTGGTTGTTCGGTCTTTGTTTTGAAATCTGTATTTAAGTATTGAGTAAGCCACATTTGCTCAAGTCCTTTTTGTGTACTGTGTTTATATTTTCGTGTCATGTTCACCATACTTAAGAGTATACTACATCTGACTTAAATGAGGCGATGAGTTTAGCAGATCACGTGACATACACGGATATACATTTGTTTTGTGTTTAGACACATTAGTTTAGAAGCAGGAGCTAACAATTATATTTTTGGTTGTTAGTTAGCGAAGTTAGTCGGATTGCGCCGAAGTTTTGTTTACTTTGTGGCTTAGTGTTTGGGTTCAAAGTTAGCCTATTTTTTTTTTTTTCATTTGCATTTGCTTGTTGTCTCTCACGTTTATTCCACGTTTATTACACGTTCAATTGGCGCACTCTTCAATACTAAAATTATTTATGATTTCACTTTCACTCAGTTTCATTCATCACACCATAGAGTTACAGGCAGACGTTTTTACGTACTCTGGAATAGCTTGTTGTCTCTCACGTTTATTTTGATGTTTAATGTTTGTAAATATGTCTTTATCAAATTATTTCACTATATGTTCCTGGTGGTTGTCAATTGGCGCACTCTTCAATACTAAAGTTTAAGTTTTAAATACTTAAGTTTCACTGAAATCAAATATTAAACCTTCTTTTATTATATTCAATTTTCTGTTGCATTGGGAAAAATAAGCAATTTAGATAAAATCTAACATGACTATACATAATTTTTTATTAATAAATTTTTACTTTTCATTGGCATAATTAGCTATACTGCTGTGATCACATCAAACTTGCTTGTGACATCTATGGCCAAACATGAGCGGATATGTTACTATGGTACTGCTGTGTATCTGTATGTTTACAGTGTAAAAAAAGTTATTTTTTAGCCCAGCTGTGGAGCTGGGAGTTGGTAAAAGTACATAATGTAAAATGCTCAGTGACCCACAAGCAGCTCAGGATAGCTGAATTAATCTCTAACGCCTCAGCACAAGATCCCCAAGCATTTCACCCATCAAGCGAGTCATATTTGTTTTTCCCTGCTGATTTTTAGACACAGCAAATGCAGTTTAATTTACATCAGGGCCTTGAGTATGTGCAGTGTTAAGATGGATGACTTTGACCCCCCTTGTGGAGGACAACATGAAAGCCAGACTGCAACTAACTCTGAGAACTTTTTTACAGAAGCTTATCCCTAAGATACAGCGTGTCTGTCTTGAAACGGATAATGGCAATGCATCTTCCTTAGACATTTCCTGTTCCCTTTGGAGACAGAAAGCATAACCTCTAAAAATAACTGGAGCATATATAACACGTGTGTGAAATGGGTTCAGTCTTGCATAATGGATTTGTTTTAACCTTCCGACAGGATGAGCGTTCAGGGGTGTGAAAGTAAGAGTGTGTTTGTATAAAAATTCTGATGCTAATTCAGCTGTAGCTGCCAATGCATTTATTGGGCAGTACAGTAGACAATATAAACATTCAATAATTCAATTTTTGTTCAATGATGTTGATAATGTCTTGCAAATGATCACTTACATGTATAGATTACTACATTTAGTTCAAGCCCTTGAATTTGATTGGATAAGAGGCATTCTACAAGTCCTTATAGTTTTTATAACGGATATTTATTTCCGTGGTGTTTTACACCAGAGTATATGAGTCATTGGTTGCAACAGGGGGGGAGGAAAGCAGCAGGAACCGTGTGCAGTCTTTCTTAAATAACAAAAATCAAAACAACCAAATATTCAGATTTCTTGAATGGAGCAACCAGTATGCATTGATGTTCACAGACAAAGAACAGCTGAAAATGAGGTCTGTAAATAGACAGGAAAACATTGAGGATAAGCAAGAAAACTAACTCTACACTGATGTAACATATGAAGGCAAATCAAAACCATGGAACCAGTTGAATTAACATATGAAATTGAACTGGGAACAGATCAAAACTGAAGTCCAACTCAAAAAAACACAAAACGATCAAATATGAGAAACAAAAATGTGAACGTTTTACTTGTAGCTTGGGGCGGTTTCACTCACCAGTGGGTGGGAAATGGAAAATCAGGAATGGAACAGGAGTTCCCTATCAGTCAGTCATGTTTGACATTACATCGGACTGACGTCATGGGGTCTCACCTGGGAGCCTAATCACCTCCATGTTTAACAAAATGCACCAATGAACATTGGCTAGTGAGATTTACATGCCAAGTCCCACCCACACAAACAGCATACGGGTATAAATAGGACCGGCATTACTCACTTCATTCATACTTTTGCTTTGGAGTCGAGCAGTCGCAAGTTTTGGTCGCTCTTTTCAGATAATCTCTACAGAGAGCAGTTTGTGCATCAGGAGTTATCTCTGTAAGCGGCAATTTTAATTGCTCTCACACAGCTCGCCACGGTTCTCTTAGATAGTGTAAGGGCATGTTTTTGTCATGACAAAACCAGTTTCCGTGCACTCAAAAGTGCAACGTTTCACCCCTCTGCACTTCAGTTGAGCAGCCCCCTAAAAGAGCAGCACGAACGATCAGCGTCTTTTTCAAGACGTCTTTTCGTCCGTGTGTTTCTGGACGCCGTTGTTTCATGACCTCAACTAACGGCCACGATCGTTGTCATAAACAGCATGCTGAGAGAGTGTTCGTGGATGATGCGTGCTCTCATTGCAAGAGCATGTTCATGCTGGCAAGGCAATTGCGACTCCCCTTCTTTAATATGGAGGCACGAGTCCCCTCTGTATCCACCCCCTCCTCTTTACTTTTATGGTAGAGATGAGGGAATAGGTAACACTCTGAGAGATCTGGGGGTCACAGTGGGAGTTTTTTCATCAGGCCAGCCCCCACGAACCTCCCACTCCTATAGCATGCCATATGCCATCGAGTTGACGGATGATCATGCAGGTCGTTCACATGAGGTACGTTGCATCTCGTTCAGGGCTCTGGTTGAAGATTCAATCGCTGCATCAGAGGGTTGGCTTTTGTCCCTGGAGAAGAAGAGGAAGTCGGGGTACCACCCTCCAGGATGGTTGCTTGTGTGAAATCGGATTTGGAGTCGATGGCCATGCTTTCCCGGGCTGTTGTGGGCAAAAAGCTTGAGTGATATGGCCATAGCCATGGGTGCATGAGGTGGTCAAAAAGTTGTCAAAGGCACATTTTAGTGCCTGAACCCACTCTTTTGCATCCTCCACTCCCATCCAAGGTAAGACAACGGCAGCCCTGAATACTAAGGTTTACAGCGCCGCTGGACAGGCCGCCTCTACTCTGCATGCCATGGCCATCCTGCAGGTACATTTGGCAAAAGTTGTCAATGAGTGGCATGAGACTAGTTTTGAGCCGGAGTTGTTGCAGGAGCTGCGCACGGCAACCGACTTTGCCCTCCGGGTTACAAAGGTCACGGTGCGGGCTCTCAGCCAGACGATATCCACTCTGGTGTTTCAGGAATGTCATCGCTGGTTGGACCTGGCCAAGATGGACGGAGACGGAGTTTTACAATCCCTACTTCATCATGCCCAAGAAAGGCGGGAGGTTATGACCAGTCTTGGATCTGCGTGTCTTGAACCGGACCCTGCATTGGCTCCCATTCAAGTTGCTTACAGGATTGGTTTGCACTAATTGACCTGAAAGCTACGTACTTTCATGTCTCAATACTCCTTCAACACAGACTGGTTCTTCGCTTTGCATTCAAGGGACCTGTTCCCATTTACGCACTGCATGCTTATGTGGACCGCACGCAGAGCATCAGTAGCTCTGAGCAACTTTTTTTTCTATTTTGGAGGACAGCAGAAGGGAAAGGCTGTCTCCAAACAGAGGTTGTCCCACTGGAAAGTGGATGCCATATCCTTGGTGTACCAGGCCAAGGTGAGCCATGCCCCCTGGGGATGAGGGGTCGGATGTGGCGGCGGAATCTGACACTGGGTTTCGTGCCTATGTGCATGCCCTATTGGTCATCCCTTTTACTGGGCTAGATACCCATATGATGAGATTCCCTCTCGGTAATCCCATTTGTGTATGCCCCACAATATGGTTTCCCTCTCAGTAAACCCATGTCTTTCCCTTGGCAGTTCTGCTCTGCCCCGTTTCATCCGGCAGATAGTCCTCCCTGCGATAGGTAGGACCTACCATAGAGACCTTCCTTATGTTCTGCTGCCCCTCGGGTCAGTCCATATGGGTAACCACCACCACCATGTTACCTCCCCCATTGGCAGGGTGTGGTCTCCGTAGCATCCCCTATTGGACGCTTTCCCAGCGTTAACAACACTGGTCGAGCTGAACAATGGGAATTGAGATCCGAAGCACTCTTCCCTATTAAATGTCACATAAAAAAAAACAGAAGCCTGGCCTTCCTTGCAGTATGTCCTGCGCATTCCATCCCGGCTGGCATCGAGGACTAAGCTCAGGCTTACTTTGGGCCCTGAGTAAGTTATAACTATGTGAGAGAAGTTGCCTAAAGACATGCCACAGCTTACCAGGATCTGCATCTCCAATACTCATTACGCAGTTCAGTGACTGTGGCGTTTTCCATAGAGACACCATGACATCAGTCTGACGTAACGAATGTGACTGAAAAGGTTACTAATGTAACCCTGTTCCCTGAAGGAGGGAACAGAGACTTTACGTACCCCTGCCACAGTCCTGAACTACCGCTAAATGGCCGGGACACTCTCTCGGCTTGCTGTGCCATTGCACTCCTCAGGAATGAATTTGTGTAATTATCTTATTTATCATGGGAAAGAATGGTGATTTAAGCAATTTTGAGCATGGCATGGTTGTTTGTGCCTGAAGGGTTAGACAAATCTCCATCAACTGCAAGATGCTACGTAGAATTAAGGCAGTTCTGAAGGTGAAAGGGGGTCAAACACAGTATTAGGATGGTGCTTCTAATAATCCTTTAGGTAAGTGTATATGTATACACAAGTAGTTTTTTTTTTTTAAATCATATGATGGCAATGCTGAATTTTGTGCTGCATTCTTCAGAGTCACATGATTCTTCAGAAATCATCAATATAAGTTTGTGTTTGGCATGTCCAAATGCATTTTGGTTGATTACCATGTGAAGCATATTCCACATTTTTTAATTCTGAGTTATCAACCCATATGATATTTCCAGTACCAATCATGGTACATGATACTTGAGTATAATGGCACGATATAACTCACCACTAGACTTCCCACAGCAGAATAGGCTGCAAACGCAAAGGGTTCAGTCGTGGATGTGGACGGCTGGCCACACCTCGCTCCACTGGGCAGGTAACACTGGTTTTCAATCTTATCGATGATCGTGCTGAGGGTGGGTCCGGGATAGCTCAGCAGAGCTGTGTGATTAGTCACCTGGACGTCTTTTAATCCAAGCTCCTCCCACCGCTGAGCAATGTACCTGACCTTGGACTCTTCTGTGAGATCAGACAAGCTGTCGAAGTCCCTGTGTCGAAGCAAATGCAACAGGAAGGAAACATCAATAAATGCATGTAGTATTTTGCAAAAGGCACCCCTTTATAACCCAACAACAAGACAACACTTAAAGCATTGATGCATATGTTCAAATCTCATTATCATTAGAGTAATTAGCACATTGTTGACTTTAGGTTAACATTTGTTTTCCTCAAAGGTATTTACATGGTCTATTGACATGAAGCTGCAGCTAGAAATGTGGGACAGAAATGGAGAGAGGTCCTCCATAATTCATATTCCGGACAAGCCTCAGTTAATGCAACTGATGAATATGGCGGTGGAGGGAATCAATTGTCTCCTGAACAAACGGATGCACTATTAAAAAAGGATTGCCTGGAGAGAAAGTAAATTAGCAACAGACGGTTAAACATGAGAGTGAGAAATGAAGCGCTGCTAAGGTGCTCTGACAGCTCAGCTTCGCTTATTTCTTAACCGTCACGGCACGTGGAAGGCACAAAGAGAAACACATTGTTATCTTGTAACTTGAAAACTTTGAGAGCTCTCAAGCCCATCAGCATGCCAAAGCTCACTCAGTGATTTTATAGGAGAAACACAGCAGGCCTGCCCATTCTCTCAATCTTCAAAACAAAATTAATTGAAGTGTAAAAGTCAGCCAAGAGCCTCTAGAAACTATAAATCATTTAACTGCACTTTTCCCCTTTATCCTCAATGATGAATTTGCAGCCATTGATCATACGGATATTGCTAACAATATCCGTAAACCAAATGGGACATATTGTTCCTCTTCTCTGCTAACAAACAAATCTAATTATACAACTTTTTCAGGTGAAATAGGTTAAATCTTTTAAAACATATCTGATTTTGACAGCACAAAAAAAGCAAGAACACACTGGCATATTTGTACTGCCTAATATGAAAAGTACAAACTAAATCAATAGTGTCTGGTCTGCTTCCTGCTGAGAGAGCTTTTATATGCACAACAAATATTCTGCATTAAATTCTAATCTGTGTTGTATCTGTGTTGTTTACTTGCAAAATACACAAAAAGTAAAAGGGGAGGAAATCATTGAACCTTCAAATGTACAGAGCCCCTAAAGGGACATGGTGCCATGTCACAGAGCTGCCCTCTGTTCCTAGTGTTCCCCTTGTTCAGCGTCTTTTGTTTAACGACACAAACACAAACTTGGGTTTTTAAAAACTGTTTATTTACCTTGATGTGCCAGTGACATGGAGAGGTGAAATACACACAGTTACACTCACCTAGACCTAGACTGTTGTCTCAGACTGGCCACCTGAGTACTAAAACCTGGAGCAGCATAAATGGTGGTGGTCATCTTGACCTGATCAAAAGACCTGAAAGGAGTTTTAGTATTATTTTTAATACTTTTGCATCATGAGAGTTGGAGACACCAAGCAGGTCGGGAAGTAGGTTCTTCCTCTTGACTTTCTATAATTATTGCTGAAATGAAGTCATGTTGTCTTGCTGTGCTATTTATATTTTTGTATTGGAGGAAATGCAGTTCCACGATTTTAAAATTAAAGAATTTTGTTCATGTGATTATTTCTGAGTAATTTCAACATGCTTATTTTACTGCATTTGCTGTTGAAATGTGTAACGATAATGAAAAAGGAAGGAAAATGATGTGTCCATGACTGATGTTCTCATCCTCCTCAACATTTTTTAAGGAATGTTTAAACACATTCAAAATTTAAATAAAGGTCAATGACAGGAGCACATGGCCAAATTCTTTCCAGATTTCTAGCATACATCTGTATTTTATATCTCTTAATAATTTTCCAATTAAATGTCAAATATTATCTTGTCAGAATATGTACACGACATATTGATTATCTATACCAAAATGGACCGTTTTCAGGACCAGGAATGCTACCAAACTTAAGTAAATTAACAAAACTATTAATTGCATAAATTATAAGTATTTAAAAATTATAAATAATTACAAAAATTGTTATATTAATGGCAGACTTCAGCAGCTTAGTGTGGCGGGAATTTCCCAAACTATGCACAATACTCGCAATCCAATGCCAAAACCTTGTTAAGTGGCCAAAAGGCTGTGTTCGTGTGTGTGTATACTCATGTACATTTCCTAATGCTATAGGACGTTTTTTTGCTAACTGCACCTGCTGTAACATTTCCAAACATAACCTTTCTCTCATTCCTTCTGTACTCTTCGAGCAGTTCTGGGTTGCTGTATAATTTTTCCCTGAAATTTGTTGACCTGGCCTTTGCTAAAGTTTTTTTTTTCCTCACTTGCTGAGTGTCTTACAACGAAACAAACCAAAAAGTCAATCAACAGTTATTAAATATTTTAGTTAAATTAAAATTCTCAAGATATATTTACAAGTAATATGTAATATGATTACATTTTTATTCACGAAAAATAAGTTATATCTACTGCAACTGGCCTTAAATGATTGTGGTGTATGAGAATGGCGACTGAATTTCAGAAATGCAGTGTTACTTTTACGCCAGATGTAATGGGACACACAACTTCCAAAAAGTTCAGCTTTTGTCTCATCAGTCCACAAAGTATTTTCCCAAAAGAATTGGGGATCATCAATTTCATCATCATGTTTTCTGGCAAGAATGACACAAGCCTTAATGTTCTTTTCATAAAGTAGTGTTTTTTTGTCTTGGAACTCCAACATTGTTATGAATATGAGCTCCGCGTTCCCCTCTCTGGCCACCAGAGGGAGCTCACATATATATACTGACACTACATTTCCCATCATGCAGTACATTGGACTGATTGTCACACCAGCTGGACACCATTATATGAACTATAAAAGACTCCCTCATCCGTGTGCACACACGTCTTGATTAGCCCCGGTCCTCATTTTGAGCGTATATAACTGTCTGTTTGCCTGTTACTGTTTCTGCCTGTTTACCCGTTATAGATTCTGTTCTGCCTGCCCCGACCTGTGCCTGGATTAGCGCTTATGATTGATATCTGCCTGTCTTGACTTCCCCGCCTGGATTAACGTACCTGATTCTGTGTGTCTGCTTGCCTTTCTGACTCTTGCCTCGATTACCGATCACGAATGCTCTGTTTGCCCTGACCTTCTGCCTGTACGACCATTCTTATTAAAGACAAGCGATTGGACCCTGCCTGTGAGTCCCCTTTGTTACAAACATGCAGGCCATTTTTTCTTATGGTGAAGTCATGAATACTGACCTTAATTGAGGCAAGTGAGGCCTGCAACTCTTTTGATGTAGTTGTGGGGTCTTTTGAATGAGTCCTTACTGCACTCTTTGGGTAATTTAATGGGAACCCCTGTTCCAAATTTTCACCATTTGTGGATGATGGCTCTCACTGTGGTTCTCCGGAGACCTAAAGCTTTAGAAATGGCTTGATAGATGACTGATAGATCTCAATCACTTTCGTTCTCATTTGTTACTGAATTTCTTTGGGTCTCGGCACAATGCCTTGCTTTTGAAGATTTTTTGGTCAACTTCACTTTGTCAGGCAGGTCCTATTTAAGTGATTATTTGATTAAGAACAGGTGTGACAGGGGTTGGGGGTATACTTTTCAAACAGGGCCATGTAGGATTGGATTTTGTTTCCCCTTAATAATAACAACCTTTGTTTAAAAACTGCATTTTTTTTATTTACATGTGTTATCTATGACTAGTATTTACATTTGTTTGACGATCTGAAACATATAATTGTGACCAACATGCAAAAATATAAGAAATCAGGAAGGAGGCAAACTCTTTTTCACACTACTGTAGATTGAGTAACAAACAATATTTAAGTTGTATTAAAAACGATGCAAAATAGTACATTGTTTGTGACATTGTACATTGAAAGCTTGAAAAGTTTTTAGAGGTTCAACTTTAAAAGATTTAACATGAATTGAAATGTTGCTAGTGAGTTTTAACATGAATGATCAAGTTTGTTAGATTAGTTGCTAGGTTTTGAAAAAAAAAAAAAACAGGTGTTACTGGGGGTAAAAAACAGTAATGTTTGGTTATTTTTTTAAATTAAGAATAATTTGTCAGGTATAACTTTAAAACCACATCTGATTTATGGCAAATGTCTTACATGCCTAAGGAAAACAAAGATGTCATACTGACTAATTTTACAATATATTTCACTGTCATCTAGAAGTTTCATGTTTTTCTATAGACATTCTAGACAATGTTCTTTTTTATAGATAGAGTGGACAGAAAAGTTTTAAATTCCATATTCTGTTCACAGTGTACCACCATTAAAAAAGCAAGTAGTTTTTAAAAGTTTCCTTTAGCTTCCCAAGCAAAAGACTCATCCAGTGATTCAGGAGAGCGGACAGCAGTCTAGCCCAGCATTGAGCCACTATGACCTGACAGAGTGTGTCCAATCCCTCACGGCTGTGCATGGGTGCCTGGGTAATCTAATTAAAAGCGTGCTCTGCATGAGTGGAGAGGATGATTCCTAACCTCTCTCAGGTAATGGTTCTCCAACCTCCACCCCCACTACAGCTGGCACAAGACTTAAATAGTAACCCTAGACATTATTTATGGAGAAACTGTTTCTTCAAATGATTGTGTGACCAATTTTAGAGTGGACCAGTTTGAAAAGAATTACAAAGAAATGTATTTTCCTGGTGAATTATAAAGGGTCTACAACTTAAATGTCTGGTGCTAAATAAAATGGGATCAGTATGGAATAACTTTTCATAAAAATTATTTTGCAAATAAATTAAAATAGAAAATGTTTCTTTTAATTTAACAAAATATATGTACAAATTAATGAAAAATGAAAACAGAACATAGTCAAATAGGAATGCATACCGAATTAAAATACATTGTTTACATCAAATTTGATAATTCAGTGTTATATTTGCCCTATGAACAAAAGTAAAAAAAAAAAAAATACATATATATGAGCCATGAGCCAAGCCACCCTCCTCAATGAGTGCCCGGCAGGATTGCAGTGTTCTTACTCGCAGACGCTCACAGTCGGCCCCCTCAATGGCTGACTGAGAGTGCTGCGTTCCAAGACAAACACATAGATCATGTGTATTCCCACCCTTGATGTAGAGAGGACACACTTTCTAAAGTGCTGTTTCCTTTCCATATCTGGTACTATTTCTAAATAGTAACAGCAAAGATATTATATTTAGGATAGACAAACACAATGTGGAAAAATGATTTGCATAGAGTGCTAGCTGAAGATGATGTTCTGTCATGCCATTAGACTGATTTCACAAAGAGACATTTCTACAGGTCTTCGATGCAGAACAAGTTCCCTTGAAAGAAAATTTATATTTACTATTTAGTTTAAACTCTTAAGAGTGAGCCTGTGAGTGAAATGTGCTTTGGGTATTGAAATAAAAAACTATTTGGATTTATTTAGTTTCCTCACATTCATGTTAAGCAGTACAGGTGAATCAAATCAGGTGAGTAAATGCATAACACATGGTGACACACGTTATATCATTATTCGGTCACTTGATATTTTCAATATAATATCAAACCTGTCAGCTCTTGGTCCATTTAAAATGAAAATTTATCATCAACTTCTGTTTCGCGATTGACCAATCACAGAAGATATCAGTTCAGAAGACAGTGAAGAAAAACTCTGATCTTACTGGTCACAGCTTGACTAAGTCCAACCTCTTGTCAAGCAATTTTTGTTCATGCTCTCTGCAGTACAACCTAATGACTGATGCTTCTTCCTCAGGAGAAACAATCAGTTCACTACCTCTCACAATCTAGGCTCACAGCTGACGCCACTGGCTGGGAACAAGAGTAGTCTACAAACCCTTGTGACGGCAGATCCTTAACTCAGCACCATCTGTTATGGAGACTAATACAGACATCAGGAGATAAGCCTTTCTCTCCTGTCAGGCTACAAAAATCAGCAATTTCCACACAGGAAGCCTGTCAACAAAACTGCCAGATGAAGCATTATTTCTTCAAGCTTCAAAGCAATTCTGCTATCAGAATATATATATACTGATGTAATTCTACTAACATTCCCTTTGTTAGAAATATACCTCTAAATTGTGCTTTTGTGCAAACGATTTGATCTTTATGTTGAGCAAATACCAGTAGAGGAATTAATCCCCAGAATTAATTAATAATTTTTTAATTAAATATGGTTGAGTGGAGATGACTGACAGTTGATGTATCTTGTCTGAGACTGCAGATGGTCACCTGGGTTTTTCTTGGGTTGCGCCTGTATGGCTATTGAACTGTGGCGGTGCTATTATGGATGATAATAGTGGCGGTACTGAGTCCCAGACCATAATAAAGGCGCTTGGCTTTTTTTGTCCCCCAGGGTCCTTGAAGGGGCCATAGCGTGGTAGGTGAACAATGAGAAAGATAGGAGATATTTGTGGAAGCTTTCACTCCATTGAAAATATCTGACCCTTCTGTCCTTCAAAGGAACATTTCAAAAGTGGTGATGCAGAAAAAAAGGACTGCTCTTTCAGTTCATTTGAAACTGAAACCAAATTTGCAATTTGATTACAAAGAATGATTAGCCACAACATTAAACAATGTAAGAATGATTTCTGTAGGATCATGCGAAACTGAAGACTGGAATAATGATGCTGAAAATGCAGTTAATTTAAAATTAATTAAAAAGAAAAATTAAAAAATTAAACTGCACTGTTTTTTAATTTTTGTATTTATGATAAAATAAATGCAACCTTGATGGGCATAAGAGACTTTTAAAAACATTACAATTTTATTTTTTTATTTTTTTTATCTCTCGGTTTATATATATAAACAAAGATAAAATGATTAAGAAAGGTAACACCAATAATCACACATTGATTCTCAATGAATGAAACATTCAATTTGAAAATATTCACTTATTTATATTCTACAATTTGTTAAGAACAGAATGATGTGATAACAGTCAATATAATAACATCTGGGCATGCTCCTGATGAGATTTCAGATGGTGTCCTGGGGAACTACCAGACTTGGATTAGGCCATTGTGAGCTCATGGAGAGTCTTTGGTGCTACTTGGTGGCTTTGGATGCTCGGGTATATAATTTCCCAGAAGTTCTCAATTGTATTTAAGTCTCCGGAACACGAGGGCCAGTCAATGGCATCAATGGCTTCATCATCTAAAAACAGCCTACACATTACCATGCACCAGGAGTAATCCAGGCCACACTGCACAATTGTAAGGCCTGAGACTGTGAAGGATGTGTGGATTACATCCCGGGAGCTAACAGCAGTAAGGGAACCATTGCTAGCACATAGAGGTCTGTGCGACTGCCCAAGGATATACCTCACCAGTGGGTCATTACTGACCCACCACCAAACCGGTCGTGTTGGAAGATGTTGCATGCAGCATAACGTACTCAACGGCATATTGGTGTGTGCTCAATGTGAACCTGTTCTCATCCGTGAAGAGAACAGGGCACCAATGGTGGATTTTCCAATTCTACTGTTATCTGGCAAATGCCAATTGAGTTGCACAGTTTGATCAGAAACATGATCACCAGTGGCCTGCTGGAGGTATCTTTTAGGGTTCTGGAGGTGCTCCTCCAATTCCTCCTTGCACAAAGGAGCAGACAACGGCCTGCCTCCCAGTATCTCCTCCATGCTCTTGAGACTGTGCTGGGATACAATATGGATCTGCCATCCTGGATGAGCAAGACTGGCTGTGCAACCTGTCTGGGTTATAGGTACTGCCTCACACTAAATACAGTGACAAGGACCCTGACAAAACACGAAACTAAAGGAAAACCAGTCACGAAGAATAAGGAGATAACAACTGTCCATGGCCAACACCAGCAAAATCATTCCTTTTGGGGGGTTGTCTTGCTGTCACGTTCATGTGCACCAAACCACGTGAAATTGATTGAAAATCACTTATGCTTCCTAATTGGACCGAATGATATCCCTAAAGTTTAACTGACTCTGTGTTATAAAGTGATTATTAAGTGTTCCCTTTTACACACACACACACACACACACACACACACACACACACACACACAGACACGTTATGAAAAATTCATATTTGTTTTGCTTAGCTAGGCTTATTTGGCATCTGTAGTATGGCAGCAAAACAAGAAAAAAATAATGTGGTTTAAATCTTTTATAAAGCAAATGAAAACATGAAATTACAATACTATGACTATGCACAAACAACATTCTCAAATGCATTTACAGTCAGTATCAACATTCACAAATGACTCTTCAACAGCCATTTAACTCATGCTCTAAAACACCAACAATACACTGTTTTTGACTTTTCCACAGTCAGGAAGAAAACAAAAGATGCTAAACTTTACTTGAACTTAGAAATGAGATAAAAGAGATTTTTGCCTGATAAGCTGGAAGCCGTGAACGGATTTCTGATACAGGGAAGACATCTGCATGAGTTATGCAAAGCGATGCTCAAGTATGTATGCGATCATTCTCTCTTTCCAAGTGGATCCATCCTAAAGAAAGCAGTGTTGTATATCTTGGTTTACAACAACAAAGCTGAGAGTCTGAGAGATGTGTTTAGAGTATTTTTAAATGTTACATGCACACATTCGCCAGGACTATTTAAGAAACACTTTAAAGTAGCTAAAATAATTAGAAATTATACAAAAATAAAAATCAATTATACATAAATAAAACAATTTATTTTAGCTTTCCTGTGCCTCAAACAGAAAACATGGGTTTGATTAGCAGAGAAAGCAAGAACTGATTAGAATGTCATTGTATATCTTCGCTTTGGATAAAAGTGTCTGCCACATGCATACATATAAATATAAATAACAATAATAAATAACTAAATAATTATATTTATTAAATCATAATAATGATAATAATAAACAAACAAACAAACAAACAAACAAATAAATAAATAAATAAATAAAATAAATACTGCTGTCACAGTCTTGTCACGTTGTTCACGTACGGGTCCCTTTTACGTATATTCCATGTCCTTTTCACCTGTCCCTGTCTAATCACATCACTTATCTTATTAGTCTCATCAGGTGTTTTCCATTTCCCTCCTGTATAAATACCCTCTTGTGTGCCCATGCCAATGTCTTTGTCATTCGTTATATTATGTTCTTGGATGCATCCCTGAGTCGTTCCATGGTTTCTAAAGTTATGCAGAAGTGTGCGGTTCACTTTGTATATTTAAAGTGTTTCGGTCCGTTTCAGTAAAAGTAATTTCTGTTTGAAATCCTTGTTCTCTGAGTGGTTTCTCCTGCATCACACCGTAGCTGACAACTGCATTCTTCACAAATATGCAAACTGTTTTCAGAAGTGATTTATTGTGTTTGATTATTGTATTATATAGTGAATCGAAAGCTAAAAGTAGCATGTTAAAATCTCCCAGCTGACAGAATTCCTTCTTAGTGAATCCAACTTATACCAACCAAAGACCTTCTTCTACCCAAGACCACCATCACACAGAAGCTGAATGGCAAGTGTCTTTAAATTACACCTAACATTCTAAAAATGAGAGCAAGGCCATGCTAAAAACACAAAGCCACTATGAGAGTGTTCCAGACTGTAGCCTCTTCACCTGACCTCACAGTTTCACACTACCTGGCCTCCTTACACTCCTTTTGGCACAGCCATAATTTTTCAGTGAGACACTGCCCTTTCACACAGATCTCAGTGTTACTCAAAGAACAGCCTGTGCTGGCATCTAGACAAGCCAGTGTGTGAATGGAAGAGTTGTTTCAGACTCTGATCCAGGGATTACTGGAGCTTCTGCCCTTTGGCCAAGCTTTGGCT
This sequence comes from Rhodeus uyekii, assembly GCA_037043235.1. Classification (NCBI taxonomy): domain Eukaryota; kingdom Metazoa; phylum Chordata; class Actinopteri; order Cypriniformes; family Acheilognathidae; genus Rhodeus; species Rhodeus uyekii. Next base: position 979,074 of record JAWRVZ010000018.1, on the reverse strand, counting down.
CACTGCTTTACAGTCTCTGTCTCGTTCCCTAGCTTTCTCTCACATACTGTTTTTATAGGGCCAGAGAACTAATCGATAATCGACAAAATGTTTTAATCATAACAAAAATAGGTATTTAAAAAACAGTTTACTTTTATATGACATTACATTTTACATCAGTTTTATGAAAAGCATAGCATGCATGTTATTCATACATACTCTACCATTTGAAAGCTTGGGTTCAACAAGATTTAAAGAAGTATGTTATGCTCACTAAGGCTCCATTTATTTGATCATAAAACTGTGATTTTGTGAAATATAATTACAATATAAAATATATTTAATTCTCCTTTAATGTAAAATAACATTTTATGTAGTCTTGTGATGGCAAAGTCTCAGCAGCCTTTAGTACAGTACACTGATTTGTAACTTGTATTACTGTTATCAACTGTTAACATTTATTGTTTACCTTGCATCTCAGCTAAAAAAAAATTACCTTTCAGTTAACAACCTTTATGAACAATTTCAAACAGGTTCGTTCAGCGTACTGAGACTGCCCTTGTTCAGTGTTTTACGTTTCTAACAGCTGACTCATGACTCTTGTCTACATTAATTCTTCTCAATTTAACTTCAGCATTCAACACTTAGACTGCAGTCCATTGAAATTGCAGGTACTTCTCTAGCTTGGTTCACCTCATCTCACAGGTCATACCCAATTTGTCCAGTTAGGCAAGTTTAGATCCAAATCAGCACTATTACTACAGGTGTCCAGCAGGGATCAGCTCGGGGGCCCTTTATTATTTATCAGTTATTTACTCCCACTAGGAAATATTTTTTGGGAAACATGGTATCCATTTTCACTCTTACACCAGAGATATACAGCTCTGTTTATCTTCCAAACCTACTTCTTAACTTCCTCCATCCTCTCTTTCTAATTATTTGTCTGAAGGTAAAGCTTGGTTTTCAAGTAATGTCTAAACAAAGCAGTATAAATACACAGGGAAGTGAGGGTTAAGTAACAACAGGTGAAAAGGTGAAAAAACTAGGGTAGTTATCGAGGCAAACACAGGTAACTATAGAAACATGAGACAGGTGGAGGTATGGAGAGGTGGCCAGGGGAGAGCCAGCAGAGGAAAAGACTCCCACGACAAAGCAGAAAGTTCACCAGACTACGACAGCTTATCAGATGGAGCAAAAGTCAACCTTGGCATATCAGATGAATCAGATCTGGAGCCTAAGACCACGAGGGTATAGCAGCAACATGGTGGACCAGGCACAATTGAAGACAACCAAAGCATAACAGAGGTCCACCATGACAGAGCAGAGAACTCTACAGCATAGTAGAGGGCTACTACAATGGAACAGAAGACAATCAGGTCATATCAGGTATTACTGTGTACCAAGGAACAGGTGGAAGTGGAGACCATGGCAGCAAAGTGGAGCAGAAGGAACAGGAATAGAGAGCACTGAAAAGTTAGCAATGGCCTCTTTGGCCCAAAGTGGATTAGCTGGGAGTTCATAGACTGCCCCAATGACTAGACATCAAGTTCAAATTCAGACTCCTTATTGTATGAAGGACAGAATAATTGAGAGATTTTCTTTCGATTATCAAAAAAAAGTTGTTTCTTGCAACCTCGTGACCCATAGCTGAGAACAGAAATTCATATCTTTGCTTATATTTTGACACCATAGAATTCTCACAGAAGATGTTGTGCCTTTGTTAGCTGTGCCACAGTATATTGGCTAGTAAAGGTGGGCCTCTGATTCAGTGTCCTTTTGTTGTTTTTTTTTTCCCCTGATATTATTGCCATTAGATGTGATAATAGACACTGAACAAGTTGTGAAATAAATAAAAAAGACTAAAATGCATGTTTTTTTTACCCCATGCAGGCAAATGTTCAGAGTTCAATCATTTGTTTCTTTTTTTAGAACAGATATCTGGCCCAGCTTCGGCCACAGCGACTAGGACACATAGAGATCAATCAAACAACCTTTAAACCAGCATAACTTTTGGGCCTCTAATTACAATTATAAATCAATTGTTTGTAAGATAAAGCTCCTTCCTAAGTGGATCTGTACGGACCTTCCTATATCTCCATTCATCTGTAACAGGCGTGGTGCGGGATGACGAAGGCACAGAGAGCATGGGTAAGCCGAAAACTCTCTTTATTAAACAAAAACAAAAAACACAACAAAAAAGGGCACACTTGTGCAAAACAGAAGATAACATGGAAACATGGAGAAAATGGAGTACACTCTAACATCGACAGTTACGTGTACAAAAACTGACCAAGACAAATGTATAAAAGAGGGCTTTTATACATAGGATATTGGGGAACAGGTGAGTAGACTGACAAGGGAAGTGACTGATGTGACAGCTGACATAAATACAATGGGATCATCTAGAAGGAAATAGGAATTAACAAGACATGACATGACTGTGGCAGTAGCTCCCCTTCCTGGAAGGTGCTATCTCGTGCCTATAGTGGAACAACAACAAAATAAGGGAGGGGGACAAGACGGACAAAATGGTTCGGTGGAGCCAAGGGAGCGAGGAGCCAAGGTGGAGCCGATGTGACGATGAGCCGAGGTGGAGTGATGGGCACAGAGGTCCCCTGGATTCCACTTCCAACCTCTGTGCCTTGTGAGTGTGGTGGACCGGTGACCCACAGCGGCTGCCAGGTGTTGATGGGAGCTGTTGATTGGGCGTCAGACAGCGACAGAAGCAGGGCCGAGTGCTGAACTGATTAAGGAGGTGGGAGAGGGATACTGGGTGGGAAGACTGGAGAGGCAAGGAGTTCAGAGATCTCCAGACCGTCTACTGGAAGGAGTGCATTGCACCGCACGCTCAGCCCAGCATGGAAGAAACTGCAGAGCATTCTGTCCATGTAGTGCGTCTGGCATGCCCGATTAAAGACAGAGCGCACGAGCGAATACTTATCTTGTGCGCTGACAACAGAAGACAAACACAGAGAGCATTAAAACCGAATGAGACCGACGTGCCAGGATAAGAACATCACGCCTAGCACACAAGACACATCACAGACAGGAGAGCGCATAACTCAAGCACAATTGAAGCTGCCCGCTCACACAAAGACACAACGATACAGTAGTGTCAGGGTTCGGTCATAAAACCATGAGTAATCTAGACTGGCAGAACCCTGACAAAGACACAACCTACAAATGCATTGACTGGGGCTGTCATGGGAAGTCCTTTTAACTGTTAAAAGGATAAAGATAAAAACATTGCTTTCCTCAGCGGACATTCAAACTGATTTTGTGATTATGAATATAAGATTAGCCAGAAGAATATCAGATACAGGCAGATTATGCATTCAGTGGTTATGACCCAATTGTTAACTAGAGATTTGAAACAGTGGTGGAAGAATTTACGCACACAAAAGAGGATTTTTAAAGACACTCCGTTGTTGATTCTTGACTATTTACACACTAGTGCTGTCAAAATGTTGTCAAAACAACTGACCAAGACAAAGGCATACAAGAGGGCCTTTATACACAGGATAAGGGTGAACAGGTTATGAGACTAACCTCGGGAGTGGCTGACGTGATAGCTGACAGAAATAAAATGGGATCACACAGAAGGAAAGAGGAAGTAACGAGACGCGACATGACTGTGACATGATCTTTATGAGAATGGTGTAATTGGCTTGATTTTAGAAACACTTTGCAGTAGTTTCAGTCACTTATCAGATAATTATACTTTGCTGCACACAAACAGATAGAAGAGGAAAAGGAGGACAAAAAATTTGGAAAAAAACTCATCCAAACTCATATCTTCATAGATAACATGAGAGTTGCTTCAGCATATCTACCTCAGCGGGCTTATGTTTCAGTGTTGCTACGCAGAAAATCAAGTGATTTCTAATTTACTACATGGTATACTTTTAACAACATTCATAAATTATAAAACGGTTATCAGCCACCGAGAACTACAACAAACTTCATCATTATGAAATTCATGAAAGTGCCATACGCACAGATTGTCTTACACCATCAAACCCTCTGAGAACTGAAGTGCTGATGAGAATTCAATGCATAGACTTGCAAACAATGTTATAAATCATTTTCCGCATTCTTAATCGTGCATTTTCATGGGAATAAGCAGTGTGATCGATTGTAGAGTTAATGAGAAAAAAAGTTCTTATTAATGTTATGATTATGTCTTAATTGCACAAACAAAATGGAAGGAAACACTGAAAATTGACTGTGGTAAGAGAGAGTCACGATTGGTGCATGTTGATGCCTCTATAGGCTCCCACTGCATGTTAATGTGGTGGAAGAGGGTGTGCGTGTATGTTTAAGTGTGTGTGTGCGAGTGATTGATGGTCTCAAAACCATAGCCCTGTGTGCGATGCCCTGGGGACCCAGCCATAAACACACAGCCTTGGCTCAGCAATGTATCTGAGCCTCTGACAACCTCCTTCCCTCTTTCCCAGAACCCTTGCTAAGCCTTATTTTCTTTGCCACCATCTCCTTTTTCTAATTTCCAAGCTTAAGTACAGGTCTCCACTGCAAATACGCAGTAATTGTTCTCACCTTCATGTATTCTGCCACATTAACACCAAAGGCCACATTAAACTTGGTGTGTGTAACAGCGAAAGCATTATGGATCAATGAATGCTAAAGGAGATTGGTAAGAATATTAGCACTTCAAAGGGACGAACAGAGGAGCCATGATGTGATACAGTGTAAACACAAAATGTGAGAAAGTTCCTGTGCAAGGGGTCATCGTCATCACTCCCGACACACACAAATACCACTCTTCTGTGGTCTTTGTTAGCAGAGTAAGATCTTTTGCAAAGAATTGACTGAGAGTAGAACTATGTTCTACTGAGACTGACACAGAAGAAAAGGAACTTGAGTTCTTGTGATTCTAAGGGAAACTGAAGGATAGAGAGGTCTTCAGTTTTCTCCCTGAACTCACAGCTGGTTTTTCCAAGGGCATTAAAGTGTGGAAGTGATACTCCATTTAAACTCTACAGTGTGAGTGTATGTGTGTAGTCATTCAGTCTCTGAGGGAAAGACTGAAGATTATTAAACATTAGTACAGAAACCTGTGGGCCGGGATTCTGAACCTGATGGCATGTAAAATTAGGGTTAAAATGATATTTGAAGATATAACTCAAGTCTCTTGTAAAATAATTTAGTTGGTTACTGTATGTTCACAGAAGATTGCACACAACACAGGCAAAACATTCTTACATACAAATGAGTGATATCATATCTGTGCTGATAAAAAGCAATGTCACATGATATTGTGTTTATACAAAATTTTGATAGCATGAGTGTATTTAATTTCTCCTCTTTTGTGTAGAAATATTTCCACCACAGTTTCAAATCTCAAATTAACAGTTGGGCCATAACCACTGAATGCATAATCTGCCTTTAGCTGATAGTCTTCTGGCTAATCTTTTATTTGTAATCACAAAATCAGTTTGAATGTCCACTGAGGAAAGCAATTTTTTTCTGTATTCATCCTTTTAACAGTTAAAGGGACTTCTTATGACAGCACCAGTCAATGCATTTGTAGGTTGTGTCTTTGTCAGGGTTCTGTCGCCAGTTTAGTTTACTCATGGTTTTGTGGCATATATATATATATATATATATATATATATATATATATATATATATATATATATATATATATATATATATATATATATATTTATTTATCTCAAGTAAAGACAAGTACAGTTTACCATCAAGTAAAGACAAAAAAAAACAAAAAAACAAGGCATAGATACATACACACCTACAGACATACTTTGATTCATGAGAGCCTTAACGGGCACCCATACCAATGTTTCCACAAATATGATTGATATCTGACCGAGCTGCACCTAGGGCTTGTGAGCATCATAATACAGTTTTGAGATTCCTCAAGTCGGGACATGAACTTAAACATTAGGTTCCTCAAGAGAGCCTATAAAGTGCTTAGCCTTGAGTCAACAAAAAAACTTACTTGCACTGCTACTCCTGGGCTTTTTCAGCTGTATCATCAGGCAGTCATTATAAGCTACCTGAAGTTTGCGCAAGGTCTCTTTTTCTGTAGCTGACCCACAATGCTGCATACATAGGGGTGCAGTATGCACGAAACAAGCTTACTTTCACATCATCAGAACAGTGATGGAATTTCCAGACTAACATGTTTGCTTGGACATACAACATTCGTCTCTGCCTATACATATCAGCATTCATCTTCCGTCAGTGATGTGAAGGTATTTCGTACAGTTAGATACACTGAGTGATTGCCCTGACAGGTAAAACAGTGAACTTGGTGAACCCACGGAAAGGGACTTTACCTTCTCTGCCCCACACAAATGTCACACAAGGACTATGATCTTATTAATGAGATGTTTTTGCAATCAGTGTATTGCTGTAAGTTAGGCAACATCTTGGTCAGATCATGCTGCTGTATATTTAGGTATATTAGTTCAGTGTGTCCCACAACAAAAGTGTTGGTCCAAACAAAAAGGTGGCGATTTAACAGCTTTTCTATCAATTTTCTGCATTTAAAATATTTCTTTCAATTAATTATACTGTTTCTGTTAGCCCATCTTAGTTCCCTGAAGAGGGAGCGAGATGCTTCATCAAGCGTTATAGGAGCGCTACTATGCATCCTGAAGCATGTGTAATCGAATCAATTGTATGAAGGTACATCAGAGGTGGGTGATGTAATGAACCAGGAAAGGCATGCAATGCCAAACAGTTGGCAGTATTGCACCCCCTGCCTGGGACAACATGAATCTCTGGATCAGAATCTCCAGAGGAGAGCCGTCAAGGAGGGACACAAGGTATGAAGACCATTTCTGCCCGTACAGCAGAGCTTTCAAGATGAGAAGGACCCTGTCCTGATGAACTCTCTTTATAACTTCTGGGAGTAGAACAGTTTTGGAAAACATACAAAGCCTCGACCAATCCGAACCATAGCATCCAGTTCTAGAGGAGCATAATGTGAAAGAGAACCAGAGTGGACAGTAAGATGTTTCTCGAGATGCAAACAGATCCACTTGCCTGGCTACACATAGTTGCTTCACCACCTGGAGTGGAGCCATTCTCTGGTCCTCGGCCCATTGTTAATGTCTGCTTCTTGGCATGGTGGGAGCTCTGGAGTGGAGAACGGTTTCAAGAACCTCGATTGAGAACCCCGAGTTACGAGCTGGGACCCCTTAGAGGCCAAACCCAATCTTCATTGTTCTGGGTCCAATACTGCCTTGTTCAGCATGTTCCAGATTTCCTCTGTAGATTTCGATCAGGAGTGACATGTTGTCCCAGGCAAGGGACGCAATATTTCACTGGGCCCTGTCTCTGTGAACTCTCTCCAGAACTCCTGGGAGCAGAGCAATCTGGGACATGTGCATAGACGAAGCCTTGGCCAAGTCTGTACCATATCATATTTGCTCCACCACACCAGGCTGGAGTCACCATCAACGGGATGCCTGCTGTCTGATTTTTAGTACCCAGGGAAGGGAGCCGCCCTGAGTGAGAGCAGCATCCCTTGGGATCACAGCAGAAATAAAGGAGCACAAACACCCCTGGTGATTATGTAGGTGATTATGAAGGGTTGCCCCTCGAGGAAAACCTCCTGGTCCTGAGTAGCCACTAAAGGGGTCTCATATGCAGCAGACCAAAAGGAAGACTGTTTGATGCTACTTCCACCCAAAACTAGCAGTCTCTGCTTCAAAGTGATTGATTGGCCTATATCTGTTACGGCCTATAGAACTGATTTTATGTGTGCATCGGAACTGAATCCTAATCACACCTGGAAAAGTGGTACTCAGTTTCTTGCATTCAAGCTGAAACCTCAACACTTCCATGAAAGTGAGAATGGCATCTCGATGTCGAACTGCTAAATGTTTAGACTGAGCAAAGTTCAACAGCCAATTTAATTCAGAACCTGAATGTCTTAGAGGTTCTAGTCCTGAATCCATACATATGAAAGTACAAGGAGATGGCTAGAATTAATGGAAGAACCCGATATTGTTGTATGTTCTCCTAAAGGCAGACCTCAAGGACTTCCTAGTAGTATATGGCCACCACAGATCGGTCCTCGGACCTGAACTGAATCAATTAGCTTGACATTTGAGCCTATGCTGCAGACTGAGGCATTCTGCAAATAGCGGTTCAAAAGCCATCCTTGTATGAAATAATGAAGTAACAGTTTTATAAGCCTGATTTTCTGTCTGGGAGTGGTGCATATTCTAGGCATCCTTACCTCAGCAGAGCTTTAGTCCTGCACCGTAACCAGACCTTGCTCAGGTCCACCACTGTGGATAGAACCCCATAAATCTTGGTGGGAAGAACCTAATGTAGCCCTCTTGATTGTGAGCAGGACCAAATTAAAATATTTGGCAGAAGGTTCTTCCACTGAAAGAAATTCTACTAAGAAAACCAGTCTCTCGAGACTAGTCTCTGGTGTTTCCTAAGCAACCAGGGAAAAACTGAAATGGAAGATAAGGGGCCCACTTCAGAGCTGCTGCTAAGTTTCCATAAAGACACTGAGACGAACGCTCGCTGGGGACCACTGCGCCCTGAAGCACACAAGGTGACAGGGATAGCAGGATGACCCACTGAGGGCACCAAAGAAAACAGACACTGTTTAATGAGGTGTAAACCGCTTCCCTTCGGGGGCTGACATCAGGTCGTTTTGTACGGAATGGTGTGAGGAGCTGGAATTTCTGGGGCTGCTACCACTCAATAGCCCCTAAGACCTGAGATTATGAAGGAGAATCTTTTTGAATTCACAAGAAAGCCCCCACCCTTATCCCAGCTGCGTTGTCAGCAACATTCAACATTCAATGCCCTACTGATTGAGCTACAGGAAAACTGTACACATTTCCCTGTCATTCCCTGTCATTTCCATTTACAGGTCTCTCATGGAGCTGTTCTGCAAACCCTGTCATCTTGTGTGCTTCGGAGTGCAGCAGTCTCAGTTGAGCTCACTTCATTGCCTGTGTGAGGAAAAAAAAACGACAAAGAGAGAAAGGGTATTGGGGTGGCACTCTCAGCCACAAGCTTCGGAAGGTAGGTCTGAGGACAATCCTTTTGACTAAAAAGGCTGCAATTAAGATGTCCTGACGCCAGACCTGTGAATGCCAGACCAGTGAGGGTAGTCCCCTCTGGCGGAAAGTGGTAGAACTCAGCACACAGTACCCACTTCCCCTCAGTGCCTTCAGGGGATCTCTCTGCCAACCCTGCCACCCATGAGCAACAATCCACAGCGATCCTTGCCGAGTCTTCCCGCTTGCCGCCCGGAATCCCGGCATTACTGAGAAGCTTGCCCCCTCCAACGAGGTCCTAGAGAAGTCACATCAGGTGTCCCCTGCAGAACAGGGCCATGGAGTGAATGCTCAAGAAATACCAGAGGCCAGCCTCAAGAGCTTTTTCCCTGATTCTGTTGCTTCACTGTTCCAAAGATGGATGGAAGGTTGGCATTCTGATCTGTTGTGGAGAAAGCACAGTCAGCGCTCGAGGGTGCTGTGCTCACTGATAAGTCCTCCGACAGTCTTTGAGGAGCTTGCCCAGCATCGGTGCTGGTGTGATGGAGACGAGAGGAGGAGGAGGAGGACGGGGTTACTGCTTAGAGGGAGAATCTCCCTCAATGAGAACTTCTGGTAAAATATCTGGAGTTCGATCTCTTGACTGACGTTCACTATCACTTTGATTTCATCTTTTTTCATCAATATCATAAAGATTGTGGACGTCGAACAGTTGTAAATCTTTGCCCGATCTGAAACACATGTACCTCGTTTATGCTCGTTCACGGGCTTTCAATGGAAAGCCTGCATTGAGTTTGCTAAAAAAAAAACACCAGAAGGACTCCAACATGGTGAGAAATAAGATTATATAGTCTGATGAAACCAAGGTAGAATTTTTTGGCCTTAATTCTAAACTGTATGTGTGAAGAAAACAAGACATTGTGCATTACCTGACCAATACAGTCCCAACAGTGAAGCATGGTGGTATTAGCATCATGCTGTGGGGGTGTTTTTCAGCTGCAGGGACAGTACGACTGGTTGCAATCGAGGTAAAAATGAATGTGGCCAAGTACAGGGATATCCAGGACAAGAACCTTCTCCAGAGTGCTGATGACTTAAGACCGGGCCGAAGGTTTACATTCCAAAAGGCTAAGCACACAGCTAAAATAAGAAAGGAGTGGGTTCACAGCAACTCTGTGACTGGTCTTGAATGGCCCAAGGAGAGACCTAAAAATGGCTGTCCACCAACATTTACAATCCAACCTGACAGAACTGCAGAGGATCTGCAAGTTGGAATGGCAGAGGATCCCCAAATCCAGGGGTGAAAAACTTGTTGCATCTCTCCTAAAAAGACGCATGGCTGAAATAAAGCAAAAGGGTGCTTCTACTAAATACTGAGCAAAGGGTCTTATGTTTCTCTCACATTCGATGATTGCTTACACTTTTCTCAAAAACTGTTGTGATGTGAATGTTTATGTATCTTCCCCTGATTTTATTTTATTAGAAACTGATTTGAGAATTGTATATTTAAGGTATGCCTGAGGTTTTCCTACAATATAAATAATTACAAATAGTAAATGAAAGTTGTGCCCATGTTTGCTTGACACATAAGAACCAATGAGGTTAGTACATCAAGCAAGAACATTTGAGCTTCAGTTCATATTTGATGCCCATGTTCTCTATGTATGTGCATTGATCAGTGTTTATATGCTGAATGTTAACCCAAGTTTAAGCATAGTATGGAAACCCAATATTTTTATTTATAGACTTTGAGGTCTGAACGTGGCCATTTAAAGTATTATTTCACAGATCATTTCTATTTCTTCCCACTGATTATTTCTTAAATCAAAAGGGCTCATTGTTTCAAACTGGTATACACGACTCTACTGGTGCTCCCTAATTGCCAGAAAATTGTGTAGAATCCACTTAACTGGACTGAAAGTTTAGATTGTTGGATAGATTGTTTGCAATTTGCATCAGACGATAAATAAACAAACGCGGGTGGTTTGTGGGCATGAGGAGACGCTAAATTTAACATTGTAAGCAACATATGCAAATAAAACTTCAAAACCTAGCCCTAGTTCACAGCTCTGAATTAGATACAACTTTGACTTCCTATAATATTCATTGAGATGTATTATTATTTAATTAAAAACATAAACACAAGGTGCACTTTGCTCTGATAAAAGAAACACTCTTTCTTGATAAATGTGCATTTCATATAAAATTTGTTTTCTTATGCTCAAATGCCTCTATTAGTTCAAGATATTGTGTGCTAATCTCTTCATCATTTTAAAGGAACTCATTTGGCTGGGTTTGCGGCACACTACAATTGCCCAGAACCCTTTGGGAACCTGTTCCAGCATTGCAGAGGATTAATCAATGTCATCATCAGGGGGAAGCAATTAAAACCCAGGGCTATGAAAGGTAATGTTGTAGCCTAGATGCAGAGATATAGTGAATCGGAGAGAGGGTTTACTATGGTTAGTATGGAAACAATATCTGTCCCAAAACATAGTGAAGTGCCTCCAATGGTAACATTTAAGGCAGTACAGGCATTAATCAATGCAGTAAATGTATGCGACTAACTTAAACATGAGCAATATCCATGTGGATTTGTGCGATCATTCAAATTCTAATCTTTCAAATCTCTGGATAGCATCTATTGAAATTCTATAGATTCTGATTTTTGCCAAGCAACAGATAATATGACTGCACTTTTAGTAGTTTAAAATCGATTGTGAATCAAGTTTCCATTGTAGTTTGCCATTTGATCCTTTCTTTAACATTCCAAATATATATAAAAAAATCGTCAAGGCTTCTATGTCAGTATCAATAGTGACTAAAACTACAGAAACAAGACAACGTGAGCCGAAAGTACAAAGTGTGAGAAAGGATCTTACACACTTCTATTATAGCTTCTCCTAGCCAATGAAATAGCACCTACATGCTAATGAGGTCAGTTCTGGAGCCCTAGACCACATCTACAATCTCCACACTCTTTCATCTTCAGCCTCTCTCGCATTCAAGGACATGAGCATTCCCACATCCCCTGCTTGCACCCTTTACATCATGAATATGTTTTTCCCATTGAAATAGTAGTTAGGTGGTATCTAAGGAGACATACTCATGCGATGTTTCAGAGGTAGAGAGAGCAGAACATAAGTTGGAACATTGCATGCTCTTGCATGCACATGGCACTATAGAAACAGAATACTTATGAAAGGTTCTTTCCAACAACATAATCTGGTTTTGAAATGTCTACTTGGTGATGTAACAAAAGCCATTGGTTCCCAAGTCTTGTAAAAATGATACTGAGAGGTACAGTCTCAACCTCATTATGCCTTTTGGACGTGATCACTCACATCCTGAATTTGTACAAGGTTGGATGAAAGCATGCTTTCTTGGGCTAATTATAACAAGGAGAACACTTCTTAGTCTGGAAACGTACTGAAAGTATGACTTTGATTAAAGGACTTTTGAGTAAATCCAGGCTGCTGAGGGAACAAGTACTGACTTGTCTGTCGTTTTGACTAATCACATGAACTGTCAAAGCTATTTCACAAGCTGCAATTTAAGGTAGCATCCCATGTTTTTGATTCTTTGATTCTATAATGTGTACTACAATTTTATCCTCATTAGAATATTAGGTTAGCTCAGCAGCACACTAACATAAAGCTTTGAATGCAAAAAAAATCCCTACACTCTCCACTCTACTACTTATTTTGCATGCAAATCTCTCTCTCTCTCTCTCTCTCTCTATATATATATATATATAGCATATATATATATATATATATATATATATATATATATATATATATATATGTGTGTGTGTGTGTGTAATAAACATTTAATTTTTTTTTTGTATTTATTTTATTAGTTATATACTTTTTAATCAATTTTCATTCGCAATGCGTCATGAGAGTGTAATTTATTCACTCAATGAACTACACAGTCTTGTATTTGTGTCTCTATCAAAATTCCAAATACTTTTTTGCTTCAATCAAATTTTGTTATGTTGCAATTCACCTCATAACTGACTGGATTGGTTTATGGCTTATGTATCTTAAACAAAGACATTTCTAAAAACCCTAAGGGGAACAACAAATGGGAAATATACTTCCAGAATCAAGGCCTCTAAGATAATAGTCGATGGGAACTGTTGCATTCTGTTGAAGGCTGCATGAAAGCATGCTTTTATGAGCTATACTTATAACAAGCAGAGGACTGCTTACTTTAGTAATCTACTGATAATGTGACTCTGAATAATAAGTAATTCAGGAGTTCTGAGTGAACAAGTAACCGTTTGCTGGTAGTTTCGGAAAAATAATAAACTAAAAAGCTATTAGTTCTTCAAGCAGGGCGTAGGAAGTATTTAGAACTATTGTTTAAATATAAATTATACATCATATCTGTAACAAACAGGTTTTCAAGCATGCTTATACCCTTCGCCTTACTCAAATGAGCAATGCTGCCCTTTATTTGACAAGATAAGGCAGAGAATACTTCCTCCCTTGATGGCCTAGATAGATATTTTTGTGTGTGGCAATCGCTATCAATCTCCACAGCCCTTAAGCAATGCACACTTCAAACGAGAGCGCTACATGGGGTTTGTCATTGTAGAAGCACAGAGGATATTCAGGCCCTTGGGTGAAGGTTGCCTTTCTAGAAGTAAGAAAACAGCCAAGATACTCATTTGCTCCAGGCACTTCAACAACATCTTCTGCAGATAGAGAGATCCCAACCTTCCACGCACATACATGATACGGGCAGCTCTGAGAATGTAAAAAACAAACAAAAAACAATTCCTCCTGTATTATTCCTAAAAGTTTGCCAAAACTATGAATCAGCCTTGCTGCTGTCTAAAAACTAAATTAAAATAAAATGGCTAAAATATTCAAATGAAGTCATAATTTACCTGGCTACATGCTTTTTCAAACACCTATGACCTTTCTTCTTCAAACAAATGGCTTCAGGACACTAAAAAATATTGTGTATATGGTCTGCTTTTGTGTCATTTGTTGAAGTTTAAGAGCTCCATTCGCTATGTATTGTATGGAAAATAGCAACTACCACATTTTAAAAAATATGTTATTTTGTGTTCCACAGAAGAAAGAAAGTCCTAAAGGTTTGTAACAACATGATAGCTTTTGGATTAACTGTTTCTTTTATTCATATCATATATTTGTTCCAGTTGGCTTGAGGATTGCATCCATGTGTGGGTTTGAGTGAGCAAATCTGTGTAGTAAAAAAGCAAAAAAAAACAACCTCTCAAGCAGCATTCACATGACTTCACAAGACAATGCCTCAACTCTTCCTATACGTCTCCCAGGTACTGAACACAATCAGATTCTGTCCTGCTGCAGTGTGTCTAGGGATATCCAAATATCACTCTCCAAATCACCACTCCAAAACAGCATACAATTCCATCTAAACTAACTAAATCTATCTCCTTCTTTCCTATAACCAGCACTCCTGAAAACATGAACTGAACAAGTATCATTTAAAAGCACATCCCACAGAATAACACAGGTTAACACAGAATACAAAATAAAATATTCTCACCCTTGCAGGATTCACCATAGTGCCCTCTAGTGAGTTTACCACATAATACAGTTCAAAATTAAGCTCACAAGTCTAATGTGAAGCAAAGGACACGCTGCATACACAAGTAACATCTTTCATAAGACCATGCATATTTAAAAGCAACACACGATGCCAGTCAGATGTTCAGTCAGATTTCTGTGCTGACTAAAATAAATATAATCCATTTAGGATAAATAACCATTAATTAGATCTTCAGAATGTACCCTTGAGGACTGGCTTCTACAAACCTTTAACATGTAGCTTTCCTGCAAACAGAAAATGAAATGATTACATTACTGCATCTTTGTGAGATCTAATTAGCAGACCCCAGCAGCTCCATAGAACTTTAATAAAGATGATTACGAAATGCACCCTGCCACGAGACTGTTGTATGATAAATGAACCGCTTTTATGGCACACCTGATATTTTTCAGTAGAAAAAATCCTAGGAAAAATTAGGAAAAACAAGGAACATAAAGCAATTGCCATGGAAATGAATGGAAATCAAATCATCTTGCTTTCTTAAAATCTGTGAATTAGAAATTAAGAAAAAAAATGGAAACCTTTTAGATTGTTAATACCAGTGGACTGTTGTCATGTAAATTTAATAAATGCATGTTGGCCTAGAGCATGTTGGCTGGGTGCAGTGGCTCGGCAACTGTTAATATGACAAGCCAGCCATTCGGCTGATAGAGGAGCAATGAAAAATGGATACACAATCTGTTTGTTGCTGGCGGAGGTCCACCGGTCGCTTGTTTCTCTCATCTCTGTAAGGACACCTACACCCTGTTCTGTGGACCAACAGAAACCTGGTTTGATACAAATATAATATTTATATATATATGGACTGCATCTATAAAATAAATAAATAAATAAATAAATAAATAAATATAATAGAAGAGAGCAAAGGTTCTGCTCATTTTCAGGAACCTTGTGTTCACCTTGTTAAGACTATACCACCAAAACCATATACCTGGGACAGGAAGTATAGTGATTATATCAGTGGAACCTTTAACCTGTGTTTCTCCCAGCTAGCTGAAAACTGTAAATCTAATGTGTCCAATTTCTGAAGAAGACATCTCTCAATCACCCACTGAGGACTCAATATGGTGTGAGCAGGATTGTAAACTTCAGTAAAGTAATGGACACTGATTTCATAAGATACATTTTACTATGGCAACCTTTACCTTGGACCACCAAAACATTGCTCCTCTGGCATTCTCACCTTAGAATTGAAGATTTTATCTGAGGCTTGAAAAAACAAAGTTTTCAAAGGGTTACTTGCAAAAATTACAATTCGGTCATCAATCTTATTTACCATCAGCAAAATCTAAAAACTTACGTGACTTTTGTTCATCTTCAGAACAAAAATTAGGATATTTTTTATTTGATTTTTCATTTTAATTTGATTAAGATGCAGTCTTGTGAGAAAATCTGGCTAAGGCTCAAGACTATATTTAGAAAATTGGCACAAAGTAGATTTTTTAATGGTCAAGATAAAAGTTACTAGAGTGACATATCCTGATTTCAGTCATTGATGGCTGGAGATTTGCCATAAAACCAAAAACACAAGTGTAGTCTTCTAGCTAAGTTTGTATATAAAATAATGTGTGTAAAACTTTGTTTGACTGCATTAACTGCAAAAAAAAAAAGAAAGAAAAAAAACCTGAACAGAAACCATACAAAATTAAATCAAACCAAAAAGAAAAAAAAAAGTTTAATCCTCTGAGAAAAGTTTAATAAAGCACAAGATATACATTTAAAATATGGGTGGTTTGGTGGTAAATTATATGTAAGTCTGGGTCATCAATTATTTGTACATTTAGATGTTTTGCTTATTTCGTTTTACCTGAATTTGGCAAATTTGTAGACGACCCGCTGATGTTGCATAGCAAAATAAATTGCTCTTTTAAATGTATTTGTTTGAGAAAAAAGCCTGTTTGTAATCGAATGACAACCAAAAATATAGCTTATCTATTTCATTTTCCAATAATTTTCACATAACCAATGGGAGAATGGGAGAATTTCCTTTTTCTGCCAGAAAAATCAAATTGGTTTAACACGACCAGTCTGAATACAGATAATGAACTAGTTTCTTTATAAATATCTGTTTGACGTCTTTCAAGAAAGACGGTCTGGTCTGCTGATTCAGTGTTAAAAAATTAAGCTGCAGATTTTACATCAGTGTCTCTCCTCCCAGGTATACAGTCATTCATGGAGACAAGTTACACACACACACACACACACACACACACACACACACACACACACACACACACACACACACACACACACACACACACACACACACACACACACACACACACACACACACACACACACACACACACACACACACACACACACAAACTTGTATCTGCCTTCGTTTTTGTCAGGTCAACCCATACATAGCCCATGTTCTCTAACACTGTTGCGACTTGACAAGACAGACAGGCATCAGACAAAAGGTCAGAGCCTTGGGCCAGTAGACAGCTGAGTGGAAGTGATGTGTCCCGCAGGTGGCTTTGAAAGAAACTCCCCCACAGAAACTCTTAGATAGCCTAAAACCAACTGCTGACACTAGTCAATGAACAGACTGGTCAACAACATTAAAGAAGAAAACCTGCAGGCCCCAAATTTGGACAGGTGTTTAACAATACCTGGAGAAAATTATTCATTGGCATTTCTATACTTCTCAGTGGTAGTTGCTCAGCTGGTGTGTGACCCTTCAGAACTATGCAACCAGCTCACTGCCATCTTTCATCAAATATGCTGAAGAAAATGTGAGAAATTCAGTCAATTAAACGTTAATTAATTAAATTCAGGGTTAATGTTACATTAATGTTACAATGACGAGCTCCGCGCTTCCCCCTCTGGCCACCAGAGGGAGCTATCACACTTATACTGACACCCACACTATATTTCCCATAAGCCCATACATTGGACTGATTATCGCACCAGCTGACAACTATCACCCGGACTATAAAGGACTCCATCACACACACTCACACCGCAAAGTCTTGTTTTGCTGCTGCTACAACTCTGAGCATTATTATCCTGTCCTGATTTCCTGTTACCCGTTACCGATTCTGTCTGCCTGCCCTGATATTTGCCTGAATTATCACTTGTGTATGTTCTCTGCCTGTCCTGACTCATCCGCCTGTACGACGTTCCTTTATGTTTATACACTTTTGGATCCCTGCCTATGAGTCCATCCGTTACAATTAATACAACTAATTCAATATTAAATTGACAGCTTATGTATACATTTATATTATTTATCTATGTTGTAAATATGGCTTGATCCCCTCTTTCATCGTAAGTCTTTGTACTTTTCCCTCATCTGTTTTATTGCCCACCATGTGAAAATCATACATTCAGTACATTGGAAAAAACAAGACCACAACCTAAAGTCTAAAGGCTCTTGTTATACATGTTTGATTCAAACGAACACTGACACAGCCAGGCAGAATGTCTCTCTTGTGCTCAGCTATGGTCTGTCATTACATATGCTGGCAAATGCTACACTCTTCAACCAAAATTTATACGCCTAACTCACATTACACAGACACGCACATTCATACCCACCCCCACACACAGATGAACACCTGCGTAAACAGATGTTTCACAGCAAGAGAACTGGTGTGATTCCAAAAAGTTATTTTTGAAAACCTCAACTCACAAACATCAACATTTAGTCAAGGACAATTGAATCACTCTCACTGAACAAACTGCAATTACCACAAAAGTGTGTAATCACAGTAGGATCAAAAAAGATATTTCAGTGAGTGTATTTCCATTGCATTAAGGTTTATACAGAGCCTGAGGGTCAAATGAAAACGGTTTAATTCACACAAATAACAAATAATCTGTTGAGAAATGTTAATGAATAATTTTATAAACATTCCAGTAGTCAAAATTCCAGTTGAAGTCTACAACAACAATTTGGAATAGACAGGAAATATGTTGCGTGATACATGCGTCAAACTGACTTTAATTTGATATGAAGGTCGTAAAAAGGGAAAGATATAACTTCATGATGTTGAAAACATTAAACTGCTATCTGAGTTCTATATCTTGTGCACTTCACTTTATCTGAGATCTGTGGCCACAGCTAAATAAAGAGGTAAGTATAGTGATGACATTGCCCCAGGCTGATCTAGGGAGGCTCTCCTTATCAGAACACCCCATATCTGATCGCTGTTTCTGTCTGCAGGAAAACCACAAAAACAAAATGATAAAAAAAGTTACTTAGATATTCTTGTGGGTGGACAAGAAACAAGGAGCACTGAAAAAAGTATATTCAGTTTAGGGTGAGTGGGTCTAAATCCTCTTTATGTTGTTTTTTGGTTAAAATATTCTGAAAAATTTACAACACCGGGGATTCAAACCAAATATGCTCTGAAAGTCAGGTGGAAATTCAAAAAAAAGAATGAAGGTTTGTTTACACAACAACGATGAACCAAAAATGGGAAAGTTTTTCCTTTTACCGCATAAAAATCGATCCCCGTGATTTAATGATTAAATGCCTGTATTATGCTGCATAGCCAGTAGTTGCTGATGTCACTTTGTAAAGAAACACTACGCGACTAGAGACAGTATATATATATATATATATATATATATATATATATATATATATATATAAAAACACAAATGAACATGACATCACCGTTTTCACAAAATGCCGTCTTTGTAGTTTACATGAAGACAAAAACTCTATTGTTTTCAAAAACAGGCCCCCAAATCACTGTTTTTGTGTAAAAGAACAGCTAAAATTCATAAAATGTATATGGCCCCTGACTTATGCCCAAAGACGGCAATAATTTCTTCTTACTTTTAGTACATGATTCTTAAAAAAAAAAAAATCAGGTACTGGCATATTTCAGGAATTCCCTACAAATCAAACCCCTGACCTTGTTATCACCAAGCTTCATTGCCTAAGCCAAGAATTTTCATGCCACGAACTCCTGAATATGAATTTCTTGCATGATCCTCCTAAAATCTAAAGGCAACTATATCCATTTACAAACAATCATTTATACTGTGAGAAAGAATTAGGGCGCTGCTGTGTGTTCAAACCTTAAAAAAAATTGTTTTTTCTTTTCAGAATTGTTATTTTACAATACAATTTCTTGTTTATTTTTAAGTGTTAGGGTACTGTCACAGTTGTGTAAGGAATGAACTCAAATTGTCTTTAGAAAACAAACTCAACAGAAATCCACTTTAATTATAACAAAAAGGTTATGTATTGTGCAAAATCGTTACTTCAGGAAGATAAGGAAGAGACCGAGGTGGAAACACAAGATACTATAGATGTCAACAGACCAGGACTGAAGGAAAACACAGTGGATGATGGAATGATAGAACCAAGCACAGCTGATAAGACTAACAAGGTGCTTAATGATGAGACAGACGCATGGAATCAGGAAGAGAAAATCGACACGACAGATATATAGCATGTAGGCACATTTACATGACAACACTGTACTAAATCCATGACCGTTTTTCCTTTGCAAGTTTTACCTACGGACAAAAACGTTAAAGCTGGTATTTGGCGATGTAACTTTCTGTAAAGAAATACTTTGTTTCTGTAGACTGTACAAATAATACACATAAGCATGATGTCACTGTTTTCACAAATTCAAATTTTGTATTTACACATAGCTGTATTTTTGTATTTACACATACCAATCGTTTTCAAAATTGTGATCCTTGAAACACGTTTTTTAAAGTTTAAATTTTCAAGCTCCCATTTTATGTGTTGTCATGTAACAACACATAAAACAGTTTTAGTTGAAAATAGTGTTCTCAGTCATGTTTCCTACAGTGTTGTGATTGTTCTTGACCCCCTTCCTTTTACAGCAAAAACTGCAGTCAAGGGTTTGCGGAAGAATTCAGGTCAGGTGGACTTGCTGGTGTGTTTATGATCATTGCCCTGCTGCAGAGCCCATGTTTTCTTTAGCTTGACATCACGAACAGATGGCCGGACATTCTCCTTCAGGATCTTTTGGTAGACAGCAGAATTCATGGTTCATGGTCTTCCACATCCTGAAGCAGCAAAACAGCCCAAGACCATTACACTACCACCACCATATTTTACTGTTGGTATGAGGTTCTTTTTACTTTTGTGTCAGATGTGAAGGGATACACACCTTCCAAAAAGTATTTTACCAAAAGTCTTGGTGATCATCAATCTGTTTTTTTTTTTGCAAAAATGAGGTGAGTTTTAATGTTCTTTGTGATTTTGGTCTTGGAACTCTTGTGCCAAGTCTCTTTCTCATGGTGGATTCGTGAAAACTGAACTTAACTGAGGCAAATTGATGCCTGCAATTCTTTGAATGTTGTTGTGGGGCCTTTTGTGACCTCTTGTCGCTGTGCGGGCTCACTTTTTTGAAGTCCCAAATAAACTTTACTTTTCCAGATTGATAGATCTCAATCGCTTTCTTTCTCATTTGTTTCTGAATTTCGTTGAATCGCGGCATGAAGTCAAGCTTTTGAAGATCTTTTGGTCCATTTCACTTTGTCAGGCAGGTCCTATTTATGTGATTTAAAATGGGTGAACCTTTTTCAAACAGGGCCATGTAGGTTTGGATTTTGTTTTCCTTTAATAACAACCTTCATTTAAAAACTAAATTTGAGACTTTTGTTATCTTTTACTAATATTTAAATTTGTTTGATGATCTGAAACATTTAAGTGTAACAAACATGGAAAAAATAAGAAATCAGGAAGGGGGCAAACACTTTTCACATCGCTGTATGTCTTAGTTCTTTAGTTGCTATGGTTTTTGATTTTCCCTCGCAAGTTGCATCTGTGTATATTTAATTATCTTGTTTAGTCCCTTGTGTTTCTCTGTCTGTATTTAAACCCATCGTTTTTAAATGTGTTTTGTCAGATCTCATCAGTGTATAGTGGTTTTTCTGTTCACCATGTTTTGGTTGCCTGAGTACCTGTGAAGTGTAAATTTTGAGCTTTATTTTCAATGAAACTGCTAGAGAATAGATCCAGCTTTTTATTTTCCATTCTTGTTTCATCCTCTTGCAGACATGTTTTCGAGACTTCAGAAGTCATCGAAATAGTATGTAGTATTGTTCAATTAATTTTTATTAAATTAAATATTTATTTATTATTATCATTTTTTTTTAAATAATAAATAAAAACATCAGTTGAAAATAGCACTAATTATTGTGAATTAAGACTTAAATAAATAAAAAATTGTAGCATGATAATGAAACAGTTGCACTCTGTCAGGGTCATTGTGGGTGCAGAACTTGTGGAGGCCAACATGAATTATGGGAAATTTGCCTGTATGTGGCATACAATTGGAGCCTGTGTGTCACCTTCCTCCTTAATAACTCCCACGACCTGGAGTCACTTTGGTAATCCTCTGATAAATGTCATGCGGCATACAAGCAGAGGGTGGTTGAGAGTGTCTGTGACTTCTGATGGCCCACAGTGCACAATTACACCTCCTCACACACTCCAAACGTCACAAAAAATCAACTTTAAACTTGTTATTTGGAGGGCAACAAACATTTTTGTTTAGGCCTCATGCTAAGGCTCATTCGCACTGCTGCTTCACAGATAAAAATGTACTAAAGTTCATTACTTAAAATAGCTGCTCTCCTGCCAGGCTGCCAGCCGTCAAGAAATGAAGGAAATCAACTGCACTGTTGTGCCAGAGATGTGAGGAAATGTGAGAGGGTGGGCTTATTATCTCATTTAATAAGTGTAGAAAGTCACTAACCACTATTTTGTGACTGAAAGAGATTGTTTATTTCAAAGCAATTTTACAAATTGGTCCAAATGGTCCAACCCTCAGAAAAGTTACGTTTGCTATTAACGTAGCACATTCATTCATGTTGTTTCTCCCTGTGAAATATACTTTTTTGATTAGTGTTAAAAATGAAAAAGCTTTCTGTTGCTGCACCATCAACACTGTCTCAGCAAACTATGAAAGCTTGTTTCCGTCATTGAATAAAACTTATCTTAAATTTAAATGCAACTTATCTTTCAATTTTGACTTTTTTCAAAGAATTGTGAAATATCAGCTCGTAATAGTGAGAAAAGTCATATTTGTGAGATATAAACTAACAATTGTGAGAGAAAAAAAGTATGAGATTAAGTATATATATATATATATATATATATATATATATATATATATATATATATATATATATATATATATATATATATATATATATATATATATATGGGTGTGTGTGTGTGTGTGTATAAATAATCTGACAATCAAACTGAATATTTCTACTGGAAAGATTCAGCGTTTCCACACACAGTTACTGCACAAATTTTCAGCTAAGTTTTACCAGTTTGGCAGGCCATTTCATTGCATTTCTCCCTCATCACCAAATGCTGAAAATATAGTTTATAAGATATAAGCTTAATTTTCACTAACATAAAGACACCATCAGGCTTCAGCGTCAGTTCAAAATGTATGCAACAAGGATAATAGATTGGGCCTGTCTAGTCAGCGCAAATTTATTTTTACATATTTTTTTTTCCACAAAATACATTTTAAATGATTTAGAAAGACAGATACACATAAATATTAACATTAAGGTCTCTCACTGTCTAAATAGGAAGTTCTTTGTTAGAATAACCTGTGAAAATTCAAGTTTGAGTTTTGGTCCTGGAACAACATTTCAACACTTTTTTGACAGGAATGCTGTTCCAGGACCAACTAGTATAACTATTTGGTATATTAATCCTTGCGCCCTGTTCGATGAAAACTGGGAAGTTGACAAGAAACCATAAATAGTCATCAAGATGAGATTTTTTTTTGTAAAAGAGGCAGAAAACACCCAGAAGGTCATGTTCACGACTAAGATAACAGAACCTTGTAAACCACTGTTATTTCACAGCTGACTACACTTAGGAAAGGACAAACCTGATAGGTGAAAACGAGTGAAAGCCACAACTGCGAATCATAATTCAGCTGTCCATTTGAGTATAACTCCACCTTTAACACGTGGAGACCAGCATCCTATTTTCCCTCGAAGTGACAATGGGAAGAGGTTACAGTGCTGCTTATTAGATGGCTGTTGTAGCACACAGTTATTAATATTGATTTCCTCCTCAGGGAATATCAATTTTGTTCTGCCGCTGCATACATATCGTAATAATGGGACTTAGCCTTCAGAGATAGGCCTGTTGCAGAGTCAGCAAACTGCAAGGAAAACAAAGACATACTCTTATATAAACAATATAATGCTGCAGCACATCTTCCAGCTTGAAACATATACACAATGCTTGTGACAAATCCACACCAGCAATATCTGTGTGTTCCCTTATTGCTTTTCCTCTTTACACGCAATCATTCGCAACAGCAAACATGCAATTATTGATACTTCTGTCACACAATAATAGCATTGTTCTGTCTCGAAAATGGGACATGTTTACACCCAATTGTATCATTATTCAATTCCCATGATGTTTCCTGACAAAAGTAATGCAGGCAGCAGCAATTCTTAAAGTTGGCCACAATATTCCCAAGACGGTGTGCAGTGCTATTTATTCAAAAGCATTCAATCATAATGTCATGGGTGTTATGGTATGCGTTATTTCTCAATGTTTACAGTCTGTGTTAGAATGAGAGGTATTCCATATTTTCCTTACAGATGAGGGCAGTTTATCTCACTTTATGAAAGTCATTCTGAGGGGAGAATTTTATCACTCGGAGGAAAGGTGATAACTGCTCTGTGGAGGCTGGAGGTTATGATTAGTTGTGTGATTTTTTTTTTTTACACTTGAGGCCATCTATGTGTATTATATTCAGTGAATGTTGAATAGTGATGATTCAGTGAAATAACTACATGTTTTAATCAAAATTAAAAAAGGCACATGGATAGAATACTCAAACACCAAATGCCTGGTTTTGATTCGAAGAGTTCACAACATTTTCTTTAATTTTATTTATCTACGCATCACCCACAGTCCAGTTAAACTAGACATTATCTGTGTTAAATTTGTGCTTCAGCATTATTATTCAAATAGTTGTTTATTGCAGTCCAAACACACCACATTTTTTTATGTAAAGCAGGCTCATGGATTGTCACAGATCAGTTATGACGAGACAAGATTAAGCATTTTTATTAGATTATTTTTATTCATGCCTCTTGTGTTGCAAATAATAAAAATACAATACAAAAAAGTAACTTGATCAGAAAGCTTTCAAAATATAAGTTTGATGATTCCTAATTTTGAAAATTAAGAAGAGATGTAAATTACCATATGGAGGAAAGAATATTTTTGTTATCGTTTATTACATTTTATCTTTAAAATATCTAGCTCTGTCATGAAACTGTAGGGGAAGGAACAGGTCCTTAATATGCATTCTCTAAGCAATCACATCATTACCGTCCAATCGTCACTCAACATTTAAATAGTCTAGTTCGTTGTTTGCTGTAAGCTGGTCCTAGAGCGCAGAGGCCCTCAAGGAACTAAGGTTACAGAAGCCTCAAGCCAAAAAGGAAACAAGTACCGAGTACGAGCCACCTGGAGGTATGTGGTAAGCAAGGCAGCCACATAAACCTCTTGGGTGGGAGGAGATAACCCTGCAGTGAAGCTGTACCAAGCACACATTAGGGGTGTAGAGTTCGCTTGTTGTGGGGCTCTGGAGAGGGAGCTCCAGAGAGGGGGCTCTCTGTGCTTGGCCTCCGAGGGAAAAGAACGGACGTAGCCTCGACCACCTCTGAAACCAGTCCTATCTATACTATCCAGCCCAAAAGAAGGTCTGGAAGAAAGAGGTGGATACCGCAGATAACAATGGGAAGTTCCCCAATTTCCCCCGGGCCTCGGACCCTGCCTTGACAGAATACCTACTTTCATATGATAGGTGACCACCGCCATGTTGCCGGGTTACGGACAACAAGTTGATGGCCCCTAGGTCTACCTTGCATAACCCTTTGGGAGGCCTCTGGTAGGTACGCACAAGAGACTCTCCAAAGGGAAAACAGTCTCTCGAGGCTGTGTATAAGGGAGTAACCCCTCAGGGACTACTCCCAAACCATAAAGGTGCATCCGTTGATTGTGCATGCACATCGACAAAGAGCATCAGTTATGGGTTTTGGAGACTAGAACATGCTAGAAACTCTAGGAGGAGGTGACTCCCCAAAGCAACCCGACTCGGAGAAGGTAGCCTTTCTTAGCAGAGGCAGTCCTCGGATCCGGCCCCATGCCAGGGGGCTAAGTCTAAGAGCGTCGGTCCGACCCCCAAGTTTTAGGGAACCCCTCAGGAAAACTCCCCACCCATAAAACAGAGCTAGGGTTACAGAGCTAGGCCAAAGAAGTAGCCTCCAAAACAGGAACACCTCCCCCCCTCCAGAGCTGAACCTGTGGAGCTTAATGGATTGAGATGTGAAAATGAGCATCTTAAATAGGTGACAAACCAATCCTCAGATCTGGTTAGACATTATTTTGCATCACAATGCACTTGAAAAAGACACAGATCTCACTGGGCCGCAAACCCAATCCACTTGGAACAAAGAAGAGACGACTGTACAGTCAGATACTTGGCAGACACGACCATGCAGCCAGAAACTCTACTAAGGGAAGCAGCCTCTCGAGATTGGCCTCTGGTACAAAAAGAACATCCACCACAGGGCCTGGTTCTTTGGGAACTCCTGGGTTGAATGCTCTAGGACTCTCCTCGGAGGGGGCAACTCCCCTGGAGTAACCCAACTCAGGGGCAGCAGTTGGTGAAAGATCAGATCGCAATATCGCAAGCATCATATTCTCATGCTCTTAGCTTGCTTGGTCTTCAGATCCGTCCTGATGCCAGAGGCTGGGACTGAGAGCATCGACCCAACCTCTCAGTACTCTTGAGGGGGTAACAGGTGGCGACACCCCACTTGAGCGTTCCTAGGAGAGGAGCTGTGAGGCTGCAACTGGCTCGCTGTAGTGGCAGCAGAACAAAACTTCCAGAATGCCACCTGCTGTACAAAGCCCCCTGGAAACCTCTTGACAACAGTTCCTCAGACCAAGTCGCTGAAAAAGCCCGAAGATGACAGGAGGACGTCAGAATCGTTCTTTTCTAAAACCCTCCATAGCCACCAGAGCCATAATCTTAGATTGGCCAACTTCTCGAAGAGGCCGACTCCCTAGCGGCCTGGGGAGAGAGCCCTTGCCCTAATCGAGATCCCCAAGCAACTCCGCTTCTAAAGCCTGCAGTAGAAGTAGGGTGCTAAGCCTACCACTGCCAGACTGGAGTGGAATATGCTCTGCCCACCAGAGTAAAGAACTGGATCAGAGCTGGACCATTGCAGCATCAGTGTGCCCCTGCCTGGTCAGAAGAAATGGCTCTGGAGCGTGCCTCCAGACATAGGAACAGATCTGCCAGGTAAGGGCTGAGATAAGACAGAGCCCGTCTCAGAGGCCGTCTGTGCGAATCCTGGAACAAAGATCGCCGCTGAGCCTCAGCAACAGCGGGATCCAAGCCCTGAGAACTCAACCCTGCAAGCAGAGCAATGCAGCATACAGCCAGTATCCTCAAGCACTGACTGTGTGCGCTCTGCTACAAACAAGTGTAACATAAGAGGTGTGTAGCCCTGCCAGCTCTAGTGAGAACTGGGGAAGCACATACTCTAAAACTTGTTGGTTAGCCATTAATATAAAGGTGTGGAAGTCCCTTTTTAAACTAGCTAGGGAAAGATGTACTTTCGTTTTATACACACACACACACACAGATCAACCAGCTTCCCACAAACACAACTGACACAGAGCTTTGCTGAAGAAACTCAAAGTTGCCGCTTCCAGTTTTCCGGCTTCCTTTTATGATCCTGGCTTATGATATCACTGACCCACGGCGATCATCCCGCGATCGATTTCACAGTGCTTCACGAGACTACATGCAAAGGCATTAGTCTAGCATTTTTGACGTAGCTTGAGTTCCCATGAAAAATAACAGATTTTTCTCTAGGGCCTACATTATTTTCTCCACTTTCCTCCAACAAGAGTAAAATGTATTCAAACACAGAACCTGCAGTACAAATAAATTCAAGGTCCAGTGATTCAAGCTGATATAAGAGCAACTTTGATTGAAATAACCACCAGTGAAGTCACAACACGTGAAGTCACGTCTGAATCAATGCCACGTGGAATTAAAGCAGTTCTGAAGGCGAAAGGGGGTCAAAAACAGTATTAGTATGGTGTTCCTAATAATCCTTTAGGTGAGTGTATATATATTGCTAAAATCATACACGAATTAAGAAAAAAAATCAATCTGCATCATATTTAATTTATGTTTATTTACTACAACTACATCAAAAATTTACAACAAAGTCTCCCAGTATTCACTTGTTGTATTGGCTACTTGAAAGTGGACAAAATATGTCCTCAAAACTGTCTCAGGTCGGGAAAAAAGTGCCTATCAGCATTGCATGTGTAGAAACAGCATGAATGTGAAGGAGAACTCAGTAAATCAGGGGGATCATGGAAACAAAAAACATTAGACTACCATTAAAACAACATTGACATTACATAGAAAATAATGGACCGGTAACTGACTAGGACACGAATGGAACTAATCAAATAAACGAGACACAGCTGACAGAATTAGGCAGAACATTTGGACAAATGTTCAAGTTGATGTAAAAAAATAAATATGGTCAGGTAAGTGGTTAACATGTAAGTGTTGATATTGGAACAGGCCCGGCATCTCTAACTACCTACATTGCTACCTACATTTGTGCATTTACCTGGGTTTAGGATTAAAGTGATGAATCTGATCCAAGATGAAGGCTGCATCACTGTCTTCATAGAGACTCAGCTGTACTCCCTCTTTGACACACTATTAAATCTGTCATACCTCTAGGACCCTATATCTAAGCAGTCCTAGAAAAGAATGTGTATCCAAAGCCCAGCTCTATCAATTACGTCCAGAAATTAAGAGTGAGTGTCAACAGGAGATAAAGAGCACCATTAGAGAGACCCGAACAGTGGGAAATGCACTTCTTCATGGGATTTCAGGCTAATCTCGTTTTACTGGAACTGTTCTTCCCCCGCACTCACCTTTGATGTGTAAATTAGGCCAGAATCGAAGAAATAAACACATTCACAAGCCAAAAGAAAATGGAGGCTTTGGCAGAGCAGTTTTTTTTAAATGGCACGAGTACAGAAATTTTGCTTCATCATGATTGAATATTACTTAAAAGGGATGATTTTCAGCACCAGCACAAAAGCTGTTGCAGTTATAGTGTGTCTCCCAGTGGCACCTCCAGGAAATGTTTTATGGGACGTCCAGATGGGGACAATAATACAAATTCTGGATGGCACATTAAAAAGACCATAGCATGGTATAAACTCCATGCTGAAGTTCTGACAAATGCATGTCAGAAATGCATATGTTTTATTACATTCCCACTCAAACATACAATTATTCATACTTTTGTCACACAGTCATTGATTTGTTCTATCTTGAGAATGAAACATGTTATGCAATTGAATTGCCTGACAACTAATAAAATATAACATTATATACTATAATATTATATTAATTATAATTTATAAAATATGTTTGTCAGCGGAGTCTTTGTCTTAGAAGATAAGTCTATGTCGACATACTTGGTTTTGTTTGTATCACAGTAGTTGTTAGCAAGGAGAAATCTTTGGCAAACTCTGTTTGTTATTGTTATTGTACCGTGTCGTGACTAGGCGTGCTAGTTTCGATCAGCGTAGTTTTGGACGAGGCAATTTGCTGTTTTCACCGAAGCAGGATATTTATTTGGCGTGTATGCTGTTGTGGAAGCATTTCAGCGTCCTCGCGTGAAGACGAGTGAGAGTAAAGACATCCGACTCTACCTGGGCAACGACAATGGCAAGTCTGTCTAATAGTCCTTTCTTCTCTTACTTTCATACTACACATCTTTCTCTGCTCATCATGTGTTTTCAGTAAATTCCTGTTGTCTCTCAACATCGCTCTGTCATCACACATCGAAGGTGGTGCAACATTAATAACCTGCATCCTGTTCGTTCCTCTCCAATCCACCTCTCTCCAATTCTGTGGGTCTCTGGAACTGTCAGTCAGCAGTCAACAAAGATTCCTTTATTACAGCCTTTGCAACTAATTCTGCTATCAGTATCCTAGGTTTGACTGAGATATGGATATGTCCAGAGGACTCAGCAACCGCCACTGCTCTCTCTAACAACTTATCTTTCTCTCAAACTCCTCATCAGTCTAGGAGGGGTGGGGGTACAGGCCTTCTCATTTCTAACAACTGGACATACTCTACTCACTCCTCTTTACGTAAGTACAATTTGTTTGAATTTCACCCCATGACAGTTACATCTCCCGCCGTAATCCACATTGTTGTAATTCATACCCCTCCAGGTCACCTGGGCAACTTTGTTGAGTAGCTGGATATGCTGCTGATCTCATTCCCTGAGGATGGCAATCCATTTGTCTTCTTTGGTGACTTCAACATTCACCTGGAGAAGCCATACACTACAGACTTCATCTCTCTCCTAGCCTCATTTGATCTCAAACGACTTATCACCACAGGTTCTCACAAGTCGGGCAACCAACTCGACTTGATCTACACACGGAACTGCATTACAAACAACATTCTAGTTAAACCCCTGCATGTTTCTGACCATTTTTTCATTACATTTCATATACAACTTACTACCTTGGCAACACCATCCCCTCTACCAGGCACTTTCAGGCGAAACCTGCACTCTCTTTCTTCTTTCCATCTTTCCTCTGTCGTTTCATCTTCTCTTCCTTCTCCCAAACAATTCTTGTCTCTGGATGTGAATATGGCAACATACACTTTATGTTCCAGTCTAACGTCTTGTCTAGACAATATGTCCGCTCTCTTCCAGGTCATCGCGGGCTATTCCATCTAACCCCTGGGTAACTGATGTTCTTTGTGAACACCGGAGCAAACTCAGGGAAGCTGAGCTCTACCTTTTCTGCTGATGTCCATAGTGCTAAATCTTTGCATTTCCACAGCAGGATCAATAACACTTCTAACATGCATGCACTTTTCAAAACATTCAACTCTCTCCTCTGCCCCCCCTCCACAACCACCCTCTACCTCTTTAACTGCCAATGACTCAATGACTGCCAATGACAATAACTGCCGTTTCTTTATTAACAAAACTGCCAAAACTGTCAGTTCTCACCTGCACAAACACATGAACTTAGACTGATGTAACCACAAACCTTTTGTCAACCTTCTCTCCACTCGCAGAGGTGGATGTATCTAAACTTTTCCACTCCAGCCATTCATCTACCTGCCCCTTAGACCCCATCCCCTCACACCTTCTACAAGCCATCTCTCCTACACTCTTACTGGGAAGTACTCTAACACATATCTTCACACAGGAACCTTCCCTGCTGCATTCCAGCAGGCTCGGGTAACCACACTGCTGAAGAAACCTGCACTAAACACAACATTTGTTGATAGTTACGAATCTGTCTCTCTCCTACCATTCATATAAAAAACTCTTGAATGTGTTGCTTTTAACCAGGTATCTTCTTTTCTCTATACATATATATATATATATACACACATATATATATACACACATATATATATGTATATATATATATATATATATGTGTGTGTGTGTGTATACATATATATATATATATGATTTTATATATATATATTTCATATATATGTATGATTTTTGTTTTTCTATATTGGATTATTTTCATATGGATTATTTACACTGATGGATTAATAATAACAGATTTAATAATTATGTCAACACATTATCAGATATGAACAATGGCAGATATTCTATATACAATAAAACCTCAGTTTATGAGTTTAATTCGTTCCAAGAGCTAGCTCGTAACCCAAAATGCTCGTACACCAAAACAATTTTCCCCATAGGAATGCACAAAAAACACTGCTTATATATTTCACTATATTGTAGCGTTTCTTCTTTTAATAACCAGACAGGTTCCTTCTCATTGAGAGATTTTATTGAGAACTATCGGATTGCTGTTCTGGCTGCAACCCACGCCGTACATAACTATCTCTCTGCTTGCGAGCCCTCTCTCTAATCCCTCACACTCAACTCTCTCTCTCTCTAGCCCCCCTGAAACCCCGCCCTCTTAAAGTGACAAGACTGTTAGCTTAACACTTATTCAACACATCATATTAACTAGTTCCTTCAACATTTGCAACAATATTACAACGTGAAGAATAGCGATCACAATTAATGCAACAACACGAGGTAAAACCGCTGGAAATCACTTATGTATACAATCTGTACAGAGTTATAACTGTTATAGTATGCTGTTCTCTAAAAGTGTATGGCCCTTTAAGAACGTCATTGGGTGTGTTGTACTGAGAACACACGTGAGTCTCATTAGTATGCAATGTGTTCTGTTGGTAACATGCGCCATTATTAAAGTTTCATCATATTCACATGTAATCATATTCACAACAACTTGTAAAATAATGCACTGTGGTGAATCATGCACCCAAACTGAGCAACGCTGAGATAATGAATGAGTTAAGGGGTGATAAAGGGATCTATTCGACACAAAAGTGCACCTGGGTGAGGGAATATTTTTTTCTCCTACACCGATACAATGCTCATACACCGATTTGACTGTCCATGCTCGTACACTGATTTGCTCGTATACCAAGTCACTCGTAAACCGAGGTATTACTGTACATCTAATTTTGGTGAACAATAATTTTATTTCATAAATGAATGCTAACAAATAATTTTTGTCTTGTGATTTTCACTTCAGACCTGTTTCGTGAGAATCTACGCAGACAGTGGTTGACATGTTCTGAAGGCTTATTTATTTAATTTTTGAATGTATTTGAATGTGTATTTAAATAGTTAAAAGGTCTTCAAAAGCTTTCCCAGGGCTCCATCTTAGACAGACTAAAGAGAGACCTCCACTTGATATGAGGGCCAGAGATATACACTGAGATTTGGAGTTTAATTTTACTACCGATCCCATCTCCTTTAATCTCTGCACGCTACAGAGCTTCCTCCTATAGAGCACCCACTTTCCATCTAAAGAGTAAATAATTAAATTATCCTCACACATATTCTTCTTTCCTCACGCTGCATTGTGAATATTAAGAGGCTGCATGAATGTGGGGTAAATAAAGCCATCAGAATGTTTAGACTTCTCGCTTTTGCAGCATCGCAGAATTGTAATATTGCCTGCTCTTCCCCGTTCGAAAAAAGGATCTGAGATGAGCTGTTGGCGCTGCAGTCTGAAATATAAATGTGTCAAAATAAATTATAAATTGACAATACCGCAAAGCCTGTTTCAGGAGTCAGGCGGTTTTGGTTCAGAGAAAACGGAGTTATCTTTTTTGACACGAATATACATGCTCGCCATGATCCATGCTCCAAAAACAATGTGTTATCGCTTGAGGTTTGTCTGCATTTAATTTTAACATCAGTACCTGCTTGCGACTTTAGTCTGCTTGTCAGACAGTGCACAGCTGGGCTCAGAGTGAACAAGGCAGCTTTGTCACTAGTGGGAATAAGCTGTGCACAACTTTGGCTGTAGGAGTGCTTTTTTCAAAGCTGAAGGTCCCGAAGAGCCTGTCCCAGGAAACACTGTCCCTCATCTGCTTCCTCAGTATGGTTCACTTCTCCTCACTGATTGGAATGCCCTTGAAGTTTCTGTCTCATTCCTCACCTCGCTGTCTGAATGTCTAATAAAATATCTTCTTTCCCCCTATGGAACAGTGTAGTATTCAGCTCCTTGAATATGTATATACACACACACACACATACATACAAACATACCATAAATATATGCACACTGTATGATAAAACTTATTTTATATAATAAAACTTATTTAAAACATAATCTGAAGAATGAGCAAACACAGAATGTCCCAATTCATAATGTCCCAGAGGTTCTAAATTGGATTCAGAAAACATAACGGCCAGCAAATGAGATGAATGCCTTCGTTGTCCAGAAGCTGCCTACACACTCTAATCACCAACACAAGGTCTGACAATGTCTCTGATTTCATCTCGATACCTAACAGCTGTAAGGGAACCATTGGCTAGCACGTGGAGGTCTGTCCGACCGACCCTCCAACGATATTACTCCCCAGACAATTACTGACTCACGCCAAACCGGTTAAGCTGGATGATGCATGCCAGAAAAACGTTCCCCACAACATCTCCAGACTCTTTCAGGCATGTCTTTCATGCCTGTCTTATTTGAGCAGTATGAGCATACTATGGATTAAAAAATATATATATATTTTTTTTTATTTAAAAAAAAAAGTAATAATAATAATAAAAAAAGAGCACACTTAATGGAGATTTGCCATATTGGCAAAATGAGTCACATGTGCAAAAAAAAAAAAAAAGTTATCATCTGTAACAGAGACAAGGGGCCTCAGATTGGTGATGGATCAAAGCAGCACCCTTTACTCTGAATGTACCAGCGGATGGATTTAATTTAGGATAAATTTAGTGTTTTTACAGCTCTGAGAGGCCATCTTAAAAAGGCCAAGCCTCTCCCCCTTGAACTAAACCATTTAGAAACAAAGTAACCAATATATTTAAGACTTTCACATAACAACCAATTTGTAAATTATCATAATACAAAAATACGTAAACAGTTGATACCAAAAAACAACTGCAATAATTATTAGCATTTAACAGTTTAATAAAAGATTCAAACAGGTCACCAAGAAGATCCCCCTCATACCTGAGGACAATAAATTGTGCCTTCTATTGCTGGGAATTAAGCCTTCAAAATGGTGGCATTTACTACGACCAAGTTTATAAGTATATAAGTGCTTATTATATATGTGTGTGTGTGTATGTGTGTGTGTGTCAGAGAGATAGAGTAATCATGATAATTCATTGCTAGTGGTGCATTAAATTACTACATTAAAAATACTAAATGTATTTTTTAATGTAAAATTTTGTGAAAACGCTAATTAGGATTAATAATTGTTTCTGTGATGATGATTTAAATTTGTTTTAATTAGTATTCATTCATTTATGTTTTTCTTTTTTTGTCATTGCGGGTATTCTTTTTGCTTCAGACTAATTATGATTATTAAAATAATAATAATAATAGTTCTGTGAAGCAAGTATACTGTATCCACTATTGGACATTAGTAGGCAAATTTAATATACCTGATGTGTTTTATAGAAGATTCATATCATCATAGTGCCCATAGCCAAAGAAACATCCTCACATATCCATATATTATAATGTTGACATAACCCAACCAAATGTTGTCGCGAGCATCTGCCGAGAACAAACCTTTAGAGCAGACATTTATTATTCTAAAAGATACACTGTATCTATCGATTCTGAAAGAAAACTGAGTGTGAGTGAAGGACTAAACATTTACCTCTGCAGTGCTTGTATCTTTTCTGCTGTGATTCCCTGAACAATCTTCTCCAGCACATCTGTGTCTGTAGTTGGCTCTACCTTCACTTGCTCCCTGTTGAAGGCATATCGTCCAATGAGCAGTCCCAGAGCAAACACACCCACCCCTGCTAGCATGTATTTGGCCAAGCTGGTTCCATTCCATCTCTGGCCCTTGGGTACTGCTCGGCTGAAACGAGAAACGTAATTAGGGTCCTCCTGGAGACGCTCAAAACGTCCATGCGGGGAGACAGAGGGTTGAATTGGTTCCAGGTCTGGGTCCATGCCCCCGCCAGAAGAGCTGCTCACAGGTTGATGCTCCACACACTCAAGCTGGAAGCGGTCCAGGCCCGGTTCCTCCAGCTCCTTCTCCATGTCCCATTCTAGTTCCAGGGACGCTGTGTGAAGCTCCTCACTCTCCAGATCCCGCACACGGAGAGAACCGTGGCCAGCACGCACTTTCCTATATGCCATGTCTGTTACTGTAGAGACAAGAGAAACACACACAGATTTAAAACTAATTACTCAATGTGAAATTATTTTTTAAATTTAATTCTGTGTAGACACCTTCAATTATTGGCTACATGGGCTGCAACAACTAATTGATTATTGATAATAATTAACAATGATTTTGATTATGGGTTAATCACATCTGTTCACTATGCATGGAAAAGTCACATAACTTTAAAACATTTCTTTGGACAAAATGCATCTGGAAAATAGAGGAGAAAAATTGCAAATACAGTGGAATACGGTTATGTCGACGGCCTCAGGGGATACAAAAAAAGCATCGAGATAACCGAGGATCGAGATAACCAACAGCCAATATGGCGATTTGTTTGATGAAGCGATCAGCATGCTATAAAAATATACATACACTGTATATGTTTGCCAACAACAAAAGGCATATGTGCACCAACTAACAGCAGAGATTTACCAGTATACAATAAAAAACACCTTCGATTCTCGATACAAACCTTTAATCATATTCTCCATTGCAAACACAATTTCGCTCACAGCATTAACAGTCACAACACAGATAAACACATTCGCTCATAACAGTCATTTTGCTCTTCACAGTTCTGAAAAGTATTGCACACGCGGTTACTATGGTTTCTTTAAAGTCTAAAATGCTTTGTTGCATTTTGCCTTTAACGGTCTGCTTGAAAACAAATGCTTCTATCAGTAACGACATCTTTGGGAGTGTAATCTGCATTGTGTAAACACCAGCATTTGTCCCATAAAAAAAACAAAAAACAAAAAAATATTTCAACAAAACATTGTGTATGTCACAAAAGTGCTCGAGGTCACAATTATATAACATGAAATCATCAACTACACAACATACAGCCCTCATGACATGACCACACAAACTAAAGCGACCTACCGCTTTAAATCACAATCTGACTGGGCAAATGTAAAGCGGCTGGAAGGACCGGAAAGACCAAAAACTCGCGAACTCGGCACATGCGCAGTGAACTAGGTCGCATCATTAGTCACGAGATAACCATGTAAAGTGGTGAATTTTTCCCTGTTTTGTGCTCGAGATATTAGGGTTCGGCGAAATAAAAGAATCGACATAACCGATGAGAAAATAATAAGAAAAATACTGAGTTTGGCGGTCCACTTCAAAAACGTCGAAATAATAGGGTTGGGGAGTTAACCGAGGTCGAGATAAGTGAACTCCACTGTATGAAAATGTGCCATATTAAGCACTTGAAACAAAAGCACATTTTTTAATGTGGCTTGCTTTGGCTCGTGCTTTGACAAATGTGTTTGTGTGTTGTTTTATCGTTTGAGACAGTTTTTAACTTTTCTTTAGTGCATAACTTGCATGATATTTAAATGTTAAAAAGTCATGCAACTAATTTAATTCTGCAAACAGGTTTGTACTGATGGCAAGTGGTTCTCTGTTAAACTTCATAGACACATCAAACAAAATAGAGTGCAATAAATCAGTACACAATGGAATTTTCTTTTCTTTTTTTCTGAAAAAAAAAAAAAAATCTTAAACTTTAAGGTAACACTTTATTTTGGTGGTCCACTGTACACATTCTTCTGACTATAACTTGTAATTACATATCCACTAACTCGCATTAGAGTATTAGCACACTGTTTGTTTAATATCTGCTTACATATGTTTTGATTGTACCCCAACAGATACGCTACTGAATATAAGCAACTGTGAAACTACAGTTAAACTAACTGTCAAACTAAACCTAATCGAATTATCAGGGAATGGGTGATGAAGGGAAGGGAAGAGCACTCAAGGATGCAGATGCAGGGTGTATGGGCTTTTATTAATAATAAAATAAAATGAAAAAAATTCCCAAAGGGGGAAAACAGAAGACTTGACTTGACAGAAAATACGATGATGATCTGGCACAGGACAGCAAACACATGGAGCATAAATTCGGAGCGTGATGAGGGAGGACAGGTGGTGCAAATCAACCAATAATCAGGTAACAAGATGGGCGGGGTCAAGATAACAGACGGGAGAGAACCGAACATGACATGGACATGAGCACATGACCAGCGAACACAAACAAGCCATGTGCTCAAACAAAATGAGACATGAACAGGCAGCCAATGCGAGCACTCATTAGACGCGTGTTTTCACACAAAACAGGATGACATGAAAGCATGCATTCAGTGAAAGTGTAAGACAAAACATGACATGAAAGCATGAGCACCGAAGTAAACACAAAACCACACACTCAGAGAACAAGACTCATGTCGAGCTCAACACAGAAGACAGACACATGGAGCATGAATTTCTGAATCCTGACAAAACCAAAACCAAAGTTGACTGAAATGTCAGGATCCGAAAACCATGCCCCACACACAAGACAGGTCATGTGGACAAAACTCAAAGACACGACAATACGGCAGTCACAAAACCAAGATTTAACTAGACCGAAGAGAAAGAACCCTAACAAAAACAGCATACAATCTATTAATTGTACTACAATCTACTAATACTATAACGAGAGTTCGATGAAATCAAGTTGTAAAAATATAGTAAAAACATTGTAAAATATCTTAAATGGACGATCAAAATAAATTGTAACTAGTAATTCTGTTTTTATGACAGCATTAACAGTAAAATGACTATTGTAATAAAGTATAAATGCAATGTTTCACTTAAAATGAAATATTTCAAAAATAAGCAATCAATTTTCAAATATAACACCCCTTTTTTATACATGATGCTTTATTGCACATACCCTACACAGATATTCAGTAGAGTTTTTTTTAACGGCCAAATTGCAAATGCTTGGACACATTGGACAGATAGGCACATAGGCAGGATGTAGAACAATACGTTTGTGAATAATAACTTTAAATCTATTCTTTTTTTAAGTAAATTTATTTTTTAAATATTTTTTTGTTTTCATCGGATTCACGAAAATTAATATCAACAATTCAAAAGCTTAATTGATTGTCAAAATAATTGGCTACAACTTTATTGTCTATTAACATCTTTGAAGATGCCCAGTTATTCAGCTCATTAAAACGAAAATTAATACAGTGGTGGTCAAAAGTGATGTTCAGACTAAAAATATTTATCTTCACTCTTTATTTAAATCGTATTTGGTTAAATATTTTGTCAAAATATTGCACAGCTATATTTGGAATAAATTGTTTTATTTGTGATAAAAGCTCTGAAACATGACAGATTGTAAAGGATTTTTTTTTTCAGGAAAAGTAAATTATGATCGCATGCAAAAACGTTATATGGGTATTTTTTTATAATATACAAACTGTATATTCGTTCCCCTAACCCCCTCACAGTTTGACTGTTGCTGCCAAAAAAGGTCATTAAGAGTGATCACTTGGTTGGATCGAATTCATAAAAGAGAAGCCAGTGTCTCAGTGTACCATCAAATTTAACTATCCTTTTAACAGACAATGCCATCAAACTCAAAACAGCCCAATCGATAATGACAAAACTCCAAACCGCTCAGAAATTCCAGACTCCACGCAGGGCCATTATCCATTCAAACAGAGTCCCTGAAATAGGTTGCCTTTAAAAAATTACAGAGAGAACTATCTGCTGTCGGCACTAGGCAGAGCGGAGGGAGCTGGAGAAACCTTTGATAGTCACACTTAAAATAGTCATTTAGAGGTGGGGAAAATCTCTTCTGATAGAGGGAAATAACTCCACAACTACTAAACATTACCATTCTACACGTTTCATTGAAAATGGCGCCGGCAAGAATTTTGCATCACATTTTGTACATTCACTTTGAGCATTTGTACTTTACCCCTGTCTTTTTTATATCATTTGCTGAAAATACTTTTTTCTGTTCTCAGTCTTTTATAGGAATGAAAGGATGTGAATGATTTTTGCCTCCATGCTTTCATTTTAATAGGCCTCACAGACTGAGAAGAGGTTGAAATGATGTGTTGTTGTTTCTCAACATTAATCTTTAGAGCTCACAAAACCTCCATTAGGCTGCAGTTTAAGAGGACCGGTCCTCACAGGAGCTTCATTTACACTCTGACCCCAGCAATGATATGGGTTGTCAAACTCTCAGGACAGCGCTAACCCTCATCTCCTCTCCACTCCTCTCCTCCTACACCCATGCCTTCGGCTCTTTGCTCACAGACTGACAGCTGACGTTCAATCATCAGAAACATCAGTAATTTAACGCCTTTCTACTACCCAACAGAGCCATCAATTAAAGTAGAGGGGAATACACCATCTTTGGCTTTTCCTCAGTGATTGATGTTACCGTGAAAGTGGAAAAGATGCTTCTTCACATGCTTTGCTTCCACTCTAAACCTGCACCTAATGGTCTATGGCACAACGCATATGGTTTGATCCAGGTCTAAAATTAAAATTTAATTTCTGTGATTTTATTATTAATATTATTGATTTAATAAAAAAATATTGTGAAGTGGGACCAGGAATAGAGCAGAAGCATAAAGTGAAAACTGTCAGGTTTAAACAATTATCCTAAACATAATGAGTGGGGTAAAGAAGAACAAAGAACAAAAAAGGCATATTTAAAGTGCTCTCATTAAGCTATTTTAAAGGTTTCTAATTTATAGTTTTTAGGTCTCCTAGGTTTATATGCACTCAAGGTCAAAGTCACACTTCAGTTTTCTCATAATATACATTGTAGTATTACCTCTTTTCTCACAGTCTGAAACAAACCAATAAAATATTCTGTTTTACTAAACCTCTCCTTTCCAAAAGCCTACTCCGTTCTGATTGGTCAGATGGCCAGGTCTGTTGTGATAGGTCTACTTCTTGCAGTGGTTGTCGGAAACAAAATGGCCAACACCATATCTGAATTTCAGCTCCGGAGGCTTCCTCAGCACTTGATGCAAAGTGATATGAACATTAACATTGCCATCATTTTTTCCATATGAAAATAAGGCTGAGGCATCATCCTCTGAGTGCAAAGTTAATTTTGTTTTCACAGTCCAGAACACAACGTCTTATCGACATGTCGACAAAACAAAAACTCTTCCAGGCCTTAGCTACAACTACAGGTGTAAAGTCAGTCAAGCAGACATTGATAGACTGGAATTACTGAATAATTACTTGACAGTTACAGCACAAAACATTTTAATTTTATTGTCATTATATTTATATATATGTTAATGTCATTATATTTAAATTATATTGAAACTTTTTTTGTTTAATAAGTATACAATAATCCTTTGCCACTTCGTGGTTCAAGTTTCACGGCCTAGGTGCATTTTTTAAAAATATTCATCGAAAAATAAAACAAAAAATACCGGCATATCGGAGCTGTATTGCGGAAAGCAGCGTTGTTTCATTGTGATGCAAGAGAAACAGTTTCCCAGGACGCCAGACAAAGAGAGAAACTCTCTCAGAGGCTTTTTACACACCCACGGGCACGCAGACAAGACACGTGATTGGTTCCCGGCGCGAGATCGACGAATGAGAGCAAGAGTGGAGTGGGAGCCTCTTCGCCTCTCTCAGAAGCAAATGTTGACGGTCCAGCGCCGATATCTGAGGATGAGGAGCTTCCCGAACTGATTTAAAGGCCTCATTATACCAATGCAGTAACACCATCATCATCATCACATTCATCGAACCGCACAGGTGTGTCATCGTCGTCATTACTGGAGTCAAATCTCAAGATACTACTGTCATTGATGAGTGTAGAACACCATAACACGCATCGTATGAGAGAGAGAGTAAATGCATAATCTCAAGGTTTTATAATTAAATAGATTATAAAATATATTTAAAGTATAAATATACATATTTTAAACATTCTGGTACCTGCACACACATATACGGAAATTCCTAGGGGGGGGATCACTGTATAGTCTTTTTCAAAAACCATATTAAACCAACATGTATCCATACATTTCTAAAGAACTTACTACACGCTTTGAACTAGAATTTTTTTTCTTCATCATGGTCACTCTTATTTCTTATTAACATATTACAATATTGTTAATGTAATGAGTCTCATTGACTAATGATTGCTTAATTGTTCCATGACTTAAGTGCACAGAGTGCAATTCAGCAGGATACACAATATGACCATAGCCACATTAATGTATGTGTTATTCTATTTATTAGAGTTTGATTTGAGCTGTGGGACAAATACTGTTAGTTGTTGAACTGCAGCAGTGGATAGCAAAATCCTTGTGTTTCTGGATTTATCTCATCAATATTTATGAAACCCGTCAAAACAGCATTTATGTTTCCCTGGAATAGGTATAGACAGGCTGAGTAGATCATGTCCCTCCCAGTGGTGGAAGGCCCAGGCACTGCTTGGGGCAGCTGAGAGAGCATGCAGGGAAAAGCAAGAGTGATGGCACTTATCAGAAGATGCCAAAAGTTTCTGGGCCTTACTCCCACAAGAATCCTCCAACATGGATGGTGTCCTCTCCATTCCAACCCCTAATATACCACGGGCACTTCATGGATGTCACAAGCTGTTAGACCTATGGAAAATTGCTTGCACAGAGCACACTGTACATCCAGTTAAAATAATCTGCAGATCAGGAAATGATCAGGAGCAGCCAATAATTCATATATCTGTCAAATTACACTTTACACCCGTTTCCTTATTCACAATCAATGATCCATTAAAATAACATACTTATTTTAGACCTGAAATAACTTTACAACAATTTCCATGTGGTTGTGTAAATAATATTCTCACAATCTAAATCGAATATGACAATAAATCATTTTAAGTCATAAATCATGTTATTAAAGATTATATTTCTCTTTTATTCTAGATTAAAAAAACAATAGATCATTTGACTTGATTATCAAAACTTTGCCTATTTTCAGAGAATGAATCTTGAATGCGCATTTTGTCAAAAACAAAAATAAATAGTTTTTCCACTTGCTTATGCTTAAAAGAACTGCAAATATGTGTTGTATACATAGCCAAATATAAATATGGCTGAAAACAAGCCATATCATCTTAAATAATTTAGACTCTCAAATAAATTCATCTTGTTTTATGGATGTTTAGTCATTTTTTACTGGTAAACAAGTCAAAACAAGTCATTAAGGATATGGTTTTTATTTATCTACAGTATTTAATTTTGTGTACTGCTGGTAATTATACGAAATCAATATTATATCCACACTAATTGAAAAATAAAACTAAGCCGTATTGGCACAGGAAAAAAAGAAGACGACAGACGTCTTTGGGCTCATTTATTCTCACTTTCTTTTGTCCTCACAAGGGGTAAAGATGAGGGAAAGTACAGAAAAAAAATGAGCAAGAAATAAGAGAGACATCTCACAGTGTTGTCTCGCTTACCTGTCATCACTTCTGACATGACCTTGTCA
Organism: Rhodeus uyekii; assembly: GCA_037043235.1. Classification (NCBI taxonomy): domain Eukaryota; kingdom Metazoa; phylum Chordata; class Actinopteri; order Cypriniformes; family Acheilognathidae; genus Rhodeus; species Rhodeus uyekii. Next base: position 936,340 of record JAWRVZ010000018.1, on the reverse strand, counting down.
GTTACCTTAGTTAGAAGGCATGAAACTAGCTGTCAGTCATGTTGCATAGGGCCAACAACACAAGTGCAAAGAATACGTTTACAGCTAATGAAAACAGACATTCTCCATCCCCATACATACCTTACGAAAAAACATATTTTACAAATAGTTTGATCAAAGGAATTTCTTGAAAATAAAATAAATTATCAGTCTACATTACCAGAGTTTGTACTTATAAACCCCAGATTTCAAAATCGGACCGTTTTTATAAGGGCAATGACCTTTAACGTGTCAGAACTGATGGATTTAAATTTTGCAGGTTCCCAGAGCTAGACATTGACAATACTTACAGAGACTTGTCGTCATTACCTTAATTCTGAATTCATACAAGGTGAAACATAACATAAGCCTGTGGCAGAAGTAGGCCACGTCACAGAAAGCATCACCGGGCCCTTGAGAAGACAAAAAAGCACTATTTTCATATGAGGTATGAATAAAATATCCATCCTCAGGGGTACATGCTACATGTCTCACAGGCCTCATTCACATTAAATTCTAAAATATACAGGCATTTCCAGGAGGTCAGACAAGTCCACAGTGATATAAGGGCATTTTTTTTTCTCTGAACTGCAAGGTGAGCATTAAATATCGCTTTACAGGTGACCTCAAGCAATTTCTGTTAAAACAACACTTATGCATGTTTTATATTTGTCTCAAAAGGAATTATTGAAAGAATTGAAAAATTTGTGGAACTGAGGGGAATTTTCTATATATACTAGAATAGACAGATCAACAAAAACGTCTCAGGTTACTTACGTAACCCTAGTTCCCTTAGAGGGAACGAGACACTGCGTCGGAACGCATATGGGAACGCATTAGCGTGATTGTCTCTTGAAGCGCAATTGAAACCAGGTGTGCGAGTGCAATCACCGAGGGTGATATCATGAGCCAGGAGTATATAGGCACGCAGTGAACTAGAAGCCGCAGCTTGACTAGTGTCTGAAACAGCCGGCGTGCGATGGAGCTGAGGCTACGAGACGCAGTGTCTCGTTCCCTCTAAGGGAACTAGGGTTATGTAAGTAACCTGAGACGTTCCCTGTCAAGGGAACTCAACACTGCGTCGGAACGCATATGGGAACGAGAATACCCACGCCGCCTCAGCGAACGGAGTACGCCAAGCTAACGTAGCTCACTACGAAAGGGCCAAGGTTCCCAAAGCGGGGTTAAGGTCTAACTGGTAGAACCTAATAAAAGTATGCGGTGAGGACCAGCCAGCCGCATCACAAGTATCAGCAAGGGGAGCCCCTGCGCAAAAGCTTTAGAGGTAGCCATGCTCCGGGTAGAGTGGGCGTGGACATGCAGTAGGAACTGCTGACCCGCCGAGTCATAAGTCAGTGAGATACTCTCAACTATCCACCTGCTCAAAGTTAGTTCTGACGCTGGAGCTCCCTTAGGAGCCCCGAAGCATACAAAGAGTAGGTCTGACCTACGTCATGAAACCACTCTGCGGACGTAGGTGTCCAGTGCTCACACTGGACAGACCTTGTTCTTGGACTCCTGGTCACGACTGGAGGGGAGGACATAAGGCCTGCAGTATAGTGTGACGAGCCGGGCTCAAAAGCACTTTAGGAACATATCCAGGTCTGGAAAAGAGGAAAGCTCTCGCCAGACACGGAACAGACTCCAAACAGGAGGGGCCACTGAGAGGGCCTGAAGGTCACCAAGCCTCTAAAAGGAGGAGATGGCTAAAAGGAACACCGTTTTACGGGTGAGGGATTCCTCCTAGATGTCCTCGAGTGGCTCAAGAGTGCCTGGGACAGAGCCTGGAGAACCAGGGACAGGTCCCAGGGTGGCACCCGAGAGCGTACTGCTGGCCTTAGCCTCAAAGGGCCATGAAGGAAACGCACTACTAGGGGGTCCCAACCCCGAGGGGTACCACTTGGGGGTACGTGGTAAGCCGTAATGGCAGCCATGTACACCTTAAGCGTGGAGGGGGACAGCTCGGCAGCAAACTTTTCTTGTAGAACTCCAGGACGATACCACATGGCAGGTCACTGGGTCTAAATGTTTGTCACTGCACCAGGAAGTGAAAATATTCCACTTATGAGCGTAGAGCTTCGTCGTGGACGGGGCTCTAGAGTGGAGAATGGTCTCAACGACCTCAGTCGAGAGACCTGAGTCTATGAGTCGGGCCCCCTCAGAGGCCAGACCCACAGATTCCACAGTTCCGGGCGAGGATGAAGTATCCTGCCCTAAGCCTGGAACAGAAGGTCCACTCTGACGGGAACCTCCAAAGAGTGCCGTCTAGGAGGGACACCAAGTCCGAGAACTACACCCTGCCCGGCCACTGCGGGGCAATAAAGGTGAGACGGACCCTGTCCTGGCGAACTTTCTCTAGAACCCTGGGAGCAGAGCAACCGGGGGAAGGTGTACAAGAGGAGCCTCAGCTACTCATGTCGTATCGCATCCAGCCAGAGAGAAGCTGGGAGAACAGGGGGGAATAGAGCAGGCAGCGAGCCGTCTCTCCAGACGGAACGGGCCGGAATTCCCCCCATCTGCTCCAACACCTCGGTGTGGAGTCCTATTCCCCGGGCCTCAGCCCCTGTTTCGACAGGAAGTCTGCCCCCGAATTTGGGGACCCTGGGATGTAAACTGCTCGAAGGGAGCTGAGTTTCCCTTTGGATCCACAGGAGGTCTGGGAGAAAAGCTTGAAGTGCTAAACAGACAGCCACGCTTCCGGCACAAACTATGTGCCAGGAGAGGTGGAGTCTGCTCCACAGACCCTAAGTCGAGCGGCCCCTCGGGGCCAACCCCCAACCCGAGCGGGAGGTGTCTGTCAACAGCGTCACGCGGTGACAGAGTGATCCCAGTACGGGCCTTCGGGAAAGAAACCAGGCTTTCTTCCACTGATGCAAGACCCACAGCATCGCTTTGAGACCTTGATCAGGCGGGAAAGGTTGCCCCTTGAGGAAACCCCCTGGTTTTGAGCCACTATAATGGTCACAGATGGCGCAGGCCTAGTGGAAAAGCACTGGGAACTGCCGCCACAAAATTTAACACTTCCTAGAAGCGTCTGACCATGAGTGGCTGGCCTAGCCTCATGCTCTTGACTGTGGACGGGATAGAGGCAACACGCACGGGAGAAACCGTGCGAGATTGGCACACAGTCCCGTACAACATCGAGGGACGTAGTGCTCTGCCTCGGCAAGAGTACATTCCTCCCAGTATTCAGTCTCAGCCTGAGCTCCTACATGTGTGCGAGAACGACATCTCGATGTCGCACCGCGATCTCCCGAGACTGGGCCAGAAAAGAGCCAGTCGTTGAAGAGATACGGGAGCCACGGAGAAACCGTCACCGAAGGTGAATTACCCGGAGGTATGCGGTAAGCAGAGTAGCCACATAAACCTCTCGGGAAGAGAGAGCCCTAAAGCCGAGCTGGCCCGCAGGAAACAGCTGGCAGGGATACACGGTTTCTAGTGGCCAGCTCTGGAGAGGAGAGCGGTCTTAACAACCTTGGTTGTGAGACCAATACCATGCGCTAGGCCCCCCTCGGAGGCCGAGCACATCTACTCCAGAACTCCCAGGAGCGGAGCTAGAGCTGCATCCACGCACTTGTTGAAAGTGTGAGGAGACCAGCTAGGCCGAACGGAAGAACTCAGTATAGATAAGCCTTGTCCCCAAAGGCGAATCTGAGGAACTTCCGGTGTTGTGGAAGGATGGAGACGTGTAAATATGCGTCCTTCAGATCTATCGCGACAAGCCAGTCCTCAGACCTGGCTTGTACTACAAACTGCTTCAGAGTTAACTCTCTGAATTTCAGTGGCAAAGAACTAAAGTAGGACACAAGCCTCCATCCCTTCTAGGGACGATGAAGTATCGGCTATAAAAGCCCGGACCTCTGGGTGAGAGAGGAACATACCCTATGGCCTCTTTCCCCAGCAATGAGTCGACTTCCTGTCCCATGACCAGAGCCTGCTCGGGGACCACCAGAGTTGGCAGAACCCCCGAAAAATCCGGGCGGATGGACCCGGAACAAAGTAGCGTATCCTTCTGATACGGTACGCAGGACCCATCGAGAGATACCTGGGAGGCGCTGCCACGCCGCCAGGAAATCCTCTAGGGGTATCAGTCTCTCGAGACCGACCTCTGGACAGATGTGTTTTTCAACTCGGGGCCCTGGCTGGCACCAGAGAGCCTCCGGAGCAGATGCTCTAAAACCCTCCTCAGAGGGGGCATCCTGCCCAGTGCGCCCTGTGTGGAGCACAACCGGAAGTGGCTACCTGGGAAGAGCATGACCCGGCCCCCTCGAGGTACCGAGCCTGCTACCGCGCTTACAGGGCACTGATCTACCCCTTGAGGTAGACCAGCGGGGGGCCCCTGTGAGGCCGAAGGACGCTAAGAGCAACGGGGAAGAATTCTCCTGAATGCTACCTCCCGCTTTGCAGCCTCATGAAACCTCTCGACGGCTATCTCGATAGCATCGCCGAAGAGGCCAGGAGGCATAAGAGGGGCATAAAGAGGATATTCTTATCTCTCTCTCTCTCAGCGCGGTCAAAATGCATGGCGCAGAGAGAAATAGCAGTGGCCCTGCGCAGCTCAGCGACTGCCTAAGGGCCATCCCCTGCCCTCATCGAGGATATGGGCGGCGTCGGGATTTCAGGGGCGGCGATGAGTGGTGGGCGAAATAACTCTCCAACCTCCACTCTAGGCATCGCCCCGTAACCGGCCACAAGAGTAGCATAGTTAGCGGCTTAACGCTGCTATACACTCTGTGAGAAGCGGGCTACTTCCAGGACCTCAACACCTCGATGTGGAGGTCCGGGAACAAAAGCAAACCCCGACGCTGAGGCTGCACTCGGGCGGCAGGCAACGCTCGTCCCTGAACGAGCGTCCCTTGGCTCAGCTGGTCACTCGAGACCCAGCCTCGCCGTTGCCCGAGTCAAACCTCAAGCAGCTCCTCAAATGCAGATGAGGTTGATGGCGGTTCAACCTCATCCACATCGATGCTGACTAAATCCTCAGAATTGGAGAGGTTCAGCAACGCTTCCTCACCCTGGTCGGAAGTAGTCACCACGTGGTGCACTTCCGAGTCCTTCGTGAGGGTAGATTTAACAGGAAAGGGAGAAGAAAAGGCGTCCTCGTCTCCAACCCCGCTGTTAAACCCAGTTGTGATCTCCGTGCGCGACCGCCGCTGAGCCTCAGCTGCAGCAGGGCCAGATCACGAGGACCGCGAGCCTGAGCAGTTCCCTCAAAAACTGCCAGGCAAGAGCAGAGAGTGCGCAGCAGCAGCCGCAAAACACTCTGCACACTCAGAGCCCTCAAGCAGTGAGCGTGCATGCAAACATGTGACACAGAGAGCGTGTATATCACTGCCCGTGATGAAACACGGCAGGAGTGACAACGCCAGAAATCTGTGTAACCGCCATCAAAACACAGGTAAGTGAAAATCAAACTTACAGCCAGCAATGCACCTTACACACACGTTTGCTTCGAGCGCTGTTGAAGACACTAAAGCTGCGGCTTCTAGTTCACTGCGTGCCTATATACTCCTGGCTCATGATATCACCCTCGGTGATTGCACTCGCACACCTGGTTTCAATTGCGCTTCAAGAGACAATCACGCTAATGCGTTCCCATATGCGTTCCGACGCAGTGTTGAGTTCCCTTGACAGGGAACAGCCCCTCCTGGAAGATGATTATATTCACATGTTCATACACAGAATTTGGTTCTAGGACATAAATATCATCATACACAGACAAACACAGAAACTTAAGCTTATTAACAGTATCTAAAATGTGAAGACTATGTACAACTTCAGAGCTGCATAACCCTTACTGATGCACAAAACTAAATGTTTTAATATTTAATCAGGGAATTTACAAAAGTTTGTTAATATATTTATAATAAATTGTTAATCTATTTTATTTAATGCATTTAACACTTAATTTAATTAACATATTTATAAGTGTTTAGCTTCAATAATCCAAAATTGTAGATGTGGCGAGGACGAGAGCCATGAGTGCAACATTCATCTGTGAGGTGCTGCCGCCATTAATTTATTTTATCATTTAAAGTTGATAAATATTCACTGGTTCCCGCCTCCATTATGTAACAATTTTAGGATGATAAAATTAATCTATACAAAAAGTATGTGCACTTTACTCACATTAGTTATATCTGGATTCCATTTATAATGCGCCTTAGAAGGACCATCTTTTATATATTCATTTAAATAATTATTTGATACACTTCAACAGAAAACAATCGCCTTACCATTTTTTTTATTTAGTATTTAACTGTTAAAATGACTTTTGTTGGTGTAACTTTTTTATGTGAAGTAAAACCATAACTACATAATATTTCTATAGATAATATTTTTTATACATAACCGTTTTTATAGTGTACTGAACTTGTTCAGTGCTACCCTCAAGTCAGAGGTTTTGTAAACATTTGAATGAAACATGAATGTAAACACACAAAAATATGCCATCAAACCTTTCAACATTATTTCCCTTTCGAATGGCACGACCGGTGTCTGAAGTATGTCATAAATGGTTCCTAAAGACAAGAAAAAGGACGACGTGTACCCTAGGTGCCTTCTTATACTTTACTCGCACCAGTAATGATGTCATAGACTGTCGCTGGCCATTGTAATTGTTGTGTTTTGATACGCGTTTCAAATATTGATCATGCCGGAGGCACTTCTCACTATAACTGTCCTATAATGCAGTGTGAGTCCTCCTTCTCAGGGAACCTAGGTTATATGCATAACTATCGCTGCCATACATATGAAAATGTATGTGTAAATGTTACAAGAATACCTACAATTGGTTATAGGATTGCTCTGAAATGGCACACTATCAGATAAAACAGATGGTGTTGCATTATTCTGCAACATTCTTTAAAATTAGGGAAAGCACCCGTGAAACTAATGCTGCCCAGCGGTGAATCTGTGAATAAGGTGTCATTTGTGCTTTCAGATCAATTCACACAGGTGAGATGGATACCAGAACAATGAAGATAAAGACAAATCAAAAAGACAAATCACTTGTTGCAAAAACACATCGGCCCCCAAGCATCTAATCAATTACCCACATCTATTAAATTCAGTGCGAAGAAGAAGAAACAGACAGGGAGCATTCTTTTGAATGACTCAAAAGTAGCATCAGGGTTATTGAGGACATCTATCACACTAAACTACACACAGAGATATTGCATCTGTCCATATTGGCTGAAATACTGGATCAGACACTTTTGCTAAAAAAGGCAGGCTTGTTACATTTCTAATGGATTACGGCTAGCACTCAGATCATTATAGCTAGAATTAGACTAACAATCATTCATTAAAATTCTCTGAAATGCAGAGAGGAAGGGCTGTCTTCCATAGAGACACTCACTGCTAATGGCGATGGCAGAATGACCAAACATCCTCTGTTTTGTAGGTGTAAATCAATAGCACTGTAATCTGGAACATAAAGCACAACCTCTAAGTCCAGGTGATCCAGAGACTCAAAGTTATACCACATTCTCCCATAGGCCCCTATTATAAACACAGACATACCGGGAATTTGCAAAGACGCACTTATGGGCTTAGAGTTTTATAGGCTATTGTCGTCGCCAAGCGTTCCTTGAAAAACAAACAGTAAAAAGCCATTGTTTAGCTAATTAGTATCATGGGGCACAAAAGGATGAGAGCTGGTTTTTCAAACACCTCATCTGGCTAGGGCCAAGAATTAGCCCTTAGAAATGATGGCTTATGCATACAACTTCAAAGGAACGATTAAAAGTATTTAGTCTGTGTTTATCTGGAAGTGTGCAAGTGCTAAACAGAATAATTTATCAAGGCTAAGAAATATACAATGTAAAGAAAATAAATAAATAAACTCTGCAAAAGATTTCTGTCTTGTTTGAAGCGCTCAAAGCCATTGCATCAACATAGATGCGAAGAATGTATAGGCGTGTTTGATTACCCTATTTTAACCTATTGTGCTCATGTTGTGATGCATCATGTTTTAAAAGAGCATATGATTGATTTTGTGGTGAAATGACATAACTTAAATACAGCTATTTATTTTGCTAAGCTGTACCCTGGTTATATACCATATCCTATAATACCAAGTATATGGTATTATATGCAATAAATTCTAATATAAACATTTATGAATAAATTAATGAATATTAATATACTTATATAATTTGACCAAACACGAAAGATTGTGACTAGTCTACAATCAGGTAGAGTGATCTTTGATTGCAATAGTACGTCATAGCACAAACATCCGCAACGATCTGTGGAACGACAAACTCAAGCATGTTTGACCAAACAATGAAACTGCGACCTTGAATCCCATTTAATCTGAAGGTTGTATTCCTGGCTCAGTCATCCGCCAAAGAACACAATGCGGTCACTTCTCATCATGATTTAAAGGATGTTTGATCTTTGCCATTCATGACAAATGGACACTAGCCGGGGGCTTCATTCTTCCAAATTGTATACACTTATGTATCTCTGAGATGAAGCTATAGGTCACATATACTGCTTATTATTATTCAATAGCTTCATTAGTTGATTTCAATTTATAATAAGATAGCACTGTTTTTTTCGAGAATCAATAGCAAAGGATGGATGGATAATTTGGCATCCAGTCTGGTTTATCACAAATTTGGTCAAGTATTGATTTGTATAACCAGGTTTGATGTGAAAGCAATTATAAAGACAAACGGGGCTTCCTTTCCTCACACAATTCAGTCCAATTCTGAATATTTATTAATGATCACAGATAAACCACTGATCAAAGAGGATAGCACTTGCTTAGCCAACATAACAGCTTAGCCATGTTTGGAGTCGTATAAGGTTCCTTTTCATTAAAGTCACTCTGACCCACGGAGAGTCTCTCTATATATAGAAAAAAAAAAACATGCTGCAGTTCCTGTGTACACAGATCAGTCATTATCGTCCTACACTGTCACAAACAGAAGTCACCTCTTGGTGCAAATACGGTCTTTCCCATCTGTATCACACTAATAGGTGGATACAGAGCCTGTCAAACATCAAATCCCAAAACATATAGAAATAATGAAGGAGCCATTTGGTTCAGCAAGACCAACTTCTAAGGCTTTTATTTTTTATTTTAAACAAAAATATATCATACACTCAGGCTTTGAAGCACAAAGACAGAAGTGTACACAAACATGATGGACATGACACACAAGCTGTTGACTCAACTGTGATGTGTTGTGCAGGTGTAATTGGCCGTCGTCTCACGGCACTCACTGGTGACTGGAATTTCAGGGGTCTGACGAAGAGATCGGACAAGCTCATATGTCTTCCTGTCAGAGCATACAGTAAACTGTCCCAGAATTGTCTGAAGCTAAACGGAGCAATGAGACAGCTTGGCCCAACAGATCAATGTCTCAAGCATCTTAACAATACATTTATTTTTTATCGTTTTGCTTAAATAAGTGCACTTATTTAGAGATATTACAAAATAAATAAATATCGGCATGACTTATCGGCATTTATTTTGCTATAGGTTGCCATGAAAAAAAGTCAAATATACAGTTTAGTACTTATGTGAAAATATTTCACTGCTCAGTGCAATGCTCTCTGCATTTATGTCATGGTTACTTGAAGTTCTTGCAAAACTAAGATTCATCCACAAGGCAATCACCAGGCCTTTTTACACCTTGTTTAATGAGGACTCGGATTCCTCAGAGTGACATCTATGTATGGTTTATTAAAACAAAGCAAATTCAGAGTACAGATAGGCGTGGGTCAGAATACCAGGGCAAACAGCAATATTTGAAGCAGACCAGTAAACATGGTCATTACAGGCAGAGGATCAGGGCAGGCAGCAAACAGCAATAGAAGTAGTCCAAGCAAACACAATAGGTAGGCAAGCATCAAAGAATCATACAAGGTAATCCACAGTCAAACACGGGGAGAACAAAAGGTGTCACACTTAAGGGGTGACGTGTGCAATGTGGAGCAAGGAACACGAGGAGCAACAGGTTTCAAACCGAAAACAAAACCACTTTAAAGATAAACAGAAAACAGCACTTTAGTGCAAAACCTGGAAACTAGGAACACTTGGAGATAACTAGGAAAAACCACGAAGATTCCATCCACACACACACACACACAAGACTTACAGCGGCAGGAAACAGGATAAAAAAATAACATCATATAACAGGAGTAATGTCAACAACTGACAAAGACCAAGAAACACAAGAGGGCTTATAAAGACAAGGACATGAGACACACCTGAGGACACTGACGAGGTAAGTGATACAAGAGAGGTATGAAGAGCCCAGAAGTGAACAGGAAGTGTTGACACAATAGACAGGGAAGTGACAGGGAAGTTCCCTGTTACTGACATGGAAGTGACAACAGGAAGTGAAACTATGACCTCACAGACAGGGAAATGACAGAAAACACAGACAGACAGGACCAAGGGTGACAACAGGAAAAGCAACGTTCATAAATGTAGCCGGGTAATCATGTACAAGGGGTTTAAATAGTCTAAGTTATGAGAAATAGGTGTGCAGTAGTCAGTCTAGGTATGTGGGCTCTTGGAAAATGTGGTCCAAATTAAATGCTAGTACTCAGGCGAGTAAGACCTCTGATCGGATATCTATCTGATTTGTTAAAACAGTTGCACTTACACTTGGCCACATAGACGCGTTTCCGCATATGGATATAAATACAACCTTCAATTCCCGTGCTAAATTTAAATGTACAAATTTAACAGAGTTCACATCAATAAAAGCTGCATTTTATTTATCATCAGCTCATTTTAATATCATAGACCGCAATAAGAGAGATACCGGTACAGCACTGGTTAGATAATCTAGTTGTACTATTTTGTAATGGAGTATATTAGGTTTGGAGCACCAGGTTTGTGAGTTACATTCAGTTTCATTTGCAGGAACTTGAATGTCAGCTTGCTGAACAGATACTCGGCTATTGCGCTGTAATATCTGGCTATAACATTTCATTCAGCCTACAACACACTCTCAAATGTTTATTTTTTAATTCTTTGGGAGGAGTAAAATTTACATTTGTGGTTTCAACAACCAGATGCATTTACACCAGTTTCATCTGAAATGTATCTCAAACCACCTCCTGAAGTTGTTTGAGCAATTTAAATCCGTCTCGAAAGCATTTCCACATGTTTTTTTTTTTTTTTTTTCACAATCAGACATCTATCCAATCAGAGAAAAAGCATTACTTGACCAGGTGTAAAAAGGCCCCTATTTACACTGTCTGAATTCAGACCCTCTATAGGTCTCTGTCTTGACTTGGACTTCACACGTTATTTTAAGCATCTAAACATTAGTACAATGTAGGATTTGCTCTGAAAATGTCCTCTGAGCTCTGCATTTTCAGCTGTGACCTATCTTTGTAAAAAAAAAACCTGTTTAAATACACTCAACTCTTTATTAATATATTGAAAAAGTACTCTTAAAAATGTTCAGGACCATTTGGCAATGTGAGGAGGCTAGAGTCCCTGGCCATCTGGTTGGTGGACACCCTCCTATACCCCCTTCTACTCTTGCCCTGCATTACAGACCCCTGCGTTTCAGTCCTATTCAGTGCTCCAGCTACCTGGCAACCATCTCCCTCAGACCTTGCCAACAGATGGCTCTGCAGCAGGTAATAATGACCCAAGACAAACTCTTAAATTGATTATGCCATCGTTAGGGCATAAATACAAAGTATCGGCCCTGCAGAGTGGAAAGATGGCTCAGAGTCAACAGGCACTCACATCAGAGGCAGATACTGATTCTGAAGTGCACATGGGGAAGACTTAAAGAAAGATGAATGCAAAATGATTGACCTAGCTTGCAAAGGTTCCGTTGAGTTACTGTGTACGGAAATAATTAGTTAGTCTAATCAAAATTCCAAACTCTCAAATAAAAAAAGACCTTGAAACGGGACGTTGTGTTAATGGTGGCCCTCTGAGAGGTTCACATGGGCATAAGGTTTAGCCCACAGGGAATGTCCAATAACTAATAACTACCTCCTGCCAATTATTGAAATGCAAAAAGCTATTGGACATTTTACATGGGCTGGGCTGGTAGCCAAAGGATTACTTGTTTGAACCCATCGGGTTGAAGTTACTTTGAGGGGAAAAAGTGAATACTTCAGAGTTGTCCAACTGTTCCTGCCAAGTTTAGCTTCAATCCTAAATGTACACCTGAAATTGGGACCTTAAGAAAAAATTGGGACCTATTTTACTTATTTTTTCCCAAAATTGTTCCCTTATTGTTCATGTTCCCTTATTCATATTTTTTTTTTCTTGATTTTGGTTTTGATTTTAATTTAATTTAAATACAAAAACATTGTGTTTTAATTGTTCTGGAATATCCGTTTTGTGATTTGACAAGTGTAACAACATTATTGTAACACTTTAGTTCAGGGTTCAGTTCTAACTATTAACGGTTTTCCTATTAGCATCCATATTACTAGGATATTACATGTTTATTAGTATTTATGAAGGACATTTTCATCACACCAATACCTAAACTTAACAACTACCTTACTAACTATAATAAGTAAGGTATTATTACGGTGCATAAGCAATGATGAAGAGTTCATTGAGGCAAACGTTGTAGTTAATAGTTAGTTAATTAATAGTGATTATAGATAATACACATTAATCTAAAGTGTGACCAAAACAATAAAAATGGCAAAAATCAAATGAATGCACACAACTTTAACAATTTAATGAATTCTTTAAAATGTAATCAAATTAAATTTGAACAACTTTCAACTTTTGGTAAACAAAAAAAACAAACATTTTCTACATCACAGGAATACAAAAGTCCTACTGAACAAGCAAGGTCTTCCATATTACAAGAAAGTTTAAAAGAAAAGCATGTGTGTTAGGGGTAACTTCTCCATGAGCCGGAGAACTGCTCACCCATAAACGAGCAAAGAGACCCATTTTCTGAGCATTTCACTTAAAAGCAAGGGTTATATTGCAGCACTGTAGTCCCAAGAACCATCAATAGGTTTCAGTATTTGGTTAACTACCCTGTATTACGAAACAATGACAAATACTTTGTGGTATGAGAGGGCCCTGTAGGGGACATGTAGCTTTTCTTTATCCCATAAAACCTCTTGTGTCACAGTTCTCTCCCTATTCATACTCTTAGAGATCGAGAATGATACAGGGGACAGTCATATTTCAGAGCACTAAACATGTCTTTAATCATGAAGAGAGTCCTTCTGCTTGGAAAGCAATGATTTGAAGCTTCAGTGTCAGGTGCAGTGAGAGCTGATAGCTCCTCTCTAGGTGAAGAGTGTTGGATCATTTAGAGAAATCTATATTCTCTGGCTATTCATTTTGCTGCAGGAATGAAGCATTTCCCCCTAGGGAGAAAGAGCTCTCTCAGCAAATAATCCCCTTGCAGCCACTTCCTGCACACGAACCCCTCTGGAGTATTTATCTTCTTCTAAAGAAAAAGTTTGTACGGGTGTCATACGGTACTAAATCTGACAACATAACCTTTAGTGCATATTTCTTGCGCACCTGTAAAATATTTGCTAGTTCTAGTCAAAATTCAAGATGGACTTAGTACTTTTAAGTTGTGCAGGTCATTATGGCTTCTTGGACTTATACTGACACCTAGTGGTGTGGATGTAGCATCATGGAAATTCTAAAGATTTCAAAATGCATTATTGTAGATATACGTTTGGAAGTTGGCCGACATTATTGTATTCTGTGACAGAAAGTGATCAGCAACATGGAGCTTACAAAGAGCTTATTCAGCAAGTCATGTGATCTCAACATGGCCGCCCTCAGAAGGAGACCCAGTTCATGTAAAGTAAAAAAGCTTTTATTAGGCTGCTGAACTGACTGTACTGTTTATCACATATGAGAGCATATCATTGTAAATATGTCTTTCAAAAATAACATTCATCTTATGTAAAACGTTTTTAATGAAAGAGATGTTGTCCTATTTCAAGGTTCATTTGAAATGTGGCACAAGGGTCACCTCAAGTGGCCTTTCACACTAGGGATTCTGTGTCTGCAAATAAGGAATCATATTTAACTTAAAATTTCACTAACTAAAAAAATTGAGCACTTGTGGCGAGATTCTCATTTTCTCATTAAATGTATATTTTTTAAAGAATTAAAAAAAATCAGTGAGGCACCACATCTACTCAGTATAATTAATCCTGACAAATACTTAATCTCTATCTTTTTTCTTAATTCCCCCAAGGACTAAACAAGATGCTGGGGTGGCAATGAACCCATGTTGTGCAAATGAAAGACGGCAGTGGGAATAAAGAGCTGCCATGGGGCTCCACTGACCTTGCGTTTATTCAGAAGTACATAATGCAATAATCACCTCCGCATGTGTGATAGATTTTAGCCACCTTGCTCCATTAATCATCAGCCGCGGATGGGAATAAATTGAATTAGCACTACGAAAAGCTTAGTTCTCTTAACTGCAAGCAATGAAAAACAATTAGTGCGTTTGAAAATGAGCTTGAATCTAATGCAATTGATTAACAGATTAATAAATATTTGATCTCTGCTACCAAGAGCTTCTTGTTCAGGGTATCAATGCGGCTGTTTTATAATTAACTTCTACACTGTGATTAATAGGAATGTGATGATTATCATAGGTTTTACATTATTCTAATATACTGCTAAAGTGAAATTAGAGATTACTTTAGATGATTTGATTCATTCAAAAAAAATATGAAATAATATTCACATCAGGCTCTGGTACACTGAACCACACAACAAGAATGATTCAATGAAACGGTCTTTAATCCAAAAAGCAAAAAGGGTACACAGGATAAAAGGCAAACACATACACTAACATTGCTGAGACAAGGCAAGAACTGAACAATACAGGGAGTACTTATACTAGACCTAAAAGAGAGTGCTGAGGAGCTATTAACTGACTGGTTAAATGGATAAAACTGGCACAGACTTGGAAATTAGGTAAATCTTTGGATGAATTGAGACCCTAGAACAAGCACAATGAAACAAAGCATGGGTGAAAACTAGATTACTGGACTCGCAAATGGTAATCTATGACGATCTTGCCATTCCAGCAAACACTAGGAGAATAAATAAGGAGTAAACATAAGAGTGTGAAAAGGGAGGACAGGTGGGGCAAATCAATCAACAATCAGATAAGATGGGTGAGGTCAAGACAATAGACAGAAGAGCATGTGGCACAAGAAAACTCAAAAACATGAACACATTGCCAGCAAACACAATCATAAGCCATATGTTCAAACCAAAAAGACATTAGCATGAAGCTAACAAGAAGACCATAATTTCATAACATGAAAGCACGCAGCAAGAGAAAAACAGACAGGAGAGGGGGCGGCCTGAGAAAACTTGAAACTGCACGCTCACACAACAAGACAGAGCATGTGAGAATAAGCCAATACTCCTTGATGTCCTAATCCCGACACAAAACCAAACTAAACCGGTGTTGGGATCTGAAGAGTGAAGCAAATACAGTAGAATCAGGGCTCTGTCACAAAACCAAGAGTAAACTAGACCGAAGTGAAAAAGCCCTAACAGAGTTGGGCTAGCTTGTTTGTTTTATTGTTTAAAAGTTCTATTTTTGTCAAATATGAAAACCCTTTCAGACCAAAAGTGAAATAAATAAGCCTCAGGCTGAAAGGAATGCAAATTCAGGCCTGTACAACACAAACAAAACTTTCAACTGTGCTGCCATCCTGGGCTGCAGGAGAAGAAAGTTCAACACTCTTACTTCAGCAATAAAAACAAAATAAAATGAGAGACAAATGTGATGTTTAAGTCACTTTTGCTTGTCGGAATGGTTGAATTGAACTATCAAAGGTCAGCACTAAAGATGTTGGTTAATAGTTTGCATCTCACCGTTTTTGTTTTATTTGTTACATTTTGAGGAATATTGAATTTGCTTTTGTGCAAGTTAGATGAGTAAATGCCAGTCAATAATTTATTTACTTATTTAATTTTTAATTACATAAATTATGCGTTACTCACAACAATGACCATTATTATTATTGCAGATAATAATGATAGCATGAATAAAAGAAATGCAGGGTGTAAAACCCACTGTAACATCAAATGGCTATAACCTAACAGTGTTATGTCATCATTTCAGACCCAAAGCTGTGGGTTTGCGTTTGAAAATACAGAGCATCTGTCTCAATGAGCTGTGAACCTAGAGAGGAAACCATAGTATTTAATTTCATGGCTCCTTAACTTTCATAGTTAATTTCTCCAGCACCTTGCTATGTATATTCCTGCACTTTGTGTAGAATTTGAACCCCTCAAATTGTCAGAATTGTGCCCAAACAAAGGCCTCCAACGAGTAAAATAAATACATTCCTGGAATTCATAAGGTGGGACAACTACAATTAAAATTGGGGAGGGAGGGGGGCTTTGTTGTTAACGTTTTGCAAATTAGATTTTAGGCTAGTGTCTGGTACCATTTCAATTGGAGATTGCTTAATCTATTTGTGATCATATCAGCACAAATGGAACAAAAGTAGAACTGCATGATGTACGTTTTCAGAGGTGATGAGATCCCAGATTTAAACTTTTTGCATCAGAAGAATCAAATGAAAGCCCTCCAAACACTGGTTCGGAAAAGAAAAAGGAATCTATAAGTAATGTAAAAATAATAATAAAAACAATACACAATGCAATCATACACACTATATCTTTCAGCCACATGTTGTTACACCAGCGGGGTGCTGTATGCGATGCGGAGTGAGGCACGGAGAGCCAGGAATGCAGCAGATACTCTATTGACAAAATGAAAACAAAATACTTTAAATGGAAACAAAACCAACACAGTGCGAACGAGGAGGAAAACGGAGAACAAGTAAACCGCATCCACACAAAAGACATGATCCACATAGGAACCTCAACGACTGACAAAGACATGGGAACACAGGAGGGTATTTATAGCGAGCACACATTGGGGACACCTGACAGGACTTGACAAGGTAAGTGATTAACAAGACAGGTGAAACAAGGGCACGGAAAGAAACACAGACTGGACCCGGAAGTGCAAGATTATGAGACTATGACAGTACGCACCCTCCTGCAAGGTGTGACCTCACGCCGAATGAGGAACATCTTGAGGACAAGACAGAGACAACAACAGACAAGACATTGGCGGGAGGGTGGGAACCCTGGAGACCGGTCTACAAAGAGTCTGGGTGGTCTCCCGGGTGATTCTGGGGATACGTAGGACCAGGGTGGTGCAGGTGGAACCAGGGGCCAGGCAGAGGGAGCTGTCTCTGGTGGTGCAGGTGGCAAGGGGCCAGGCAGAGGGGAATGTCCAGGGTGGTACCGGGGCTCTACTCTTCTGTCAACAAACCAATCCGAGCATGGCAATTTTTAAGTTAGCTCTGGTTGTTTGTTTGTTTCTTTTTCATTTATTTGAGCGCATTCATAAAAAAAAACTTGTTTATGTTGTACATATTTAGTTTGCAATAAATGCCTGATAATATTGGTAATAGATGCTGTAGGTCATGTCTATGTGCATACACATTGTCTGCATTGTATTAATAATTAAATTCAATAAAGTTAAATAGATTATTTAAATAGTGAAATAATAATAATAAAAGAATCCAAATAACGTAATTAATAAATACAAAAAACAGGTTTAAGCTACAACATGTAAGAACAATACTTTAAACAAAAATCTAATTTCAGAATTAAACAAAAAGTATCATGATCCATTGTCAAACATTTGAGCATTTTAAGCTGCATAGACTCCAAATATATTTATACATGTGTGCGAACAATAGATTTTCTATGCAAAACAGAGGACAAGAATCCCTCTAAAATATACTTGTGAAGGTAATCTACATGTCTCAAAAGAGATGCTGTGACGCATGAGGGGGGCTTACAAATTGGTTTGCTATCACCAAACTGCAAAGCTCAAATGGGTCACAGAGAGACCAGAGCTCAGTGTGGCGACAGCAGGGGGTTTGAAACGGTGTACATGGCAGTTGGCAGCAGAAAGGCCAGCATACACTGTACTGCAGTGCTGCGGTCTGGGGGTAGATTGCGATCTGAGGTGTACGCCCCAGGTATGGGAAAAGTGGAGCGTGATGTTTATAATACCTGACTGAAGCAGCCATGGCTAAGAGACTTTCACGGTTGTCTGCCTACAGCTGAGACCTCACGTCTGATATTCAACCATGGCCTGATGCTAAAAGAAGTTGAGAAGTAAAGAAGAAAAAAGCTGGCTGACTTTAACCAAAAAGGTTGCTTTTTGGACTACACTGACTTTCAATGCATGTGCAAAAAAAAATATTTATAACAAATATCTATTCCGTCATATGAATGGCATAAAGTTGGAAAGAAATGGTAACAATTTGTTTTGTTTTTTGTGTGTAACCTTTTTAACAGAATAGTTATTGGAATTGTTTTTGTCTTTTATGGTTCAGATGTCAGTTTTAGAGCCTTCTGATAGTGTCAAGTCTCTGAAAATCAAATGCATCTTGCAATATCTACAGCTCTGTGTGAACAGATAAACATCTTTAAGTCCTATATCTCATTCCTCGGATCTAGTAGTGGCATGTACTTGACATTTAGCAGTGATAAGTCAAGTGCAGCATTTACGAGAGGAAAAAAATAGGATCTAACAGGCTTCTGTGGAGGTTCATGACTTGTAATACAGCCGTCATTAAATACATGTTGTTAATCATGCATCAACACTGCACTCAGTTTATTACCAATCACAAGCAAATATCTCGGTGCCTCTGCTGTTGTGATTTAAATATTCCCCTTATTAACTTTATAGACAAAGTAACAGCTTACTCAATAGCATTTTGCTGACTCATGCAGAAGACAGGGGCCACTGGTTCACACCAGGGAACTCCTAACTGCAAACAATCAATTAACTGTTCTGGGGCGAAGAGAACTTGAGGGAGAGATGGGCTATTTGAGACATTTTTCAATACTTTTCCTTTTCATTTATCTACCTTTTATTGGTGTTGCTTTTAAGAGTAAGACCAAAAATTATGTATAGCAAAATTAATAATACAGTAATACATCGAAATACGAGCATAATTCGTTCCAGGGCAGTGCTCGTAACTTGAATTGCTCGTATCTAGAATCATGTTTTTCCATAAGAAATAATAGAGAACAAATTAATTTGTTCCAGATCCGTAAGAAGAAAACATGTTTTTTTATTTGTATAGACACACACACACATAATTATAGTACATCTATACAGTATAAGGATTCGTGTGATATCAACTAAAATGTGGTTTTAATTATACATTTTTCAGAAAATAGACAGACAATAACGGCAGGTGCGGAGGAGGGAGGGAGGGAGGGAGGGAGGGGGTTGGTACGTTGACACTTGATTCCGTATCGTACCTTACACGAACACTACGTAACTTACGTAAACTTAAATTAACATAACTAAACTTAGCTTACGTATTGTTGGTAACTTTTCTATTTTATGTTAAGGTTTTGCTTGTTTTCTTCCCTTTTTTCGCCTGACTACCCTCACTTTCACTTTGCACAGACCTTTTAACTAAATACCTATCGAGGAAGATTTTTTTGTCTCCCTTTAAAAATAAGTAAGGTACGCGTCGTCAAATAGCGCCGAAGCACGACCAGTAGACAATTTATCAGGGTGTTTCTTTTCAATGCTGAGCTCTTGCAACACCTGCGTATCGTAAGCAGCTCGATCATGTCCTCAGTCGACAGTTCCTCCTGATACTCCTGCGGCACCGTGCCCATATTTATCAACAATGTCATGCTTCATTTCCAATGTCATCATGCGCTTCTTCTCACTACCATCCTTACAACTCACTTTCTTAGAGCTCATCACTAATATGAAGAATAATGAACAAAATGGAGAGGAAATCACTTACTCGCGGGCGACGCGTACAGAAGTCAGTGAACACTGAAGTGAATGTGCGTCGGTGTCAGTACGCGTGCTCATATCTCGAAAATGTACTCTTATCTGGAAGCAAAAATCTACCCGAAGGCTTGCTTGAAGGTATCTTGGAAACTCGTATGTAGAGACGCTCATATCTCAAGGTATTACTGTATACTGAATGTGGTCATTTGTAAGTAAAACATGATAGCTCTGCAAAACAGGGTAAATATATGCAGGAGATTGAACAAATTAAAATGAATGAGTGTGACAAGTGAACGTTCATAAGGAGCACAATAGTTCATGGCCAGGTTGTTTTATGTCTGAGATGTTGCAAAGACGTTAGCAGAGTAGGTTCAGTAGATTGTAAGGTGGATCAAAGTTGTTGGTCCATTACATCTCACATGATGCTCAATTTTATTGAGATCTAGGGAATTTAAAGGCCAGGGCAACACCTTGGACTCTTCATCGTGTTCCTCAAACCATTCGTGAACAATGCAGGATGCATTCTCCTGTTGAAAGAGGCCAATTGTCATTAAGGTAGGTGGCACATACCAAATTTGCATCCATGCTAATGGTCATACACAGGGTTCCAAAGCAGAATATCTAGATGCTAAGAGCATCACACTCCCTCCACAGGCTTGTCGTCCTCTCACAGTGCAGCCTGGTGCCATCGGAGATATGCTAAACAAGTCAAAATTGAACCCTAGTTTCATCAAATATATTCTTTATCAAATTTCCTAAAGTTTATTTTCTGAGCACTTTTTCTTCCTACTCATAACAACCCAAATCTTCAAAAGCATTTGATTTACAATGCTGTCTACTGCCACACAAAAAGAAAGTAAAGAGATCAAATGAAAAAGACGACAAGCATGCATACATTCTCTTTCCTGCATCCAAGGGCAGATTTGATTCCATTTTAGAGAAGCTCGGTATACAGGATATTTAGGTAAGTCTCTAAATCATCTTGGGTCTATGTCATTTGCCTCAACACTTTTATTCTCAATTCCACTGCAATGACAGTACCACAGTGCATCATGGGAGCTTGTCTGTGTTTACAATCCCTTTAGACAGACCATTCACTTGGCAACCATCAGTCACTGTTAAACTCCAATGACTTTATTCACAGAAGACTAGCTGCACTAAACGACACAATACAGTGAGATTGAGACCTCTCTTCAGCGAACATAGGGAATAATGAGTGGTGCATGGCATTTGATTATGAGAAACCTTGTGAGGCTGGATCTGTTAATAGCTGGTACGTGTGAAGGGAAGTGTTGCTGCAGCTAAACACAGACACAGTCGCTGAGTTTTGTTTCATGTTAATGTTTTACCTGTGAGGTGCTGGAGTCTGTCAAGAGATTTTAAGTGTCAGAGCGGCACTTTGACAATGTTCACACTGTCACTGTTTGAGTTTACCGAGAATATTTGCTTAGAGAAGTGCATTGAATGTTGCATTTATGTGGGTCAATTACTATCTTTTGTCCGTATCTATTAATTTCTTTAAAATATATATTTAAAACTAATTTTAAAATATTCCATACATAGTGTTTTGCATATAAATTGAATAATCCTTTCCCCATAGAGAAAATATGTTACTGTAAATGTTTGCATAACATATCTCAATTAAATTTTGATTTAAAATTTAAATATTGATTTAAATATATAAAAGTTTATTAAAAACACTTGAAACCAACCGGAATATAATGTGTACATTTTTAAGAACTTAGCACATGTGTGACTAGATGTTAAAAGATTATTTATTTACTTTTTACTAGATGCATATGACATTTATCCATAAATAAGTGAAGTAGGGACATTCCAGGGATGAAAGTAGCACCTTTTCTTGGTTGTGCCATATCTCTCAAAATGTGTACATGGCAGCCATATTTGTCTGCTACAAATTTAATTAACCTGGACATATATAACAGAATTACAATGTGAGTTAATGTCAAACACAAAACCTACTCCAGTACTAGAGTGAATTTTAATGCTAGTTATTGATAAAAGGTTTTACTTTCCTTCCTGAAAATCACTTTTTTTGGTCATAAAATGCACAGTACAATGTTGCTCACAGTAGTATGCCACTCCTGTGATCTCCAAAAGGTGATGTACTTGTCGAACTGACAGTTCTAAAACTGACCTTATGTTACTAAGCCACATTTGTAGGCCACACATCTACATGCCACATGCTTGGTTGTGAATCAAATGGATTCAGTCATGTTTTTCTTTATCATTTTCTCCACAGTGTCAGTGTTCACCCTGAGTTTCAAAAATCCACCCAGAGTTTCGGCTGATCAAACAAATGTAAAAAAGTAAAGAAAAAAGTAAGTGTTTAGGGAAGGTAAATGATGTTGACTGGAAACAAATACGTTATCAGGAACTGAATTCTTCATCCATCAAGATGGGCAGACAATACACAGTGGGGCCCGACTGAGACAACAAATTTATGCAGAAGGAAAAAGAGGCCAAACTGAGAAAGAGACAGACAGAGGACAAACGCAATCCTGCTTTAAATCAATGTAAGACGTCACTGAAGTGAGGAGCCGAGAAGGAAGAAAGTGTTTATGGAATGGATCGGGGAGAAATTGTTTTGGGGAATGGGGGTGGGGTTTGGATCAGATCTTTGGTAGCTTTAATATTTCATTGTGCTGATAAGGAACCTGTCATATCTCCTTTTCTGCCTTTCAGCAGCTGTTGCCATGACAATGGGTAGACGACTGAGCTGTGTGTGCGCGTATGTGTGTATTTCAGAAGTATTAGCTAAATGATGACTGGCAAAGACAATGACATCTGTGCAATATGGGGGAATGAGATACCAATTAATGTGTGATGAAAATGGATATAAAGGGGTGGGGGGATTTTATATTTGGGATGAAGCTCACATCAAATAACACATTCCAGTAATTCACTTACTTCCTAGACAAATTTTCTGTCTGGCTATAAAAACAAGTTCATCATTTAAATTCCATGGAAATATTCCCCAACCACAATCTCCAAAAATCACATTAGCTTTATCAGCTGTGTTTTATAAAACTGAGGATTATAGTTTAATATCTAACTTTGAAGATATAAAAAGCTAAATAGATACCTGAGAGAAGTCTTCAAAACCCCAGGCCTATTGATTTGTTCATTTTGCACATCACAGTCTGCTCTTTTAAAAGAATAATCCAGGTGCAATAGCTCAAAAGTTAAACTCAGTTGACAGCATGTGTGGCATCTTGATTATTACACTGAATAGATTATTAAACAAACAAACAAAGGCTGTGGTCACCAGAACTTTACAGTGAAAAATATGAAAGGAAAATTTTAGGTTTTCTTATCATATGTAGTGTCCCACAGGAAATTCTGAAAATGTTAACTTGTGTTTTTGTCACAGTAAAATGTAAGATAACGTGTTCTTTTTCATAAAAACAAAAAACTTAAACCTAGTATTTAAGTGACCTGTTAAGTTTGCTTCACTATGTATAGTAAGGGAACTTACCATTAACCAATTCATATAATTTTTCAGTACTATCACACCATCTTTTTCAAAAAAAAAAAAAAAGCAGAAATCTCAGTTAAGGCATGTCCACACCAAGAATGATATTTATAGACAACGATAAGTAAATATGCATCCACATTTACATAAATGATACATCTACAGTCATGGCCAAACATGTTGGCACCCTTGAAATATTTTTAGAAAATCAATTATTGGTCACAGAAAAGTATTGCATAAACATGTTTTGTAATTCACATGTTTATTACTTTTGAACCAAAAAAAAGGGGAAAAAATATATATATTTTCAATAGGATTGTTTTAATCACGTGATGCTCCTTTAAACTCACCTGGGGCAAGTGACAGGTGTGGGAAATATAAAAATCACACCTGAAAGATACAAAGAAGAGAAGTTGACTTAGTGTTTGCATTGTGTGTGCTACACTAAGCATGTAAAACAGAAAGAGGACTTGAGAACCAAAATTGTGTAAAAATATCAACAGTGAAAGATGTTGATATTTGTCCTTAGTCCACAGTGCACAACATTATCAAGAAGTTTGCAACCCATGGCACTGTAGCTAATTTCCCTGGACAAAAGAGAAAAATTGATGAAAGGTTGCAAAGCAAGATAGTCCGTCCGGATGGTGGATAAGTTCCAAAGAAATTCAAGCTATCCTGCAGGCTCAGGGTGCATCAGTGTCAGCGCAAAATATCCGTCAACATTTGAATGAAATGCTATGGCAGGAGACACAGGAGAATCCCACTGCTTACACAGAAACAAAAAAGCAAGACTACAGTTTGTCAAAATGTACTTGAGAAAGCCAGTATCCTTCTAGGAAAATGTCTTGTGGACAGATGAGACCAAGATAGAGCTTTTTGGTAAAGAACATACTTCTACTGTTTACCAAAAAAAGAATAAGGCCAACACAAAAATAACAGTACCTACAGTCAAATAATTCAAAGATGTTTTGCTGCCTCTGGACCCGGGTGCCTTGACTGTGTGCAAGGCATCATGGAATCTGAGGATTACCAAAAGGATTTTGGGTCGCAATGTAGAGCCAAGTATCAGAAAAATATTCTTTTTGAGATATTCAATATTATTGATATGTAAATAAAGTGCTTTGTTTTGTACAAAAATACATGTTTTACCACTTACACACTCACAGGAGTTGAACCACATGTATTACTTTTATGATGTCTTTACTAACTTTTCTGGAGCTTGAAAGTGGTAGTTGTTTAGGTGGTCAATGGAGAGACACAAATTCTTACAGGTTTTGGAACGAGCAGTAATTTGTAATGTTGATGACAGATTTTTTTTTGTGAACTAACCCTTTATCTTTTTTGAACTCGGAACATGTGTTATGGGAACCAAATGGCCCAAAATGAAACTTCTAAAAAGCATGTTGGGTCTTGCTCACAGGGACACAGGTAACACATTCTGCATGTACTTCTTCATATGGGAAATCTTTAGCACTTAAATCATTACCACGCCTGGGGCTGGTCGCATGACAGACTTGACCTTGATTTGGACACTTTAATCTCATACAGTTATTTTCTCTCACACCTGCTGAAACCTCATTGCTAATTTAGTAATTATTACCAAATCTCACAAAATAATCGATTCTCTTCGCTGTGCTGAGCCACCAAACTTCTCTATACAGATAAAGAAAGCTCTTAACTCTGGGCCAATTGTGAAGTCAAGGTTATCAAAAAGAAGTGGACAGATATCACTCATGTAGTGACTTTCTTTCTGAGCACAGTAGAACAATTCTTTGTAACATTACCAAAGTGGAATGTCTGTCTCTTAAATGCCAATAATACAATGAAAGTTATATGTTTAGCATAATCTTCAATGTTTAGGAGAAAAGAAAAATAAATAGACTTTATAAAATGTTGGTTTATTTTTTTACATCTGAGATATATATATATATATATATATATATATATATATAGATATAGATATAGATATAGATATAGATATAGATATAGATATAGATATATATAGATATATATATATATATATTAAAAAAGGTGCAATTAGCGTAGAAAAAACTCAGATTAAAGAAATGACAAATACATTTTGAAAACTGAATATTAAATAACAGAACCTCAGTCAAAGAGATACATTTCAATTAGTGAACAGCACATTCTAGGGCCCAGTTTATGGCAGGCCTCCCCTTTCACTGCAATAGTGGAGAAAAATATTGTTTGGATATTGGTGGACTAGTACGGCTGAAGAGAGGCCATAAAAATCCATTCAAATCCATTCACAACTATATTTGGAAACCGTAAAATTGGTGAAAACTACAACACATTTTATACTTATTCAGTGAAATAAGTATTCTCAATGACAGTGTAGTAAACTTACACAAATTCAGCTATTAATGTACACAAGAATGACAGTTCAATATTTTCAATATTTTTTCAATATTGTTAAGACTTATGTGTTAAAACATTTGCCACCGATATTGCTGGTGGTTTGGGAAGTGAGTAATGCATTGTTAAAAATTTAAAACACTGTTCTTTAGATTATGCAAATGAGTTCCACCAGGGAAAGAGAGTTGGGCCAATCTCTGTGCGCGTTTTGATGCCAGCAGCCAGTCAGAGAACAAGGAGAAGCACCAAATTGCAATCTCCTGATCGGAAAGTGATAAATGTATTCGTTTGACAGACACTCATTGTTCAGTGTGACAACAGATACAAAATTTGAAGTCTCTGTAAACGAAAATACATTAAAAGATTCCGTGCTCTGTGTCTACAGCTTGTGAAGCAACAGATAAAATCACATTCTCAGTCTCGAGTCTGTGAAGAAATAGACATTAACAAACATTACGTTCAGAGTCTTCATCCAGCAGGACAATGATATATGCAGACTCCCATGCCAGAGAGACAAACGTAGATAAAGAGAGTTTTGAGTTTCTGACCCAGAGAAGCAGAAGACGCAGATATGTTTGCAAGAAGGTTGAGCTTTGGCTAGCAAAACCTTAACTTCAAGTTACATTTATCTGCTTGTTCCAGATCCAAATGTTCCAAGTTACATTTATCTGCTTATTAACCTTCTGCACATATAACAGGGACTCAATTACGTGTTCCAGATTTTAGGACCGGTTTGGTTATCCAGGAGATCAGCATCCCATTGTACTTTACATTCAAAGATGTTGAAACGGATTCTGGCTCCCCCCTGTACTGCATTGCTACCCAGCGCACTTGACCACGTGTAACAAATATCATCAAACCTGTGTACAGAGACACTGACAATGCTGTTCATTATTAGAATATGATTTTCTAATTTAAATTAAATGTTATAGTGGGTGTTAGTTAATAAAAAATAATCTCTCATTTATTTGTTTGATGCAATATACGTTTTTTCATCAAAGTAGTTTCAAAGAAATAAGATAACTTTACTCTGCCATAGCGACACAAATTACTTGTATTACATGCATCTTATTCACTTTATTGAAAAAACAACTTGCAATACCATGAATGATAAAGGAATTATTCCTTTATCATTCATGGTATTGCAAGTTGTTTTTTAACTATTATTAACTACAGTACATAACTGGTGCCCCGTGTGAAGTTAAAGTATATGTTATTATTTTAATTATTATTTTTTTTATTAGAAATAATTGAAATCAAGTTAATACTATATTATAAATTCAGATTTAATTATTTCACTCAGTTAGACTATAGATTATGATGATCCATGAAGATGTAAAACAAATCTGATATATAATTATACAATCTCAATTTATTATAATAGTTATTCAATTTAACAAATTTACCTCAAGTATTAACTTTAGCTTAGCTTTTCACTTCAAAATAAAAACATTTATTTAGGGTTAATTATTGTGACCTGAATATCTCCCCAATTACAAACCTTGAAAATTCAACCTAAAATAAGTTCACGTATTACAGTGACAGTTATTCAGTGACAAAATGCATCATGGGTCAAATTTATTAACAGTTTGTGACAGTCCAAACCCTGGCAAAAAAAGTGATAAAAATGCATGGACAGTTATTTTTGCGGCTGAACTTGTACATATGCATTTATAGGATTTTCCTATTCAGACACAACATTTATGAAGGGACAATATTTAAATAAGTCAAGAAGCATTATTTTCATGAAGTTTTGTGAGGTTTGAACATATTTTCCAGGCTACACATTTTATTCCAATTTTCTGCACCGGTGTTAGTAGATTACCCACACCTGATTATCATCGGCTGTGTTTGTTTGCAACCATACGCTAATTTGCGTTGCTCTAAATTACGTTGGTCATAATAGAAATGAGCTGCTGCGTCTGTTTTTTAAATTTACGCATTTTCAGCAGATTACCTGCAGACCTTTTCATTACTATCAACAATTTTGTGAGATTGGGGTCTCACGCTAATTTGCCTTGTTTAGTACATCTGCCCCTGTAACTGATCAAGGTCATTTTGTTGGATATGTTGAGTTTAGGTTTGGGTTTGGGTTGTCTTCCAGATAAACTATATGAGAATCACTCATAGTGAAGTATTGTTGTACAGTGAAGTATTGTTCACTACCAGTCAACTTTCTTTACAATTATAGGCCTTAAGCTGAACATCATTTACACAAATTTGACCTTCTTGGATCAACCACTTTTACTGTTTCTAAAACAGCATGCCTATCTGTCAATCACTGTTCTCTCATTGTACGTGGTATTGGGAGAAAGACTATGCTAATAGCAGGGCCATAGTTAACAGCAACTATATTCCGAGAATGAAACATAACATTGATCCTGGAACAATGTCTTCATGTGAAAATCATTGTTGTTGCGCGTTACTAGATGCCTCTTAATGCCACAATGAAAAAGTACAAACCTAAAGCAATGCATTGTCACATGAAGTAAATCTCAATAGTTCTATTTGTGTTGTTTACCTTCAACCAGCTAACTCAATATTAAGTAATGGAAAACAATCACTTGGAGAACAACGACAGTTACCTTTCAGCAATCATGGCTAGATTACCACTGCTAATCTGAATCGACAGGCTGTCGATGCTTGTTTTTATCACATTACTGCAGTGACAATGCATATCTTGGCATGGATTCCAATTTGTTTAAATTATATGCCAGAATATCAACAGTTAGCATATAGGATCTCCGTGCATGTCGAATACTAAGTAGTGTTTGGGACCCTGATGCATTCAAAAAATGACTATCATTCTCATTTACATCAGAACTGGATGCTTCTGTCCATCATCATATTGCACTCTAGTGTGTCTGTGTTTACAACCTACTCTATCAGTTTAATTTCTCACTATCATTACAGCCAAAGAGAGTTTGATGTGTATATGTGTTTCAAAGTTTCCATCTGAATGCTTTATGACATGCCACAGTGTGCAGTAACAATACTGAAAGATTCCAGCTTGTTTGCTCCTCCAGTGGCCAATGAAGGAAATCGTTTAACTGAATGATGCTGCATAATTACGAGAAATCATCAGGTTTGCATGACTTTTCTAATATGTCCCAGTCCATTCGTTAATGATGCAGACCTAATGAGTCCATTAGTCTCCTCTGAGGGGCATGAAAGGGTTTGCCAGATGTTCCATGACATGAATAAGCAGCATTTGCTCTGCCTTTTAGACTTCTGGCCTATTATTATTATTATTAACCATCAGTATTAGTCAAAAAAACACACATATATATATATATATATATATATATATATATATATATATATATATATATATATATATATATATATATATATATATATATATATATATATATATATATATATGGCCTGTGTGGTCCATATAAGCTGTGAATGCTCTGAATACCCAATACGTTTGTGAACTTGCTAATTAACATTAACACGATATACATATATTAACATATACACTATACATTCCCTTGTTTGAAGTGTGTGCCAAAAAGCTTACATATGGTTCGTCATTTATCTATTTGCCAAACAACAATTCCCTGCGTTCTCATTGGTTTGCTGGCAAATGGGGGATTTCATGCACAGGGAAAGCTATCTTTCCCAAGATGAATAATGTGCTGTTACTCTGTACTCTTGCTGTTCTCGATCAACGAAAAATATCTTAGACTGAATTACAACAATTCTCAGACAGGCAGAGACACAACGCTAGTCACATTCTACCAAGCACCACGTCTGAACAAATCCCACGTTTACCAGAACTTTACTGGTTAGTAAGCAAAGTTTACTACAAACAAACCAACATTAACAAACCTGAAGCTGAAGAATGCCTAAACATTAATGGAAAAGACCCACAAACCTGAGTGACTGAGGGAGCGACAGAGAGAGAAAGAGAGCTGTTGTCTTCACAGTGTTCTGTGTATGAGTGAGCAGAGCGGGACACAGCAAATCTGTATGTGTAGGGGAGGGGCGCTGTGACTAGCCTATCACAGAATGCAGACTACAAAATGAGGATTTTTATTCAAACAGAGCACAGAAATTGACTCATATTACTCGTATAATACTCATACTCGGCAAAAGTGCTTTATCCGTACTCTATCAACTCTAATAACAACCTTCATTTAAAAACTGCATTTTGTATTTACGTTGTATTTGACTGATGTTTGAATTTGTTTGATGATCTTAAACATTTAACTGTGACAAAACTAAGATATCAGGAAGGGGGAAAACCACTGTCTTTCACAATCTTTCACACCACTGTATATTTAAAGTACTGTGCTATTAGTCTTTCTCAGTTATTTCAGTTTTTTCATGTAATTACAGAAAGACTCGATGATGGTGAAATAAGATCTCTGTGTGGAGCACCAGCTGTTTTCAGACATCCTTGTTCATACAAAAACCTCTCTGGATTATAACAATTAATGTAAAAATGAATGTTTGTACATGTAAATTGCTACTTGGCACCTTTGCACGCTCTGATACATAATGTCTCAGAGGTTCTCAATTGGATTCAGGTCTGGGGAATGTGAGGGCTAGTCAATAACATCAATGTCTTTGTCATCTAACGGCCTACACTCTAGTCACATGAGGTCGGTCATTTCCAGGCACCAGGAGGATCCCAGGTCCCACTAAACCAACATAAGGTCTGGCAATGGCTCCAGGTACCTAACAGCAGTAAGGGAACCATTGGCTAGCACTTGGAGGTCTGTGTGACACTCCAAGGATATTCCTCCCCAGACCATTACTGACACACCACACATGCTGGATGATGCTGCGCATTGCACAACGTTCCCCACGGCATTTCCAGACTCTTTCATGTGGTCAGTGTATATCTGCTCTGATTCATGGAAAGGATGAAGTGCCAAGTTCGGACTTGCGGATTGTGGTATTGTGGCCAATCGAGTTGCATTGTGCTAACTGTGAGCATAGATCCCACTAGCGGATGTCAGGTCCTCATGCCACCCTCATAAAATCTATATCTGACAGTTTGGTCAGGAACATGCACACCAGCAACCATCAACAACCTGATTGGGTTTTAGGGCAGCGTCAAGGACCATAAAAACAAAACTAAGAACAAAACAGTTAAGAAGAATAAAGAGAGAACAATTTTCTATGGCCAACACCTGCAAAATAATTCTATTTTTTGAGTTGCTGTTTCACCAAAACTGTTCTCGTCATGTAGATGAAAGTGGAGAACTGAGATTCCTGTGCAGAAGAGAACAGCTATGAATGTGGTTCAAAAAGAGGTGGTTATATTCAGTTTCTACTGGGCATTACAATACCACTTGTATTGTAAAATTAGAAAAGAACATGAAATTAAACAAAAAAAGAAAAAGTACAATGCAACAATGTAACAAACTGGAACATGGCAGTATCACATTTGCAAGCATTTAGACATAAAAAAAAATAACTGTGGAAAAACCTCAATGCACTATTGTAGACTTTTAGTACTTGTCATTTAAAGTTCAGTCACTTAAAAATAATAAAATAAATTATTTAGGCCAACAAAGGCCATGGTTCTCTGAAAATCTCACTTTTTTCAGTGCAAGATTTTTTTCTTCTTCCTGCAATGTACATGTTCTTGAGCAGTCAGGTTTCTGTTTTGTTTGTTTCCATTCAGTGTTTCAGCACGTCTATGTTTCTGGATTCTTTCTACGGTTTGGTGGTGATGTGCACTGATGACTGAAAATCTCCACCCATTACTCAAATCCATTCAACACTCAATTAACAGTCCATTTGCATTCTGGCAGTGCTCTGCGTCTAGCTCTTGATAAATAACTATTTTCCTCTTGTGCTAGTCAATCATGAATCATCCCCTCATCTGTGGTGTGGCAGCCAAAACCCCACAGGGTGTGACTGACGACTGACTGTTCGTAGCATCAGTGTCTCTTTTAAAATCCAACTTTTATGATCTTAACGAAACCCTACAGAGTCCCAGTGCTATGAGTCAAATGAGTTGTGACCCAGGTATTCATGAAGTGTACATGTACATTTTTTTGCACTCACTGAACCACACAACATCAATGTGAAGACAACATCTACAATATAAACTACAGGAGACTCAAATCTTTACAAATCATAATTAACAAGTTATATTAGTAAATGGTTTAATATGACAACATTAAACAAATAAACTCATTTATTGAAGTAATCTCTTTATTTGTCATTAATTTATTTAAAGTTATCAATTTCAATTACTTTAATCAACATCTTTTATTATGAGTATGTTTTTAATTTCTGACTGACAGGAACAACTATAATTATATTACAATGAAAAAAAAAAAGAGTCATTAAAATAAATAATAATTCTTGAACAAAGCATTCTTTAGTCGTATTGCTGTTCATGAGTTCACACTTACAAATGATTCAGGAGCAGTAACTGGTAAGCGTATTTGGCGTGTTGTCCGAGGAGAGGGCTCAGAGCTCACTATTTAGCCCACACCTGGAGCACTCCCCCCATATCCTGACTTTGATAGGAACGATCAAAGTGTGAGGAGTCGGGGTGGTGGAGGGATGCCGTAAACCGTCAAGAAGTGTAGGTGAGTCGAACATGACTATATATACACATGCTTCCTCTCATGCTGATAGAATGAAGTGTAATTGGTGATGACGAGAAGATTGCGTTAATCCTTTGAACGTACTCCTCCCGAACTTTGTTAATAAAACATCATTTAGTGAAAGAAGAAAATTAAGTTTCAAAAAGTTTTTTAAAGATAAAAAAGGTAACTTCATTAAAAATTACAAACCGCAGAGATCATGATTAGAGTCAAACTGTAGAATTATTTTTAGAATATTTCAATCTTATACGAAACTGACACAATAATAATAAAAAAATATGTGTTATAAAATTGACTGTATAACATGTTGAGGTATAACATGTTTTTGTTCCCTTATCAGAAAAAATAAATAATTAGCTGAACCAAATGTTGATGAAATGTTATAAAAACTATTACAATCTCTCCGTACCAGGGGTCTCATTTATAAAGCGTGTGTACGCACAAAACGGGGCCAGAAACGTACGCACGCCAGTTCCCACGCAAAAGGTCTATATCTATAAAAAACAACTTGACGGGAGAATATGCGCACATTTAAGCAAACTTTGAGCCGTGTGTACGCACATTCTGGACACAAAGGGAATTGACGAGATTGTAGAAAATAAATGTGAGTAACGATTATAAGAATTTATGACATTTACTTTTCGCTTCATTTCATACGTTAAATGCAAATTATCATGCAGATTAAACCCAACAGTGTTATTGGTGTAGATTATTTTAGGCTATAGGTACAGTGATACCTCGGTTTACAAGTGACTTTGTATACGAGCATGGAAAGTCAAATCGGGAGCAATGTATCCGAGTGCGAGAAAAACGTTCCATCGCCCACGTGCATTTTTTGTGGAAAAGTCTTAACGCTCAGCATCTTCATGCGCATTTTCACTAGAAATATCCTAACAACAGCCTCTCACAAAGCCTATCACCCCTTAACTCGTTCATTCTCTCAGCGTCGCTCGTTTTAGTTGCATCATTCACCACAGTGCATTCTTTTATAAGTGATTCATAGCGGTTTTACCTTGTGTTGTTAACATTAATTGTTCACGCATTGAAATATATACGCACAGTACAGCATATAGACAATGGCCCCCAAGATGAGTAAGAAAGACGATATGAAATTCTCCCTCTTAGCAGTAACAGAGTAGTGATTTGCATTGACTATTTATGGTTAAAAATGGGCGTGTACAGGGCGGGATATGAGGCTGGTTCACGTACGCACATCTGTGGGTGATCTGTGACTTTAAGTAAACATTGCTTACAGGTGTTCGTACGCATGGTTTTATAAATCAGAATGTTTTTGGCTTTTGGGCGTACGTAAACTTTTAGTAGGGATCCTTCGCACAGTTTTATAAATGAGACCCTAGTCCCCAGCCAATCATTCCGATCCATTTCCAATATTTGTCATTTTATGAATTTTTCTTCAATCCTACCTGAGCACAGCCAGGTGGAAAACCCAAGAGACCCTACAACAAATGCAACTGCCTCAGACACTTGAATGTATAACTCATTCCAGTCTCCCCACTCAAACCCTAGTGCAGGGCCATAGTGAAATGCGTTAAATGAAAGGCCTGTATCATTTAAACTCCTTAAAATACCTTTTCTATACAGTGCTCTAAGATATAATGGACTTCTGCATAAAGTATGGGCATATCATCACCGCAGAAGAGCAGAGTTAGAGGACAACTAACATCATATTAATTTAAGTAACCCAAATGATGCATTTGCATTACCTGCAAACCATAAACATTCACAATTGGCAGTGTCTCTTAATTGCTTTGAGCATTTGGCCTTACATCTATTCTACTTGTTAGGGATTTCCAATCTTAGATGTTTTTGGTGGTAGGATGCTGAAGTAGACTCTTTGCGACAAGGAGTAAATTACAAACATTAATCATCCAGAGTCATTATCAGGTTTGCCAAGGAAAAAAATAAAATAAAAATCAACAAAAACGGTTTAATTCTCAAACCCCACCGCCCTTCCCTTCTTTGGGACTGTTTGTAAATTAATGTTATGAGAATGAGACAATTTAATGGAATGGATTCATATATTTCAGTGGCATTGTAAGGGGCTATGTTTTTTAATAACCAATAAGCAAATGTATGCAAGTTCACATACTTCGGTGTATTAACTCGTACCCTAATGACTTGGTGAGTCCGATAATTTGCCCAGAACGGCTTTGAGGATTCGAGCCCAGTGCATGCTTGTCTGTGTAACATCTTGTGTTCAGGTCAGGATGTCCGATCCCAAGACTGGTCTTGTCTAGTTTCGGTTTGTGTTGGGATTCGGACATTCAGGACCCGTGTGTTCGTCCTTGTCGTGAGCACACGAGCCGAGTGATTCCACGTTCTCGCGCCCTGTATATTTTGTGAGTGGGCGCGGTTTCAAGTTCTGCTCGAGCCGCACTATCTCGGGTCTGTGTGCAGAGTTGTGAGCACGCGGTTCGTGTTTCATCAGCCGCGTGCTTTCGTGTTGTGTTTACGTTTTGCGTCTTTGTTTAATGTGGACACGCAGCGATGCGCGTTTGCATTGACTGCATGTTCGTGTCTTGTCATTGTATACCCTGCCCACCTTGTTCCCTTGTTTAACTTTGATTTGTCCCAGCTGTTTTCCCATCAATTACCCTTCCTCCTGTATCCATTTAATCCCCTCGTATTTGCCGTCTGGTGTAGCAACATGTAATTTCATGTACGTTGCCGGTTGCCATGTACGTTGCCGGTTCATGTATCTTGCCGTGTCTTGTCCAGTCTAGCCTAGTTTTTCCCCATCGGGGTGATTTATGTTGGAAGTTTTGTTTTATTTTTTCAATAAAGCTCTGTTCCTCATTGCAATTGAGTCCTCGCTCGTCAAATCCCTAACAAAAAGTGCAATAATTAGTGGGAATTATAAAAAGAAATACATTTACATTTCAGATGGTAATAACTACTGCCACAGTTAGACTTTCTATTTCTTTTGGAGGAGGGGGGGGGGGGGTAATTTAAATTCCATTTACCCAATTGAATTTGAAATTTCTAAATCAATCAATCAATAGTGAAGCAAGATTCAATTGAGAAAGAAAGAAATTTAAGATAAAAAAATAAGAATAAAATAAGAATGAGAATTAAAAGAGATAATCCTCCTAGCCACAGTGACATATTGGATAGAAGCTTCCTAAGATTGTTATCCTAGAATCTTCCCTAAATACACAAGCAACTGATTTTCTTGGATGTCGTACCTTATTTATTTTAGCTGTAGTTTTGAAAGGTCTGTGGCACATTTCT
Source organism: Rhodeus uyekii (assembly GCA_037043235.1). Classification (NCBI taxonomy): domain Eukaryota; kingdom Metazoa; phylum Chordata; class Actinopteri; order Cypriniformes; family Acheilognathidae; genus Rhodeus; species Rhodeus uyekii. The sequence continues at coordinate 900,788 of JAWRVZ010000018.1, read as the reverse complement.
TGAGCACTTACTTGTAATTTGATTGCATTTCTCAACCCATTCCACATGCCAGTGGAGAGGGGAATTGATTCTGGATAGCAAATATATCTAAAGTGGAACTGACAATGATTGTAAGTGAGATGCAGAGCAATTCGATTCCAAGTCATTTTTTGTGATATTCTACACGTTTCATCCTGACAGGATAAAACATTTGCCGATAATCTTGTGCTCCACCCTCCCCAGATACAAAATGTCAGAGAAAGACAGATAAACTTCATTTGTAATTACATAAAAACTAGTTTGTGTTGTGAGGGAGAGAAATTTTACATTTAGTCAGTTTCCCTAAAACGGTCAACAAATAAAAGACCCAAGGTTTGAATAGTAGAGAGGTCAACATCAGGGGCACAGGAACCGCTTTTAGCTGACTCCACTTTAAACCCACTCATTCAAACTTAGTAAACTTATAATGGAAGTGAGCAGAGGATATATGTTTAAATATAAGCACATTTCTGATGATCGTTTTATCCAGTTAAGCATTTTGATGCCAAAAGTGCTAAAATATTTTTTGGACAAAACTTAAAATGTAAAGGCAGCTATACTATTTCATAAAATTGTGACATTTTCACACAATGTTTCAAGAATTATATAAAATTAAAATACATTTTAAATTATTACTGGAGGAAAGCCAATGCAAAATTACAAAAATACTGACATTAATAACATTGGATCTATTTAATTTGTATTAAGCATATCATTGCTATTGGAGAAATGACAGATGTTTAAGCCTGATTATACACAATATAATAAAACTGTTACAGAGCAGTACTTTTTATTTTCAAATTCCTCACAGACCCTGTTATTACGTCTGGAGACCCCATGGTGATGAAAATGGAAACGCTGAGATTTCAGAAGAACAAACTAGCGCCATTTATATCTAAATGCCAAATTAGTGTGAAATGTCTGCAAAGTCATCACAAACAAATTCATATTCATATCACATTCATATTCTCCTCCATACAGTGATATCATAAGCTGCCTATAATCTGGCCTCTACACTCAAATACTTGTGTTGGTGCCCTGGCCAACATGTTTTAGGTCTACAGTCGCCATCACTCCAAGCCTCACTAATGAAGACAAACCAGTTAGAGGAAGAAATTAAAATTTTAATTGCTGTCCTCAAGATCCCAATATGTTTCCTCTCACCCAGGGGTCTGCGATTAAGTGGGTAAACTGCATTCTGTATTGATGGCTCTGTGCTCTTGTGGATATTAATCCTTGCCATGTGCAAATCACCCCCATATTGTCATTTTGATGGCTCCACAAGGTGGATTATAATGCATCTCCATATGGCTCTGCTTTGCCACATAACCGTGAATGCGAGCTTGTGAATTATAAATATTCCTGGAGAAATCAACGTGATTCAGTGCACCCTCGATAAAAAAATACATTTTGGTCACTAATTATTGCACTTAATGTGCATGAGTATGTCCTATGGGATGGAGAGCCTTGCAAAAGTCATGGTCCCCGCTGAATTAAGCTAATGATTTGCATGATATTGGGGACAATCAAACCGCCAGTACATAGATTTAAGGCCTCGTATTATGTTCACACAACTACAGCATTGAATTGTAATATTATATCAGACTGGACTGTAGAATGGAATAGATTAATACTAGCCTTATTTCTGATATCATCCCATATACAAATTACATGAATAACGTGGCCCTGTTGATAGATGTTGTAAATACATCTTTTAATTCTAAAAGCAACATTCCGCATCGATGGTCATTCAAATGTTTTCTCATAAAATATAATATAAAATAAAACATATGTGAAAAGTTTTGTTTTGAGTCCTCACTTGCCAAATCCCTGACAAAAAGTGCAATAATTAGTGGGAATTATAAAAAATACATTCACATTTGAGATAATACATTGAGATGGTACATTTATAAAAAACAAAAGATTATATATATATATATATATATATATATATATATATATATTTATTTTTTTAATTTTTTTTTATTTTTTTATTTTTTTTGCAAGCAACATAATTACATGTATATTTATTCTAACAATGTCATACTATCACAGATGCTATATCAGTGGCAGGCCTCTAAAAATTGTGAGATAACTTATTTTCTTATTTCCCTTTTACATTACAACAAATAAAAGGAAAAGACTTTTAAAACACCTGTTCCGTGTTCAGTTTATTACCATACTCTGTCTATTTAAGCCTTCTGTTTTCTTAATTCTGGAGTTAACGTTGGCGTTTTAGAGGTCCATTGTTTGGTAAAATAATACTTGTATTGTTCATTCTATGAAACAGCTTGCCTTTTGCATTTATTCTATGCACCCAATGTGACAAAAATGTGGTTTGACAATGAAACAAAATGTTAACAAAACATTTTTCTCAGGGGGGTATTCCAGAAAGCAAGGTTATCTTAGTGTCAAACATACACTGAACTCTTGGCTGATTAACCCAAACCTTGTTTACTCAAGGTATGTTGATTGCAAAAACGCTTCTGGGAGTAAGTTCATCCAACCTAGAGTATGTTCACAGTTAACATGACATTCTCAACAGAGCCACAAATCGACAAGTCACCATGGAAACATTAGCTAAGAAAAAGTGTGGCATAATAAATGTTTTCTTCTTTTGTTTAATGGTGATTTACACACTGACTATCGCCAACTATTCTCATTCACAGTGATTAAAATATATATTTTTTTCATTAAAAAGACTGAAATTACTTCTAAACACCGTGAATGAGAATTATATTGTTTATTTGATGCTAATTATAAAGATAAAGTTTTATTAAACTAATTAACAGTCTGTGCTTGCAAAGATGACATGGCTGTAAAAGTAAATTTTTCATGTTTAGTAATTTAGTCCTGACTCTTCTTGTAAAAAGAGTAGGGATTCTTACCCTGGTGTCCTGGCCAATATTCTCTCCATTGCCCCTCATCAATCATGGCCTCCTAATCATCCCCATGCTTTCAATTATCTCTATCACTCTATCCTCTCCACCTAGCTGGTGTGTGGGGAGCACACTGAACCGTTGTACTGTGGCTGACGTCGCATTATCCAAGTAGATGCTGCACACTGGTGGTGGTTGAGGAGAGACCCCTAATAGGATTTTAAAGTGCTTTGGGTGTACAGCAGTACATAGAAAAGGGCTATATAAATGCTTCATTCACTCATTCATTCTATTATAGGAATACATTAAAGCGTAGGCATAGGCGTACAGATACATACACACACACACACACACCTGTCACACAATCTGTAATTCCAAGGGTTATGTCCCCCAGGTTACATTCAGAGAGAAAGTTTCTATGGCTACTTGCATACTCTGAAAGATATCTCAGTTTTTGGAACTGAAATCTGGAGTTACCCACTTTGTTATCCAACCTTAAACATGCCTGGATATGTCACATAACTGGTGTTCTAGAATTCCCCCCTGGTTTCTTTAAAACGGAATATAAACTTGTTTTCTTTGTTTTATTTGAGGTATGAAAACATGGCATCTTTTAACTGACTTGACTGTCCTGGACTGAGAGAACAAGATCTCTCAAGCACAAAGCAAGCACATTTGTCTTTCGAAGACAAAGCAGCACATGAGAATAAATAGTGAACATGAGGCGGGATTAATGAGGGATGGCAAGTGAGGCAAATCAAACAATAATGAGAGAACTAGGCGGGCGGGTTTACACAATGACAGGATACAAAAACCTGGCCGATGCGAACACACAAGCCACATGCCCACATGAAACAAGACACCGCGTAGCTAGAGAAAAATACATTGCTTGCGATAAAGTACTAGACAAGACATAACATGAAAGCATGCGCCCGATGATAAAATGAACCATGTGCTACACAAAACACAACACACGCAGACAAGACAGCACAGGGTCTGAGTGAAGCCCACTCACAAAAGCTAACAATACAGGACAAACACGCTTGGCATGAACATCCAAATCCCGGCAAAAAACTGAAATTGAACAATACAAAAGTGCCGGGATCGAACATCATGCCCCGCACACAAGACACTTCACAGACAGGGGTGTGTGTGACTCGAGACGTTACCCAGACGTTTTCGTGAGTGCGTACAGGCGCATATCCACTACTGACTTACATTGAGTTTTGAGTTGCTGTGACAAACTTCATGCAAGTTGCAGCAGCCTGTAACTTCAGTTTTTTGGTACCATTTTTTAATCCAGCCCTCAGTGTGTTTATGATTTTGGTTTCTATTGACTCTCGTCAATATTTTTTTTCTTAAATTATACAATGTACATTATTAAAAATGTTCAAACTGAATGTTTAATTCATTGAGATCCAATGTGTGATTTAAGTGTACCCCTCAATTTTTTTAATGAGCATTGCATATTGAAACATACTGCAAAAACAATATCATATGTTTTTATGGCATAGGAGTGCCACATAACATTTTACAACCTTATTTAATCCTGCCTTCTCATAGAAAGATTAAAATTTTAAGATACTTCATGACCTTGACCGTATTAGGGTCTGTAGGGGTGCTATCTATGATTTTATTTTCTGATTTATGCTTTATTCTCAATGCACCTCCCTCTCGCATATGTAGAACTGAGAAGTCTGATTTATTTCCACGTTATGCGTCCAAAACATGACTGCTGTCAACAGCCCATGCCACATTTTGGTAAAATGACAGGCTTAGGGGATAAGGTTCACAGAAAGTGTAAGACTGATGTTGGTTTATGTTGTGCTGTCAAACAGAGGGTTCCTGCCGAGAAGTGGATGCTCCGAAGTCTAGGCTTAACGGAAAGGGGCGAGGAAGAATAAATCAATTTGTTTAAGTGACCCGTGCAGTGAAGACACACCCTCAAGCAAAACCAAACAATCTCCCCCCGACCCAACCCCCGCGCAGCAAAACATGATCTGTCATCCCGAGCGAGTGTATAGTTCCAGATCAACACTCGACCTGACAAGAAAACATGCTAGAGTGCGTCCACCCAAATAAAAACAGCAGCTTTTGCTTTGGAGGGAAACCAAGTAGATCTTTTACAGATCCCTCGCAGTTCATGGTGTTAAATTTTCCAACCACTGAAGGGCATCTTGAATAATTTCTGTTTTTTAGATGGACTTAGATGGACTGTTTTTAAAGTGTACTCTTCATGCTTTACTGGCCGCATGCTCTAGCATGCAATCTCTAGACAAGCTTCCTGAGTTGCATTTCAGCACAAAGAGGCTCTCTAGGTTTTAGAGCCTAGTGCATCTTAAAGCTAAAAATTACACACACTTGTAAGTTTATGTGTGACAGACAGCATGAATAAGTAAGCAGGGTGAATGAGCAACCCTAGAAATGCACACGACTCTCCAGACACATGATCATAATACTTGACTGAACTGAAAGTATGTCTGAAGTACACTGCAGAGTGGATTTGGTCTCGGCTGAAGGTCAGTGTGACCCATAAACAAAAAAGGCTACAATTACAATAATAAACCAAAAAAATTTTTTTTCCAAGATTCAAATGTTTTTCTTAGTTTTGTAAATAAACACAGATAATGGTGGAATTTAAATATTTTTTGTAAAGCTGTGATTTTATTTTTATTCTCTGGTATTTGCAGCGCTACTGTTACATTCAGTCTACAGTGGTGGGCTGCCACACCAAAAATCATCCCTACCACGGCTGCAGCTTCTCAGTGATGTCCGATATTGTGTGTACTATTCTGTGTTATTAAGCTCCAATAAAGGCATACAAAACTTTGTAAAGTAACAAAAAGTTTACATACACTATATTCCAAGACTTCTGAAGCCAATTGACAGCTTAATGTGAGGTACAAATGAATATTACATTGTTAAAGTTAATGGAAACTCATTTCTACTTCATTTCTAGTCTTTCTCCAGTCAGCATTCAAACAATGTGTCACATTCAGTTACTAGAGCAACACGATTATGATAAACTCGGAATGATAAACACCTTTATTTATGGAGCGCTTTTTGCAATACAGATTGATTCAAAGCAGCTTTAAAGAAATAACAGGAAAATACAACAAAGTTACAGCAGCTCTTGAAAAGAAGGCCAATCAATAATATTGAGGAATTATAAGTGTACCTGACTGAACAAACCAGAGGCAACAGTGACAAAAAAAAAACCTGCATCAATTGACTGAATAAGGGAAAAAAAAACTTTTGAGAAACCAAGCTACCAAGGGACCAGTTCTCCTCTGGTCAACAAACAAACTGCATGATTGTAATATAGACAGTATTTTAAGTCAGAAGTCAGCCTGAGATCGGGACATTCAACATTTTTAATCCAGTTCCATCTGGTTAAAGATCTTGAGGATTTGTGCCAATGGCTGTTTATGAGGACTTCAAAGGGGAGGGTCTAGAAGTCACTTCTGACATCAGGACTTAGATGCCATTCTTCTTATGATGCAATGAGTCCTTTAAGTTTTTTTTTTGGAAGCGTTCCTGGTTGCAGGTGCCAAAAAATCATTTTACGTGATTTGAATAATACAAATTGATAATGCGTGTATTTCAGGTTGAATATGTTTGTTTTTAGTCTAGATTTAAACTGACAGAGTATGTTTGTTTCCAAAACACTGCAAAAGACTGTTCCTGAGTTTAGTTGCGAAATAGGAAAAGGATCGACCACCTGCAGTTGATTTTGATACTCTAGGTATTATCAACTGGCCAAAATGTTGGGGTCGCAATAGACGTCCATGGACAATGCAGTGTTGGTAGAGCCGGGCTAAGATGATCATAATTCCTGTTTCAAGTAAGAACTCTAGCAGCTGCGTTTTGGACCATCTGGATTTTGTTTAAGTGTGGAAAGCAACCACCCAGTAGAGGATTAAAATAATCTAGCCTTGAGGTCATGAACACATGAACTAACTTTTCCACATTTGTCATTGAGGGCATATGTTGTAATTTAGATATACTTTTAAGATGGAAGGATGGAGTTTCACAGAAGCAAGAACCTTGGCTTTCAAATGAAACATTGGCATCAAAGAGCACAAAATATAGCATGTACAGTTTGAAAAGCAGCAGTCCAAGTATTATTTTTTTATTATAAATAAAAAAAAGTGTTTAGACAAAGATAAATTGATATCGAGAAGAGGATCTATGACCTCTGGAAGCCTCACTGTTTAGCTGGAATCATGTCTAAGGTACATGCTGTTGATTTTGATGAGCGATTTAACGAGTTTAGGCAATTCTTCCTCTCTTTTAGCAATGAAAGAGTGGATTTTTTTATTTGTATATTATTTTATTAGTTCTCATAATAAATGTGAAGTCCTGTTGGCTCTGAAACCAAAATTCCTTAAGCTTGCCTTATAGTTAATGAGATCTAGTCCTTTTATCGATCGTATAAGGGAACTGGACTCGGCCTTCCCCATTTCATAAAAAAAAAAACTTTTTTGTGCAGGTTTAATTTTATTATAAATTATATTATAATGTTGCATTAAAGGATGAACCCGGATATATAACCAATTTTGTCCAGTCTCCAACTAACCCCAAGTCCCAAACATCCACCAGCCCTTGAATGACCGCTGCAGTTAATTGGGGTGTATATTTATTTTACACTAGTTAGAATAATAAATAAAACTTTTGGTCCTGCATAATATCATGGACTTCAACTTTAACAATATGAATCCCTTTTAACTAGTATTATATACTAGTTAAATACACCTTCCTACTCTCAACATGAGAGCCTGAACAAACCTCAGCAATAGAAGCTAGTGCGTATCTTATATGATACATTTTATTGTACTTGCCATAAAAGCAAAATAGCACTTGAACTTATTGTGTTCTCTCAGAGGGAGAAGTTTATTACTCACTTTCATTCTCCCACTATTTTTCTCTCTTCCTTCCTCCCCCTCCTTTCCCACCTGACAGACATATCATGGTAATGAACTTCCAACATTAATGGAGGAAGAGTCAGTAGGATGGTGTTTCAGGGTTGGTTTCACATACAGACAGTCAGTGGCAGTGATGATGACATACACTGACAGTATTGGTGGCAGATGGAAACCTCTACATGAACTTTTGAAGCAATGTAACAAGCAGTGTTGGAGAACTCACTGGACTTATTATTTATACATCTATGTATACTTAAATAGTATTCAGTAAATACACATATCCATTACCATTTAAATATAGTATTGTATGCTCACCAAGGCTGCGTTTAATTAAAAATAATGCAACAATGTCTTGGATTACAATGTGACCTTGGTTGCGTGAGAAGGGATTGACACACTGTGTCAATGGATGTTAATGAAGAGTTAATGCTCACTCGGACATATTAAGGGGAATGCATGCCAGACTGGCTGTGACTAAGGACAAGAGAATAAACTCAAATGGCAGGTACCTACCAAGCTTTACTAAAACAAGTTTATCAGGAAAGTTCACAAGAATCCTTCACCTAATACTACCTAAATTATGAAGAGGCCAAAGGAAGGAAGCACAACGTATCCAGCCCTGGTGAGTGAAGTACAAACAAAGGGAATACTAAACAAGCTCAACCACAAGGAAAGCTCTGTAATAGCTAGAGGAGAAGAGGACTCTATATAGCTACCCTCTCAACCAAAGAGAGTACTGGCAAGGCTCTGAAAATTATCAAGAGGCTCCTGAAGATTCCCACAACCTGAGACCAATCTGCAGAGTTCCATGGAGTTGTTAGTACTAATGTATTACCAATTAAGGGAACTTAAACCAGCTCAACCTGAAGTCAGCTTATCAAGGAGACCCAAAGAGGGCTAACATGTCAACAGCCTTATTCCTACCAGCAAAGGTCCATTAAGGAGGTTGATACAAGGCCTCCTAGCTTGGTACAAATTCTGTACATAGACCCAAGGAGCCAAGTACTCAGCATATCAGACCTCTAAAAGAGGGGAGTACATAAAAATGCTATTCAAGTGGACAGACTGTCAAGGAGTCTATAAAGAAAGCCTACCATTTAAGAAAAGTCATAGGCATGTACTTGGGGCTTGCACGCAAAGGTCTAGGGAGCCAAGTACTCTACAAACTAACCCTCTAAGCGAAGGGAAGACTTGTCCAGACTCAACATGAGCATATCAGGCAGTCAAAGGACACCTGTGACACTGAGCTCTAAGAAGAAATGCACCCTCAAAGCATATATGATGACCCTCAAAAACAAAGGGAGTATTACTTTGTTATTACTTGACCATACACTCAAAACAGAGCTAAAACATTGGAGGACTGAACAATAGCAACTCTCTGGGATGAGAAAAGGCCTAACCATACTCTTTGACTTTCACAAGACTAAAGTTTATTAAACTTTATAATAAAGCAAGTTTATTTTTGTTTATTAAACAAGTTTATTAAAGAGGCTCACTTTACACAAGCTAGTTTTGCGATGACAATGTCTGTGCGGAGCTCTGGAGAGTGGAGGCCTCTGCAGGCTGGCTCTCTAAAATGAGAGGTGGCCTAACTACACTCAGACTTAAACGGCAAGTAACTGAGGAGGCTCCAAAAGAGATCCTAAACTTATGCAACTTTCAGGACAGAGCTTTTCAAATGGAAGCCTCAACAGAACAACTCTCTAAATGAGAAGAGGCCTATCAGTATTTTCTTTAAAAACTGTACAAGATGATGCTCCAAAGACCCTATGACTATAAAAGCTGCCATATGACAAGTCTGAGTGCATTGGTTTCAATTGGAAAAACTCTCAGATGAGACAACCTCCTGTTCCAAACTATTGACAACATTGTTGGTCAAAGCTCTGGAGAGTGGAGGCCTCAACAGAATGACTCGCTATAGTGAGAGGAGAAGCCTAACAACACTAAAAAAAAAAAATCACAAAAATACAGTTATAAAAGAGGCTTTAAAGGGCCTACCACACCAAGCAGTGACCTCAGCAGAACGACTCTCTCAGCGAGAGGATCAGAACAGTATAGGTTTTAAATGCAGTCGAGTGCGCCTTCACCTTCCTCAAATTGCGAACCACTGCTTCAACGGATGTGCCAAACCACGGATTATCCCATGCCTCATAGATCTCAGTCAGAAGATCAGGAAGGAATGGAAGGCTCACTGGGTGGTAAATGCTCATATAATCTTCCACAAGCTGTTTACCTTCTTCCATGACCTCTTAATTCTGTCCTTTACGTGTTCCATAACCTCCAGCAGTTCAACAAACGCAGGACAGAGAGGATGAGAGGTCATTTCAACCTGTTTGACCCTCATCAGTCACCTCCTGGTCACCCTGGCTTGATGCCAGCAGAGCAGTGGTTGCCTGATTGAAAGATTTAAGATAGAATACATCTTCCTCCAGCAGCTCTCTCTCTCTCTCTCTCTCGTCACCCTCTGAAGGGTGTGAGAGATTCATATCTTCGTCAAACTCCTCAGCAAGCTCCACCTCAGTGAGAGCAGGACCTTAGCAGAGCTGCGGTGTACAGGTGCCAGTCCCTCCCACTAGAGAAGAGGTGACAAATGAGAGTTGAGCATTTTCAGAAGAAAACATTCACAATGCATGCAAATAGCTCCTTCCAGGACCTGTGCTCCTCGACCAAAACAGATAAAGCACAAGTCATGTGCGTCATTGGGTGTCAAAAATCGTGGACAGGGATCCACACACTTCTTGAAACGCTTATCACAAGCAATGAAAAAAAATCACTTTCATATCACTACAGACTTAAAAAATACCCAGTCCCTGATGAAGACGATGAGATGACATGATCTTTAGGTTCCCATTTAATACCTCACGGTTACACCAGAAGTAATATCATAGGCTTTTGCGACCAATACAACGTTTAAAATCTTGTCACGTTTAATATCTTAAGCTTTACAAGGATGCCAGCGCACAGAAACATTCTTTGTTTGTCTTAGTTCAAAGTTTTAATGTAAATGATTGTAATTACCTCAACAAACTCTTTTATTTAATTATTTAAGCATTTGGCTGAAGCTTTTATGCAAATTTTATTATATAATATTTTATACATTGCATTAAATAAACACATTGACATTCTAATCAGTTCTTGGTTTCCCTGGGAATCAAACCCATGACCTTGGCGTTGTAAACAACAATGCTCTACTCTTTGAGCTACAGGAAAGCCACTGTACCACTATACCTCTATTTTATATTTTATATCTTTTAGTGGCATGTTTTGTCTTAATTTGTGTCAGGACCCAAAAAATTATTTTTAAAAATACTGGTTTTACCATCCTATAGGGGATATTTGGTCCTCAAAACATGGTTACCAGTTGCACACACGCACAATCAAAAGTAATCTCTCTCAAATCTTTACAAATTAGATCAAAATAATTATATATTGAGAGAAACAATTAAACAATACCTTCAGAGCTAAGAGCACTGCTCTTGAAATTCAATAAACATGCCATCACCACCACAAAATAAATTATTCCAAAAGGGCAGTCTGATACTCACAGGAAGTGGATTAAAAACTTGTTTGCCTGTCATAACATTAACAAACTTTCTGGAGATTTACACTAAGTATCTGAGTGTCCCTGCTCATTAAATGATATTTAACATAATAAGGCAAGGAAAGAGGAGGGACAGCATGGAGTACAACTCAACATGTCACCACCAATTTAATTATCAAGGTAACGCCTGCTATAACCAGGCTACCGCGGTTCTTATCGCCTCCTCACATGTGTTCAATATTCGTAATGCCAGGAGTGACAACTGAACCCAGAGTTTTACTATCCTGAATGTTGCTTCACATAAGAGATTACAGCAATTACAGAACCATTACAACAATGAGTGCTACATTGTTCAGATTAGCACCACAAGTGCCACAAACACATAACAATGACACATTCGCTGTAAAAAAGGCTATGATTATTTGTTGATGATGGTTTCATTTTGATCATTAATTCTGAGGACATGAACTGACATGCATTTTGTATTTCAATGTCTTGTGGCACTTTACTTGCTATAGGAAATATTGAGAACTGTTAAGCCTAAGGATAAAATGATACTTTTTATGAACATAAAAAAACAACGCAATGCAATTAAATGTGAACTTTACAAATTAAACTGTGTGAATTAAATCAGTGCGATTTCATTTTCAAAGAAAATGTTTAAAAATCTGAATATTGTGGCATTAAAAAAACTGTTGGTATTATGTTTCCATTTCTGAATACAATATCAAAAGTACAAGTGGACAGGACTTTATTATGAGTTAATAAAATAAAAATGCTTTAAATGCAGTTGTGTTGCTATCGTAATTATTTAATAAATATGCTTTGTATAACTAAAATAATTATATATATATATATATATATATATATATATATATATATATATATATATATATATATATATATATATATATATATATATATATATATATATATATATATATATATATATATATATATATATATTTTTTTTTTTTTTTTTTTTTTTTGTAATAATAATAAAACATTAGTAGAGTATTAGTAGATTGGCAGAGATGGGGTTAGAATAAATTGATATAAGTTTAAGTTGTTCCATGCAAAGTTACTTATAGTCAGTAGATTGTCTGTTGGGGGACTGTCTATGATGAACATAACAGAAAACATGGAAGTTGAAATAAAATATTCTGTAGTTGAAAAATTGCAAAAAATAGTTTTTTAAATGCATTCAAATGCAAATGTAATGTTAAAGATTTGAGCTGCTTATAATATATATTTTTAGAAACCATGATGCATTCTTTGACGAATTGTCTTAAAAAATACTTTTTCACCCATGTAAAAAAAAATGCATGGACTCAAAAAGACTAAAGCAGACTGTGTCTTGCAATTGATGCACCAAAGTTGTCGACTTCAAATTCTTCAGTACGTAATGGCGAGCATACAGAGATGCAATGGCGAGAGCCAATGTGCTGACACCTCTTAATTCAGCCCCCTATATGCAGGCCACAGCAGAGCAAACTAATCTCATGGAGCTTTGCATCTCTGGCCAGGCCGTTATTGACTGTTTCGGGAGTTATAAATCATGGCGGGACATGTACTGCACGGCCTGGTAACTCAGCCGATGTGAACCTTCCCAAACTGCTTTCAGGACTCTGATGCAGTGGAGCATGCTCATATCAGATACTAAAGTAACCACCACGTACAAAACACGCGCATACACACACGTGCAGATGCTCTAAGCCAACCAATATACACCAATCTCTCAAAGTACTCTACTTCCAGGAAAAGAGAGTCACTTACTGGAAGCTATTGACTCTTCTATGCATTACAACTAAGCCTTTAGCCAGTTTTTGCAATATGGCCTACCAGGAGACCTTCTGAACATCTCAGCCATCTTTCAACTAAATGCAATGGAATGATTTGAGTAGCATTAAAAAGATGCTGGGATATTGAGATGTAAGTGAATAAGAACTAATCAGTATGTCATGGCAAATTGGCTGTGTATGATGTCTGAAGTAGAATTTGTGAATTGAAATGGTCAAACTTGTGATATGTGTAACAATTGTCAAATAGTGCATTGTCTTAACTTAAAAACTCTGGTCCAAACTGTCGTGAAAAAAGAACTATGTAGATGGGGAAGATTTTCTGAAATAAGTCATGCGTTTATGATGATGATGATAATAATAATGATAATAATAACAACATCTTGGAAAAATAGCAGATAATGTTTAAGACTTTTGTGCAATTGTAATTTCTGAACATTCAAAAGTACTGTAGTAAGTACAAACTATTTTACAGACAAAAAACATCTTCTTGACTTGCTACTAAACACTTATTTCTTTAAAGATTTGAGGTAAATCAAGTAGGTATCCTGTAAACTTGACTCTGCTTACATTGCTCAGTTATGTACAGAAGTTGTATAAGGTAAGCCAATCCAAGCGTGCCAGAGCAAATAAGTGGTTTCGGGTTTTGGGTCAGTCAGTGAACAGACTGTGTGTTTGATCTGTGGGTGAGACTAATAATATGACAAGTCAAATATGATATATTCTACAGTTCCTTGAACAGGAAACTGGTGCTGGATCAAAACTCTGTAGAAACGCCTGTGCATGATGTTGTCATGAAGCACATGTGAAATTAGTCCAATGGTGTGACAGAACGTCAGAAGCGATTCACGTCATTGATCACAGAACTATAAAGCACACCCAAACCATACAGTACTAATATCTGTTTCTTCAACAGGCGCTCTCTGTGATTATAGTTTGCCATATTTGTGTGTCTGTCAAAAGTAAATTTACTTTGCTGTTATACAAGATTTTTGCAAGAAAAAAAAACTGTACAAAGCAGAGACATATGAGTGAATTAGAAACACTTAAAAAAGTGTGTTCATCCTTGCTACATGATGGGTGGGGATACAAATTATCTATTTGCCTGTTTGTTAAGTATTAAGTGTGCCTGTTTTAGAGCGCAGAACGTTCAGTCAGCCCTCAAGGGACTGATCATGAGCCCTGTGAGCATTTGCCGTCAAGAACACTGCACTCCTGCCAGGCGCTCTTTGAGAAGGGCGCTTCAGCTTGCGTTTCTCACGGCTCAGGTCTTACTTCTGCCAAGGCAGAGCGGTGTCTCAGGTTGTGAGGTTCAAAAATGGATCTGGCAGAGGGGTTGAAATGGGCCAAGCCCTTTCTCAGCCCTCACCTGCCAGATCTAGTGCCTCATCCCAGGGTCCAGAAGTACAGGTGACGCACTGGTACTGTGATTATCCAACTCTGAATAGCTTGATGTTGACAGTATCGAGACAGGAAAGACTAAAGACTCGACACTTCAGACTCCTGCATATGGGGAGCTCAGAGTTTGTGCCTTGTCCTGATGCCAAGTTAAACATCAATTGGCCAGTGGAGAGGTAGGATCAGTGGATTAGGATTAGATAAGCAAATTAGATGACCGCTTCTTACTATCCAGAGCACAAGCTCCACAAACCTCAAGGCTTGTGGTTCTTTCCCAACCTCCACACAGATGTGCCGAGGTCATGGAAAAGACCAGTCTTTTCCCATGTGTTAAGTCACCAGACAGCAAATTATTAATCTAACCCTAACCTAACCCTAACTAAAATCTTGAGATTTAAACAGCATGGATATGAGTCGATACCCAAGGTCGAGCTATCTCTCCCCTGAATCCACATCGTCCAAAAAGGCCTCAGCATTACCCCCCGATCCACTGAGAGCTACATTAGCTTCTGAGAGCAGAGCCCTCTGGAGGGAAATGGTTCCCACCTCTTTTTATGTTGTCTATCCTGCTTGTACAGTTTTCAAACATTTTGTCTCTCCTCGACAGCTCTACACTGTCCAGAGCTATGAAAACTGTGGGCTTGGCCAGCTAATGAGTTCTGGTCTCTCCACTGAGGTTGTTGAGACTATGCTTTACTCCAGAGCTCCTTCCATGAGGAATCTCTATGCCTTGAAGTAGAGATTATTCACATCATGGTCTGGGAATTCCCAGCTGGAACCAGTTATCTACCCAATGGGTGCAGTTCAGGGGTTTCTGCAGGAGCGATTATCTTCAGGGCTATCCCCTCCACCCTGTAGGTGTGTGTGGAGGCATTTGCAGCTTACCACACTCCTCTGGGTGGTGCTAGTAACCCTCCAAGTATCCCATTTCCTTCATGGCACCCTGAGGCTCAGGCCTACAGTTTGCACAAGAGTACCGGGTTGGGATCTGGCTATAATGTTGCCAGCCCTTTCCCTGGCTCCTTTCAATACCATTGAAGAGGTTCCTGAGAAGTTCATCACTTTAAAAAAACATTTGTCTCCTCTCTATTTTTTTTTTTAAAAATTGGGATATTCAAGCCCTCTCTGTATCTCCCTCATGTCAAGAATTTGCAACTGACATGATGAAGGCCTTTCTTCACCCTAGACTGTGCTACATTTCAAAGATTCCTTCTAACATGGTAAGACCCATCATGTCCTCCTCCCTTCCGGACGTCTGACCAAGATGAGCTAAATCTGTACTAAGGGAATTAGGTGCATATGTCTGAAGAAAGCCTGAAGAACTGTTTGTTTCACCCAAAAAGGGTTTCCCTGCATTTAAGCAGACAATGAGACTATGACCTCGGTGGTCGAGGCTATCTCATTTGCTTATGAGTCAGCCGGCGAGCCATCCCCTCTGGCTGCATTGGCCCACTCCACTAGGGTCATGGTCACTACTAAAGTTTTATCATTAGGAGTGTCTCTACATGATGTTTGTGATGCAGAAGGCTGGTCTTCACGCCAGACATAGACGCTGTGTTTCCCTTCATGTCGGCATCTTGCTTCATCCTATCAGAAGCTAGCGCTGCATGGTTTGGGTGTGCTTTATATCTTCCTAGTCAATGACGTCAACTGTCTATGGCATTCGGTCACGCTATTGGACTGATTTCACAGGTGATTCACAACACAAATCACACAGAGGCATTCCCACAGCATTTCAACAGTGTCTCATTCCCTATTTAAATAAATAAAGTTACATACTGTATGCAACCAAGATGTTTATTGGAACACAGTGATTTACTAAAACAATCAAGTTAATTGGATTATGCACAATCAACTTGAAAGCAGAAAGTTCAGGCACACTGTTACATCCCCAGGGAACGTCTCAGAAGTTTTAGCCATGGTTTTACCCATTACCGATAATAACTTTGCGGCAAAATTCTGGTCCAGCAGGATGTTTGCGCTATGGTGTCATTTTGTTCTAAAGCACGCTCCGTCCTAATACCTGTCTTACTGAGCACTGCAGCACCCAAAAAAACACCTGTAAAATACAAAGCTAAAAATTAACTGAATAAATGTATTGGTTTACTGACATAAATTAAGCATTTCTGCAAGTAACATTTGCACAAGTAGCAAAAGAAAATGTGGTACTTGTAAAAAAACAACCTTCAGTGATCTCTGAGAATGTCATTCATCATCTGCAGCTGTACACACACACACACACAAAAAAATCAAGAAGAGGCAGAAGAGTATGCAACACTCACTCGCAGACCTAGTTTTAATTTGGTTTGATTTAATTTCAATTAGTTTAATTTTATGCTAGTATGATTCAAATTGTTTATTTTCTGGAGTTTAAAATAAATCAAATATATCTGATCTGAAATTTATTTTTAAAATCCACATGCATATCCATATGCTCTTAAATCTAATTAAATCCAGACGTTGTTTTTTGTTGTTCCTGTTTTTTTTTTTTATATAATTTTTTTGTAGTAGGATGTTTTTACCTTGTAAAACAAACCATGTCACATTCATTATGAAGTGAAGCAATTTCATTTCTATTTATTTTTAAGTTATGTTTATTTCAATTTATGTTTTTAGTCATTTTAGTACATCAACTTAAAAAAAAAATCTGTTTGTTGCCAAGGCAACATTTCTAATTTTCCTTTCAGTATGTCATGAAATATTTGTATTTATTATTTTTAAGGCCCAAGCACACATTAAGAAAATACATTACATATTAAGAAAAACCAGGGTAGGCAGTTGACCCTGTAAATGACTACTGCCACTCTTCAGTTTGTACCATTTGTACTTTGAAGCTCCTGCAAGGTCAAGTTTGTAAGGCTCATCAGGAAAGTTATTGTGTTAAAGCAAAACTTAAACCTTCCTTTGAATGCAAGAAGGTCACATATCTGGAAAACCACAGACAACAACACTCTTGCTCTCTATTTCCCTTTGTTTCTCTCTGTCTAATGGTCTCTTGGTCTTTCTTGTACTCACTCACAGCTACTCTCCAACACATCCAGGAGTGTGTCTGTACCTCCTGAGACACAAAATGGAGAGCTATTAAATATTGATATTGAATATTGTGAGGCTGTCTCTTATGCTGAGTACGACCCCTCTTCAAGCACTGTTTTTTTCACAAGATGGCACAGTTTCTGCTCATATGAGGGTGAGAGAGAAAGAGAGCTAGAGGTACACACACCAAATCTAAAAATAAAGTAGTTATCTTTGCAATGGTGACAAATGATCTTTGAAATTGGAGGATCATTAGCTACGGAAGTCTGCTCTGATACTCATTAAGGCACATTCATGGAGGTCTCAGTACAATTTCCACGAGATCTCCAAAGTAGCTACCTCAGCCCCCTCTGAGTCATTACTTTTGTCACTTTATTGAAAAATCTTGTTTTGAGTAACCAAAACTAATCAGAAATTAAAATTGTGTCTCTGTGTATATATACGCATATAAAGTACATAAAGTTTGAAAGTCTGTGGTAAAAAAAAATGTGACTTTTGTATTTTATAATATTTTAAAATATAACTTAAGTGGTGTCAAAACCACATAATAAGTTCGTGGAAATCATGATTTTGTTTTTCAGGATTCGTTTGTGAATAGAAGATTCAAAATAAATTTGTGACATTACACATGTACCTTACACATTACACATGACCTATTTAATGCATCATGCTTAGAACAACCTGGACAATGAACCAGTTTTCAACTGTTCTTTTAATACAAATAATCTTCTCTAACATAAATCCTGAGGCAGTTTATATGCGTTATGACACTGTTGATTAAATAAAAATCAAGATGTTAGTGCCAAGTCAAAATGTTAGTCAGCTAGTGTGCGTTATGAACTTTTTGCTGTGAATTTCTTTTCTACTAAAATAATTTGCAAGCTTTCTTTTGAAGTGACAAAACATCGACATCACTTTATTTCAAAGCTTTCTTGAAGACCATTATCCATCAAGCGAAATCAAGTTCTCAGAAATGCAAATTTTAAATTATGGAAATTAATAAGTTGTAGGTTATTGTGTTATGCAGGTTTGTCACTGTCCTGTATCGCTTTACACTTCCTGTTTCCGTGCGCTTCCTGTATTATTTCCTTTACCTGTCTTGTCAATCACTCATCTCAGTCTCGTTACCTGTCCCCAATCTCCTTCTGTATATAAACTCATGTTTTCCCTTGTCTTTGTCAGTTGTTAGCAATGTTTCCCGTGGGTGTGGTTGTTTCTCCGTGTTCTCTGTGCGTTCGAAGGTTCTTGTGTTCCTGGGTTTTCCCAGGCTTCTGTTGGAACCTGTTCTCCCTCATCTTCATGATCCTGCACAACAACACTATATAGCTTATAGATATGACAGCTCATTCAAAACAACATGACCTGACTGGTCAGGAAGTGACTCATTATTGGAGTTATAATGTGTAGGTGCAGTAACATTTTACTCTAGCTGTTCTGTAAGAATCATAGCAACAGTTCTCAAGTGTTGCCTAGCATTTGCCCCTTTGAACAGCATTACTAGCTCGTCTCGTAGCGAGTTGCCTGGTGATTCTTGCAGCCATGTGCCTGCAGTTTTAACGATGCCGCCTCTGTCTGATTCATGAAGATCATTATACAGGTTGACTTCCTCTAATACGCACAAGGACAGTGCACCTGCTGTGCATGAAACATGCTTATGGCAGAACCAAAGTCACTGAAAGTAATGAATGTGAATAAACTTAATATGTAAATGTTATGAGTGAGCTACATGTAAATACCTAATATTGCATGCTTGCTTATCCACTGCTAAATACAAAATATACCCACGCCAAGGCCACAAAAAAATAACTATAGAACTATAGAGGTCAATGAAACTTAGGAGAATTCAAAGCTGCACCAAATGACAAAAGTTTTTTACATATTAATAATGCAGTGCAGTGTTAGGTTAAATAGAGGTTGGAATATTAGTCCAAATTCAAAATACAGTGGAGTTCGGTTATGTCGACGGCCTCGTGGTTGCAAAAGAGTGTAGAGATAACCGTTTAGCGAGTTAACCTACAAAGTATGTATTAGATGAAGCGATCGGCATGCTATAAAAATGTACACACACTGTATATGTTTGCTAACAACAAAAGGCATATGTGCACCAACTAACAGCAGAGATTTACCAGTATACAATAAAAACACCTTTGATTCTCAATACAAACCTTTAATTATATTCTCCAACATTGAAAGCACAATGATCGCTCACAGCTTAAATTCAGTCACACACACACACACACACACACACACAAACACGTGTACACACATTCGCTTATAACATATTCGTGAGGTCATCACGCTGTACTAGATTGCATACTTTCTTGTCTGCCTGTCTAATGTGCTTTCTCAACAAATTCAGCTTCATCCCGTCTTTTAACAACCGGCTTCTTCAATCTGAGCAGAGCTCACATCTGAACTGAAGCAGAGTTTGTGTGCGTTTATCGAAGCCTCACTCATTGGTCAGTAACCGCTCGTTACCAACCAATGTCAAAATATTTGAGAAATCCAATCAAATCAGCGAAGGCGGGCTTTATGTGCACACAGTTGTGAGTGCTTTGGGGTGGGGGAGAACACATAGCAAAGTAGCAAAGTCCCGACTTGAGCATGGCGGATGGACAACACATCAACTATTGCATACATCAACTATCTCAACCCCTGTTGCATATCACAATTCTCCTGCCATCTCCTTCACTGGTGTCAGAAGGTACTCCGGTTACTTCATACCATTCACGTTACGGGCGAGCTCAATCATGGAGCCGATGTTCTCTCGTCGCAGCTTACACTCACAGAGCGGACACTCCAATCAATCTAGCTGATTTGGTAATGCTTCAAAATCACACAGGTAGATCTTTCTGGACATGTCTCCCTTCCAGTTGTTTTGCTCCCAGACCATGCATTTCCTCCAAATTATCATGACAGCCCCTCCCTGACCAATTCCTCTGAAGAAGGGCTCTTGTGCTTTGACGAAGTCTGTTCATTGATTGTTCTTGTTACGGGCAAAACCCCTAGAAATGCCTGAACAGAGTTGTACTTTCTTTCCTGCAAGAGCCTGAGTGAAGGTTGTCTCCCTCTGTCTAGAAAGTGTATGTTGCCGCTTTCACCTGAAGTAGAAGGTAACAATGAAGATCACGAAGTAGAAAGTAGACCAGGTGCCCACATGTTATTTCCTTCTGGGTGATCCCACATGTGTATTCTCCACGGTAAGTCTTCCCTGTCTGTAGGCTTGTGTCTTATCTTTGACCGAGCCTTTTCTGCCATTTCTGACTGGTACTGACTTCCCCCTTGTAATGCAGGATCTACTGCAAATATCTATGACCAGTCCATATGTACAACTCCACATGCTAACATCCCTACAGGAAAGATGTGATCTCTGTAGTATTTCTTTCTGGTTGAAATATACATATATTCCCAGTGTTATCTAAACGCATCACTGTATGTGGTAAAAAGGAACAGAAGTGATCAATGTTCTCCATGAAAAGCCTTGTCCTTTATCCACCCCAACAAGTGTTCGGATTAGGTGGCTTAAATGGGGTACTAGAAGGCTCAGAGATTGTGTCAATTTTCTTAGGGATCACAATTCATCAATCACTGCCATAACGCCGGACGTGACTGATAGGACTAGATAGGGAGCATCTAGGTTAGTAATGTGACACGCTCATGAAAGGAGGCAACGGAGATGTTTCATTCCATCTTCATAATCCCTGTGTCTCCCACTGAGTGACCCAGCACTGGGTCGGCTCCTCAGCGAAAAATTAAATGAGTGAGTGCTGCATGCTTCCTTTTATAGCCGTGCAATAGGTAGTGATTTACAATGCAAACCAATTGGCTTGTTCTGTTAGCACTCAAAGATGATTGCACGAGATCAGGGAATGGAAGTTACATTAGCAACCTAGACTGTTTATTATTTAAAACTCAAACAAATGTGTAAGAGGTTTTGCTTGTGCTATTTTTTTATTCATTTTTAATGGCACTTGGTTTAGAGTTTGTTGTATATATGCACTTTCCAGTATCTCCAACTTTCTTACTTTCTGGGACCACTCGTACGTTGCAAACTACAGATGGGGTGACCAGTTACCGATCTAATACATTGGAGAAATGAAGGGGACGGAAGATGCATAAATGTGGATTCCACAATTTCAATAAACCATGGACCATCCCAATAAACAGCTGGGTAGAGCAAGAATATTTTATCTTTTACAAGCAGCCGCCTCCTCCTCTGAATGTTAAATCAAACTCCCAACCTCTGCATCTAATTCAGAATCATAAATCGCACACTATGATCTCCTTCTTAATCAACCTAAGCACAAGCTTCTAATAAAAGATGATAGTGCCACAGTTTTGCAAAGTCAAGGTAAAATATTTTTCCTCTGAAGCAAGTGGCCAGGACACTTTGCATGTCATATAAAAATTTGTACCGCAGTGAAATAAATATTCCACAAACAGTAAAGCCATTCATTCAGTCACAATGGTACACAGTGTTCTCTATCATTTCCTTCACTGATGCAATAGAAAATTGCCCTGATGCGGTCTATATGGCAAAAGAAGTAGCAGAAAAGATTGGAGCATATTGTGCCTACAAGAAAAGAGTCAATTTCCCTTCTTGGCATATACGTAAATGAGCATCACACGCAAGACAAAGAACATAAAAGAAAAAAACATTGACAAGCGCACTTGTTCACAAAGTTACGGCAGACAAACAAGTCCATGTGTGGCAAATATTTCCTCGCCTCATTCTCTCTTCTTTTTTGATATAGGATAGAAGCTAACTACCAATTAGGGATGTATCTAATTGATTATTTTCACAGACGACTGTCAGTTGTTCATTTAAACCATTAGATGATTAGTAAATTGAGATGTACTAAACAACAACAACAACAACAACAACAATAATAAGCATTTAAATTTATATATTAAGCACTCAAGCGTGCTCAAAATATTGCTTTTCTGATATCAAAGTTCATTTTGAACTCAACATCAATAACCTAATTTAATAGCTTTATCTTAACAAAAATAAGTTTAATGAAAATATAAAAAATATGTGGGACACATAAATTCTAAACAAACATAAATAAATAAATATAATTTTGAAAGAAGAAAAAAAAATGTTACATTTATATAGCGCTTTTCCAGAGCTCAAAGCGCTTTACATAGTACGGGGGAATCTCCTCAACCACCACCAATGTGCAGCATCCACTTGGATGATGCGACGGCAGCCATATTGCGCCAGAACGCTCACCACACACCAGCTTATTGGTGGAGAGGAGACAGAGTGATGAAGCCAATTAGTATGGGGGGGATTAGTAGGCCATGATGGACCAAGGCCAATGGGCAAATTTGGCCAGGATGCTGGGGTTAAACCTCTACTCTTGTGAAGGACATCCTGGGATTTTTAATGACCACAGAGAGTCAGGACCTCGGTTTAACGTCTCATCCGAAAGACGGTGCTTGTTGCAGTACAGTGTCCCCGTCACAATACTGGGGCGTTAGGACCCACACAGACCACAGGGTGAGCACCCCCTGCTGACCTCCTAACACCACTTCCAGTTTCACTTTAAGTGAAACACTTAAACAGTTCAGAAAAATCCAAAAGATAGGTAGCATTAACATCGAATGAAATTTAAAAGGGAAATAATGAGGTCCGAACACTACTAACAACGCCATTAAGACAGTGACTGTCACATATTTGAAATTGAGTTTGACAAAATAATGCCATTCATTAATTCCCACAGAGAAATCGCTTAATATCGTCAAGAACTGATTGGCTGTTATTATTTCTACTGTGTGATAGGCTGTTACATTCATCCATATTGAGTAGAAATGTCCAGAGCTTATCATTATCAACAAAAATGATCAATTTTGATATGATATAGTTGTAGTTCAGCCCTAGTGTCATTAATGCTACACACATTCCTTCATTCTATAAGTAACTAGTGTGGACTTTATTTGTATTGGGGGGTGGGGGGGGGGGGGGGGGGGGGTGGTAACATATCCTGAAGACTTATTCACACCAACACAAATGATCGGCATGAAATTTGGTCTGATTCAAATTAAAAATATTCATCATCAACAGGCCTTTACTCTAGTTTAAATTCAAATATGCAGCATAACAAGCTACATTTTCAAAGTAGCTTCCCAAACAGCATGAAGACAGCATGAAATAGACGTTGCAATAGCTTTTCTTCCCTATTGCGATGTATATGTCCAAGTGAAAGACTTCGCTAACACATTTACAGGGTTGGACTTGATTTTATCCATTGGGAATTGATTGGATCGTTGTGTTTTGCAATTGCTGCGATCTTCTAAGGGTGACAGGTTGTCCCACCCTCGTACCAGTAAACATGTCATTGCAAGTAATGAGTATATGTGAATTTAAAATAATAATAATAATAATAATAATAATAATAATAATAATAATGTTCACAGATAAATCATTTACAATAAATACTGCAATATTTAATGAATAAATATTTAAAAGAAAATATTATTTCATGGTGGCTTTAAGTGAAGCTTTCTGGACCAACTCAAGACGCAAAACAGGAAGTCACCTAAACCAAGCTTCAGTAATTACCTCCACAGATCACAATAGGGGCCTAATATCCAATTCCTCTTGACAATTTCTGGAGTGGCGGCTGAGCATGATTGATGGTTTATAAAACCTTTTTTTACAGTTCTGACATTTCGGTGAAACAAGCAGGGTCTGAACTTTCCATCTGGTGCTACCTGCCTCTCGTCCCCACCCTCTGTCAAAGTCCTCCACCGTCCTTGAGCTCCGGCGTCACGCTTTGATCAAAGCTCTTTAGGGAAAGGGCAGGAACCCACAAGATTAATGCTTTCCCAGGGCATATTACAGCCCGGCGCCAGCTAGCCTAATCACTATCAACAGCGTATTGTTGATGCAGAGTTTGTGCGTGGCTGCTTACCAACACGACTGCCACCAATGTCATATTTGCAGCACTCCCCGCAGGGCACTTAACAGCACGGCTCCTCTGTGCATTAATGTTCACGAGTCTGACGAAAGGAGGATGAAAGCAGAGAGGAAGAGAAGTTCTATTGCTTCACCTCATCATGTATTGGTGCTCTGTAATTGAAGTAGTGTGATGTGTACATTATGCCCGAAATTAAGCGAGTGATGAAAGTGTGCAGGTTTTCAGACACATGTGCTTTAGAAACTCTTCCCAGTAATTAAGTAATTACACTCAGTGTTCTTTGTTTATAAAGCTAATAACTGATTTACATAGAAATTATAATTACGCACGAGTAGCAAACAAAAGACACTGATTCTTTAGTGCTGGGATATATATATATATATATAGAATACACTTCAGGATTTTAAACTATTGGTCGACCTATTGAATTTTCACCCAAAAAGTCACACAATGTTTAAATAAATATATTTAGCAAATCATGTGTATACAATTCGTGTATGTGTGTGCATGTCGCTGTTTAGTAGAGAACAAAAAATGACAAAATAAAACTAAACCGCCCAGCAATTTCTTTACAGTTTATGTTTTGACTTACACAACCATTTAAAAAAAAGTTTTTGAAATGTTTTGAAAAGTTTCTTATGCTCCCCTAGTCTGTTTTTATAAAAACAAATACAGTAAAAACAGAAGTATTGTGAAATTATATCGCAATTTAAAAACCAAACCAAAAACCACTACTCCAGACTTGATTGTCACATGATCTTTGAATAAGCATTTATTTGACATTTGTTTGTATAAGATTATAAATGTTTTTACTGTCACTGTTGAACAAACTAACTTGAGCTAGCTGCATAAAAGTTGTAATTTAATTTTTAAAAGGTTTTGCTGAACCCAAACTTTTCAATGATATCATGAAAATATAAACGATTATTTATAGTTATTTAAAAAATAGATCTAAGGCTGATTACACTGAGCAGTGCTAAATATATCAATTTATTACATCGGACAGTGCTCTTAAAATGTAAGGTATATTTTCTTAATAAACCTCTACCTTCTTTAATGCATTTCAGAAATGTTTCTTTGAAAGATAAATATATGTATGTTTTTGTTTATTTTGTTAATTATTATTACAATTATTATTATTATTAATATTACTATTATTTATCTAAAGTATATAAAATATTGAGATCTAACCTGAGAACAGTTGCTTTTAAGGAGAGTATATAATAATAATAAAAGTGGCTAATTATTAAATGGCACAATTTTCATAAAATTAAGATAAATATTTTATTATTTTCAAAGTGGAAATTCAAATTTCATATAATGGAAATTAATGGCAACAGTTTGGTTGATGACAATGATGTTATGAGGAGGAATCATTTCACAGATGAAGTACACAGGTCAAATTACAATGAACAGCGAGTTAAAGAGTCCGGAATAATTTCCTGAGTGCGTCTCTGTCTATATGTTCCAACTCCTGACCTTGTTCAAGGTTACCTCTGCTAATTTGCACCTGCACAGGTGTTATAAACCAATTACATGGCTGATTGCTGTCGATGACCAGTAGGTGCTAACCCTTGAGGAAGGGTCAATGCTGTGTCTATTTACCAGCCTTAGAGATTTTTGGCTATATTATTAACAAAGTGCAATTACACCAACTCAATTTCCCATTCAGAAAAATGACCTCTATTGTAATTTTTTTTTTTTCTTATAGAAGATGCGTACATCCAAAAATTCCATTTCTTTCACAGTCCACAAGTCATTTCCACTGACCCTTTTCTCCTAGCTGGATATTTAATATTAACATAAAATATTTCCTGTAGATAATAAGTCTACAATTCGTTACACAGCCTTTATTTCCTCATAATCCTACTTTCAGATATCAAAAGCAGATCCTGCTAGGTGATGCAACTAGCTACAAATTATCAAAAACAACTGTTTTTGATAATGTGTGTAGGATGTACGTCGAATTAATTTTAATGAACACCCTGAAACACTCTGAAACCTCTAGTTTCTCTAAAATGTGAACATTTCTATTAATTAAATAATCTGTCAATCAAAGAATGTGGGTATTTATATATTGTGTTACCATGTGATGGCCCTAGTGGCAGCCACACAAAGGTGGTAATGTGAACATTACATACACACATGCAAACACCTTAACTGTAGGTACGTGCTCACTTGTGTTTTGTTTGTAATCATTTCATGATTTGATAGTATTTGTTTATTCTTTGTTGGTTACGTGTTTTACATCTTTAGTTGCATTGTATCTATTGTTTATTTGTTTCTTTTTTGAGTTTAAGTAACGAGGAGTGACTGTTTGGCAGACATGGAGTCCCGGGGTGACAGACATTGGAATCCGGGCGGGAACAGAAGATTAAGTAATTGGTTCCGTCCGGATCTACTATGTGCTGGCGTTTCCCAGGGGTGGAAGAAAAATGTTTGTCTTTGTAAATTGATTTCTTAGGTCGTACATTTTTATAGTGTTTCATTATATTTTCTTTCTTTATGTTGGATTTGGTATATTTATATGTTGGGTTTAATTTTGGATTTGTTTAGTATTGTGTAGGATGTAGTTATTTTGTTTCCCCCTTTTTGTGTTGTAATGGACCCATCTTTCCCTTTATAAGTGGTTACTTTGTTTAGTGTAGGGGGGGTTAGCCTTACTCAGTTAGCCTCCTGGTTTGTTTTACTTTTGTTTGTTTTGTTTAGTTTGTTTATTTGTTTGTTGTAAGTTACTTTGTTTGGGCACTAATAAATGCCATTTTTTGAGTAAAAGCTGGTGTTCCTTGTGCTGATTATTTGGTCCCTCACATACCACAATAAGATATAAGCAGCACAACTGATAATTAGGGCTGCCATCCAATAGTTGACCAACCGTTAGTCGACTAGAAGAGACTTGGTCAACCAAAATTGTATTAGTTGGTTAGTCAGAGAGAACAAAAAACAACCTCCACAGCAAGTGTCAAAATCAAGCAAGCTGTGACGAACAAATTGTTAATGACAGGAAATTCAAGCATTTGCTTATAATTAATCAACATCAAATATGGCTCATGACTTGCAACATGTTAGTAGCGTAAAGGAAAAAAAAAATCAACTGAAACTCAGCATATACTTGTCTCACAGGCTTGAGAAATATTTACAAACAAATCTACTAAAAGAGCCAATTTTTATTAATCAATAAATCAAACTGTTTAAACCGTCTCTTTCTGTTGTTTTTTTCATAATCGGTGAGCTTGCTAGTGCGCTGTGTCATGCTTTATTTGTGTTTGTGAAATGATTAAGCTGTGCATTATATACAACTTATCAAAGGCTATTAAGATCGATTTATGGCTTAATAAAATAAAATCATGATTAGTCAACTAATCACTTAAATGGACACACTAGCAGTTAAATCTTTAGTCGAGGGCAGCCTTACTGATAATAATAAGAAATGTTTACATTTCATAATGATTTGTGGATTATGTGACACTGGCTGGAGTATTAATGCTGAAAATTCAGCTTTGCCATGACAGGAGTAAATATTAAAACAGAAATCATAAAAAAATGTAAAAAAAAATTGATTATTTGTATACCTTTTAACATGAATTATTATTATTATTTTTTAAATGCCACACATGGACACTCAAGCGACAGAATTTAATTGTGTTCAAATAACAAAACAAACAAATTAAAAATGTTTATTATTTAACGTAAAACCACTTGGTTAGATATTTTGTCCAGTAAATAAAATGCAACAAAAAAAATGTAAAATTGAAAACTTGGTTTGATTGTCTAATTTCTTTTCAGCACCACTTTATTAGTCATCCTCTCGATTAAAACACTGGAATTCAACTTCCTCTCTATCCTGGAGTGAGGTATCAGGTAAGTGCAGAGAACCTCCTGCCAGTGGCCATTAAAAGGGGGAGGGTGGGGGGCATATTACTTTTTACTGTCATTTTGTACACATCAACGCTTGAATTATCCCCAGACAGCATTTAATGTCAAATATCCAAGTCAAACTCATAAAACCATGTTCTAACATGACATGTTTTAAAAGTTAAAGGCCCATGTAACGGCTTTCCACAAGGAGCTGCCAAGCCTGAGCGGAGAGCTTTAACCCCTTTCATTTGCCAAAGAGCAACACACCAGAAAGAGCGAGAGATCAGAGAAACAGCGATAAACAGTTCACACAAATGCAGCACAAGTGACTGAAGATCCCATTTTTGGCAGAGCCAGGGTTTGATTTGAGGCCTACAAGGGCAATGACTGAAAGAAAAGCGGAATGAAAGAGCAGCCAAGGATGAGAGGTCTGCATTCAGCCCCCGTCCTCCCATACTATAATCTCCAACTGTGATGGGGTGAATTAAATTTAGATTAGACCTCATGCTTGACCCAGTCACTTTCAAGCCATAAAAAGAGATTGTGGTGACCTGATAAGGGAAAGAGAGATGGAGAGAGTAGGAGGGCTAATGTGGACATCAGAGGAAGAAAAAAAAAGCTTTCACAATGAGAAGGATGGTGCCGTATCACAACACAATCACCCCAGACCTCATATCAAGACTTTGGATGAAGCCAGGATGTAAGAAATGCCATATTCATGGACAAGATTCTAATGCCTAACAGAAAATATTCAAACAGGTATGTATGCATAAACAGTTTTTCACCAATTGGGTCTTCCATCCATATTGCAGATACTTCACTTCACTAATGTTGTTGATAACTGCTCAAATAACTCCTCAAAACGATATGGGGTACAGATATACAATAAAAAATAGAATGTTTTTTTTTGCGTTTTTTCCTGATAACGTTTCAAATATTGCTTCAAGGACCATCTTAATTACATTTATATAATAATATTGTACAGTTGAGGAACATACTTTCAAAAGTGCCATGCAGATTGCATGTGATAGGATTTAAATGCATAGGGTTACATGAGTTGAAAAGCCCAGCATCGCTGAACTAATTTGGTTTTTATAAACCGCGTAAAACAGTTATCCTGCTTATTGTTTTCATATGACTTTTCTTTGATGCAATTGAAGTTCAAAACAGCATTTATTTTTAAAGGTCTTATATCACATAATATAGTGCATCCTTGTTGAATAAAATAATACAATTCTTTCATAACAATGAGTATATTTATTCATTTATATATTAAATTGTTTATTTACTTACGAAGATATAAAAACAGGAGGTGAACGCCATGAAATTACTCATATTTCTGGTGAGATGAATATACTATTTTAGGAATACAGATATAGTCTCTCTAATAGTATTACCATATTATACTTTATTGTTCTCTGAAGGAATTATGCTGTGGACTGCATGCTGTTGTGGATTACATTATCAAGATAAACATTCAACGGTCGCACAGATAGAGTTTAATTTGAACTCTTTATCTCCTACCTGAGGAAAGCAGTTCATTTTATGGATACAAGAAGAGAGTTTGATAACCCAAAATATTCTCTTCCTGATTGAGAATGCATTTGTCATATAAATCTTGAAGATTAAGATTAAGATGTTGTTCTTGCCCAGTGATTTTTAAAGCTGTCAGAACCAGGTGTGCCAATTTAGATTTAAGCTGTACAGTTAGGCTCCCAAACCATCACATTAAACTATACCTAACAACACCTTCTAGAACAGCCTTGAAAAACAACACCATCTTTTTTAACCCCATAAAGGTGTACTCTATATAAAAACAATCTCTTGGCAGACGAGTGCAAACCAATTCAGTGTGTTTTCCATGTAAACGAGCTGCCTATATACTGTAAACACCCAAATACTTACCGTATTTTCCCGCCTATAACCCGCGGGTTATACCAGATTTTACATATAACCCGCGGGTTATATAAGTGTGTGGGCTATTTCACAAATTGTTTACACTTAATTTCTTAATTTATATGTACGTCCGTCAGGACGCATGTTTTTATTTTCCTTGCGGTGTTTTCTTTACGGTTTTCTTTCTTGCAAGGGTTGTTGTCTTTGGCACTTGTACAATCACTTTGACAGGTGTTGCTGATAGGCTGTCTGACCTGTCAATCATGCAAGACGACGTGATTGGCTGTGCTGCCATGAGGGCGGGCTCTTCTCATCTCATCCGATAATCAACACCTGTAGAATATTAAGGGACGGCGGGAGAGACTGCTTTTTCTTTTGATACAGACTTGTTTTTTTTTCTTTGTGTAAATTTCGTGCACAAGCACTGTGTACTGAGCCTGAACAGTTATGGATGATTGACATCTTTCGAGCAACATTCGAAATTCAAAATTATGTTGATCATGTATATCCACTTGACAATGGTCACGTTATCATTTTAGGTCGAATTCCATTTTTCCTCTGTTTTCTTTATTAAATTGTTAAATTGTTAAAAATATTGTTTTGTGACTAGTTATTTGAACATACATTTGTAAAAGGTGGATAAAATATTGTTGAACTTATATACCCTTGTGGCACACCTATACTAATGTTCCTTTGTTGTGAAAGATAATTATTTGTTTTTACAAAATTAGTTCTGTCAGTTAAGAAAGAAAAATACCACTTAATGATAGATTTGTCATGAGGTCTCACTCACATACTAACATTTAGTATGTGACTACAATTCCCATTTCACACATTCCTGGAATGATTACTGCTCATCACTCAGACTATTTAAACCCCTTGTGTGCGAGATCGCTAGTTGCCTTGCTTGCCCTGACTACATTTCTGAGCATTATTATTCTCTGTGTTGTTCTGTCTGTGTTTGACTCTGCCTTGGATTACCTTGCATGACCCTCTGCTGTCTACCTAGCACTTCTGTTTGTCTGGACTGTTGATATAGCTGTTTGCTGCCTGCCTCGATCCTCTGCCTGTTATGGTCACATTGCTCTGTGTCACAGAAAGGCAAGACAAGGAAGTGTGATCCAACAGAACTTTAATGACAACAAAGGAGATCGTAACAGTCGTGCACACAACACATGTAGACACAAACTCAAACAAGAACCGACAACAGGTGAGGGAACAGTGATGACTATATACATGATCAGTGAATGGCAAATGATAAACAGCTGGGAGGAGAAGTGTCCATTGAAATAAACAGGTGACAGACAGGAACATGTGACCACAAGGCAAACCAAGAGTCTTGAGTGAGTAGTGCTGTGACACTGTCTCTGATATGGTTATTTGCCCTGGTATTTCGACTCATGCCTTTCTGTAATCTGAACTTGCTTTATTTTAATAAACTACACATGTATTACATTCAGCCCGAGTCCTCGTTACAGGTTTACACTCAACTGCTCCATCCTTTTAATTAACAAGTGAGGTTGAATAGTGTTAAAAGCAGAGCTAAAATCAATAAAAAAGTAAATGAGCATAAGCTTTGTGATCTTCTGAATGTTTCAGAATTAATTGAATGATGCTGTTAAAAGCATTCTCAGAACCCTTCCCTTGTCTCCAGGCAAACGGTAAAGGATCTAAATTGTTAGCAACCTGTACTTTTATCATAGACACAATGCACTTTTCAAACATTTCATAACCACAGAAGTTAATATGACCAATCTGAAATCATTACTCTCTAAGGCAGCTGTCGCCAACCTTTTTGAAACTGAGGGCTACTTCTTGGATACCGATTAATGCAAAGGGCTACCAGTTTGATACACACTTCTGAAATATCAAATTTGCTGAATTTACCTTTAATTATATGTCATTATTAATAATTAATGATATTCATCTGTGAAGACACTGATCATGTTAATGATTTCTCACAATAATTATACAAGGTAGGAAACCTATCAATATGCAACACTTTATTTCTCTAAATCTCTGCAAGTATTTACATTTTCAAATGATCACTTCTACAAGATTTTTACCAGCCACTAACAATTTTTAACAAATCATGCACTACGTTGCACCATGTCTGTCCTGTAGCTATTCCAGTGTTTTCAACCTTTTTTGAGCCACGGTACATATTTTCATTGAATAAAATCACAAGGCACACCACCAACCGAAGATGTTAAAAAATAATGCGAGTGTTCATGAAATGGTATGGTTTTTATTCAGAAAAAAATATTTTCTCCAGTCTTTGGTGAAAGGTGATTTGTCTTTTTCTTTTTTACTATTTCGCCAGCTTTAGAGAACATTCTCTCGCATGGAACAGATGCAGGAGTACACAAAAACAGTTTAGAAAGCTGATATAAATGAATATATATTGCTTTGAATATACAACACTGAAATAAACTCAATCCACTCTACTCAACAATAACGCAAATGCAAACACCGTCTACTACAACCCACGGTTTGGTTTCACTTTTATAAGAAATACAGCCGCCAGGTTTGAAACCCGTCAACACTGATCGGGCTGTCAGAGCAGTCAGGTGGTTCACTGCCGGAGTGAAGCAGTGTGTTTGCTTCAAACGTCATTTTCACGTGACTAGTGACGTCGGTATCAGACGTATCGGAGCGTCGGTATCAGACGTAACATCACAACAGACGCGCACCATTGACGCTTGCAGTCGCTCAAAATGTGTTTTTTTGAAAAATTAGGTGAAATTGAATAATTTTCCGCGGCACACCTGACGATCTCTCACGGCACACTAGAGCTATTTTTAGAACAGGCCCGCGGGCGACTCAAGTGGTCCTTGGGGGCGACCTGGTGCCCGCGGGCACCATGTTGGCGACCCCTGCTCTAAGGGCTTAACTATGTTTAGAACCGGTATGATCACAGCCCTTTTCCAAAGGTTGGGAACAAAAAAATATTATAATGCAATTTATTGATTTTCTATTTTTTATTTTTATCTGGGAAGCCAAACCAAGTTAGTTTATATGCACAAATTTTAACAATATAAGGAAAATTTCAATCAGGGCCTGGCGACGACCTCTGACAAGAGTTTTTAAAAGATTAGTTAATATTTTTCACATCAATCAAGAGCATTAATCATACCATAAGAAGATTCCATTTCACTGGTGCTATTCTCAGAATTATGCAATGACTATGAACTTTTTAAATCTTAGGTAAACTTTGTTTAAATCATTGGCTTTCTGTAAGTCTTCATCATAATAGGATTTACACTTGGTTAAAATAAGGTCTCCATAAAGATTATCTACCCCATCATCTACCACATAAACTCAGGTCTGTCTTGTCGCATTCACAGGCTAGAGTAAAGCATCATTCAGTACTTAGAGCTTCAGGAATCCCAAACTTTTGTGATTAAACCAATGCACTTTGTAAATTATGATCAAACCAATGCACTTTTTAAATTATGATCTTAATGGACAAGGAAAATTCCCCATTTATTTAATTTTATTTATTAAAGGTTCTCAATACCAGGGAGCTAAATTTATCTGAGGTTTTCATGAAAAATTATGCATCAGACAGCTTGAAATTGACATATTATATTTGACGTGTTGCCCTTCAATTAATTACATATTCCGATGTATTACACCAGGCACTGTGACCCTCAACCCAACCTGCACAGCATTTAAAAAGCAGTGTGCCAGAAGAGGCGGCGACGCATAATGTGCATAAAAAAAGCTAGTGCTTTAAGATAAGCAGTCGTCTTTCAGGAGAGGAAAACGGTTACAAATAAAATAAAGTTGATAAATAAAAATTCTGACAATGCCAAAAGCTGTTTGTATCTGACCTCTTTAGCAAGCTCTTAAAGCACAACAAATACCATTGTTACATATTTAGGTGTGAAACCCTGAATGCTAAAGTAGGCCACGCACAGGTGTTAGGGAAAGATAAGCCCTGTCCTTTTCCTGAATTTTAAGGGATCCTGCTCAAAATATGCGAGGAGACACATTTCCACACACATAGACTGTCAATCAACTCAGTTCCCCGACTCAGAGAGAAAGTTTGCGTGAGGCTGAAGTTTCAAAGCTGCTTTTGCATGAAGAATAAAGAATCCTGACAGTGAGCAGATTACAGTCAGAGGTCACCTGTGATCCCTGTAGGACCTGACATTTTCATTCCTGGATCTTTAAACGATTCGATTCTTACACAGTTCCTTGGAATACTCGGTTCTGGTCAATCGCAAGATTCAGCAGTACTGTAATTCAGACATTTAAGGGTGCTGAACTGTGCAGGTAGAATGCATGCAGTGTATTCCAAAAATAATGTGTTGGCCAAAAAAAAAAAAGTTTGCATAAAGTATTTGGAGTTATGACAACTTTAATGAAATTAAGTCCAACCAACAAACTACAGTGAGTTAGAAGAACTTAAAGGTAGAGTACAGCTAGCCTTCGAAGAGGCTAGCAATAGTATGTTTTGAGGGAATAAGACACCATCCTCTCTTCAGAATGCTCTTCAAAGCCAAGTCTCTTCCAAAACAGATGAACATACAGTGAGCAATCAAAAGCATCATATGAAATGGTGTTAAACTACCTCATGTATCAATGGACATAACATTGTAATAATAGTGAAAATAAACAACTTAAAATGCACAGACCAGTACCTGAATGCTTCAGATTATTTTCGCCGTTGATAGTGTTGCCATTGAAACACAAGTTCAATACAACGTGACTGGTTTACATCTCTTGCAAATTATAGCAGTTACAGAGTGAACGCAGCTGCTTGTGACTGACGTCTGTCTAACTCTGCATATAGCTGGAAATATACTGATGTGTGAGGTCTGGATGAGCAGAGTATGCACAGGCATTAAAATACATATGCTGACATACAAATAATTGAATGAAATTTTATTGTCCTAAACGTTTTGGATGTTATATACAGCTATAAAAACATTTAGTTCACTTAGGTTAGTAATTGCTGTCAGGATGTGAAGAGACTTTCAACCAGCATGACAAAAAATGTTTCTGAAACAAATAGTCTACCCTGCCTTTAATAATGTGTAGCATCAACACGTATTGTTAAGTTGATTCTTATCTAGCCTATGCAAAGCATGCTGGAAACTAGAAATCCACTGGTCAAATGTGATTTTTTTTTAACAAAAATAAATGAACAGAGAAATGTTTAGTTTAAATTACAGACAGTATTAAGTTAAAGTCATAATCAATAATATTACGTCGACAGAACTCAATTTTTGCAATTTAAAAAAGTTAATTAAATCTATACATCTATATATACACACATACATCTATACACACACACACACATCTATACACACACACACACACATATATATACACAATTATAACACAATTATACACACACATACACACAGTATATATTGTAAAATGCATTTACACAAGTTTATTTAACAATTAAGTTCTGACAACTGGCCTCCTGAATTCCTTTTTGACGTCACCACTCAGGATTGGTCACTTGTCTGAAGGCTGGCTAACAGTTAATCTATAGCTGGCCAAGCGAGCTATTTGAGAAAAGTGT
Source organism: Rhodeus uyekii (assembly GCA_037043235.1). Lineage (NCBI taxonomy): Eukaryota > Metazoa > Chordata > Actinopteri > Cypriniformes > Acheilognathidae > Rhodeus > Rhodeus uyekii. The sequence goes on along the minus strand of JAWRVZ010000018.1, from coordinate 864,973 downwards.
AAACAAGTTATTAATTAATAAAAAAAAAAAAACATCCTCCATAACGGTCTTTATTTACATACTATCTGTAAACTCTTGTAATCCCAAGGAAATGACTGATACATTTGTATTACATTCCAATAAAGTCTGTTCTCAGCCCCATAGTGGAAAATAAACATTTCTCCATTTTCACACTGGGCTGGATTGGCATGGAATGGAATGGTTAAGCAACAAGTATGATTTGGCCCGAGGGGTGGAAAAGTGCCTTACGCTCCATGAAAAAACTTTAACATCCATTGAAGATTACACAAAGAAAAGTCTTAAAAAAAAACTTGTTAAAAATTTCTTTAGATTGTAAAAATGTTCCTCACCTAAGGTTCTTTTAAGAACTTTTCACTCAAAGGGTCTTTGGGGTACCCATAATGTTTCTATTGCATCACTTCAAAAACTCTGCTTGGTAGCATTGTAAAGTGTAAAAAAAAAAAAAAAAAAACATCCTTGTGGTAGTTGTACTCCAAACCAGCTTTTCTAAATGTGAAGTTCTAAATGTGAAACGTGTTGGCCCACAAATTGATGTCATGGCTGAACAGCTCTGTAAGATTTCAGTACTGGTGGAATCATTTAAATTCTGGTAAATTAATTTTACTTTTTTACTGTTTTTTTACCGTCAATTCAACGCGCACAGCCAAAGGCATCATTCATCATTGCTCGCAAGCTCTAAGGCCAGGGAGCATTGTCAAACTGAGGCTGCAGATCTAGGGAGATGCAAGCAAGAGCTAAACAATTTAGCTGGGCTGGTTGCCTTCGATATCTACATCCAAGTATATCCATGTGACCAACAATTGAGAAAGAAAAGTGCTTGTGAAAGTTTTAATATCTAACCAAATTCTAAGACAACTGTCAAATGTTCTACGTAAGCTTAAGGGATATAATGAATACAAAATCGGTGGAGATATTTTGTGCAACCATAAACAAAAAAATGCTACTTGGTTAACAGAGAAAAAAAAAATAATTCAGTTGAAAAAAAAACCCCAAAAAACTCAATTTCCCAAAACTTCAAAAATCAACTAAGTTGCCGAGGCAAAATTTTGTATATTAACATTTAATTAGTTTAGTAAAGTAAAAGTGAAATAAAAATGTATAGAAACTATATACACATTTTCTAGAAAACACACAAAAATAAAAAATGAATTAAATAAAATAAAAACTAATTGAAAACATTTATAAAAATATGATAGTTTCTCAATGATACAAAAAAAAAATTGGGGTGATTGATGTTTGTGTCTGACAATTGTTTTTGGTGAGACATTAAATGGAGATAACTACTTGTTGCTTGATTAAAGTTTCGTTCAAAATAATCATGCCGTGAAGCTCACTAGGTTTTTGCACTCACTACTACATTTTTACCCTTTGAGTTATATATGACATTTTTCCCAATGTCCTTCAAGATTGGAGTGTGAAAATGCATTTCTGAGAGGAGGGTGAGAACAGAGAGGCTGGAAAATTGAGTGAGATGACCCATATTTCCATTAAACAGGCGGATATGAGAAAAGACTGTGCCTATAATGGTCACCTTCATTTATTTGTGCCAAGGCCAGAGCCTTCCTCATTCCTTTGAAATATCAGAGACATTTAATCTTTGAAGACCACAAAAGGGCAATGTTTTATTATTCTTTATTGCAAATATATATATATATATATATATATATATATATATATATATATATATATATATATATATTTATATTTATATTTATAGTATATTTAATATGAATATAATTCCTTAATAATGCAAGGACTATGTATCCTTCAAAATAAACTCGTGCTCCATTTTATTATATACATATAGATCCCATGTATGATCCTTCTTACCAAAGCAGATTTCAGAAGAAAAAGTCATGTCATTGTTTATGCATATTATATAAAAGCCTTCCACAAGAGCTTAAATCAAATAATTTGGAGTATTCATTCTGGATGGCAGGAGATAATCACTTCTGTCAGACTGTGAAAAAAAGATCTGATAAAGGGAAAGGTAAAGCCCCAGTGGAATTAATGAACATTTAAAATCTTTTCTACCAGCATTAATATAGGTTGGTTGTGTTTGTTTTATGCTTTATGGGATATCTGGCTCTAATAAGCATTCAAAATTAAATAAATTTCATTAAATGTGATGAAATTAAAAATCATATGACTGTGTGCGCATATTATAAGGCATTTTTATAAGGCATAATAAGGCATTTTTGCCCACTGGACTGCTGCATACTGGATGTTTTTCCCCTTTTCACACCATTCTTTGTAAACCCTAGAAATGGTTGTGCGTGAAAATTCCAGTAACTGAGCATATTGTGAAAGACTCAGACCGTCCCGTCTGGCACCAACAACCATGCCATGCTCAAAATTGCTTAAATCACCTTTCTTTCCCATTCTGACATTTAGTTTGGAGTTCAGGAGATTGTCTTGACCAGGATCGCACCCTTAAATGCATTGAAGCAATAACTGCATTAATGAGAAATTAAACAGATATTCCTAATAATCCTTTAGATGAGTGTATATACTGTAAGAACGTTTACATTTTTAAACGGGATGAACAGGCATAAGAAGTCAACATCGAGGATTTAGTCGAATTTAGTAAATTTCTTTTCCAGTTATTCCAATCCAAATTCCAGTTCCACATCCTGCAGGGTATGAATAATTTTATTCAAATTCACAGTTATGAATTTGAAAAGAAGCCAATTCTTACATTTTCACTCTGACCAACACTGCTAAAACCTGATTTATACTCGCGCCTGCACAAGTGCGAAGCTGTGGGCGGTCGTGCACGAGAGCCTATTCATGTAGCGTGCACAGCATCTTTTGTAACTTTGCGCACCGCTCAGCTTAGGAAAATACAGAACTTCAAGGCGATAATGGTTGAGCAGGTATGCCGGTACCACCATTTTAACAGAACTCATTTTACTCTTGTATAAATACATTTACCAAATGAAACTACAATAGCAGAATTAAGCCTTTTTTGTTTGAACTTAAAGGTAAGGTATGCCATTTTGGAGAGGCTCTCAATAGCAAGATCGCACCCTCCCTTCAGAACATCTATAAAAAATTAAAAAAAAAAACACATCTACAGAAGATATGAACTTAAAATTACCTAATTTCTTAAAGCACATAACATTAAACTAATAATAAACAAACAAACAACTTACAGAGCTCTTTCTTGTACCACCTAACAGCTGCAGGTAGAATGTCACGGTTACAATTTCGTATTTAGTTATGACATGGTATGAACGCAGCATAAGCTTGAGGAGGAACTGTACAACATTAGGAAGATCAGCCCTTTCCTATCGGAGCATGGTACACAACTCCTTGTCCAATCTCTTCTATCCAGACTTGACTATTGTAATCCGTTCTTGATGCAGCATTCTGGATCAGTTGCAGTCTTTAACAAGGCGAAGAGAACACGTATTACTTCTCTCTTTATAAAATTGCACTGGATGTCAATTGCCATGAGCATCCAATTCATGGCACTGACATCTGGCTACAGAGCAACCACAGGCACATTCATGCCTTGTGGTGTCATTCAAAGAGTCCTAAAATCACTTTCACAGATCTTTACCTGGACTTTTCCAAGCTGGTAAAATGGCCTGCCCATCTCTACCTGGGAACTGACCCATTAATACTAACACATACTATTCTATTTCAAGAAAAAACAAACTCGTATACTGTGCTGGAGTAATTGGGACTAGTCACAGTACTTGCATACTAATGTTGTTTTGATTGCTTCTATTGCTCCTCTCATTTTTATGTTGCTTTTGATAAGTGTCTGCTAAAAGATTAAATGTAAAAGTAAACTAAAATGCAGCAGCTGTTTCGTTGCAATGTTTGTGACAGTCTACAACTCCATATAGCCTTTTGGAATGTGCTAATGTCTGCACAAAGTCGTGTTAAACCTTTAACTCATTAAAGGGTGTGCTAACATATAGAAATACACGTTAACAGACACATAAAACATCGTATTACATTTGGACCATTGGTTGAATATGGTTTGGTCCTGAAACTTACACATAAGGTATGTACTTTTTTAAATATTTAGACCACTTCTATTATTGATTGCTAGCAGCATGTGAAGAAAGTTTCAACTTTCAATGATTAGAAAGTGTTTATAAAAAAGCCTACCCTACTCTTTTTCATTAAATTCCATGATTTTTTTAAAATGAAATTAGAAATAATTTAAGAGATTGTTAAATTTTATACAAATGTCCTCATGTCCATTTATTTTGATCTAAAGTCACAAGTAGTAATCTCAAAATTAACTGTTTTTTCAATGATTCTTTGGTTCTTTTGTAGCACAGGTTTGGTGAAGGTTTGGTTTAGCACAAGTTTGGTAATAAAAACAAAGAACATCACGAGTACCTTATTTCTCAATACTTCCTGATTGTTTAGAGGACAATTACTCAGAATCGCTACTTGTTTCACAGGATACTTCAACTTGTCAGGATAATTTAATTGAACTACTATTTTACCATTTACGAGCAAAGAACTGAAAGAAGGCAGAACAGACAATGTTCTTCACTAACACATATTATTGAATTACTATTATCAAAAAGAAAAATGGTTAATTTTCATTTAATGTGATAGGGTCTCAGTTGCTGAACTCAAATATTAAGTAGCTCAGTAACCTAGTATAATTATAGGCTGAATGGGGCTCCCTGGAATGAAGGCGGTGGAGTTCACCAAACAAGAGCTCATCCACTAAAAAGGAGGGATAATTAAGTCTGGTTAAAGATTTCACGTCATAATAATGCAGCAAGAGAAGGTCATCTGATAGAGCATTAGGTGTGTAAACAGTTCCATTAGCATGTGACCAGTATTTCCTCCACAAATGCAGGACATTCGACAACGTAAAGAAATAAATTGATAAATTAAAACAATACTAGTCATTGTTCCTACTCTTGCAAATCAGTTGGTTAAAAAAAATGTTTGTACTTTTACCAGATTTAAAGAATGTCATGCTAAAATATGCCACGGTCATGTGTGATCATATTTTGAAATGACCAATTTTGACCATTTCAATTGTTTAAATAGGGTAGTGTACATTTTTTTTAAACTGTTTAATGTTCGAGCAGAGTTTTTTAACCTTTTTTTTAACCTAAAGGTAATTTTTTCATTGAAGAACAAAGAACAAAAAAGGCACACCACCAACCAAAAATGTTACAAAAAAGAAACTCTGTAGCCTATATTAACTATATAAAGTGATTCTTTTCAAGATCCTTTGATTGGGAATTAAATCAAAGAAAAAAATTTTTTTTAATGATTATTTAGTTTTCAAAAAATGTTATTATAAAAAAAATTAGGTGAAATTGAATAATTTTCCATGGCATACCTGACGATCTCTCACGGCACACTAGTGTACCACCGCAGTGGTTGAAACACTGATTTAGAGGAAAACAATGTCTGGATTTTCTAATTAATATTTAAAATCAGTATAAACATTTAAACATTATTATAAACAATAGCAACAGTAAAACTAGTTTGATATTGGATATCAAAAAGGGAAATGTTTACAAGGCCAAAGAATAAAAGCACGGATTAGAGTTTGGATCATGAATATTAGTTAACAGACTGGAGATTTGAAACGTCATCACAAGATAATATTGATCTGAAAACCTTTTCCAACCACTCTAAAACTCATTATGGTGTTGACTGTGGAAATCAACCTTCAAATAAATAAATAAAAAAATTCAAGTACGGTATCAGTTTGAATTGTAGTCATATTTTGTACAATACAAACGGGGCAATTACTGAATTGGGAAAATTACAGTGAGATCACAATTCCAAAAAACCTCAGATGGGATATATAAAGAACATAGCCGAGATTAGGAAGTGATCAGGGTTAGGTGCCTTACTCAAGGGCACCTCAGTTGTGGGTAATAAGAGTGGAGTAAAGAGTGCTGCTCAAAAAAGATTTCCTTTTGAAAGGGAACTTGAACTATTTCCTCAAGGGGTCGGTATGGAGGAATGCCTCTGGTATTACTGGTATTTGACGCACGTGTCTGAACATGACAATGTTCATCACCGCCAGTGTGACCACGAGTATAAAAGGACACCTGTGTAAGATGCACTCTTTCTTGTCTTCAGGATATCTGTCTCTCTACCCTGTAAACCACTGCATGTCACCTCACACCTTAAGAGCAGAGCATATACATGAACAGGTCAGGCTGGTGCAGCGCTGCACACTACGGCTGTCCTGAACGTGGATCGACATCAGGTTACCTTAAATCAAGTTCTGAGTGCTAGGCTTTTTGAGAGCCTCCTTTGACGCTGGTCCAATAATATACACATCATTGTGAAGCATGAAAATTCTAGGTTACAAGATCCAGTTCTCAAAAGTATTGTCACAATTGTCAGGGCATGTCAAAGCATCTCCTGAGCCCAGAAAATAAAAAGAGTTGTTGAAAATGGGGTCAAAGGAAAAAGAGGCTGCAGATGTGCACACTAAATTTATATTCTGGAGTTCAATATTTTGATTTGAAAGCAAAACAATGTATTGATTATAGTCTTGCCACAGAGATTTTGTCAAAGATAATGTCAAATTAACCCACAAATGCAGAAATAAAATACTCTCGGAAAGGGAAGGTATTGTACACCTTTAACCACTGGAGGGTTCCTTGTACACTTGAGTTTACAATTTGTTTGATGATCAAGGATGAACCAGGTCACAGTTCACAGAGACAGCAAGTCAAATAAAGTGGTAATGATGAATAAACTTAATCTACCAAAGGGAAAAATATGCAATACAAAACAGAGAGGGAAAACAGTGTACATTCCATACAGTGAAAACATTTAGCGATTTTTTTAAATTTATGAAATTTTCTTAGTTACCTTTATGACAATTTGAGCAGGTCAAACCAGTTCATTGCCTTCCTCTGAACAGGTCAGCTCAGGCACTTAAATGACTTATTAAAATATCTATGTGATTCTCGCAGACATCGAAAAGTGGAAAATGACCTTCGTGCTTCAAACAATAACATAGGGAGGTTCTATGAACACAGATTATGTCTGAGTGGATTATTCCAATTGAAGCACTCTTTGCCTTTGTAGCTATTTAAATTGTTGCATTGTGCTCAGGGTTTGCCGATAAAAATAGGAAGAACACAGCTAAAAGCAGTTTAACTTTTCTTTTATGGATGAGGAAGATGTTCCTCACACTCGCATGGCTGAAAGATTGTTTGCTTTTTGCCTTCACGCCTCATGGTAAATTTTTCTGCCTTCAAAATCCATTAAAGACCTGACAAATCCGTTACGAACCCATGGAGAGTTTTTCATCTGCAAAAAAGTTGAGGGGAGGTACATTATTTCTCCTCTTGACGGTTGAAGGAATATCATGAATAAATCAGGCACTCAAGACGACAGTTGTGAAGAGTCACGCCGAAGATTCATGCAAAGAGCTTAACTGTAACGTAACAAACAACCATTTACAGCTGCTCTATTGAAATAATAGGCACCATCACATTTGTCCTGCCAGACCTGTCCCAACTACAACTGGTCTGAAAAGAATGTTTCTCCCTGCCTGATTCGCCGTAGGAGAACAGAGCGGGAAATGTGGGGTGACACGTGTGAATTGAGTCAGGTTGTTTTGGTAGCCTATTGATTTGGTAGCCTATTGATAATGCACAACTCTAAAAATGTTCTAGCCAAGAACAGTGAAAAGAATTGAATGTATTGTATAAATGACTTTAAGTGTCTTGCAAGTTACACTTTGGCAGGTGTGAATGAGGGTGACTGCCAGGAATGAGCAAGGCCTTGACCTGCTAGTCACATTCATTAAAGTTAAATTATAAACTTATTCTTATAAATAATGTGATGATGGGTACATTTTTCAATTTGTTGTTTTTCATGCTGTAAATAAAATTATTTGAAATGTCACTTGAAATGTGACGTGTGTAGTGAAGCTTTTTTTCCACTTTTAAATGTTCTGTTGGCTATAATTAGGAAAGTAGCAGTTCAAATGAATCATCCAGCAATCTATTCAACTGATAAATGAGTAACGTTTCATATATATTGTGTAATATTAGCTGGCTGCTACAGTACAAAAGATAAAGGTTTCAAGACATTTGTATCACTTATTAGGCTCGTCTAATGTTAACTCCAACATGCACTGATGCATTAAACAATAACAATAGTATTTTTAAAGACCAGATTAACCAGATTAAGTTAAATAAAATTTGTTTTTCTACTTGTCTCATTAGGAAAGCCATCAAATGACCCTGTAAGTCCATACTATAAAAAGGTTTTAACTATTATTTGCATGCTTACTCTAAGAACCATAAACAATTATTGCACATGCAATACTTAAAATATCATGTAAGTGCAAACCTTCTTTTGCCATTAAAAATTACTGTCAGGATTTACTGATGTTACACAATGTCTGATGTTACACAATGTGTGCGATGTGGAGAGAACGTAGAGACTCAGGGATTTAAAAAAAACTGAAAACACTATTTAACGAATGAAAACAAAACGACACTCTTTGTACAAAACTCGAAGTGAACAGAAAACATGGACCACGGGAGACATCCACACACAACATTACATTAGCAACGTTAACGACTGACAAAAATAAAACAGAGGATAGGAAACAGCTGACGGGACTTGGGATGTGATTAGACAAACGGGGATGTGCAGGACCTGGAAGATACATTAAGGAACCCAGATGTGACAGACGTGACACGACTGTGACAACTGAAGACACAAATTGAAATATTAACGCTGAAAATTCATATTATGAGTGCTGACCTTATTACTTATGCATTTGTAGGAGTTTCCATGTCAGCCAAAAATATATTGGAAGAGAGAATTTAAATGATTCATGTGAGGCGTTAACCTTTATCAAGTCAAATTTACTGGTATTTGTTATTACCAGTAAATTATTTAATGTACAAAAAAATCATGTCTTAAAACAGACGCTAACTGTGTCAGTTTTTTATACTTTACACATCGTCAGTAAATCGCAAATAGATCTGCACTTTTTTTTTAGAAATGTGCTCTAGTGCCAATTTGACATGTTTAGTAAATATGGCCCAAAATGTTCAGGCAGTAGACAATGTAACAGCTTAAATAACTTGGGAGATTAAAGAGACTTCTTCAGATTTGGAAAAAACCACCATGCCATAGTCCTGCTGCAGGAGGTATGCATATGTGGCCAAAGCAATAAACTACAATTTTTGTAGTGGAAGACACTTAAGACAGTGCTATTGAGAGAGAGGAAGAACAGCTAATCGTTATAAGCTTTATTCTGAATGTTCTACTCTGATCTTCTTTTTGTCCGACTGACTTGGAAAAAGAAAAAAAAGTCTGCCATTGGTTTTGGATCAATCTAAAACAGTGGAATTGTATATTTACTAATCTACGAGTATCTACTTTAATCTAAGAGCAGTAATACAGGTTTAAGCAATAGAAATGGCCAGATGAGATGGCCAGCACTAAATTGCATGCACCTTCGGTTTATTGATCACACACAGGCCTCAAATGTCACAGATAGAGCATTCAAACCCTCTCTTTTACATACTGTTCCACAGCAACAAGGATTGTACAATATGGCTAAAAACGTGACCTAACGTAAGCACACATTAAGAGTAATGACAGACAGCAATTAATTTACTAGCATCCAATTTACAATGTAAATTATTTACATAAATACATAGACTAACTCAGCCATGCAAGTGCAATATCCACTAATAACCTCCCCAGGCACCTTACGAACCATGATGAGTAATTGTTTTATACCTTTATGACTCTTTTTTTTAACTTGTATCAGCTTCACTACACAAGAAAAATGTCATCAACATCGTATGGACAAGTGTTCCCAATCTGTCTGCTAAGAAAGTAATTGTAAGCATCTAGACTGCTATGCTTTCACCACATCTCTAGATGCATGCAGTATAGATGTCTGGTTAAGATTATGTAAACATTTTCTGTGTGAAAAAGTCTGCCTCAAAGTCTTATTTTATAGGTCCATTAATTCCACAACATTGTTAATTTTCAGTTTTTTTAAAAGAGCTTGATATTTCCATTTTCGCCAGATTTAAAAGTATGCATTTGTTTTGACAAATCCGGAAAGGCATCAGGACCAGACAAATGCAGTAGCATTTCAAGGTATGGGAAATAATGCATAAATAATAATAATCACAGTATAACACCAAGTAAATGAAACAATATATCAATATACAGTAATACCTCGGTTTATGAGTGACTTAGAATACGAGAAAATCGATATACAAGCATGGAAAGTCAAATCGGTGTAAGAGCATTGTATCGGTGTGCGAGAAAAATATTCCCTCACCCACGCGGATTTTTCTGGAAATATCCTAATGATAGCCTGTCATAAAACACTCATGCGGTTCCAACTACTTTATCACCCCGTTAATCATCACAACGACTGTTACATGTGAATATGATGAAACTATTAACAGAGCATGTGTTACCAACACGACACATTGAATACTAATGAGCCTTATGTGTTTTCTCAGTACAACCCAACGCACCCAGGGGGTGATGACGTTCTTAAAGGGCCATACACTTTGAGAACAGCATACTTATAACACCGTTATAACACTGTACAGATCATTTGACAATCTACATACGTGATTTACAGTGGGTTTACCTCATGTTGTTGCATTAATTGTGATCGCTATTCTTCCCATTGTATTATCGTCACAAATGTTGAAGGAACTAGTTAATCTGATGTGTTCAATAAGTGTTAAGTTAACAGTCTTGTCACTTTAAGAAGGTGGGGTTTCAGGGGGGCTAGAAAGAGAGAGTTGAGTTGTGAGGGATGAGAGCAGCATTTCAGATTGGGTGGGTTTTTGACTAGAAATGTTATTTCTCTCGTCTCCATCACACCAGCAGAGACAGGTAAAGTGTACAGTAAATTGTCAAGTATTTTTAGAGTTTAATTGTCAATTATTAATTAGTATTTATATAAATGTTATTAATAGGTTAAAACCAAACAATATATATTTAAAATGGCCATTTATGGTCGCGTGGTCGCAATAGATTGATTTTTAGTGCATTCTTATGAGTAAAATTGTTTTGGTGTATGAGCATTTTGGGTTACGAGCTCGCTCTTGGAACGAATTAAACTCGTAAACCAATAAATATAAATATCAATCTGTCTTATTAGGAAGTGTAAGTGATTGGAATCAGTTTCACCTGCTTTGGTGAAAAGGAAGTGACAACAGGTGCACTGGAGAAGAAACAGCAAAATAACCTTCAAAACCAGAATGATTTTGTAGGTGGTGACCACAGACAATAGTTCAATTTAGTTTCGTTTGGGTCCTTGTCACCATCTATAGCATGAGGAAGTGCCTGCAAACCAATAAGGTTGAACAGGGAATCCCGCTCTTCTAGGATGGCACATCCATATGTGTGGTCCCAATGAGTTTTGGAGTGTTTCCCAGCACAGTTTCAAGAGTATGGAGGAGATACTGGGACACAGGCCATTACACAAGGAGAACTGGACAGGTACATAGAAGGGTAACAACCCAGCAGCAGGACCGATATCTGCTCTTTTGTGTGTGGGTGAACAAGAGGAGAACTGTCAGAGTCCTTTACAAAAGGACTTCAAATTCCCCAGTCCTGAATACTATTGAGAACCTCTAAGAATGATTATGTATCAGAGCATCCAAATCAGCCCAGTAGCATGTAGATCCAAGATTGGTCATAACCCATCACCTTTCTTGGTTACAATAAAGTAAGGGCTGTAAAAAACCCTGCCTTCAAACCAGATGGAGGGACCAGCTCTATCATATTCTTTGCCAGTAGGACTGCAATTTCCACCCATTGGACAGGAGCACGTTGAACTGATCATTGAACTGAATTCCCCTGAATTTTGGGGGATGTGGGGCAAACTCTATTGCATACCTGAGTCTGATGGTCTGAATGAGCCAGCGAGATGGTCTGGGAAATGCTAGCCATGCCTCCAGAGATCATGCAACTGGGGTCAGAGGGACCACATTGGGACAGTGGGGTCTGAGTGTGCAATGCAATACTCACCTGGCTCCAAGGGGTGTGTAAGAAGGCAACACGAACCTTGAGCCACGCACAGCTGCCTGTTGGCAGTTGGAGAGGGGGATGAGTGTGGGCATAGGCAGTCACCATCTCCCTCCATCACTGGGTCACCCATCTCAGTTACACTGCTTGGCCTGATAGTTGGAGGATCGGGGAGAGACTGATTCAAGCCAATATCTTTCTTCACATGTAAAGCAAGGTCTGTCCCTATGCGTAGCTCCTTCATTGGCCCTGGGTCGAAATTACACTTGTGCTGCTCATTAAGTGCCATAGCCTGGTAGAATTGCAGGAAGGCCATTGCATGCATTGCGGAGGTGGCCTGACCAGCAGCTCTGTACGACTTGGCCATAAGCACAGATGAGAACTTAAAGGCCTTTGATGAGAGATGCTGATTATTCCGCCAGGCAGCAGTGCTTTGTGAACACAATTGCATCACTGCTTCACCAGGGGAATCTCCACATAGCCTTTCACTGGCTCACCATCGAGGATAGTGAAGTGGGAGGAGGCACCAGCTCTCTTTCAGGCAGAAGAAGGTGCCTTCCATGACCTGGTATCCTCTTCTTGCATTTCCAAAAAGAAAGAAACTAGGACGGGGCGCTGGTAGTCAGTGTGGGCTGCCCTGAGATCCCCATCATCCAGCCTTGAGCATTCAGGACACTAGAGACCTCCTCTTGACTCTGACACTCTCAATGGCCTGGGAAAGCATGCATGTGACCTCTGGTTCACTCTCGATCAAAACTACTCTCCCCAAATGAAATGCTTGGTGCCCCATGGGAGGAACCAGGAGTCTCAGCATGAAGGCTTAGACTCAGCCTCAATCTTGCGATAGACTAAAGGAGTGGGGTGCCCACAGAGAATTGCTCGGAAGGTTAGCGCCCCCAACTGTGATCCTAAGCTCACCCTGCACTTTTGTGAAGTAGACCTCTGCTGGACAGAGAACCTAGACCATCTCTTTGGAGGTATTGGAGTCTCAACTTCCACAGTGGGAACATGACTCATCCACAAAACCCACCTCAGCATGCTTTAAGGCCAGGCAAGTGAGGCAGCGATCGTGAATTTCAGAAAGGTTCACGTAACAACGCATCCATAAAAACACAAATGGAATGACTTCTTTAAAAAGACGTAGTGTCACACCTGTGCACAAGGGAAATGGCCACGGTACAGCTTGCAGTAACTGTAGCAGCCTGCAGTGTGTGATACGGCCTTTTAGAACCACCAATAATGGATGTAGGGGTGTTGGTATCTACAAATCAGATTTCTTGATTGGAATGTTGTTCTAGGATCAACAGAGAATTCAATCCTGGAACAAATAAACATAGAACATGTACTTGGTAATGTTCATCAAAAGTAAGCATTTATGAGAACATTATAATTGATGCACAAACCACTCTCATTGAACTGATCACACATTGTACTGTATTTATGCAAAGACACATTTCAGTACATTCAGATTGTTTCCATACACATTCAGAATAAAGTTTTTATTTGTCATGTATATTGCTGTATTTTCCTACAGTACTATAGTAGGCATATGCGGTCACATCCAGGCGTTAAGCCACAATAAGTTTTCTTTTTTCTTTATGTGGTCCTGATCAGTATCACAAATTTACATGTTAATGTGATTTCTTTTTAGATTCCTCAAGTATCCTTTTTTGGGAATTCGGAATGCCTCCTAAATGTACCTTTCAAAATAATTTCAGAAAATATAGTTTTGTGAAAATAAACATTCAACCTGATAGTTTACTTTCCTGGTTATTGCAAAATAAACAATATAAATTACGTCTTTTTTTTTCACGTTAAATATGAGATTAATTGCAGTTAAACATTTTAACCTTGATTTTGCACAACAAAATTTGTCAGCATCTGAAGAAATTGTCCACAGAATGTTGAAATCCACATATTAAATATAACTAATTTAAATTTAAAAACTGCCCCATTAAAAAAAAAGATCTTCTAAAAAAGAACTTAATTGCTCTGTGCTTAAATGAAAAGGATATCTCTATCTTTTTTGAGGACCTAAGAAGGTCACCATGTTCCACCTAGCCCACATCCTTTTTGTTCCATATGGTGACCGAGTTGAAACAGGTGCAGAAAAAATGAAGTATATTTCTGTACTCCATTGTAAACCAAAGGTGTTCTGAGCAGTGCTTATCAATGGCCAATGAACAATCATTCTGAGGACAAATAACAAAAGGACGTCCCACAAGAGTCTAGATACCAGGATGGAGCACTGGTTTCCTCTCTGTCTTTGAAATTCAAAAGATCAAGTTTCAAAAGGAAGGGGTGGACAAAAGGGTGATACGTGTGGTGGGACGATGTGGTCTTTTTTAGCAGTGTGTCAGCAAGTAGAAGGCAAGGGCAAGGATGGTTCATTGCTTCCCCCCCACCAGCTGTATGTCTATCCCTTATCATAGACAACAAATAAAAATGGGTGGTAAATATAGATATGCAGATGATTCAGATCTGAGGACTCATCCTCATGTCTCTTCTTTATGATACAAAGGAAATATGTATTAGAAATATGCATACATTTAGAATATGACTGATAAAAGAAATCAGGTATACAAATTTTAACTTCTGACCTTTAGGCCTGGAAAGGAAAATGAGTGTTTCACCAAAACACCAACTGTGGACAGGATGACCTGTCTTTTAAACAGCAAAGGCAAGACACACATTTCTGCTATTGTCCACCTCTGAGATTAAAATGTCTGAATTAATCAGCTACCTGGTTGGAAAGCAAGTAATAGTGAGAGATACAAAACCTGCATACTACAATAGAAGTGATTCAGAGTTTGGCTGCTTAGCATGAGCAATTTCGCTCTGCTGGTGGATACTGTAACTGTACTTTTATGTTGCCAAAAGCATCTTTCTCCACTGGTGGTGGTAGTTCAAAATTAGCCATGTACTCAGCATAACAATAAAACAGAATGTGAGAAACATTCACTCCCATTCAGAAGCTTGGGGTTGATGAGATTTTTTAATATTTTTGAAATAAATTACTAATGCGCACCTAGGCCTGAATTTGTCTGATCAAAAATATATTAAAACCGTAATAATGTGGAGAAAATATTATAATATAAAAATGAACTAATGTATTGCTGTGATGGCACAGCAGAATTGACAGCATCCAATACTTTATATATTCCATGTCACAAAATTATTCCAATATGTCGCTCAAGAAACTTGTCAATGTTGAAAACGTGTTGCTTAATATTTCTGTAAAAACTGTGATGCATCTTTTTCAGGATTATTTGATTAATAGAAAGTTCAAAAGAATAACATTTGTAACATTATACGTCTTTCCTATCACTTAAAATATGAAAGTATTAATTTCTTTCCACCCCAAAAAACTCTTACCAACCCCAAAATTTGAACCCAACTGTATACATTACTATTATTACTCCAAGCCGAGCAACTGCTACTGAGATGTGAACACTAACACTCTCTCTGCACGTATACACATTTGCATGCCTATACATGTTGACGTGAGCACACAAACTGGAAATGATGATTGTACATTGCAGTGACCTAAGCTTAGGTTAATAAGACAGACAGATAGACAGATTTGAACCCCATTGGATAAATGAATCAAATGAAAAAGCTTTTTACACTAAACCTAAGATAATAACCTGAATCACTTCACTTTGTAAGGTAAATTATGTGCAAAAGCAGCTTTTTCAAACACAATCCGCATATAATTCTTTTTCAGGAAAAAGAGAAACTGGACTACAACTGCACTCTTGATTCATGTACCAGCTCCCCTAATGAACAATACCTAAGAACAACAGCCCTCAGCATGAGTCTAACAGACAACTTAGGGAGCATGTTGCACCTGTCAAAGCACCCATTCAAACAGGGCAGTGCAAAAACCAAACAGTCACACTCATTATGGAGAAAAGAGGGCTGGCAATATAAACATTTACCTTGCAGGGTTGGGTTTGAATGGAATCCCTGTGTGTCCACCATCGCAGGGACACTCTCTTTCCCTCGCTCACTCGCTCTCTCTCCCCCTGTGAGGAGGCCGACAGGAGAATTGCTTATCTAATAGGTTCCCATGTAGCTCTCACAAGTGCAGCTCTAAGGAGGATTTCCTCTCATGTTGACAAATTAGCATAAGCTGTTTCCTGGCTCACCTGTACTCATCCAACCTGTTTGGCGCCTCCTCCACCCCGCTGTGCCGCGTGCACCTGCTGTAACTGGACACACTGGCTCGAAAATGTACTTGGTTGCATTTTAGAGCAACTACTTAATGTGAAAATGATTCACTTATACCTCCTGGGATGTTGCAATGCACAAGCTCTTTATTTTTCAGATTTTACACTGTTTGTTAAGTAATTGCGACTTTTAAATGCCAATTTAAGGCAAGAAGACAAGAAAGGAAAAGTCTAAACCTAAAGCTTCTTTTCCCCTTAAGGGAAAATATGCCCCATTCTAACTTTATCTTTGCCATGTAAGCAGATACAACAATGAAACCAATGAGGAGTGGAAGACGCAGAGAATGGTACAACGGCATGAATCATCGACGTTCTGCTTTGTTTAGTCCTCAAATTTACTTTCATAAGGCTGATACAGCACAAATGATGACAAATGACTCCGAGAGAACAATGACAATCAGAGTTTACAAAATATTTTTTTTAGTTTAGTTTTTGTCATCATAAAACATGGATGTCATTTTATAAATGATTAATGGATAAGGGCAAAAAATAATGTGATATAACCATAGACACTTTGTTTAAAATAACTAGACTGTTTAATTAATGCAATGCACATTTATTTGCTGAAAAAGACAAATGAAGCATACCAGTATCAAGCCTGTAATTTGATATTACTGCTGCCTAAAAGAGATACAAACTAATTTCCTTAGTTCTTAACACTTCCCAACGAAGACAAATATTTCACTGACAGTCACATTAAGTTATAAAAATGCTTTGGTTAGGCAAGTGTTAAGGGAACATTGTATTGTATCTTATTGCAGACATTACGGCAATGTTACTTTAGTAACCTTTATTTATATAGCGCTTTTTACAATACAGATTATTTCAAAGCAGCTTTACAGTGGTCACAGGGAAACAATAAAAACAAAGTTTTTTTTGGCTGAACAGCAGCTCTAAAAGAGCAGGTGATTCAAAGGAAAGCAAAACTCAAGCAGGTGACAGAATGAAGAATATAAAGGAGAAAAAACCTTTCGAGAAACCAGGCTCAGTTGGGGGAACAGTTCTCCTCTGGCCAACAGCCAAACAGTGCATGATTATTATATTGACAACAACGAACACACTTTAAAACATTCTAAGTAATTTCTGAATCTATATACTGAGGCAGTAAAATAAAAATGCTTCCAAAAAAATTTAAAATGAGTTCCATGAATGATGTATGAATTTTATGTTTACATTTAGCTTAGCATAACAGCTTAGCATAACATTAAACATAACATTTAGCTTAGCATAGCTTTCCTGTAGCTTAATCAGTAGAGCATTGGTGCTTACAATACCAAGGTTATGGGTTCGATCCCAGGGAAAGCAAGAACTGTAAGTCGCTTTGGATAAAAGCGTCTGCCAAATGCCTAAATTGAAATGGATAAATGAACATTTCTAGAAGGATTTTTGTTCATAATGTAACCAGGTGGTAAATTTCGGTATTTCCCTGGTCACAATCTTGCCAGGAAACTAGCAATAATTCTGAGAAAGTTTATTGGGTTAATGTTTAGAATTCTCTCATCAACTGCTCACCCTCAATTTATATTTTACCCTATACATTGAAAGTTGGCCGACTTTTAATATGTGGACAAAAAAATGTCTTTTTTTAAAGTCAGGTGAATGACATTAGGGTGAGTAAATTATTTCAATGTAGGGCAACGTTTCAGTGTAAGGCTTTGCATTTAAATAAATTCAGGGTTGAGTAGTGTGCGCTCACAAAAGTGAGACAAAACTATTCAGATTGTCTTCAGTGGGCAGCTACAATTATGAATTGCAAAGTTGAGTTTCTGGTCCCGCACATAGCATGGCTCATTAGAGAGAGAGAAAAATTAATAGGAGACGTTTCACCTCGAGTGTTTGAGTCTAAACTGTATTTTAAGAGGAATATGGAAATCTTTTGATCTGTAGAATGCAAATTTTTGCGCCACCTAAATAAACAGGCCAGGCGTGAAGGCTTTGACAAGATGGTCCATAGAGCGACTCTTGGGTCTAATGAGTGTGTGCGATGGCACCAGTTCCTCTCCTCAGCCCCTGAAACATGCATTAGACTGATAGGTTACTCTGGTCCATGGTTTAATGAAGTGAAGAGGGTTCGGTTTACACCAGTGGCTGTTTTCAATATCCATCAGATTCCCAGGTAAAAGCCAGTATCACTCACTGCGCATACACCTCAAAGATGCTCTCAATGTGAATAACATAACTGAATTACCACAGCAACGATCCCAACATACATGCAAACCCCTATTATGTTACACATTCACAGATTGCTGGGTAAAACATTCAGGCCTAACATTCAGGCCAATTGTTGTGGCCCATTGTTCAAATCCTGATGGGAATCTCAGAGGCCGCCTGAAAGGGATGCTACTGCAGTCTCCGGTTACTTCCCATGGTTTCTAAGTGATGGGGTCTTGGCTCATGTTCACCAGTTTCTTCTTAATGTTTAGATGCACCTGATAACCTCACCTGGGCCTCCTCCTTGTCCTCATCCTCTAGGACTTTGTATAAGACTAACTCATTGAAAATAAATCAATAGCAGCTTAGAGACTGGGATTCTTATTTCTGGCTGTGTCTGTAGACCACTGAAAGAAAAAAAGTGAATTCACCAAAGCCCAGTAATTATGATTAGGAGCTTACAACATAAAATGGAGCCGGAGAAGAATGTTTTTTGCTGTCTCATTTTTGCAACAGAGGATACAAAGTGGACAGTAGAAACGGGTATTTGTATTGATCATATTTCATGGCTTTTCATCCACTCTCAAAAGTGAATACAATGGAAATGTTACATGGAAAACATCCAGGACAACTGAGTTTAAAGGTTAATTTGATTCTCATGCCACATAAATAATAATAGTAAAAAATTTACAACTTTCATTATTAATATTATTATTATTATTAACAATAATGTTATTCATATTGTACATTAAGCTGAGGTAAATAATTGGTCAATCCATTCATTTTAAGAATTGTAAACATGTCATAATTTAAGTTCAAACAGTATCAGATTGTATGATTAATAATCATTTTACCCAGTCTAAAGTCACAAAAATAACGGACCATATCTAAATGCATAAAATAAATTTACATTCTGGCATTAATGTGCTGTTGACTTCCGCCCTCATTCATATTCTTTTCTGTGGGGAGAAAGAAAATATTCAAAAGAGAACATCTTTTCTCACCCTTTGGATTGAGCTTAATTTAGGTATTGCAGAACTTTTCTAATTTTCACAACTAATGTATAAAGTTAAACATTCAGCGTTTACTTTTTCAGTTGCAACTTTTTGAAACACTCAGAATTGTTGAAGAGTTCATTAAATAAAATGCCAGTTGAATAGGCTTTGAACTACAGTATGTAGTTATCAACCATGAAGATGTAACAATAGAGACCAAGCTATTGGGGGTTTTGAGAACCAGAACCAAAGTGACTGAACAAGTTGAACTTTAGCTGTAGTGTGAGCCTCAAGATATAAAATTCACACAGTATTCCCATGGTCTTTTTCACTACAATCTCAATTAAGTACAAATTAACTGTATTCAATTGCGTTGTAAGCACTAAAACAGTCTCTTTGCCACCCCAGACTGAATACTAGCCATCTCTTTGAAAAATCCTAGCTCTGCCAGTTTCCAACACCAATTAGATGAATATGTAATAAAAAGCCATACCACAATAAGATTTCCAATACAAAACATTACCATTATATAAAATGCTTTACAAATATATAAAACCCCTTTAAAACCATCCAGCAGAACTGCCTGTGCAGGCACAGAGACCAGCTTAAACCATTTTCTTTTTTAAAACCAGCAGTTAATTCATAAAGGCCAGAATTCCTGCTCATTTAGGGGGCAAACGGATGTCAATAATTTGGTTTTACCTGCACTAACAGCTCACATCAGGTGTCAAGGAAGTGCATGGTTTCCTGTAGTGCTTACCTCAAGCTGCTGCCATTAGCATGTTTGTATCACTGTTAATGATCTCAGCAAGAAGAGCAGGTGGGAAGCAGCACATCACCACCACAGTCACTTGTTACACCGATAATCTGCTGTGATGGGATTGCAGCACCAATCGATGTTTCAAGATGCTTACACTTATAGACATGTGGACAAGCAGGCTAGCAAGATTAGCATCTGGCAGAACACTCACTTCACACATGAAGAGACACAAGAAACTATCAATACAAGTCTGCTAGCCTGGATATGATATATTATCAACAAAGCCACAAAAAATATCACCAAGAGATAAAAAAATAGTTTGTGTAGTGTACTTGGTCAAAAAGCATTGTTAGTCTATGTTAATTAATGCATTATTCTACCTATTATGTTACAAAATGCATAGATTATGATTAATCATTTCATCTATAAAGACGATTCAATGGTATATTTGCAGTCTTTCTTCACTCTCTCCAACACAGGAGTGTTCACTGTTTTTAGTAGTGGTTTTTTGTTGTTATTTTGCAATTATAAAAATAACACATTGCCTGACAGATTGCTTTGCTCGACATACTGGTTCAACACTACTGATTACAGTCAGTAATGCAAAAAACAAAACAAAAGGCAAACAACTCTAGAAACAATGTTTCACGCTGTTCACGCTATGTACATTCCAAACAAGAATTTGTGATGGCCGCAAACTGTGATCATAGTTACATTTTTATATAAGCAGCTGCTTTCACACACTAAACTATAAATTATACTAAAATTGTTGCACCGATGATCCATCTTAGCACCAAGATATTGATACACTCTGCTTATGTCAATCACAATTACTTTCGGTTTTCTTTATCTGCCGAGTTTCACAAATGTTGTTTCTGTAAACAGCACAGAGTAATCACTTAATCTTTGTCAGAACATCATGAATGGCCCAAATCAGATTCTTATTCTCAACATAACCTGTTCTTGTGTTTAAAAATATGAGATGCAGGCTAGTAAAATAAAAGTTAATGCAAGGTATAGAGATCTTTAAAACTATATTTTAATGTCAACCAATTATTTTATTACAGAATACAGCAGTTTATTATAAAAGATTTCCATACATCAGTACTGAAAAAAAATAAAAATTATATACATACACACACACTTTTTTTTTTCCTCTTTATACTTCTCTCTTGCAATATTTTTTCATTTTGTCACAAGGATGGGACAACCTGTCACACCCATGAGACAGGCAATAGCAACCAACAAATATCTAATCAATCCCCTAAGGACAAAATCAAGACGTGTGACGAAATCAAGTCCCAATTCCCAATCAGCCATTTCACTTATGTTGACGTTGCAATAGGAAAGAAAAGACTGTCGTAACTTCTGTTTAATGCCAACTTTAACTTGAGGGCTGTGTTTTTAGAAAACGGTCATACAACACTGTAGAAGATGTGACATGCGAGAGCAATACACAACATCTGTATAGCAGAGGTTTACAAAATACAATGATTAAACAGCACAATATAACGTTAACACGCATTCTGCGTGAATGGCCAACTATGTCAATGTGTCTTGACCTTGTATATGCTTGTTACATTTATGCATTTTGTAGATGCTTTTATCCAAAATGACTTGCATTGCATTCAAGATACAAATTGACATTCTAATCAGCTCTTGCTTTCCCTGGAGATCGAACCTGTGACCTTGGAGTTGCAAGCAGCACGCTCTACTGTTTGAGCTACAGGAAAGCTTCATAATGGTAATCTTATGGTTTGTTCGCACAGAGGATCAAAGCGGTACTTTATCTGTAACTTCACGATAGGGCTTTTCACACTTGAAATACTTAACCCTGGGTCATTCTAAATCCCCAGGTAAATGGAATCCTGGTTATCTTGCTTCACATTTCACACTGCTTATTTGCCCAGGGTTAAAGAGGTCATGAGCTGAGAAATCAACATTTTCTTTGAGCTTTTGACATGTAAGAGGTCATCATACTATAAGAATATCCTGTAAATTTCACAACTGAAAACGTCCTTGTTAATCCAAAAACAGCTTTTATTGTAACCAAGCCCAGCAAACAACTCGTGTATCTTAATCACAACTTTGGATCCGCCCACTGGCGTTAGTGGGATGGAGAGGAGAGAAGCGCAAAACAGGACCACTGCACTAAAAATGCCATTACCTTCCAAAGGATCCTAATGCTCAGTTGAACATGAGCAGCTAGTATCAGTTGAACATGATTTATTTGTATTCAGTTCACTTCAATGTGGATTCTTTGGTAAATCAGTCTTTAGCACAGGCTTTGCAAACAGACTTTTACGAAATGGACTCGACAGTATTGCCACAGCAACATGTAACTGTGTTAATTCTAATGCCTGATCTGTGATAAGTGATTTCTGATTTGTAATGATTCATTTAGCTAAAGTCAGATGTGCTTTGTCTGTGTCAGTAAATCGAACTAATGCTCTTAGATGAAAAATAGTAGTTATTTAAACTATGATTAATCTATAAATAGAAAGCAATCAACAATCGCTCCCTTCAATCGCTGGAGCTGTCAATCAAACAGTGCACACTGCAGCTGTCAATCAAAGACTGGACTCTTCTGGTCTCTCGCCAAAACTCCTATTAAAATCAACAAATCTCTTATTTACATTGTCTTTGCCCTGTTAGTTATGATCAAAGCAGAGTAGAAAATGCAAATTATCTAAATTAGGAGCATATTTGATGGAACAATCACAAACATTATAAGTGCACCCCAAGAAACATAATAAAACAATGCATTTCATGACTCCTTAAATTATCCTGGGTAAGTCCTGGGTCAACATCCTTATTCGCATATTTGTGTTGGTGTCATCGACTGGACAAAATGACGCACATGACCGGTTCACAAGGTCTCCAGCATTGCAGTTCCTATCAGATGCTGAAACAACTGTTTATGAACAATACGCCGTGAATATGCATCGGTAAGCATAGGTGTATCATTCTGCATCACTTTTTGACACTACAATTCAGGGTTAATAACTGCTCTGGAGCAGGGTTTCTTAACCCTGGGTGAAAAAGCCTCGTTAAACTTGCTTCTAAATTACAAATGTGAAACGTTCCTTTTCTCCGGGTTAAAAGCAGGGTTTAGAACAATGATAAACCAGGGTTAAGTGCAATGTGAAAAGTACTATTGGCAGAAAGGTGAAAGTGATTTCATTAAGGACAACATGTTCCTGGATTGACATCTTTATTGAACTTTATAGAACCAGTCAGATTTTACGCCTACGGCCAGCATTAGGTGTTGGGTATAATTTCCTTATGAATTTAATGGCAAGTTATGGTTAGGGCAAGGCTTCGGGGTAGGAATATGGTTAGGACTACATTTCCAAAGAGAAATGTTGTTCCAGAAAATATGTTGATCTAGATGCATGTCTAGCTTGGCAAAAATCACAGTGAACTTGTCAGAACTGATTTCTCACCTCTGTTTACACATGGTCTCTGAAAGTTTGTTTGGTTAAAGCCCAGAGAAATCACTTGTTCTGAACTTGAAATTGACAATTTTACAGAAATAGTGTTTGAATGATAAAGTTGTAGTGGAAAATAATAGGATAATAATAATCTGGATAATCAGCACCTTGGCTTCACAGTTTTGATACACATTTCGGTTCAATCAAAGGCAATAATAACTCTAATAACAGAGTTCTAATAACATACCCTCTAATAACGGTGTCCCCTCCAGTCCTGTACCACCAAACAACAAAAAGTGGTTTACTATTAAAACAGTTAATTCACATCATGGCCACATTCCAATTCTCTTTATATTTTATTTTATTAATTTTACCTAGCAATGCTTCAGTGTCTGCATTCACTGCCATATCTTTTACACCGTGTCCACTGCAGTGAGGGAACTATGCTCAATACACCGCTCAAAACCAAATAGCAAGCAGCAATGAGTGGACTTCTCTCACTGCAGTGCAAGCACGTACCGTCTGTCGATGATGGGCAAGAAAAGGTAAAACGATAGATGTGCTAATGCACCAATTACAACAAAGAATTGCGAGTACACACAACAGCATTGGACAACTCCGTTAAAGGTGGAATCTATCATGACAGTAGTATTTGGACTTTCGAAGCAACAAAACAAGTGAGTATTTGCAAATACTGATCCATAGAAGTCAGAATATGAAAACAGTCTCTGGCAAAAAGTGTACAGCGTACATGTGCATATGGCCCCTATTACATCACTGGTCCCATCCCACATGCCATCTAACAATGACTTGTATGTTGCAAATCATGGCTCATGTAGTTTACATCAAAGCTGTGATGTCAACTACAGGTTATTAGATATTTAAAAAAACGGCTATTAGATATTTAAAAAAACGAAACAAAAACAAACATCCATTGACATTTCCTGCCATAACTTGGTTTTAAATTGCAAATATGCCAAACATGGAACGAAAACTGAATTCGTTAAGCGTTTTATCAGCATTCTCTTTCACCACTGCCGATGCCGCCATCTGAGCTTCAGCATTTGTATGACTGAGGTTATTGCACTTGGCTCACCCCATGATGAATATATCTATCATTCTAATCACATTTCCAAACTGTTTCCAGAGAATGAAGCATAATGGGAAATCCAGGGTTACCACAATGCATTATTCTAAACATGCCAAAACCACAGAAACAATTTCCAATATCAAATAAGTAAAGATATCTTTTATATGATTATCTGTGGAGCCAATGATGGCCAAACTTTAATTTTTTTTTTATATGGTTACCAAATTGTTTAGAACAGGCAAACCTTTTCCTAGTTAGATACCAGACAAAGAGATAAACTCTCTCAGAGGCTTTGTACACGCCCACGGTACTCAGACAAGACACGTGATTGGTTCCCGGCACGAGATCGACCAATGAGAGCATGAGCGGATGTATCCAGTGAGCTGATTGGCTGATCCTATATCGCAGATTTTCACCTATCACGGCGGTTCCGGTCCACTCCACATTAATCGCAACAAACTTGGGCTCACTGTACTGCCAAACAGAGACAGCGATGCAGGTATTGTGTTGAAGGAAGCAGCAGCGCTCCGTTCAGATCGAAGTCCAGTAAGCAGCTCGTGAGCCTGCTGTTCTCGCGCCTCGCCGCTGTACTTTGAGAAAGCTGCACAATGTTTTGTTTCATAATGACGACGGATATTGTACTCTTAAAACCGCAACAGACTGTTTGCAAACTAAACATACTGACTTTGACTTCTGTGAATAAAAACTAATCTTCCCCAGCTTTAAAAAAAATTCTCTTGTCTGTGTGCCACTGCCTTGATTTCTCCATTATTCCATTTAATTTGTTGACGTTTATTGACGTCATATGTCGCAAAGCACGCAGTGCTGCACCTTAAATTGCGCATTTACAATACACGTTTTAATTAATTTACATTTAATTTCAGTTTACTCTGATGTAGTTCAACTATAAAACAAACAAAATTATGTCAAATTTGAAATGCCAATCTGTGTCGAAGGTATCTCTCTCACCTCGGACGGTAGGCGGGCCAAATCAAATGTTACCGCGGGCCATTTTTGGCCCTAGTTTGGGCATCTCTGGTTTAGAATATGATAAAGTGAGGACTGAACTCTCCATCTTCTTAAAAAGAAATAATTCTGACCTCTAGTTTAATTAAAATGCAAAATGGCAAAATTTAGGAGGACTACAACCACTCTCGTCCAGAGTAAACCGTTTCTATTTAAGCAACTGTCACGGTTGTAGTCGTGCGGATGAAGGCGAGGAGATGAGGAATGACTGAAATTGACTTTAATAATGAAAAATACTTTAACTACAACCAAAATGGCACATATCATGCAAAACGCTTTAAGGAGTAGAGCATAGGACAAGATTGGACAGAACATGACATACAACGATGACTGAAAGAAACACAGGGAAGATATTTAAGGGATGATTAGGGAGAAAGACACAGCTGACAAGACACGTAACAGTAACAGAACCTACTTTTGAACAATCAGAAGCCCCGTCTTTGAAACCACATTAAAAAGTTAATTTTTACAACTGAACCTAACAGACTCAAAAACATACATTTTTGAAAAAAAATAAAAATAAGTTGTTACTACCGACGCACAAATTTAAAGCAAAATTCTAGAGACGAATAAAGAGCCAGCATTCTTTTCTGAGGCAGCCTTCCGTTTCAGAGATGTCTTGAAGATAAGAAGGATGGCATGAATTCAGAGCAGTATGGATTTACTTTGTAGTTCAGTGGTGACTGTAGAGGTAACTTAAAACAGCGGCCTGCCCTGTCACCTCAGTCCTTTCCTTTCCATCCTCCACTCAAAGATCTTGCTTTCACGCTCCAATAGACTGCCTGCCCCCTCAAAACTAATATCAAAACCCTCTGAATTAATCACTTCCCTCGGTCTTGGCTTTATAATGAGTCTCTGTGGGAATTATAAACTGAGTTGTATTAGGTCACTGAAATGTTCTTCACATCCATTGTGTTCTTCAACAATTTACAGCATCGCTCAAATAAAATCGCCAAACTCCTCTGTACTGTTAAAATTGTCAATAACAATCCCGTATAAAATGAAAAAAATGTTTTGTGCCTCATACCGTTTATTTTGGATTTCTCAAAAATGACAACATTTGAAAGCTGAGACTTTGTTTCATGCCAAAAGTAACATGCATTGGCAGTGTCCTCTTTGCTTTATAATATATTTTTCACCACTTGAGAACACGATATGTGGCGTAAGAACACCATGGCTCGATGGATGTATATTAGAGCAAAGCATTCAGTCTTGAAGTGACACCAGCCTAAAATACCTGTGTCATTAATATGAATTAAACAACAACAAAAAAAAAAGTTAAATAAATGTATGCATGTTAAATAACCATTTTGTATCTGAAAAATTTATTTATATCTATCATGTTTGTCCTGCTGTTTGTAACTTCATTGTTCTCTTTAATATAGCAAAAATAAAATAACAAAAAATGATAAATGTCAATAAATGTCAGTGTGTGACATGGGATGGGACGGGGGTGTGGGGGTAGTGCCTGTCCATTCTTTCCCATATTCCACAATCAGATATCTGGTCACACTTCCCCAAATAAACTATATCAATACCGTTTTATTATTGTAAATTGTAAGCTATATCAAAGAATGTCTTAAAATGTGTCTACTGTGAAACAATAGTACATGGTTTGAGTATTTCATAGATTAACGGTTCTCAATGTTATATATATACACACACACACGAATTATAAATCTCAATAATTATAAGATTCTTTTAACCTATATTTGTAAACTGAATAGTATTAATATTTAAATAAAGTAACTCCTGAATTTATTGACAAAAAAATGTAGTAACTATATGGCACCATAACAATATGCTTAATTTCTAACTTACTAGTTACTAAATTAAAAGTGTATAAAACAGCCATTGGTCCATAATAAAACAAAATAATATACAATTTATGATGAGCATGATTTTCAACATTTATCTTTAATCTGCAGATAATGTTATGAAACTTGACCTTTCCTGTTAAATCCTATTATCAGATTTATTATGCACAACATGCCTCAACTTTTGCCTTGCACCTGCACCTTCCTCAACTCACATTTGCATGCCTTTACAATTAAAAATGTTTAAACACTATCATCTGCTCCCATATTAATCAATTTGAGAGAAATGAGAAAAACAACACACACACACACAATAGAAAACATTTTGCAATCATTCCGTGCTCTCTTGATTTCTCTTTAACCTGTTGATGTCAATAACACATATTGCCCCTTGTTTTCTCCCTTTCTCAGGACAAAGGATGTGCAGTACTTCATTAATCCTGGACGGTATCTGGGGAGAGTGACTTGGTAAATGGTAAGCAACATTATCAATCATGAGATGGAAGCTTGTGATTCATCACAATGCGTTTCCATTAAAAAGCCCCACGAGAACATCTCTTATGTCCTGCATCTTTCTCGATCAATACATACAGCATGGACAACCTTCTGTACAGCTTTGCAAAGATGCATTAAGGCATGTTTAGATGTAGAACGAAAGAGTAAAGAAATAACTCACTCAAACAGAGCTTCCTTGAAAAGTATAGCCACGAATACAGAAAGACAGGTCGATATAATATACTATGATACACAACAGTAAGCAGTGTAATAAACCAATACCAGTCGGATAGAATTCATCCTGTTTAGAAAAGATAGTTTAGTGGGGGCATTTTTGATTTTGTCTGGTTTAAAGTTAATTTAATCAGCATGTAGCTGTGTCACAGTCATTGTTTTCTTGGCATCCAGTCAGACTACCAATGTACTAGTAATTGTGCAGTGATGTTCTCTGTTATATCAATATGCTTATTGGTGCAAAAGGTGAATGCCATGAGTGAGTGTGTGATTGGGTCATTGCCGTTGTTTACCATGTTGATATACAATATATAATTTAAATACAATCATTCAGTATTCAAGAAGTCTGAAATGTCATGCTATATTTTGTACATTGTTCACTTGATTTGGGTATTTATTGTTAATTTTATTGCATGTAATGTTTGGAGAAATGCAAGAACTTTTTCTTCAAAGGCTTTTGTCCCACTTTCGTTTTCTGTTCTGATGCGAGTGATAAGTCAGTTCAAGAAAACGCAGCAGAAAAAAAAAAAAAAAAATTCTGACTCACTGTATTTTAGACAAACTTCATGTGCATTTATATAAAAGGTTTCTTTCTAATAAATAATATTTTCTAACAAAAATACCTTTGAATATATGAAAAACAACTTTCCAGGAATTGTTTTTACGTTCTGAGGCAGTTTAAAAACATGCATGCACAAAATAATAAACGTCATAAGGTCAGGGAGTTTCTCATTCGATAGCCTATATGGCTTCAAATGTTTATCTAAGCACCAAAATTAGACAAATATGGCATATTTTAAAGATTTCAAATTTTTAAAATGGTTATGATGCAATATTGGACCTAATGATGGGTCTGCGGTGAAGTTGCCATTAGTTCACATTAATGCATTTATAAACATGAACTACCTACAAGACATTTCTATTAAAAATAAATAGCATTTATTAAACGTTTTACACCATGTCCATTTTATTGGGTGTCCAACTGGAATTTTGTCTTCTGTGTAAGTTTTCAACCAGTTTTCCATATTATTTTCTTTCAATTATCCCATTCACCTGTGCATTGTTAATTTTGTTAATTATTTTGTTTGCGCCTTTGTTTGCCTATTTATATAAATTCTCAGTTTCAATCTGGTCTTTTTCCTGTATTGAAGTCGCCAAATCTACTCCAGAGAGTGAAATCCCCATATTTGATCCAGAGATTGAAACTCCAGAGTCTGCTCAAGTTAAAGATTACATCCCTGTCTTTGGTAGCCGAGCCAAGCTCCAGTGGTAGAGCCAAGGTTGTTAACTCCTGGTTATACTCTGATTAATTGTGTTTGAAGATGGAATTAAGGACTATTTCTGTAACGAGGACTCTGGAGGAGTCTGTACGAGGAGTTAAGATTCATCTGCAGTTTATTTAGGTTAGACAGTATCAAGGTACAAACAGACTTAGGTCGTCACCAGGCAGAACAGCAATGACAAGGGCAAGGCATGGTCATAACAGGCAGAAGGTCAGGGTCGGCAACAAAGGATCAGAGTTCAGTATCCAGATAAACAAACAAAAGGCAGGCGGCACAGAATCGGGCACGATGAGCTAGGCAGAGTAAGAACCCAGGAAGGGCAACACAAGGGTAAATAACGCACAGAAATGTAGCTAGGGCAAACAAGACTTTGCAATGAGATGCTGAATAACCAGGGTTTACATGGTCAATGAATGCAGAGCAGGTGTGAAGTGATCAGTCCTGGAGAGTGGATGCATGGGAATTGTAGTCCAAATAACCCTAGTACTCTGGAGAGTGAGACCTCCAGCGGCCATTGATGGAAACCTTGTCGAAATTTGCGACAATTTCAGTTGACTGTTACGCGCTTTTCTACAGCCACCTACGGTGACATATATGGTGTGGGGTATATGTTTATGGGACACTTTGTGCTCCTTGGTAGCAATTTAGCATTGTTACCATGTCACAGCGTACCTGAACTCCCTGTTGCTACCATGTCAATTCCTTTACAACCCTAATGTACCCATCTACTTCCAGCAGGATAACATGCCATGTCAAAAGCTGAAATAATCTCAAACTGGTTTCTTGAACTTGACAATGAGTTATCATAATCCATTAAGACCATTAATGTCTCAATCCATTAGACCAGGGTTTTTCAAAGTGTGGGGCGCATGGCAGGGGAGGCGCGGAGAGTTGTAAAAACTGATAGTCTAATAACTCGCCAAACTTTTATTAAACCTCCTTCATTTTACATTTCCCTGTGATGTCATTGTCGCAGCTGCAAGCGGCAGTGGTGCTGAAGCTTTGGTGGAGAGTAGTGTGTCGTTCAACACCCCCCCCCCCCCCTCCCCCCGTCAACAATCGCGCGTCGCGATTGATAATTTTTTTTTTTTGGGGGGCGGCATTGGGTGGGTTTTGTCAAAAGGGAGGCCCACTGTCTCAGACGTTGAAAACCTCTGCATTAGACCAACTTTGGGATGTTGTGAAAAAGATTTGCATCAGGGATGTGCAGCCAACAAATCTATTTGTCTATCATGTTTATTGTTACGATTTTGTTCTTCACCTGAGCCAAATTTGAGTTTTGGATGTGCAGACCTTTCTTTGTAATTTTGATCATGTCGATATTAAATAAATTCTCTGAGGAACATTTCCAGCACTTTTTTGAATTATGCTATGAAGAATTAAGACTGTTCGGCAAAAAATACAGGGTCCATCCCGGTACTAGGAAAGTGTGCCTAATAATAATAAAAAAGGTTAGCAAAGAAATAATTATTAAACCATTTCTCATTCGCAAACTTATTTCAGTCATTTGGTTCTAATTGACAGCTGGCCCTTATATTGGAAAAATAAGGTGCCGTCACATTAATTAGCCCTTGTTAGTCTATCATAAGCCTGTGCTCATTAATTAAGTGTTCAGTCTCTGAACAGGTTGCAATGCAACAGTCTAATATGGAATTGAGCCATTATTAACAGCTGCAGAGCACAACACACTATCTCTAAGGTCTTTCAAGAACCCAACTCAAACACTAGAGCAGTGAGCCCTGCTTATCAAGCATTTCTGCAAAGAACATCCTATAAATAAAGCACAGTTTTGTGCTACATACAGTATGTACACTTGTGTGTACTATGAATCAACTACATGGGTTAAGGTTCAATTTAGATGTAGGTACAGGATTAGTACTTAGATATTATTGGAATGTCTATAATTAGTACATACTGTAGTATGTACATGGGTAACATGACTGTAAAATTGGAAATTAGCATCACTATCATTCATTGGGGAATGTGAGGTGACAATGAATTATGTGTTTAAAAATTATACAAAATTGAAATAAAATAAAAAACTAATATTTGAAATGTACCGATGTGAACTGATTTTTTTGAAAAATTAGCTGTGGTTTTCAAATTTGAATAGTCAAACCGCCATTCTAAGTGTGCTCTTAAATGACCCTTTCTGTAGATTTACATCAAAATGCGTTCACATAAGTGAAAAAAAAAACTACGAATTTCCACATGGCATGGATTTCAATGAAATAACTAGATTTTGCCCACAAAATACACGGAGGAATAACAATGGTGAGCTTGACTTCATGCCAGTAGGTGAGAACAAGTGAGTCTTTATGAATCATTAAACAGTTCATAATTGGTTTTTTTAAATCATTCAAAACTAACAACAAAAAAACTGTCTCTATCGCAATGTGCATACTCTTTCTAAATAGCATGAAAGATCAGAATAAGTGTGTCTCTGGATGTTCTAATATTTTCAGTAGATCTTCTGTATCCAAGTGTGGATCCATGCACAGTCTAATGGCTAATACTGCTGCCCACAATATATTATGCCCAGTTAAAATATACAAATATTATACACATGTAGACCATTACTTAAGGGGTTTGTTGCATAAATAATATCTAAACTGATGAAGATGTAAAATTAAACTAAAATATTATGTTTGAGCATAATGTTTAGAGCAATAGCAAATCAAAAACATTTAGCCATAACTATTAAATGTATCGTTAAGCCAAAAACATTAACATACAGTGGCATGAAAAAGAGTTTGCCCCTTACATGGGCCTGTGTGAAAAAGTGTTTCCCCCCTCCATTGCAACATGACTCAACTGTGGTTCATCGCACAAGTTTAATTTCTCTAGCCACACCCAGTCTTGATTACTGCCAAATCTGTTCAAAATCAAGAAATCACTTAAATTGGACATGCTTGACAAAGTGAAGTAGACCAAAATATATTCAAAAGATAGATGTCATGCCAAGATCCATAGAAATTCAGGAACAAATGAGAAAGTAACAGATCTATCTGACTGGAAAAGGTTATAAAGTCACTTCTAAATCCTGAAGGAGCATGTCCAGCCATCTATTCCTGACCTCAAGCTGAAGCGAACTTGAGAAAAATCAAGTAAATCAAAATGAAGACTTTGGAGTGGCCTAGTCAAAGTCCTGACCTGAATTCTATTGAGATGCTGTGTCATGACCTTAAAACAGTAGATCATGCTTGAAAAACCTCCAATGTGGCTGAATTACAACAATTCTGCGAACACGAGTGGGACAAAATTCCTCCAAAGTGCTGTAAAAACTTGATTGCATTCATTACTGCCAAGGGTTGCGCAACCAATTTTTAGGTTCAGGGGGCAAGCACTGTTTCACATAAGGACATACAAGTTTGGATTTAGTTTTCCCTTAATAATAACAAATTTTACTTGCGTTATTTTGATTATGGTGGAAAGAATTAGTGAGTAAAGTTAATGAAAGGGGACCTATTATGAAACGTTTATTTTTATATTTATTTTGAACATGGTTTTGAGGGAGGCGTGGTAAGCAAGGGCTGTTGCGGGAGAACGAGTGTGTAGACAAGTGGTGATAAGGAGGTCAAGTGATTGATAACCAACACCTGTTTCTAATTGCAGTGATTGGCAGAGAGACGATATAAAAGCACTCCGCAGACCTGGCAAGAGACAGACACACAGACTAATTTGTACCTCTTCTTTTGCTGTTTGGGAGATAATTAAAACTTTACTTTTTCTGTCCGCTCCTGACTTCATCCTTCATTATATTCGAACCATGTTATACTGGTGGGAACCCCTGTTGCTCAAACCATGCCACTTGTGAAGCTTGTGAAGTCACTCACTGATCTTCACCAAATGCAAAGCCAGGCAATGATGGACCTCATGCTGGAGCAGGAGGATCACTTCAATTTGTTGGTCCAAGTGCAAGATGAAGAAAAGATAAACTAGAGCCTACTTGACTGAGAGGTCACCCCAGTCATAGTCCTCACATCCCGCTTTTGAAGATGGATCCATAGGACGACTCTGAGGCATTCCTGGACAGTAGAGGCATGTGGCTGGGTGCGTGCCAAATGGTCAGTGCACAGGATTCCGCGGTTTTCTTGAGAAGCGCAGGTGACAGCTGGCCTATGATGACCTGAAGCGGGGTCATCCGTCAATGGGTCAGCCGCACCCCCGAACAGCATTGTCAATGCTTCCAGTCAACAAAGCCGGGTGACCTCTGACTTATATGATGGCCCAACAGCTCCGGAATGCTTACTGCAAGTGAGTGATGGCCAAGGATTGTGACATTGAGGAAGTGGTCGATCTGGTGGTGCTCATCGCTCAATTACCACATGCAACTGCCAAGTGGGTCCAGCATCACCCCCCAGCATTGCTTAATCTGGCCATCTACCTGGCAGAGGACGATCTGCTGGCATGACCCTCGCTAACCTCTCTACAATCTTTTTCTTCTCCCTCACATCATACTCCTGCTCCAGGTAGCGTACCCTTACCTCACAGCAGAGAAATTCCTTCCCAGTGTACAGATCTGGGACACGAGGGGACGTGGTGGAAAGTGCTTGAGCTGCCACTCCATCTCCACCTTTTCCCCCTCTCAGCCAATCTCATGGCCATCCTTCTGCTGCTGGGTCAGCGGTAAAGTCTAGGCTGGCCTGCTGGACATCCAAGGACCCAGGCCACTTTCAGGATCAGAGTCTCTTGTTGGAGGAGGGAACGTCTCCGACTCCCTTTGGGTTATCCCCGATCAAGCAGAGCAGTACCAAATACGTGTTCGTAATATGGGGGTACATATCAGGCTTTGGTGGATGCAGGCTGCAACCAAACCTCCATTTATAAAAGCCTGATGCAGCAAGGGGGAAGGTACAGGGATTAAGAGCTGCAAGGTTAAGGTACGATGGGTGCATGGGGAAGTGGTGGACTACCCATTAGCACCCTAATTCAATTTTGGGTCAAAACAAAAACATTATGTGCCTGTTCCCATTTTTCCCCTGATAAAAGTAAGTTTGTATTAGGTGACCCAAGATACCCAGAAAAAAGAAACTACAACCCAATCATCAGTTTCTAAAAGCAGCAAGGAAGTTCATTTACTGGTGACTTATAGTCTCATGGCAGGCTACTTTGAGTAAGCGAAGACACTGGCACATCTCATGGTTTGATTATTTTGGCATTCAAGAGTGGTGTGCAGCATGTCGTGAATGTCAGCTGGTTAATCCAATGGCAATGTCAAAAGCACCGTTGACCCATTACTATTGGTAAAAGTCCTCTTAGAGAGAATTTTTATGGACCTCATCAGACCATTAGAGCGCTCATCACACGGACATAGTTTTGTATTAGTTCTGTTGGAGAGATTCTCACTTATCAGGGCAAGATGCTCATGTCAAGTACATTAAAAGGATGTATACAAACATTTGGGCATTAAATTGATTCACACCAGCATTTACCACCCACAAACAGAAAACAATAGCACTATAAAACCCATGGTTTGGAAAATTAGTAAAAGACGATGCCAAAAGTTGATAAAGACTAGAGCCCCCGTTATTGGCATTGTAAGAGGTTCCGCAAGTCTCCACTCAGGATTCCCCACTCAGGCTCCTTTATGGTTATCAGTCCTGGGGAGTGCCTGAGGCTTTGGAGGAGGGGCCTTCAATCAGCATTATTGAAGTTCAGTATTTCCAGGACCCTCAAGCAAAACTCCATAATTTGGGGCATCTCCCAAAGGAGAATTTGGTCTCCATTACTACTTCCCGGGACAGGAATTCACTGTTCAGACCATGGACAACTCCAGTGGCTCCACTGTATGAAGGATATCACTGGTTAGGATTTAGCTTTACAACCTTTTAAGTTCAAGGTGGCCCACAGGCCAGGGGAAGAGAAGGTGGCCGACATCCTCTCTAGAAATGGTGGGTGGGTCTGAATCATGCAGTGCAGTGGAGGAACGAGTGTGGAGATTAAAAAGATATTGATAACTAAAACTCCAGTGATCAGCAGAGAGATTATATAAATGCATCCGGCAGAACGAGAGAGAGACAGACTTGATTTTTGATTTTGTTAAATCAACCCAATCCAATCAATTTAATTGTAGAAATTGCCCTTCATGTTTGAACTGGGTTCTAAACACTATTTCTGCAGTATTCCAGTGTTTACTTTAGTACATACTTTTAGGGCATAGTAAAAATAGGTGAATTAGAAAGCAAAATGCATATTTTCTGGAGATGTCACAGTGCTTTAGATTTTTTTTTTCTTCAGTACTGACTTTTAGAACTATTGTCATTGGTGGACCAAAAATAAACAAAATAGCAGACAATATAGTCTAAAACGTAAATTACTAAATTGTACCTTTTGCAACGTTTTTATAAAACATCCATAGTCACATATCATATTGCATTACCTTTGGGTTGAAGCCAAATTTGTAAAACCACTATTTATAACCGATCAATATGGGAATATTATCTCATAATATATAATTTTGAGACAGTATAAAAAAAAAAAAACAGATGTTGAAACCTTAAGATTTCAAAGCAAAGTTGCAGCAAAAAAGTATTTTTATCATTCATGTCAATTGCTGAATTATTTGTTGTGCTGGGCTTGATAAGGAGCCATAGGAATGGTGTCTTGCGTCTCTATTCATCACATAAAATGTCAAGTGAATTGTAATGCAAAGCTAGCATTCGTCACAAAGACCACTGAGCAGATAACTATTTGTCCTACATGGAGGGGGGGGGGAAGAAGGCTTTGAAAACTCTCCAGTGGTGCACTTTGAACTTCAAACTGTTGCCTGATACCCAGAGAATATATTCTGAAATCATTCAGTGTCCATTGTCAGTATTTTATGAGAAGGGACCTTGTGCCTTGACGGAGAGTCAAGCACTACAGCAGAAATTAATTCTACAGTATGATAGTAATCAAATCTAAATTTTTGTACTGGGGCGTTACAAAGGTTATAAGGAAAAAAAACATCTAATTAGAAATAATTTTGAAACTGTAATATCTTAACTATTAATGCCACAGTACACTTGTATTTACCCTGGAACATATGCGCTGTGAATCAGGAGTTGTGTTATGTTTCACATTTCCGTTAGTTAGATCATACTTTTGCTTTGTTGTAAATACAAGCTTTGCAAACTAGATTTGGATTTCCCGAAGCAAGTTTTTGAAAGGCTCCAGAAGATAAATGAACATATGTAATTCAGAAAACAACAAGAACTCTGTATATATGCAAATGGATGTATGAATGAAAACATCCAACCACAATTTAGAAAACAAATACTGACAGATTGTGAGTGTCATATGATCTGTCAGTGTCAAAGGGGGAGATTTCTTAATTTGCCCTTTTAGATTTATTTTGAAAAGTTAATAACCAATAGATATTACCTAGATGAAATAAATCAACAAATTAAAGGTTGAATGGAGTCTTATTGCAAGACATTGGTGCTGCATTCCTTTCAGAAAAATTTGAAGAAACTGGGATTATGAGGCTTATTAATGCTGTATACTATATATACAGTAATTATAGTTGAAAATAATAAAGTGATTAGGAGAAAACTGCCATGTTAACACATTTGACTGGTAGCGTGTATATGACCCTTAATAGTTGAAGTCTTGTTACTTCACAGCTTTGTACTGTAATGTACTGTATCAGTAGAACAAAATTAACAATTGTTCCCCAGCCATCAGCACCCAGAGGAAATCATTAATGAGTAGGTAAACATGTTATTTTTCATTGTAAAACATTGTATTTTTTTAATTGTACAATGCGGTCAACACTTTAAAATGAGGCTGTACTGGTGTATCGGTTACAATCTCCACTGTTGTAACAATCAATCTGATTTGGAAGGTCAGTTTATAACTCAAAAAGAGAGTTCATACTGATATCTTTAGCAAAATACAGAGTTCTCTGAGTTCAAGAAAAAGAGCATTTGATTAGTTAAAGATGAGGCACGTAATTTCAGCAGAAATATACTTGTAAAATCTGTTTGACCGAGCGACGCATCTAATAACATTGGCTCAACCAGTGACATAAGTTTGGTGCAGGACAGGTGAACTTTATTTTACCATGCAATTACATTGAATTGGTGCTTCAAAAAGGACATAAAAAGTCTATAAATGTACCATAAAAAAGGATAATTATGTCAGTGAATTGAACACTGATGAACCATATCAGTCTGATTTATGAACAAACCATTCATTCATTAGAAAGATCCGTCTCAAAGAGTGAAACAGAATAATAAAACTTCGCTGTGTGGAGAGCAAGGCGGGGTCGAGGGACCATGAGAGCGCCACTAGAGCCGGTCTTGCTCGCCACACGCTATTTTTCTCAGGAACTCATGACTGAGCCAAGGACAGTTTGGGTGCATGTCAAATTTCTACATAACTTTCAATTTTTTTTTGTGGCACACAGCTACCAAATGGATTCAGAAGACTTAAAATAAATCACACAAGTCTTAAGCACTTGATATGATATTTTGTGGTGCTTTTGTGTACTTTTAAAGCTTCAGTTCCCATTCATTTTAACTGCATACAAAAGCATGAAAAACATTTACATTTTCTGCTTTTTGTATTCTATAGAAGATAATCAGGTAGTTAATCAGGTAGTTCATCACAGAAATGTCATTGTTGGGTGAACCATTCCTTTGAAAATAAAAACAATGAAAGTTATCTGATGTAACACTAAAATATCTGTTGCGTCCTGAGGTTTTAAAGCATACCAAGTCTAACCTTTGTAAAACAGAACAGAAGTGAAGTTCAAAGTAGCTCAGATTAAGGGAGTTATTACCTCCAGGGCCATAGCTGTCAAATATCAATCAAGTGCTTCAGAATGGTTTGTACATGCAACTTAAAATCTCTCAAAACAATCTCTGAAAAGTTTTGCCAAAGGAACAGTCAGGATAATCAAATTGTATACTCACTTTCTACAGACAAGTTGTTATAAAATGCTCTGATAAACCTACTTTTGGTCAAAAGCCTATTATTACAAACTTGCTCAAACTTCATCTTTGAAATGCCGAGGGAATTAGCCTCTTACCCTATTCAGCCTTCTGCTTTGGCTCAGCAGGCAGGGAAAGGTCACAACAGGTGTCCCATGCTGTCCCCTTTTAAGAGTGCTTGGCTGTGTTCCATGGTTACCCCAGTGAATGCCACGCACCATTTCCACTCTTCAATCAAACACTGCAGGTCTTTTCCTCTACAGCTTTTGTCCAGTTCCCGTCTAACCAGGGTTAGAGCAGGGCAGTCCGTGTCCCGAGTGGTTGCTATTTTTAACACTAAGGAACTTAGCACCTGGTGGTCCTGGCTTGACCATATAGGTACGTAACAAAGTAGAACTACTTTTTGTGTTTTTATAGAGTTTGAATATCCAAAATGTACCATTGTTATGTTCGGTTTAAAGGGATGGTTGAACCCTTTTAGTACGCTGTCTCAGGTTAGGAGGGAAGCAGATTGTG
The DNA here is from genome assembly GCA_037043235.1 of Rhodeus uyekii. Classification (NCBI taxonomy): domain Eukaryota; kingdom Metazoa; phylum Chordata; class Actinopteri; order Cypriniformes; family Acheilognathidae; genus Rhodeus; species Rhodeus uyekii. The sequence continues at coordinate 826,001 of JAWRVZ010000018.1, read as the reverse complement.
TCTGTGATGGGTTGAAGACTAACATGTCGAATTTATTTCATTTTAAGTCAAGTAGTTTTATTTTCTGTCATCTCATTAAGAAAAAGACTGAAACGGTCATGAAACTATCATACTGACATCCATCTGGAGCCACAGCGCAAGATGTAACAATGACAGTTGGTCATAAGATGCCACAGTAAATTATTTAAAAAAAAGTGTATGCACAGGATAATGATGTGACAGAGTAATAGACGAAAGCGTAACGCTTTGCATTCAACAAAATGGATAATATTTTTGTTGTCGACCTTCTGTAAAGGTATTGTGTGGTGTCTATATATGCGATATATGATGTGCATGTGTATGAATACTTATTTTGGTTACATTTAAAACCAAGCATACTAGTTATATGCCAGGATATTTTAAAATGGCGACTAGAGACAGGATGGATATAGACAAATTCTAACACACAGATGTTTGTTTTCTTGGAATTTTGCAGTTTTGACAGCGAACAAAAAGAGAGAATAGTTTCAAATGTTTGCTCATTTCGCTGGTTTTCTGTAACGCGAAAAATAACGCAACGGACAATTCTATGACAAACCCCAAAATCCATTAATTTGTTATTTAATGTGTTGAACACTGTATTATAGACGTAAATGGGGAGAAAACGAATAGTTAGCGATAACAACGCGTTCCAATCTTTTAAAATTGTGTTATACGAACACGTTTTTATGATAAAACTGGCTAGTAACAGATCTTATCGATGGTCAACAGCATCTGTGTGAGGATTTAATATGCTTGGATGGACGGGAAAGCTTAGCAATCGTACCGTATGTTGGCACAAAGGGAAAATTCCACCACTCATTAAAGCAGTGTGATTCTCTGCAACCGGCAGGTACCGATACGGCCATTCAAGAATTCCATCACACAAAGGAAGATTGCGAGGATTTGTAGGATATTAGGGTTAAATGGTGCTCCTAACAGCGAGCGATATTGCTTCAACATTTCCGGAGACGCTTCACCACAAGGGTTAAAAACCATACTACGCATACACTCCTATCAGCATGCCTCGCCATTTTCCAGCTTTATTTCCCCCCGCTTCCATGCTTCCTGCTCCGCCGTCCCCTCCTGAACGCTGATCAGAGAGGTATTTTCAGGCGGAGGACGAGACACAGAACACATAAAAGCAACACAAATAAAAGGTCATTGTTTGAGGGCTTACCGGAGCCGAGGCAGGAAAGGGCCCGAACCAGTCAGTAACTATCGACCACGTGCGGGTGCTGGACCTGGAAGACGGAGAACAACAAAGACAGTTTGTGACAAAGCTGACACGCTGTAGTCTTGGAAGAGTAAAATCAATTGTGACATTTTTCATTTATTTGTAAATGCCTCTTTGGCGGCAGACTCACTCGAAACGACAGTCTGGCTCTTACGGAATAGGAGAGGTGAGAGTAAAATAGAAGAATCCTGACAGTTGCCTTAATGAGATTCCGCATTAGGGCCAGGCTCACACACTTTTCCCTCAGCCAGGAGCACGCCCTTCACTTTCAATCTCACACACAAGTAATTTGGGAAACGTTAACCCTATAAAAAAACTAAATCCAGACAGCATTGCTGATACTTTTCTCACCATCCAGGATTTAATGCGAGACAAGAGTTTTAAATGGTTTGCATTGATGCTGATGAACTGAAATAGATGTGTTTGAATATCAAATCAAACACTTGCAAAGTATATTTGATTTAAAAAATTGATGCAAAAGTTCGGGTTTGATATTTTAAGCATACAGACACACTAACTTAAATATCAGCATGCATTATTACCTGCCTGCAAATACAAAAGCTGTGAACTTGACATTTCTTTATAGGGAACAATTTTATATACAGTGTTTACATATGAAAATACTGTTTAATACTACTAATAATCTACTCACTGTCTAATTGACCTATTTTTTAGTACTAAAGCAATTCATTTTAGAAACATGTATTAGTATTACAATCACTGCAATTGTTTTCATTGGTTTTAGTAGAAATGTGTATTTAGAAAGTAGAAACTTAGTAAATTTCAAAACAATGACTTAAAATCATAACCAAGTTAACTTGCTCAATTTAATCATAATCACAATACGAAATATTGAAGGCCTACTTATTGTTCTGGGGTTTCAATGACACATTTTCTTTAAATTTACATTTGGAATGCCTTGTTTATGTAAATACTAGAATTATTAGCAAATTATTAAAACCAAAGAATTTTTTTTTTTACTCTGAATGTTAAAGGGAAATTACCATTTTTGAATCACAGATTAAAATGAAAGTTATAAATATCACATTATTTGTCTAAAGGTTTTACTAATGAGATAGAATAAAGAAGAGATTGCAATGACCCAGTGAATAATCAACTCATCTAAACCTAGTCATATTTCTCTCCATACATCCATCTTCATAACTGAAAGTAAAACACCCCTACCCATCAGTGTGTTGAATAAATCCCTCCTGCAACAGATAACGTAAACTACTTCACATGAGAATTGAGAAGTTCATTGAGGGATTTCATTATAAAGACCTGTAATAATGTATAATCATAAGTTTAATGACTCTGGAATAACTTGATCTTAGAGGAAAATTTCACTCAATTATTCTATATTTATTATTCCCTAAAACCTTAACAGAAGTTTTTTTTTTTTTTCATGCTGCTTAATGTTTACTTTTGATCAATTTAATATGTCCCCAAATTGACCCTATACTTTTAAATGGTAGTGGATAAGCTAAAGGTTCTTTGTCAATGTTTATGAGTGCACTAGCATATTAGCAATTAGCATATTAGCTTTGAGGCTATAAGACCTGTCTTAATTGAATGGAGACTTTAACGTAAATCACTAGTGCTTAAAGGTTATAACTATTTATTTTTCTCTTTTGCTTTTTACTCTTCAGCGGAGCACACAAAAAAGGATTAAAGAGTGTACTAGATCTTTTAGAAACATCTCCCTTTTCTCTTAGATTGCTGTGATGTACTGGCATAAATAAAAACAGACGGTTATTTTAAGAAACTCCTGTGGCTGAGCGCTGCAGCATTATGTCAAAGACCCAGTCACATTTACTATCCGTCTCTATCTGATTAGCATTTCAACTCAGTTGTCAGGTTTCCTTGATATGCATTATGATTTGTGGGTCAGGAGTATTTCTTATAGCAAAGAACATAAGAACAGTTATGATACAGTCATGTGCAATCTGAGTTTTAGTAAATGCAAATTTCCTAGTAAAATATTGGACATTAACGCACTCATAACGCATTTAACACTGGGAAGATAATTAGTTAAGTTTTTATAAATTCTACTAAACTACATATCTCAGCTGATAATGATAGCTGATTAGTCTGTATGATTTGGGCCGATTTTTGAAAAGAAAAAAAAAATCTCCAAAAAATGCTGCAAACTATATAGAGAACCATCTCATTTGATAAACTATAACACTAGTTGCAAGTAACAACTGAGGTATTATATTAAACTTATTTATTTTCAGATATAATAATACCTTTACCTTATAATAATAACCTTTGTATACATATCAGTTGCCCAAGAGGGAGTTTTAATTAGCAATTTTCTTCATGGCAAATTTATTCCAACATTTAAAAATAATTAACAGTAAATAACCTCTTCTTTCGTGTTTTATAGCCAACTAACAACATAACATTGGATAACATTTCTGAGGTAAATGCAAAGTAAAGTCTATGATAAGACAAGACTGTTTTATTGACATCTTTCCACAATTGAAACTCAATGAGTACAGGACACATTATGTGGATTTTAGTAAGTTTTACTGAATCTTTTAACATACCTTCTGATGTTCATGCATTTTTTGAGGTGTTAATTTGTCTTAAAGTAGAAAAAAGGACTCACGCTCCTTGCTTCTGCTTGAACTGAGGCGATGCAGTGATCAGTCATGTCACATTTGTTTCTTTTTAGAAGTAACTGGTACAGGGCTATTTGCAATTACTGGATGAGAGGCGTGCTACAAATGTTTGTTGCTGGGGAAAAAACCACAGACATGGCAACCCTGGCTTGAACTACAGGTTATTTGTAGGGTCAAATATAGCCAGCTTTTATGCAGCTTTTTTTTCCTCTCGTTAATTGTTTATTGAGTATTTCCGCAGAAGATCATTTGTAACTACACTTTTTTTATGGCAAACAAATAAATCTTACATCCTAACAAAGTATTAAAAATGGCATAAGGAAATAATTAACATAATATCTTAAAAGATACGTTAATAAGGGAAGAAAAACAACCAACCTCACCCAAAAACACAAATGGTGTTCCAGTCAACTCTGTCGTTCACGTTTTATGAGTTGGAACTTCCTTTTAAGCATAACTCATGTGAAACAAAATGTTGCTGTACCAGTGTAAGTCTCAAATGGTCTGCAGAATGCAATTAATATAGGATCTGGTTCAAAACAATTGGAATAATTAAGCCATAAAGCACTTTAAAGTAAATAAAATGTCTTGCATTAATAGAACACCCATAGACAAGTTCAAGTCTGTATTACCAATATTTGAATAGGAATTTACGCAGCAAGTTACTCTTCCCAGGCAGATTTAATTTTCTCAATAAAAGGGATTTTCACCAGTTCTAAAGCCTTGTAGAGAAAGGAGATTGCATGGACCATTAGATGGTATAACTTTCCTAAAATGTTATGGTCCTTCCAAAATTGCATCAATATACATAGGTGTGGTGACATAATTAGGAACGTAAGACTTCACAAAGTCTCTAATTTAAAAGTAGCTAAATAAATTAATAGATGGGGTTTTTTTTTCCTCACAGATGTTGAAAGGAAGCAAATTTTCCATTCAATTACAAATCCCCTACATTTTGTAACCCTACATTTTTCCAAACCTCAAATGCACTTTGTAATATCAGAGTGTAATAGGAGTTGTTAACCGGTATATAGAGCAAAAATGACATTTTTATGAATTTAAAATGTCTAACTGTTGTTTCCAAATACAAAGAGAATTATGAATAACAGGGTTGTGTATAAAGTGAGATATAAATAACTTTGGGTGATAAAAGTATTGCATTTTAATTGAATATGAGAGGCATTCCTCCTGTCCAAACACCAAACAACTCTCCCCTATCAGAGTAAAAAAAAACATTTTCCTTCTTGATTTTGGCAAACATACAGGAATGTACAAATATTGTGGCAGAAATGTCATCTTAATGGCATTTTGCCAACTCAGAAGAAAAATGGGAAGCATTGATCGGAATTAAAGTTTAAACAACAGGGGTTGAAAATAAGCCTCAACTAAATTGGAAAATGTTGGCAAATCTATAACCACGTGAATTGTTCTGAAGCAATGGTAGAGGGCAAGTGATGATGCCAAGAAGATTTTGATTGTAACTGGCATCAACACTTGTCCCAATTAATTTTATTTGCTGCAAATGCACAATAGAAATTAATCAAATTAAGGATATTTGGAATGCTGCTATTATATATTATATGCTATTATTATATTATAACTTACTCCAAATTTAACACAGGAGATTTTTTTACACACAGTATAAATAGCTGTCAGACAGATTTTTCCATACCCTTTATATTGTCAGGATTTAATCAGACCAAATTTGTTAAAATTTGAAAAAAAGAAAATTCTGCCAATAGTGAAAACAACATCTTGATATGATTTGTTGGCCAATACATCAAATTTCTAATTTGAGAGATGTCATGATACAGACAGAAGATTGTTAAACAGATTTTATACAAAAGAGGAGTCAAACAACTGGCAGTATGAGGCGGTGAGGAACGGTGACCACAGAGATACAGTAATGATAGCATGGAATGTCTTACCTGAGAGCAGATCCGAAGGGCTGGAGAACATATAATGGCTGGAAGAAGACATGAGGAAATTCCAGGCAGCCTTTTAGGTCACCAGTAGCTTTCCATAAACAGATGAGTCAAAAACATTGAACATTACGACCAAACATTAAATGAGGGGTTGGGGAGTACTTAAATGCAGTGGAGCATTGATGAGTGATGTCAGGTGTGAATTATTAGAAATCGTGTGTAGGTAATGAGCAGGGAGGATCATGGGAAATGTAGTGTTTAGTAATACAATCAAGTCACCTTTATTTACATAGCCCTTTTTACAATAGAATAGAATTGTTTCAAAGCAGCTTTATAGAGATAACATGAAAATAATGCCAAAAAGTTTGTTTTGGCTTTACAGCAACTTTATAAGCTTTTATAATAATATTGATGAATATTAAGTTTTAAGTGTCCCCAACTAAGCAAGCCAGAGGCAATAGTGGCAAGAAACTAAAACTCCAGGAGGTGACAGAAAGAAGAAGAAGAAAACTCCTCTGGCCAACAAAAAAACTTTTTATGATTATGATATAGACAGCATTTCAGGTCAGAAGTCAGATTGACATTGGGACACACACAATATGTAATCCAGTTCCGTCTGGTTGAAGATTGGATTCATGAGGCCTTCACAGGGGAGGGTCTAGAAGAGTCACAGTCACTGCAGACACTTCAGGGTTGTGTTGTGGTCGTGTCCAGGCAGGTCCTTTATCTGATCTGGATACAGCCCGGATCCGGCTGACTACGGTAATCTCGGGATAAGCAGAGTCTAATATCAGCATAGATGCTGTTCTTCTTAATAAATGATTAGAATCTCTGTTTTTTTCATAATTAAGTACAGTAAAACCTCAGTTTACGAGTTTAATTCGTTCCAAGAGTGAGCTCGTAACCCAAAATTCTCATACACCAAAACAATTTTCCCCATAAGAATGCACTAAAAATCAATCGATTCGTTCCACACGACCATAAATGTTTTTAAATATTTCTTTTAGTTTTACCCTATTGATTACAGTTAAAATTATAACCATTAAGATCTCGTACAAAATACTAATTCATAATTGACAATTAAATTCTAAAAATACTTGACAATTTACTGTAACGCGCACTTCAGCTTGAAGGAGGTGAGAGGAGGGGGGGGGGGGGAGGTGTTACTGTCAGCAAGGGAAAACACAAAACCCGGATTCAAGTGCAAATGAGTGAATTTATTATAATACTGCAGAAAAAAAAACAATGTCCGGTCAATAGCTGGCAGTGGAGCAGGTTTTCAATGGGCTGAAGTGCAGATGAGGTGAAGTGATAATCCAGAGTGAAGGTCGTGGAACATGGAACACAGGAGACAGGAACACGGAGATCCAAAAACAGCGTGGGCATAACAGAGACAACGACTCGATAACACAGGAGTGTAGAGAAGTGAACTAAATAGGCAGATGAGATGAGAATCAGGTGTGTGAGATCAGGCAGTATTCAGTGACCACGCCCCCACTCACACACACATACACACAGGCAGAACTAGGAGATAATGAGTTCATGAACTGTGACAGTTACTGCTTAGAGGGAGGATTTCGTACCTTCTTTCTATATGCTGTACTGTACGTATATATTTCACTACGTGGACATTAGCAATCACAATTAATATTAACAACATGAGGTAAAACTGCTGAACAAGTTAAGAGGTGAGAAAGGGGTTGGGACTGCTGTCGTTAGGATATTTCCAGTAAAAAATGGTCCGTTTCGTCAGGGGGAGAAGAAATATAGAGCTGAGTATCATCAGTGTAACATGAAAAGCTAATTGCCATGCTTCCTAATGACATCTCCCAAAGATAGCATTTACAGGGTGAAAAGCAAAGGTTCTAGTATTGAGCCTTGAGGTATTACATACTGAAATTGTGATCTATATGACAACTCTTCATTTACTGCTACAAACTGATAAAAGTCAGATAAGTATGAGTTGAACCATGCCAATTCAATTCCACTAATGCCAACATAATTTCAGAGTCTATTCAAAATAATTTTGTGTTTGATAGTATCAAATCCAGCACTAAGTTCCAGTAACACTAACAGAGAGATATAACCAAAATCAGAGAGAGCAGAGACTGCTAAGTATCTAATCAGTCCTGTGAACAGGAAGGGGGCCAGAGCATATTCAAATGTCTGATATCGTACTTGTGAGCTCACACACCTCTTTAATGTTAATTTTAGTGATCTCCGCCTGGCAAAGTTGGATATCACTAGTGCTGACGTGAATAACACACTTAAATTATTTACGATTAGCATTAGTCTGCAATTTTTAAGTTTGCTTTGATATCAGGCACTCTGGCTCCCACCAAACATGTAACTATGGTAGCTGGAGTCTTCTGTGTAATAGAATTGCCAATGACTAGGGCACTTTCAACAGGTTACTCAGTGGGTGAGTGGAGTGGACTTTTTGTGCAAAACTTGGAGCATAGACAAAAAGAACCAAAGGAACCACAACCATATGTAAACAACTCAAGACAGGGACTGAAGGAAACACAGCGTTTAAATACACAAGCGAGAACTTAGAGAATTAGACACAGCTGAAAAGACTAGCAATGTGATTTCTGACACGACAGCTAGCCAGTGGACAAAGACATGACTGATTGCATGCTACAAATGTTGAAATAAGGCCTATCAGTTAGATTTGTAATCAACAATTAAAATGGAGAAAATAGAGATTCTATGGGGTTTTTCCAGCACTATATAAAGACTTGCTATAAAAGATTACTAACAGAGTTGTGGAGGTTAACAAAAGGGTAGAAAAATAATGTTGTAATAGATAGTAGCTCAGGGTTTGATCAATTTGTCTTCAATGTCTCTTTGGACAGTGGTAAACACTTCTCTCCTTTCTTTACCTTTGTAGTTCTAGTTGAACATGAAGTGGATTTACTTGCAAGCTGCATGCAACGTGAGAGTCTGAGGTCAAACTCTCTCCTTCTACTCCTCTGGTGAGGTCACAGCAGCCCGACTTTTCTACTGATGCGCCTGACCATTGGAGCAACCATCTATAATCTAAAGAACTTTGGAAAGAGACCAAAACCTGTCAGTACGACACTGTGCTTGAAGCTCTACAACTGAGGATGCTATATGGGGAACAACCTGAGGATATTTTAAAAAGACCTGACAATACTTTTTTATTTGTAGCTGGTCTTTGTTTTAATAGATATAAAAAATAATAATAATAATGTTCCTGATTTTTTGTTTTATTTGTATGTGTATGTCAAATATAATTTGCTTTGGCATTAATTTTATGCTGTGAATCATTTTTGTATGAATAGTATTAAATCAGTTTTGCCAGGAGTTAATTAGTTTATATTTCAAACATATATGTAAGTTAATGTAATTGTACATAGGTTTGATAATATAATTTATAATGTCAAAATGTATTAAATTAAATATTTGTATTAATCATATAAGACTTTTGGACTTTAGTCAGTCATAAAGTCAGCATGAAGAGATAGTTGCAATAGTCCTTTCTTTTAGTGATATTAGTGCAGGAATTAACTGGATATAAAAGGTAATAATTGGATCATTGTGGTTTGCTATTGCTGTGATTTTGTGTGAGACAGGATGACCCTCTCTCGTGCCAGTAAACACCATCAGAGAAGAGACAAGATGAAATAAGTTATTTTTATTAAAGATTATGAGGGCAAATTTGTAAATATTTATAATAAATACTGCAATATTCAGTAACACTTTATTTGGTTGCACTTTATTTTACAGTACGAGTACTTCCGGTCACGTGTCTGTCATGTCTCTGTTTATATCTTGGTTCCTCCTGCTTGCTCCAAGTGTTTCTCCAGTCACTTGCATCGTCAACAGTCACCTCATTAGACTTGTCAGCTGTGTCTCATACCCTCATTTCACCCTTGTGTATAACAACCCTGTGTTTTCATTTTGTCTTGGTCCATCAATGTTGTATGTTCATGCGTTGTGTTTCAACCTGAGTCTCATCCCGTTGGACTATATGAAAGTTTTGCACACGATGTGCCTTTTTGTTTGTAGTGCTCGTTTGAGTTTGTTTTTTAGGGATATTTAAGTTTATTCCTTTTGCATCCGTGCCTTAATCATCCTCCAACACAAGCCTAACAATTAAAGTGCACTTAACCAATAAAGTACTGGTAATACACTCACCTAAAGGATTATTAGGAACACCTATTCAATTTAATGAATGCAATTAGCTAATCAACCAATCACATGGCAGTTGCTTCATTGCATTTAGGGGTGTGGTCCTGGTCAAGACAATCTCCCGAACTCCAACTGTCTCACCAAAATTGGACAGTTGAAGACTGAAAAAATGTTGCCTGGTCTGATGAGTCTCGATTTCTGTTGAGACATTCAAATGATAAGAATTTGGTGTAAATAGAATGAGAACATAGATCCATCATGCCTTGTTACCACTGTGCAGGCTGGTGATGGTGGTGTAATGGTTTTGGGAATGTTTTCTTGGCACACTTTAGGCCCCTTAGTGCCAATTGGGCACCGTTTAAATGTCATGTTAAGTCAATATAGAATCACATTTCTTAAATACAGCATAATACTCTAAATTAGTATTATTGTAACAAATGTATATGATATATTTTTTTTAAATATAAACATATAACAGGTTTAGGTTTGGTTTAGGGGTAGACTTATAGTTATTACCAGTTATTGTAATTGCTATACAAAGTACATAAGTACCTAGAAGTACATAAGTAGTATTTGCATGTGGAACAGGACTGTAAATTAAAATGCTTCCTTTTATATTACAATGCCCTTGTTACACGCAGTTATTGTAGTACTCATTTTATATATATATATATATATATATATATATATATATATATATAATCACATGAAACTCTCCCTAAATCAAACCCCAATCCTATAGTAAGTACAAGAAGTTAAAATATTATTACTCAATACGTAAATGAATAATTTCACTGTAACACAGATAACTTAAAATAAAGTGTAACTCAATATTCCATAGAAAAAATATGAGTAGTCAATTTTGAGTTAATGATGATTTTACGTATTAATTTATCGATCTGAGCTCACTATTAAAACAACAATGAGACAAAATGATCCTCCATTGTCTCTGAAATTCATGTGTAAAGCACATTCAGGCTAGCCCAGTGACTCTCCTGAGACTCTGCTCTGACCCCTCTCTCACTCTTTTTACCTCACTGTCACAACTGACAGGTTTCTCCTCTTTCCAAGCAGCAAAACAGTGACACTGACTCTGTCCTGTCAATTATTTATGTCTAAGTGCCCAGCCTGGAGTCGTATGCCCTCTCCTCTCATCGCACACTGTCTGGGCTTCAGGCTCTGCGAGATCCCTCCATTCCATTCAGCCTTCTGCACTTTGGCTGATAAAATTCAGTCTTTATTTTTGAGATGCTTTAACACAATATTTTGTTCTTTACAATGAATTTGTCAGGATTTCTTAGATATGATCTTCTTGGGCATGTTCCTAAAATCTTACTAAGTGTGTTTGCATTCATCTAAACATTAATGATGACTGCAAAGAGCAGTTAACAAAGGAATCAATAACTGAAATAGCTGATCCATCTAAGTGTCCATCTAAGATAACTGTCATAACGGCAAATGCAATATAAACAAAAACTATTGCACGCACCTTTAATGACATTATCAAAGTAAATATGTCAGTGAATGAGATCATATGAACACTTAAATCACAGCTAAAATCCAATCTGCATTACATATGTTGTGAATCCCGTTGGACTTTTCATAGGGTTTTGCACAATATGTGCCCTTTTTGTTTGTAGTTCCAAGTGTTCTTTTGAGTTTCAATATTAAAGTTTCTTTTAGTTCATCCTGTGTCCCTGAGCCTTCATCATCCTCAACAAGTGTAGTGCAAAAATTGCAACTGACTTAAGCAGAAATACTGTAGAATTCACGTTTGAAAGTAATACAAAAGCAAATAAATAATCATGTTTTATAGCTAAGGTTCCCTTTCTGGGAACTCGAGCTGTGTCGAAGCACTAGGGGAAATAGCCTTGCGTGAGTCACGTGAAGATCTATGCAACCAATGAGAAACGAACGCGTGTGAATGCGTCACTGCCGGCCGCAGCCGGTGACGTCATGAGGCAGAGCATAAAGCGCGTCTGAAACCGGGGCGCGTCAGCTCTGAATGCCTTCAGCGTGCTGTGTCTGTGTGAGAGTGATTTTGAGTTGAGATAGCTAAAAATCATCAGAATGAGTGTGAAAATGTGGCGAATGAACAGAGGTTCACACCGTGTGTTTATCCTTGCCCACGTTTCATAACGGGCAGGGATACACATGTTATGTGTGTAATCTGTTTGGGAGTGGAGCATGCACGGTCGGCACTTGAGAGTGCCGGTTGTAAGGACTGCGAGAGGTTCTATCTGCATGCTCACTGTGGTACAGTGGATAGTGTGTTTGCCTATCATGCGGTAGACCGGGGTTCGGAGCCCCGGTGGGATGAACTTTTTCATTGCATGATCTCCGCTCCCGCCTGGCGGTCTGTAACGAGGCCGCCTAGGCTAGTGTTCCCCGCGATTCGGGACCTGCAGTAGCCGAGGCTTTGTGGCGCTCTCGGTCCTGGGGATCACAAATGGATCTCGCTGAGGCTGCTGGGGTGGGTCCGTCCTTACCTCAGCCTTCACGAGATCAAGCGGGTCCCAGTCACGAGCACTCTGAGTGAGATGCCCGTGCTGTGACTCCAACACTAGCTCTATCAAGTTCAGAGAGTGAGATCGATTTAGCTAGTGTTGACCCGGTCGAGGAGGATTCGCCACTCTCCTCGCCGGCGTTTGAGGAGCTTGTTGAGGTTGTGGCGCGAGCGGTCTCTCGTCTGGGGCTTGATTGGCCAGCAGAGACCAGAAGGGCTCGTCCTAAGTATGTTAGACGAGCGTTATCTTCTGACTCGCGTCATTTCCCCGCGCCGAGCAATGCCTTTCATACTTGATTTACATGCCGAGGTATCTAGATCTTGGGGAAGGCCAGCCTCCGAGAAAATTTATACACGTAATATTACGATGTATAATAATCTAGTGGGGCTCAAGATCATTGATATGGAGGGTTGAAGAAAGTGGATGAGGGCGAGTTACCTCGTCCCTCAGTCCGCGTCCTCCATTAAAATTCTGGCGCTCCCCTCCAAGCCGATGCGCGTCACATCGTCTTTGGTGGGGAAAGCATACTCCGCATCGAGTCATGCCACAGCGTGTCTGCACGGCACGACACTGCTGCAGGCATATCAGGCGGAGTTGCTTGGGGACCTCAACGAGGGCGGCGGTATCGGTCCGGAGGCAGTGGCAGAGCTGCGCCGGACCGTGGATCTGTCTCTTTGGGCCACTAGGGAGATGGCCTACTCTGTCGGCCGCTTCATGGCAGCTCTGGTGGCTACGGAGAGACACCTTTTTGGCTCAATTTGTCAGCTATGAAAGATAGGACAAATTTGTTTTGCTGGACGCTCCTCTGTCCCCTTCGGGCTTGCTCGGCGACGCCGTAAAAAGCGTTGTCGACAAGTTTCAGGAGGCTGCACGACAGCAGGTGTCGTTCAGTAAAGTTATTCCCCGCCGCCCTCCACGTGAGACCGCCAGTCAAGGGAGGTCTCAAAGCTCTTCACACAGGGCCGCTCAAAAACGAAGTGTCGCCACCCGTCTTCCTCCGGTTAATCCCGGGGGGTCGGGTCGACAGGCTCAAGCCTCTGGCAAGAGGGGCGATCTGAGGGTTGTCCTGAGCGCTAAGAAGGCTAAGAGCAAGCGGCCCTGACGCCAAGCCGCAACAAGGTGGTGTATCCCTGGAGCAGCTGACCAGTCAGCCCGCCATGGGAAAACCACCCCCTCCGAGGAGGGTCCTAGAGCACTCCACCCGGGAATCCGGAAATCCCGGCCCAGTGGTGGACATGCTATCAGCACCAGAGGCCAGCCCCGGGAGGCTGGTTCCCCTAGTAGAGTTCCGGGATGCGTGGTCACGGCTACCCGGTATCTCTCAGTGGGTCCTGCGCACGGTCACCTTAGGGTACACCATTCAGTTCGGGGTCTTACCACCCCGGGTCTCGGGGGTCCTACAGTCTGCTGTAGGCCCTCAGCAGGCTCTGGTCATGGAACAAGAAGTAGACACTCTGCTGGCGAAAGGGGCCATCGGGTATGGACCCCTCGTGAACAGCAAGTCCGGGCTTTTCAGCTGTTACTTCATAGTTCCGAAGGGAGGATGGAAGGTTGCGGCTCATTCTGGATTTTTGTCTCTTAAATTGATGCGAAGAGATGCGACGCTCAGGCGGATCGTAGTACAGATTAGGTCCTATAACGGGTCCGGCACGATCGACATCAGAGACATATAAATCCCTCATTCCCATCCTTCCACAACAGGAAGTTCCTGTGGTTCGCCTTCAGGGGGGAAGGCGTACCAGTATCAGTGCTTCCGTGTTTGGTCCGGCTGCTCTAAGCTCATCTGTACTTGCAAGGGCAGCACAACATCGAGGTGTTGTGCCCGCACACAGAGGAGCTGGGGTTAGGACTAAGACCAGGGGTTCTCCCTGAGGGGTACCCGCTTCGCAATCAAGGTCACGGGGCGATGCCCACGCACCCTGAGCATGCGGAAGAACTCCTGGTTCTCGTCGATGCTTACGGCGGAACACCAAGAAGAGTGTACTTTCTCCCACTCAGAGAACCACTTTCTTGGGAGTCATTTGGGACTCAGTGGCCATGTCTGCTCGGTTCCTCCCCGAGAGCATCCAGGCCGTTCGTTGAGCTGTTAAGCGACGAGTGACACTCTTACGCTGAACACCAAGAAGAGTGTTATTTCTCCCACGTAGAGAACCACTTTCTTGGGAGTCTTTGGGACTCAGTGGCTATGTTGGCTCGGCTCTTCCCCGAGCGCATTCAAGCCTTCGTTCAGCCGTCAAGAGTATCGAGGGGCAGCCACTCACGTGAGACACTCTGAGGTGTTAGGGTCCATGCAGCGGCTCCAGCGATTATTCCATGGGGCCGACTGTGTGCGAGACCCCTGCAGTGGTGGCTGAAAACCAGGGGTTCTCCCCGAGGGCTGGAACCCTTGGTCCCCTTATTTGGAGCAGATTTGGGACAGATACGGCAGGCACAGGTCTCCTGTTTGCCTCCGTAAGAATTTCTCTGCCCTCTGTGGCTTTCGTTTAACATCCAGGGCCTCTGGGGCGGGTTGTTATGGTACAGGCGTGGCCGAGGCTACGCCTGTACGCTTTTTCCTCCCATCACTCTGCTCCCGGGAGTTCTGGGAAACTGTGGGTCTGGCCCCTGAGGGGGCCCAGCTCATAGAGGCCGGTCTCTCAGCCGAGGTTGTTGAGACCATCCTTCAGTCCAGAGCTCCCTCCACGAGGAGACTCTACGCCCTGAAGTGGAAGCTCTTCACTTCTTGGTGTAGTGAAAGGCAGGTGAACCCAGTAACCTGTCAAGTTGGCAAAGTACTGGAGTTCCTGCAAGAAAGATTTGTGGCAGGGCTGTCCCCCTCCACCTTGAAGGTCTACGTGGCTGCTATAGCGGCTTGCCACGTACCTCTGGGTGGGGTACCCTTGGGCAGGGACCCCCTAGTCACTCGTTTCCTCCGTGGTACACTAAGGCTGAGACCTGCGGCACAGACCAGGGTGCCGGCTTGGGACTTGTCCGTGGTACTCCTAGGCCTGTCCCAGCCGCCCCTTGAACCTTTAGAGGAATCTCTATTAAGTACCTCTCTCTTTAGACCCTTCTTTTGCTGGCAATCGCCTCGCTCAAGAGGGTCGGGGATCTTCAGGCCCTCTTAGTGGCCCCTTCATGTCTTCAGTTTGCGCCCGGGATGGGAAAGGCATTTCTCCACCCGAGGCCAGGCTATATCCCCAAGGTTCCCACTGAGGTGGCTCGGTCTATCATGCTGCAGGCCTTCTGCCCTCCCCCATTTGATGATCATGAGCAGGAGCAAGAACAAGGTCTGTCCAGTGCGAGCACTGGACGCTTACGTCAAAGACTGCCACTTGGCGTAGGTTGGACCAACTGTTCGTTTGCGTTGGCTTTAGGACCCCTAAGGGGGCTCCAGCTTCTAAGCAAACACAAAGCAGGTGGATAGTCGAGGCTATCTGTCTAGCTTACGAGTCGGCCGGACATGCTTCTCCTTTGAGGGTCTGAGCCCACTCCACTAGGAGCATGGCAGCATCCAAGGCTCTCCTCTCCGGAGTCGCCTTGTCTGATGTTTGTGCTGCGGCCGGCTGGTCCTCACCGCACACATTCATGAGGTTCTACCAGCTAGACCTCGATGCCGCCCCGGGAACCAGGGTGCTCTCTCAGTGAGCTGGGACACACCCGGATGCTGACGTCGCTGAGGTGGCGTTGGCATAGCGTTCCCCTAGTGCTTCGACACAGCTCGAGTTCCCAGAAAGGGAACGTCTCGGGTTACGTATGTAACCCTGGTTCCCTGAGGGGAACGAGACGCTGTGTCTTGGCCTCAGCTCCTGGCGCCTCCGGGCCCGCTTCAGGCATTCATGGCTGACGCGCCCCGGTTTCAGACGCGCTTTATGCTCTGCCTCATGACGTCACCGGCTGCGGCCGGCAGTGACGCATTCACACGCGTTCGTTTCTCATTGGTTGCATAGATCTTCACGTGACTCACGCAAGGCTATTTCCCCTAGTGCTTCGACACAGCGTCTCGTTCCCCTCAGGGAACCAGGGTTACATACGTAACCCGAGACGTTAACACATCTTTTTTTATTGGAGATTATTTCTTAAATTTTCTTTTTATTTACTTAATGTAAAAAAGAACCAACAAACATCGATAGATAGATAGATAGATAGATAGATAGATAGATAGATAGATAGATAGATTAGATAGATAGATAGATAGATAGATAGATAGATAGATAGATAGATAGATAGATAGATAGATAGATAGATAGATAGATAGATAGATAGATAGATAGATAGATAGATAGATATTTTCTCACACCTGTGAGAGTAGTAATGGCCTTGTCATGGAATTGTAAAAGAAAAGCATTTATGAGAAAGGCTCTGGCTGGTACCCAAGTATCTGACTCAGCATCTACAGTGAGCTGCTCTTGTATTCTAATCTTTTAAACAAAGTGTAGAAACATTGTTCCTGAAAATGATCTTTTGTGCACTTTTTCAGTTTTTTACTTGTATTGCTCAATGGATATTGCCATAGAGAATAGTGCTGACATTGATTGAGGAAAAGTATTTGTTCCAAATATCTGATCCATTTTGGCACACTGTAAATCTTCCCCTTAAAAGCCATTATTCTGAAATATTTCCATCAGGGGCATGCCCATTACCTCCCACCCCTTTTCAGACAAAGTACATTCAGTTGAGTATAACAGCTATCTGCCTCATAAAAACACCATAGGCTTGCATTAGATATATAAACATACCCTGTTGGCCACCGTCGGTCAAACAAATCCATACACAGAACACAATAATGTTTATTTTATACACTTATCTATAATCACATTATTTCTCCATGAATTAAAAAATATATAATTTTATTAAAGAGGTAATTCACTGTCCAAAGACATTCCCAGTCTACTTCTATTGGATTGGCCAGACCAGAGTCAAATACGGAACTGCATAAGCAGGAAATACTTTTTGACAAACTTTAGTCTCAATAAATTCAACTTGTGTTGTTCCCAGGGCCATGGAAAGGGAATTATGGGCTGCCTGAAAAAAGAAAAGAAAAGATGTGGGCCCCCAAAGCCTTCCACTCATATCTAATACAGTAACGGTAGGTATATACGATTTGGGAATGGAGGCCCACATCTGGTGTTGTGTACCAAATAATGATTTATTACCAAAAAAAACCAAAAAAAAGTAAAGTAAATAAATGCAAATAAAGGTTATTGGCTAAAAAAAGGCAAACATTGCAAAAGTTAGTGTTAAAAGTAATAAACTGATAAAATAACAACAAAAGACAAGTTAATAAAATTATAAAACAAAAATGAAATATGAAATATATGTCAGGCAATATAATAGGCCCATAAAATATCTGAGATAAACAGCTGAGATAAATATTCAGAAAAAAAAGTAGTCAAGTCTAATATAAAACCAGTTTAATTTCTTATTTTCTTAATTTTTAAGAAGATAATGTGCTATTGTTTTATTAAATAAAGGCAATAAATGTATCCATCAAGAGCAGTGCTTCGTATTCGTAGTTCCTTGACAGTATTGTATCTTAAAAATATCACATCAGCAGCCGAATCATCAGTCTGTAATCCTTGTAATACGTATATCCATCTTTCTTCATGTTACAACCAGAAAACCAACAACAAATGACATAATACTGCAAAAAGATGGGGACTTTAAGCACATGATTGTTTGGCCAGTGCTCACTGATGAGATAACAGTACCGGCAAGAGGGCGGCTCTTACTATCTGTCCCATTCCTGCAAAAGTAAATCGGGCAGCGAAAAGATCCGGGCATGCCAATCCCATCATATTTACTCCCTAACTACAGTACACTAACCTCTCTTGTTAAAAATAAAAAAAAACTCATTGTGGTGGACAGTTACCCTGGCATCCATTTCCAATTCATGATGTATCTGGTACCCACATTTTTCCCAACATTTTCAGTCAGTCTCACTTACACTATAACTTCTTCAACTATTCTCGGAGCAACCTCAACTCTGATTCGTGCTGTTCACTAGCTGGGGTGGGACTTGGGATTTTATTGGGTCCCTCGGCTGTGCTGCTAACTGATCTGAAATAATTAATAACCACAGGACTAAATCATTTTTTTGGGAAGGGAGAGAGAGGAGATATTTTTGGAAAACATCCTTAACAAAATTGCATGTTTACTTTATATATTGTTACATTTACATTTACTTTACATATTTGACATTTTTACATTAATACCATTTTGCAACCATTGTAAAAAAACATAAAAAGATGGAAATCTTTGGAAATCTGTGAAATTACACTTTAAGTCTCTGGTTTTCACATTCAAAATGCAATTATATTATAAAATTACAAAACATTATACATTTGTAGCATACTTAAATGCATTTAATATGTGCATTTCATTCTAAAACCAACACTCAAATAGTTCTTATCCAGCAAAAATTCCGTAGCTCTTAGACAGTGTAAAAACAGTGATTTTTATATGAAGTACAACCATCTCACTTTCATCAAAGCCAAACATACAAAAGTTATTTGAAAAGTTCTCATAAAAGCATTCATTTAATCTCTAGCCAGGATTCACCATATGTCACACTTGATGATTTGTCAAAGGTTAGAAAACATTGGGAGGTTGCGGGGCGGCCACACCTAAAGATGCAGCCATTTCTCGTTCAGCCCGACCTTAACAAGGTGAGCAGAAAGCCTCCACACTGGTGCTTTACAGCCTCTGTGTCATTTCATCTGTCAGGCCACACAAGATCACAACACAATAAACTTGTCAACTTTCAAGAAATTACTGCAACCAAACTCATTCCCTCTCACTCAGTGAAAGAGAGGGTGACATTGGGTCTTTTATAAGACCATGTTGAGGTCAGAGAATCTACTGCTTCTACGTGTGGAATTAAGGTTTCTGGAGGCTCTTGATTTATGGCTGGATGGGTTCAAGGTTCTAGTTAAACTGCTGATTAAGGTAGCTTGAGAAAGACTGATTGAAATGCATTATGATTACACATGCTATGCAACGTGTCATAATTCTTAGCCTCAAGAATTACTCTGACACCTCACAGAACAATTATTTATTGATTGCAATTAAGAACAAGGTAATGAACTCTAAAATGATCTGCATCATTTTAGAGCACATTTCTTTGGGTGTAATGTACTACTAGAACATCTAGTGTGTGTTTTTTTCTTTTTACCACCTTAAATAGATAGCACACTAATTACTACCTTTTTATATAATTCACAATTTAATACTTTTTAATACTTAGGTTATGTCCTGTTTTATCTGTGTTTGAGTTTTAATATGGGTTGTTTTTTGCTCTGTTTTCTTAGTTTATTGTTCATTATTCCTACTCATTGCTGGATTATCATTTGCTCCTGTTGTTCACTTAGTTGATTGATTTGTTCAGTGTAATTAAGTATATGAATACACTGAACAAACTCTACTTTCTTCTCTTCATTGTCAGCTCTGTCAGGACCACTATCGTCAAAGATGTCTAACAATTAGCACACAGTTTGGATTTGGCAGTATGGTTCTAGAACAGGACCAACATAATGTAGTAAAATATCATTAATGTCCTTAATGACAATATTTTAATGTAACAACATAATTCAAGAAAAAAGTCTGATTTCAGAAGGCCAAATACTGACTGGACAGCAGGAGGAGCTGGGGATGGAAGGTAATTAGCTAACTAGAACATGATAATGCTATTGATAATATTGAACAGACCTTATATAGTGATGCTGTGATAGGTGTTGAATCCCTATAAATTCACATGGATCAGCTGAGAGTCAGCTGAAACGAGCGCGACTAACGTGACCTGCCAGAACTAACGCTACACTTGATTATCATGTTGGGTTTTTTGTTGGTTGTTCTGTTCATGTTCTTAGTTCTTAGTTCTTGGGTTCCTTGTAAGTAAACCTTTTAATTGGTTGTGATTAGAATCTGAACTGTACTTTACTTCACCCAACGGTGACAGATGAACTGATCAAAAATGAAGTAGATTAAAATTATCTTCCGCTCAACTACGGTGGCTATGCTTGTGCCCACCG
The DNA here is from genome assembly GCA_037043235.1 of Rhodeus uyekii. Taxonomy (NCBI): domain Eukaryota; kingdom Metazoa; phylum Chordata; class Actinopteri; order Cypriniformes; family Acheilognathidae; genus Rhodeus; species Rhodeus uyekii. The sequence continues at coordinate 805,520 of JAWRVZ010000018.1, read as the reverse complement.
ACGACGAGCCAGAGTCTGCCTCGAACAAAATGCCAAGTATGGACAGAGCAAAGCATCTTAGGAAGCTTAGCTTATAGAGATAATATTTTAGTAGGACATTAGAAATTCTGAATTAATTAATGCCCGTTTTTGGTGTACCTGAATTGACAGATGAAAACGCTAGGGAAAAGATGGATTTGATAAACCCCAAGAGGCGTATGTAGCCCTTCATGCTGTTCAGTGAACTGAGTCAACAGGCCATTTTTGCAGGCATATGAATTGGTGCCTGAGACCTATAGGCAGTAGCTTCAGAAAGGTGGGTTAAAGTCAAGCCAGATATAAAACTTTCAAGCCATCAGGAAATACTCTCTGATAAACGTTTGTGTGCATTGTTATTCTTTTCAAGATTTGAAGCAGGTAATGGCACCGGAGCTATTTAAGAATATTCTACCAAAACATATTGCAGTGCATCTGAGTGAGGAGTTAACTGAGGTTTGTGCAGCAATGGAAATGGCAGATAATTATGTCTCAGAATTTTTAGAATTATGCACCAAGGACCCTGGATAGCAGACAAGAAACGTATTCCTCCGAGGCAGTTTGAGGAAAGCATTAAGAAAGAAGGTAAGAATGAATGAGGAATCGGCAAGGTAGGAAGATAAGAATGAGTCCCAGGAGTTTATTAGATCCCCTAATCATGTTATTTATCATTACTGTAAAAAGCCTAGTTATATCAAGCCCTGGTGTCCCACCTTACAGAATCGTAGGATCTATTGATTATAGAATCTATTGTTGCTCATTGGTTTATAAGAGTTTTTTCTCATTGCGGAGGGCGAGTTGGAAGTTGTAGGAGTTGAAAGATGTGGTGGAATATTGTAGCGCGTGCTTGTAAACCAACCCAGAAAATTTTGTTTTTAGACCTACTGTGCTCTCTTTCCACTGGACTGGGGTCCTGCAATTCCTGTTTTTGTTGTTTGCTTTAAGGTATTCCATCGTGTTTACCTCTGTTGAGTTGGTGTTTAGCATGAGGAACTGGGTAACTTGAAGTTTGCAAACGAGATGTTGTTGAAATGTTAAAATGATACCACCTTGTTTCAGTATATGACAGCCTTTCAGAAGCTTGCCTCTCAAATGTGGTTGCATATTTTATTTAGTGCCTCATATTCAAAAGGCACTTTTTGAATTGTAATGACTATTTACATGTAGCTTGACTGGTTATTAATCTACCTGTAACAATGTGGTGCTGGTGTGCGATGCCGAAAACCACGAAGAGGAGAACAGGATCGAAATCAAAACTCATTTAATAATAAACAAAACAAAAGACTTTAAATACAAAACAAAAGCACATTTGTGCATAAACTGAACTGAAATAAAACTCTAACAAGAACCACAGCAGTTGAACAGATGACATTCACACACAACTAAACTCAACATTACAATAATAACAACTGACAAACACAAGGGAAATGCAAGAGTGATTTATACATAAGGGAATCACAGACACCTGGGAGACTAACGATTAAGTGATTACATGACAGGTGCAGGGAGTGAAACAATGACCCGATAGACAGGAAGTGAAACAATGGCAAGACTGACAGGAAGTGACAAAGAAGACCCAGACAGACAGGAACAAGTGTTACACTACCAAAATGTGAGCTGAGAAAGGGCCAGAATATTTTTTGGGGCATGAAGTTGGTCAGGGAGAGCTGATGCCTAGCCATTTTGGATCACCCCATTCCAAAAACCCCACTAAGAGTTAATGCTGGTGCTTGGGATGTTCCATGATAGCAGAACCTTTAACAAGGTTGTTGAAGAAGGGAGAACGCTATGTTTGGTCTGCCAAGGAATTTGGTTATATTAAGGCTGTACTAGCATGTCAGCTTGTTCTTGTTGCTCTGTATTTCAGAAAACTGTCTGTTGATGCCTGTGAGGTGGGAGGGGGAACTGTTTCTCTTCAACCAACTGGTTTTGAATATATTCCACTTTTGCTAAAGAGGCTGTGGTTCTGGTTTTGGCTGTTTGCCACTTTACAGTTTATGTATCTAGTCCACTGGGAGATCTGGTGGTGTATACAGACTTTAACCCATACATTTTCCTTTCCATGCCAAGTCTCAGTGTTTGTTCCATTGGAGTCTCTTTTTGCAGCCATTTAGCTTAGTCATCGGCCATGCAGCTAGTAGAGATAATGTTATGGCAGATAACATATCCAGGATGCCTGTACATTTTAAAGGCTAGAGAGGTTAGGAGGATAGGGGATATGGGTTGAGATTAAATGTCTCAGGACATAGGGTACAGTGATGATTACAGTACATTTTTTTAAATAATTGTTTTAATATACAGTATGTATATATATATATATATATATATATATATATATATATATATATATATATATATATATATATATATATATATATATATATATATATATATATATATATATATATATATATATATATATATATATATATATATATATATATATATATATATATACATATATATATAAGTTCAATTTAATCCTGTGATGGCAATTCTGAATGTTCTGTAGTCATTACTCCAGTCTTCAGTGTCACATGATCCTTCAAAAATCAATCAAATATGCTGTTTCTCCAAAATCAACAACAACAATGCATTTCATCCATTTATAAATGTTGAAAACAATTTGATTAATACAAAGTTAATAAATAGCAACAATAAAAAAAGTCTGATATTTATGTCTGATGTAATTATACCTACATTAATTCAGGAGGGTTTTAATATGTGTAACTGAGCATGTCATTAACACATAATTTTCAGCTCTTGTGAAAACCTAGACTTATAATGTATACACAAATGCTCAGTTAAATTTAATCCAAAATAATAAAGAAACAATATTCAAGTATGTCTGTCTTAAAAAAAATGTCTTTAATACATTTCTGTGTGAATGAAAAGATGTCCTTCATAATAAATGGAACAGGAATGCTTTTCTCTATAAGCCACATCACAATGAAGTCAATCTTTAAAATGTTTACCATTCATTAAAGCTTGGCTCTATGAAAGTTATATAAATGTGTGTGCATTTCCAAATTTCCGTACTGCACCATAAAGCTTTTATTAACTCATATTCCCTTTGGCTTCTATCTGTCTCTGTTAATATAAATATTTCCCATAATAAGTCCAGACTTGTCAAGAGTTGAGAACAAAACATTGGCTTTCATAGGGAGAAAATTGCTGAAGCATCAGCATGCAGGCTTTCGTTGAAGCATCAGGGCAGGATGCATCACATTGTTTTGTTCACAGCTTAGCCTCGAATACTAATTTCCCATCATCCCAGCTGAATGCACTCTGATCCCTGATCAGCTCGATGGTATTACGGTATTAACAAAGACAAACAGGTAGGAGGATCCAGTGGTAGATTACTGAGGTGTGTGGATTTTAGTCTATATATCTGTATCTATGTATAGTATCAACAGGTGATCCGTACTCAAGTGACTGGGAATGAGTGGGCGGAGCGTGGGAGTCTGGTGCAGGGAATGTGGCTAATCTATCTATCTATCTATCTATCTATCTATCTATCTATCTATCTATCTATCTATCTATCTATCTATCTATCTATCTATCTATCTATCTATCTATCTATCTATCTATCTATCTATCTATCTATCTATCTATCTATCTATCTATATATATATATATATATATATATATATATATATATATACACATATATATATATATATATATATATATATATATATATATATATATATATATATATATATATATATATATATATATATATCATCTATCTGTCTGTTAGTCACAGATTTTCAACCTGCTTTGATTAGTCTGTCTGTATGTCTGTTCATATTTCTATATTTCAATTAAAAAATGTTCATTTTAATGATGTAATAATGTTAATGTCTTTGTATTTAAATCAAATTTTTCTACACATATATTCAAAGAAATCTGTTGTTTGTTGGCCCATCTCTATATGTTTCACCATAGAAATTCCCCTTTTTACAGGTTAAACTGAAACCATTGCTTCTGCTCTCCATTGCACCATTCACTTTTCTCAACCCTTTGTCAAATAAATTTGCTGCTGCAATAAGATGACAATAAATATTGTCTTCCTCGGAAAAAAACCCTGCGCAGGCTCACCTCAATAAATGTATTGCACCCGTCATGTGTAAATCATCTCTTATCCCCTCGCTGATACCTGATCTTTCAGTCTTCGGTCTTGAAATGTCTTTCAAAAAGATTGCAGATAGGATATCCTCAGTATTCCTGGTCCAAGGAAGAGCTGTAACGGATGCCATCTGAGATTACATTTAGAGTGAGGGATGGGGCTTGTCTTGTTACCCTGTTTAATGGAAAACAATGAGTCTTCTAGTGGAGTCTCCAGGCTGACACATTGACCTGGATAGACCATTACATCTTTTATTATCCGGAGAGCAGCTTCTTCTTCTTCTTCTTCTGGTTTCCTATGAATGAATGCCACAATCCAAGACAGACATGACAAATTCGAAACACCTGCAGCATCTTCCTGTAACTAATGGGCTACAGACTGAAGAAACCAGATGATATTAAAAATGTTTTTAGATTTATTGTAACGGTTGGTATTGGGTAATTCATTGTACATACTCATTCTCTTCTACTTTTTTAATTTAGAATATCTTTACCATTATCCAATGCAATTATCTTTAAAAACACAAATAATTTGGTAACGCAATAAGGTTTCATCTAAAGCATTTATTATTAATGGTATTGAAAGTTTAATATCAACATCTGTTAATATTATTTTAATGGGCCTAAGTTATAATGAATTAACAATGAACAGTTTATTTTTATTAACTAACATTAAGAAAGATGAATAAATACTATTTTAGATGTGGGCTATAGTTCATTGTTAGGTATCACATTACTTTTAATAATTAAGCAAAGTTAACAAGGCCTTATTGTAAAGTGTAACCAATCATTTAATCGCATTATTACATGTACTGTAATTTATTGCAGACCTCAAAATTAATATCATATTGCTTACTGCACATTATAACATTGTATTTCTTAAATTAACTTTAAATTAATAAAATATTATTTGTCTTGGTTTATAGTTATAGTTGTGTTGGTGCTATTTAAGAAAACAGTTTTTTCTTTAAAATGAATTTTAACATTTACATTTTAATGCATAAAAGCTCATCTATGAATTCATGGAAAAATATATTGAGATATTGGAGCAACAAAGAGACTGAAAAAATGCATGAAAAAGGAGAAAGTGAGACATTTCCATTTGAAAACGCATCCTGACAGAAGCAGTCCATCATGTAGTGCAGCACAGAACAGACGCAATAATCTGCAGGGGAGGAAGACAGTGAGGGTGGATTTTACCTGACAACACAGACCCCTGAAGGCCTCCAACTCCAGATGACAAGATGACATCCTTTATCTGAATATCTAATGGGCCGTCCAATCACCTGCCCCTCTCAAAATACAGCATTGAAGCCAGGAAGTGCCAGAGGTAGACACATCGAGCTGATTAGTTATGGTTCCATCCATGTAATACAGTTCCTGTATAAAGCACCTAAATTATTAAATTAATAATTATAATATGCTGCTGTCAGATTTTTTTGGCAGCTTGACACATTTGGGAGTAATATTACATCTTGACAGGAGGATCTTGGCTTAGTATGAAACAGGAACACACTGGAGAGTCACACAATTTGAGTTAATGTTACCTCAGTACAGCTGATCTAACTCTCTTTAAAGGGACAGTACATACAAATGTGACATTGGCACACTCATGTCATTCCAAACCCATGTGCTATATGTGTACGTATATATATTCGACTTTCAGAGGTGGACATTTTTTTTAAGGTGGTTTGTTTGACTTTGTTTGTAATACTTTTTAATGATTACTTTAATAGTGGTTTATATATATATATATATATATATATATATATATATATATATATATATATATATGGTCTCACCTTATATTAGGATCCATTTCTCACTATTAAATAACTATTATCTCCAAATTCACATTAATAAACTCCTAATTACTGCTTAATAATAGTTTGTAAGGTATTAGGTAGGATTAGAATATGATCATGCAGAAGAAAGCATTAATATATATAAGTACTAATAAACAGCCAATATCCTAGTAATACACATGCCTATAAGCAACTAATTAACAGTGCGAACTGAACACTTAAGTGTTACTATAGTACTTTAAGAATAATAAAATTCACATTTTTGAATAAAAATAAAATAATACACATTTCAGAGTTGGTTCTTAAGTAAATTAGCATTTTATTAAAATAATTGGGAGTATTGCTTTATTATATTAACCATCAGTTTAAATTTGTTTTAATACATTAATAATCATTTATTAATTTACTGTAAATATTTTTAAGACATCACATGGTCCACTTGGAAGTTTCCTGGTGCCCCCTAGTGGACCCCGGTCCCCTGGTTAAGAACCACTAATGCACAGTAGAAGTTACCACTGCAACCTGACAAAACATCTCTTAAATGTAAAAGTAAATACATAAGCATATGGATTAGTGACACAAGGGTGAGCAAAGAAAATGCCAGTATCTATGTTTAAGTATTAATTAACACTAAGTTAAGTTAACATTAAGTAACATTAAACTATTTAAAAAAAAAAAAAAAAAAAAAATATATATATATATATATATATATATATTCTGACTTTTTCCAGATATTGTACATGCTGTACAATAATTGCAACCGTTTGACTCTGAGCCCAGTGTTTTCACACTATAAAGACTATTGTATCACAGTTTTATGAACTTACTGTAATATGAAGAACGGATCAAACAAAGCACATACATGGGCGCTTTGCCAACTGTGCTATTTCTTTCATCTCACCAACAGTATTTGGTTTTCTGGCAAAATAAGTAACGTGTAGACGTCATAACCTTCAATGCTCATGTTATCATGCACCTCGAGAGCTCTCTTTGATCACTGAGAGCTGTCATGCTTGTGTTCTTAGGCAATTGCAGATGAAAAGAAAAACCTGTACTTCACCAAGAAAAAAATATTGAATTTGCTCTTTGCTTTAATTTCCTTACCCTGGGATCCAAAGCAATTGTGCTGGAGATTACAACGAACATGTAAATTCTAATTACATTTAACAAACTGCAGATGAACAGAGGCTCTTATTAATGTTTCAGAAGTGCGTGGTTGGCCGATTCTACTCAAAGTCGGAGATACTATTTTGTGCATTCATCTGTGCTCTATAATTTACCACTCATACTAATGATTATAGATGACAAGCATATACTTTTTTGTTTAGTTATTTATACCCGTGGCCTATTCACCATGGACACGAAAGAAAATGTTTTATTTACAAACTCGTGAGACTCGGATGGATCCACTTTGTCACTTTTAATTAGTCTTTTTTTAACTGAATACATATCAGACATATAATCATAATAATTATGTTTTAAAACAAACTGCAAACCAAATCAAATGGGTCCTCTCAGTTTCACTGAAAGAAAATAAAACACTGAAACACTTCCCTGGTTTTCATTTCAGACAGGGTGAACAGTTCTAAATTAATAGAACTCACGGGTCAATCTTACTCATAAAAAAAATAAAAAAAATAAAGCAATATCATTTTTGATCTCAAACAAAACTGCTAGTCAAATTGCATGCATTTTCCAAATAATTGTTCCATGAAATATTGGGTTAACCTTTTTGGATATTATTTTAGAAAAGCTTACAAAAAGTACTTCAATCTGAATCCTTGACATCGTCCTGTGTCACGGCTGTGAACATTTGTAATTATACCCTAACAAAACAGTGTGATGATGTGTTAATCAGGAGAAAGCTGTCCAGACAACCTTGTTTAAATACACTGTAATTATCAAAGGTCATAAAGCACTTGGAGACAGAGAAAATTTGAGAAACGGCTGATCAAACAGAACGATGAAAAGAAAGCAGTTATCAGAGGTAAACTGTTTGATGTTTGAAAAGTACATCATAATTGGAAATGGCAAAGTGCTGTCGAACAAGGGTTGAAATTACACTAAAAGGTTCTGTGAGTGCCCTTCGCCATGAACTTTTTGAGTTAAAGTCATCTGCGGCATGATGAACTCATTCCTATCTTCAAATTCGCAGAGTTGTCAGTAATTTTCAAGGCTATCGTCTGTTAATAATTGGAACGTAATATCTTCTAGCTACAGAGAATTTCGCAAATGTAAAAACGCCTCTGGAATAGTGTCTAATCAGTGTCGTTGAAATTATAAGATCAGTTGATTGGTGGACTGATGCAACACTTCATAAACTAACCATAAAGACGAAAGGAAAATCAATCATTTTGTATTCAAAATGTCCCAGTTACTACATTTCTCTGAAAACTACAATTATCAAGGCTCTTTCAATTCATTACATTCATGAAGATGCTCAACATTACTGTCTCCAGGTTTGAATAAAAAGCTTCTAATATATCTCAATATATAGTATTCATAGTTATTATGAATTCTGTAATATTTAAATAGAATAACTTTTAGAGGTATGTAAGTCATATAAAATTAGAATGAAACTATGAATGACTCCATGTTACCCATGATGAAGGCTTACAGTACTGTATAAAGCCATGCAAAGAATAATTTTCCTTTAAAATCCAAAAATCATTTTCAAATTCAATTTCAATTGAATTGTAAATCAATTTCTCTCATGAAAAATGTTTAAAGTCCATATATTCTCACTCATTAGGCCATGAAAGTTTGCCAGTTTGGATGTCCTGATAGCGCCTTTAATTTGTGGCTCTGAGCACAACTGCATTTCAATATCATACAGTTGCTAATGAGAAAAAGACACCCTATCGATACACCAGAGATCTTAACAAGTAATAAGGAAATTAAGAAAAAAACTTGATTTGGTGTCCTGAATTTCCCTCCTTAGTAAACCGAGATACAGTCAAACATACTGAAACATTCAAGATTCCTGAAATAACTGGCTCTTGCAGTGCAACTGGATGGAAATTTTGACTGATATTTAAGTTTCAGGCTACAGTAATTAGACCGGGCTACTTTTCCAGTGTGACAGTTTTGTAGTAGGTGACTGTCCTTGTTTTTTTGCATGAGACGGATATACACTAAACAGTTGTGCCACATTTAAGCATGGTATTTCAGTGCAATAACCTGGGTCTTATTTACTAATCACTCACAATCTAGATTAACCAGGCAAAACAATAAATGTGATGCACCGTATTTAAATTGTCATCGTCATTCTGTTGTGCACGAACATGGCTATTTTCTATGTGAATTAGTCGAATGTGAATAGTCTATGTGATGGTCTTCTTAAAACTATCTACACTATGTTATTAGTAAAGTATGGTTGATTGAGCAAGTCTGTGGCCCCCAAGGTGATGAATTGAACAGTAGTTAAGAATTGCATTTTTTTCCCGCATGTTTGCATGGTTTATGTGCAAGTGACAGTACATGCAAGTCAATGGCGCTGTATGCTATGCGCAAAGGCTGCAACAAACGTATTAGAATAACTGTCTTCTTTTACAGATTTCACTACTGAGCAACTGAGTAGCAGAGCAACTGTTTTGTCAGACTATATCAAAGTATAAGCAGCCATATCACCCTGTAGCCTAAGACTGGTTGCCCACTGAAGCTAAGCGGGGTTGAGCCTGGTTAGTTCCTGGATGGGAGACCTCCTGGGAAAAACTAGGTTGCTGCTGGAAGTGGTGTTAGGAGGCCAGCAGGGGGTGCCGACCCTGTGGTCTGTGTGGGTCCTAATGCCCAAGTGTAGTGACGGGGACACTGTACTGAAACAAGCACCGTCTTTCGGATGAGATGTTAAACTGAGGTCCTGACTCTCTGTGTTCAATCCCAGGATGACCTTTGCAAGAGTAGGGGTTTAACCCCGATATCCTGGCCAAATTTGCCCATTGGCTTTGGTCCATCATGGCCTACTAATCCCCCCATTCATTGCTCTGTCTCCTCTCCACCATTAAGCTGGTGTGTGGTGAACGTTCTGGCGCAATATGGCTGCCATCGCATCATCCAGGTGGATGCTGCACATTGTTGGTGGTTGAGGAGATTTCCCCCTACTATGTAAAGTGTTTTGAGCTCTGGAAAAGTGCCCCCCCTGGAGTAATGGAGGGTTGTTACCACACTGACCAAATGCTCATGACTTCAATCACATTTCAGCATTATTGAGTTATTACAAGAGTCTAGATCTAGAGGCTAGTGTTGACATGATGATTGGTAAAAGTCTGGACATGACACAACCATTTTGGTAAAGAAAGTGTTAAAAAAAGACTGACGTAAATTGAGCTTGATAAAATCATTTATTGTGCTCCAGAAGATTAAATCCTATTTAACCAGAAAGAAAGACAAAATGACAAATAATCTACATCACAACAAACCTCTGTAGTTCTCAACAGCCATTTTGATCTTCTTTCAAGGTCAGCCAGTAGAAAATAAACACATAATGAAATTTGGTTGCTGTTTGTAAGAAAATGGCCCTCAGTCTTGCATTACATTCAGTTACAAGGCTTGTCCTGGCATGTGTGTATGTGAGCATATGTGCATGTGTGTGAAGAAACATACTGAGCTGTAGATTTTCCCAATTACAGATGTATCCCATCTCTCTCCTTGGTTAATGTACATGCACAAGATGAATCCTCTGAGTGCACCTCGGGCGTATGGTTCATTACATTTGAATATCGTTCAAAGGAGGTTCCTTTGCAGGGGGACACATGGTCAGGCTGACTTTGCATATGCACACCTGCAGATGGGGATTGGCATACAGAGCAGCAATGCTCTCTATGGCCCATTTGTATTGCACAAGGTTGTCATAGGTGAATGCAGAACAGAGAGGATAAGCCCAGAGGAGATTGTGTCCTGAATGGGAACATGTTGTTGGGGACGATGTGTGTCATGAGTTGGCTGATCAAGAGAAGGGCAGCATGATTCTTTCAATCTTCTTCCTTCCTTGGCTTCCCTCGTCCCTCATTAGTTCTCTGCATCTAGCTATTCACCAGGGCCCAGGTATTCACTCCCAACAGCCTTTTTGACCCCATGTTTGACCCCAGTGCTTTCCACATAAACTATTAGTTAGTTACCTTGAGACGTGAAAGGCTGTGCTGCTAGTAAAATGGCTTCTAATGTACTCACTTTGGTGGTTACTCCATATCCTAACCAAGCAATTTTGTTTTCTGAAAGCAAACACAGAATATATTTGATCTTTAATATTCAGCTTTTTGGAGCAGGATTTTGAGTCAACGTAAAAACGGGCCTGTCACGGGCAATGACAAAGTCAGATTTACAGTACATAAAAAAAGATTATTCATAAAAGATTAAAGTTTTTACCGTTTGCCACTTTATCCTGTCACATCAGCATTAGCATGGGGTATTTGACCAAGAGAGATTGAACAAAAGCAAAGTAGAGTACCTCTGATCTGGTAGAACCAAATCACCAATCTATTGCTGTTTTCTATATTCATACGCTACATGCTGAGATTTTTTTTAGAAGTTTCCTTTTCACTGGTGTTTGTGTTCAATCAAATTTCCCATGAGTAAAAAGATTCACGAGAAATCTAAATTGTCACCACAGGAACTGTCACACTGAAGTGATTATCCACAGAAAGGGAACAATGGGTTAGCACCCCAGGCCTCTTTAGCATGTCGTATGTAATGTAACAAGGCTCTGAGAAAATTAATCATGAATGTTTCTCAATTCTCTTTCTCTAGCTAGCTTCAATGGCCTCTTAAGATCAGAAGGCCCCATAACGGAGTCCTGTCTTTAGTCTGGGATTCATTGATGCTGATAATTAGCATATAGCATGGTATGTAACAAGGCTTTGAGAAAAGTAAAATAATCAAGGATGGATAAAACTAGCAATTACTGAAAGATTTACAGGTGAAACTGGCTTTTAGCGCTAAGGCTAATGACTTTGAGCACTTATCTCTGGGTAATAACTGACAAAAGTTTTGATTTCTTTTCAAGTTTCTCCATTTGTCTTTCTATATTCTCTCTTTCTATAGCTAGCTTTAAGCAGTATGATCAAGGGCTTCGTAACATCAGAAGCCCCCCTAATACACTCTTTCATCAGGGGCCCTCCTGTCTCCAGTGAGGGATTCATTTGTGATGATCATTCAGGAGAATCACAGAAAGTTCTGGTTGAGGGGATACCAACGCAAGTCTCCAAGTTGTACAGAATAAATTCCTGCGTTGGACACTGGTTGTTCAGAGCTGCGTGGGGGGTTGCCTCATAAAGCACCAAAAAAAAGAAATGAGAATCAAACATTACAGGTAAGAAATTTTCTAAGGTAGGGTGGTTTGACAATTAGCAACTTAACAAAATAAATAAAATAAAAGAGTGTATTATAACTGAGACCAATGAGCAAATAAAAAAGTACACATGTCCCACACATGGGAGCTCAAACAACAAGTGATTCACCACTATTAAAAAGTTTTACCAACACACATGTACAAAACTAGTCCTTATAACCAGGTTCACTTGAGCTATTTGCAAATGCAATCTAGTTAGCGTATCCCCACCCCTTCCTGTCACCATCTCCAGAACCCACCATGTCCGCCCTTGTTAGCATATTCCGATTCCTCCCGTGAGCCAATCAGAGCAGTATTTCCTTAAACAAATCCAAACGGGGAAGAAAATGATTTTTTTGTTTTGTTTTAAATAATTACTTAATCAGCAGAACAGCCACCAAGCAGATAAATTGTCATGCGTGTCGTGCTAAAAATATCCAGCCTCCCTTTGAGTCCACCAGTTTCAGTATAGACAGCACTTGTGTGATGAAGCTGTATCTGCCAGGAAGCCAATAAATTCCCCGCTACGCTCTTGAGGCAGATTCCTCAGTATCAACGCCCCCAGCCAGGGCTTAAAGAGCATGGGTGCTTTGTGTACATATCTAGATATGTAAATAGGTCCTATACAATAAAATTGTTCCCCCAAAAATAAATTGACAAAAAGAATTCAAAGACATTCTGTGAATGTCTCTATTGTGCATATTTTTGAGAATTTCTCATTCTCTCCTTTTTTCCCATAGTATTCCGTATTCTCCACCAGAAGGAGAATGCATGCCTAAATTAGGTAAGCAGAATCTCCCGTCTGCTCTGAAGAGAGTAATCTACAATCCAGCGCCCCGGGAAAACAATATGTTTCCTTTTGTTTACAAAGGGCCTCCCACACGTCATCTCTTCTGTGCTTCCGTCGTTTCCTCTCCGGGTAACCGAATCAAACCATTCCTCAAAGAATCCCAGACTGATAGTTGTTTCCAGGAAATGGCCCTGGTTTTGTCACAATATAAGGGTAAAAAAAATCATCTGTTTGTTTTTCATTACATCAGAAATAGTTTTTTTGTCTTTTTTGTTCACGCCTTTAATATAAAATGATAGTGTTGATCTCTAGGAACAAAAGCATGGTTATTTTCTGTTCCTCCAAGCACCTGGAGTAAAGATATTCCTCATCTCAGTGCCATCACCTCCGTCCATTGTCACACTCGTACTCCACATCTGTGGGAGTGTATGTGTGTGTGTATGTTCGTGTTTGTGTGCGAGAACGTATGTGTGTGTGGCTATACTCTAGTGGTTGAGTGTGAATGGGGGTGTGGATGGGGAAGGGTGTTATTCTGTCCGCTGGGGTAACTGTTGAAGGGGTGTAAGGAGGTGAGGCCTGGCATGCTGTTGGGTATCATGGTGATGGTGTTGGGGGTCATGAGGGGGATGTCGTCCGGTGAACGGCGCATGGCAAGCGTATAATCAGGCGGGCAGGCAGTTCTCAGGACCACCTCATGTGGGTGCATAGCCTCCCGGCACTCCCGCTCCAAGTCGCTGTGTTTCATTTGTAGTGACATGATCTCCTCTTCTTGCGTATGGGGCAGCTCATTGGCTGTGGTCCTCTGCGGGCTGCAACGCCGGTGGACCTCATGCCTTCGCTTGTCCTTCTTGTAGTAGAGTGCAGCGAAAGCCAAAATGTTGAGAAAGAGCAATGAAGCACCTACGGCAATGGTGACACTTAGTTCGGTCGAGTAGTCCCGCTGGTCCACTAGGAAAGGTTGGTTCTGGTTCTGGTTGTGGCTGTCCTGTGTTTCTGTTGGAAATGGTGTAGGGTAGGGCTTCTTGGTGTTAACTGGGATCTTCTTTGGTGTACGGGGTGTGACCTCGGGTGGAGGCAACTTAGTGGTGGTGGAAATTATCTGGGTGACCTCGTTGAGGCTGTGGAGATGAGGCACCAGCTCCAGCCATAAGTTAACCTTATTGGCACGGTAATGTTCCTTGACACGGGGCTTCAAGCCGATGTGCAGGTATAATTGGTCCTTTTGGTTGTAACGCATCCAGGCCACCTCCTCAAAACGGTTAGGCTTGGTGTGGATGAACTTGGTGTCCTGTGGAACTGGCTGGTTGGGGTCACTGAAAGGTAAAATAAAGATTTCAGTACTCCTCACACAAAATATATTTTCAGAATTGCACATGGAAAATGAGCTCTCCATAAGACAAATATCACACAACCCATTACAGACAGGTCTTAGGGGAGTGCCTAGAGACCCCTAATATTCACTCAGTGCTCATTAGGGTTTCCTGACAACTGCACCTTCTTTTAAAATGAATGAGAATATATCCGAGAGAAGAAATTACACATTTGCACACAAATTGATTTGTTGTCCTCCCATGAGATGATTATATGTCTAGGCAGCAATGTCATATAAACACTAAACTCACTCTAAGTGATCATCAGCATTACTTTATTCAGTGCATTACACTTAAATTGAAGCAAACCAAATTGCTGTTACGCCAAAAGCAGTTGCATAAATTTATAGTAGCATAACCTTGGGAATCTAAACAAGTACTTGTGAGTGAGAATGCATTACCACACAATTAAGAAATGATTAAACCCTAGGAACTCTGTTGCACTGTTTCCTGGTATCAATTAGGTATTGTACAGTAATCGAATATATATTCAATTCTAAAATTATGAGACTGGTGGTCTTACATTCAAAATCACTTTTAAATGCTAATTAATAACTATAACGTTTGCTTCAAGGAAAATGTATTAGAAACAATGACCTGTTGCCTAGAGACTTACCCAGTTTTGGCAAAGTTAGTCCAATAGGTCATTACCACTGCACTAAGCATCACATCATTTTTAGAGAAATTGCAGGGGAAAAGCTCAGTTGGACCAATCATGGGCAGCCCGAAAACATATGGGATCTCATCGCCATGTGCCGCATCAGCCCAGGGTGGGACCTGCTCTGTCTGGCAGTGATGGTAGAAGGCGTAGAAATAAGTAGGCGAGCCAAAGCTGGAGTGGAGGTCTGCTGTGGCCACAGCTGGTGCCACCCACTGATGATCTGTGAAGAGTGCCAACAGGCTCTTTCTTCTGGTCTCTGGGTTGTGGCGGTCAGACCAGTCAGTGTACATAAATTTAATGGTCTCCCGAAGGATGTCCTTCCCCTCTGGATAACCATATAAATCATCCACAAAACTTGACACAGCATAGTCAAAATCGTTGGCTTGAACGCCGTTCTCATTGTCCACAATGGGTTCCACAAACTTCAACCCCTCGCCTTGGTTGACGCCAAGCATGATGTCGTAGTTGAGAAACTCTCCTTGCTCCATGAGGATCTGAGGGTCATCGGGAATTACATCACCATCAATGACGGGTCCAAAAGCGATGTGGTAGCGAGCAGGCTGGATGTCCTGCTCTAATAGTTCTTTGTAGTGTTTTTTCTGTAGGCACTCTACCATCTCCACTGTATCTTTGAGGTTGCACCCCACCTTCTTGGCCAGCATGCGGGCATACTTGGCTGGCTGAAAGCTTACAGCCCAGCTGGACAAGGCTGTGCCACTTTGGGCTATGGCCCTTTGGAAAAGACCTGTGTAGGAAAAACAAAAAAGAATCACAAAGAGAACTGCCACATGTTACAGTAGGGTAGGGTTCAAAAGTCTAAGACCACAAGTGACCATTTGTTTATATTTAATGCAACACAAATATTTTTTTTAAAGAATTTTATTAGTGATAAAAATGTAATAAAATTTTACATAATCAAGAAATTTAGAATTTTAAATTATATTAAATACAATATTAAACTAAATGTAATATATAAAAATAAAACATAGATTATTAATTTAAACAAAATAATCACTCTCATCCATCCTTATTCCTGAATCCTAAACTTAAACAATTAACTTTATTTCCAGGTTTATATGGGAAAAAATATCAGACTTTTGTACCCCACTGTAGGCTATTTACACATGATGTGCTCCTCAGAATACAATCTGCTGCAAATAATCACATCCCGTTTTAGTTTTTTTTTTATTGCAAATCTTAAATGATTTGGGAAAAGAGGCCATGTAAGTCAACATGCTAATGCTGTTGAACCTGATCTGAACTTCAAAGCTGATCAATATTTTACTTTGTTGTGTAATTTTTGGCAGGGGAATGTGACTATTTCAAGAATTCGATTACAGTGCATTAACGGTAATTAGCTGTTTACTCCCTTTAAAACCCTTTCACCTATAGACTTCAAGTTAATTGATCCATTCCATTGAAGAGCAGCAGATATCATGCACAAACGTAAAGACAAAAAAGCAAGTGAGTGAGCAAGAGAGAAAATGTGTGCTTGTGAAAAAGACAGATAGAAAGAGCAAGAGAGAGGAAAATTGAGTTACTCTGTTACCATGACAACCACTGAGATCTCAGTCTTAACAGTGCAGTTATGAGTGAAAAAACATGTTCTTACTAAAGAAGACAAAAAACTATAAAAACAAACATGAAAATGAAACAGAGATAAGGGGATGTTTCAGTTTGCAATTCAACAAAACGGTGACAATTTTGTATGAAATGACGAATACATTTGTGAATGGATGCACTGCTAATATTAAAAATAGAAAAGGAAATATATGTGAAATATATGAAAATTATTCAAGATTAAGCAGTGCATGGTTTGCCTCAGGGCAAAGCAATCGTATGGCACACTAAAGTCTCTTCCAAAATTGTCTCTGGGTTCATTTGAATGATAGTGACAACCTTAAAGCAGGTCTGTGCCAGGAGACCTCTTCACAAAGCAATCTTCCAAGCAGAGAGACTCAAACTGGAATTAATGTATTTACCTTTTATTTTTGTGCCAATGGAAGGTGAATGGTGTATTTTGGACAGTGTGCTCATGGCATGCCTGGTGATGTGTATGGACTCAGACTAAATAAAAATGGGAACATGAAACG
This sequence comes from Rhodeus uyekii, assembly GCA_037043235.1. Lineage (NCBI taxonomy): Eukaryota > Metazoa > Chordata > Actinopteri > Cypriniformes > Acheilognathidae > Rhodeus > Rhodeus uyekii. The sequence continues at coordinate 788,330 of JAWRVZ010000018.1, read as the reverse complement.
ACCCAAGGAAAATTAATTTCATGTGATATCAGGTCAAACAGAGTGAGATAGCAGATTAATGCTGGGCTGATGAAGGATCTGCTGTGCAACTTTGTAGGCAACTTCATTGGTTTTAGGACTTGGGGTTCTGTGAAACTGAGAATTATGTTGAATGCCACAGAATAAATAAGTTTTTTTTTATTTTTTTTTATCAGAGGTCCACAAACCCTAGCAGTTGACGATACCTTGGTTAAGACTGTAAGCAATAAGATTCTATATGTCTGGTTCAAACTGTTTAAAAACTCCTTGCAATAATCATGGTTCAAAATAATAATGTATAATCAAAATTAACATCTTCACAAAATGAATAAAAATAACAATGTCAATATATTTGCCTACATGCAATATATTTACTTATGTAACAGCAATACTTACTTCTTTGGGTTTTTGTAAAAACTAATGGCATGGAATTCATTGTGGCATTCACACAGTTGCTAAATTTTATATTTTAAAATGAGAAAAAATCACTGCAATCTGAACATTAGTTTTATATAGCCCAACCCTAGTCAGTATGTTTGTTTTTTGTAACCTGTTACAGCAATACAGCTATTGATTGTCAGAGGTATTTCATAATTAAGATTGAAAATTGAATTTTCAAAGAAATACATGGATTAAAGAAATATTTTAATAATCACGAAGATGAACTTCAGCCATTACAACAAATAAGACCTACTATATGAATACATAACACAAACAGCTTTAGCATGCAGACAAAAGTTGTCAAAAGTTAAAACCTCTGCATTGTACCTTTGGTTGAATTGCTCCAACGGTTACCTTCAGAATAATGGGAAAGAGTCAGCAGGTTGACACATGAGGCCCCTGCCCCAGACCCAAAAACAGTAATGCGTAAAGGGTCACCCCCAAAGAATGCAATGTTTTCACTCGTCCAGCGCAGGGCCTGGATTTGATCAAGAAGTCCATAGTTTCCCTTGGCTGCCTGGTCTCCTGTGCTCAAAAAACCTTCAGAAAAAAAGAAAGAATCGAATTAGTGTTTGTATGCATTGCTGTGCAACTTTAAAACCATAAAAAGCTATTGAAATTGCAAAATGCGGTCGAAAATACATCAGAAAGTTACACATTTCTGGACACATTATCGTGTCATTATCTTACATTATCTTTTTTTTAAATTCACAAAATGCTATCAAACCTTTTCACCTTAGAGGAGATTATGAAAAAAGTTTTTGATAGTTGTTTATTTCTTGTATAGCATAGTTGGCTAAATATGCTATCTAAGCCAGGATGAAGCAAGATAAATGGCAATTATGAAACTCAATCAAACAAAAAGATTCACATTTTTTACATTTTCATTTAAACTGCAGCATTTTATCCAATAGTCCTGCATGCTATTATTTTAGGTTATGATGCTAGGTTAGCTACATGCTAACAACAAATCTACTCAGCTCAGCTGTGAACTGTGGCTTTGTGTGAGAAATGCTATTTGAATGACATACAGGTACATCGCAACATGAAAAACCTTCCGAATCAAGATTTTATTTTTTCATATGGTTTTGTTTGAGTTACATTACTGCCTTAGAGTGTAGTTACCTATGTAGGCAGCAGACAATAAGGCAACTCAATATGCCTAAAATTATTGTAGGCTATGTTAGCAGAGTAATTCTTAACTCTAAACCACATTAATTAGCATTACGCTTCTGTGGCTTCACATTAATCTTTGTTTTGTTTTAAAAGTTTGCTTTGGTTTGATCTTCTCCCTTGGTTTGGTCATTTAGTGGAAACAGCAGGTCACTGGAGAATGCAACTGTTGTTTTACCCCTTGACTTCCAGCTAAGTGCACTCAAATTGAAATAGTTTGTGGCAATACATTACAAATGTCAGTGGGAAAAAAATGTGATTACACGGAACTAACCCAGTGGTGTGTTTTAATGGAAAGCTACGGTAGTCACTAACTACTTCACTACAGTAGCTTGGGAATATATGTACATCCTGAGGGTGCTTGTGGAATACTGATTGTGTGTATGTTTGGTGAATAGACGACCAATTTGGTCTTGTAATTGCCCTCAAAGTCCCAGAACACATGAAAAATAATAAATCCACACAACAAGTGTTCTACAGAAAGCTCATTTACAGTTGCAGATGACAAAACACTCCGAAATAACTTTGGTTCTGCACACACACGCACACGCACGCACGCAAATCCATCTGACCCTTCCTTAGCTACCTTCCTTTTGTTAATTGAGTTCTTTATTGGATTTAATTAATCTAGTTGTGTTGCTACATCAAGAAGTTGATCTCCTGGAAGTGGCCGTCAAATACAAGCACACATTTAATTGATTCCATTTAGCCAAGGCAGTGTGCAGAGCAAATCAAAAAGACGAGGCACAAGCTCGAAAATGATTAGCAATCAAATGGCAGGCTGTCAGGTGCTCATGCCTGCGGCACAGAGCCGTGAGCACACTTGGCTGGTAACACAGGCAGGCGGCGGACCGCTTTCCATCCTCACACATGCAGAGCGGTGCAATCCAATCACGGGGAACAAAAAGGGCCTCCCTCTGCTCGGACAGTGAATAGCCCGGGCTTGTGAATGGAAGAGTATTTGTTACAATGTGGAGAAAACAGATTCACAACAATGTGCTATAATGAGACAGGCAATAATCATGGATTTTTAGCACAGTAGTCAAGGAGAGGAGTGCTCTGGATATGCTGTATAAGCGTTATTGGCTCATTTCTAAGATTCAGGGTTAGTGGAATACTTCCCATGGCACCTTCTCAGCTAACAAAAATATACATTCAAATAACGTTTTGCTAATGTTCCCATTAAGTTATGAATACAATATTTCTGAATGTTCTCTAAATGTTCAAAAAATATATTTTTTTAAACAGTTATGCAAACATTAAGGAACATTTCAATTTTAGCATTCTTCAAATATTAAGGGAATATTCTCTGAACATTCGAAAAATAAGTAGTATCATTAAAAACATTAAAAAACATTCCATGAAAAATGTATAAATATTTATATATATATATATATATATATATATATATTTATTTTTTTATTTTATTTTTTGCTTACATTTTGAGAACATTATTAAATACCAGATAACATTAAACGAATATTCTATTAATGTTCCTGGATTTTTTTTTTTTTTTTACTTTGAGAGAGCCTTGCCACAGCGTTAGCTAGTTTGTTGTAAACTAGACACAACAATACTATTGGTTATAAGTGATCACAGATTTTAGTTTTATTTCGAACTTATTTGCAAAATAGAATTTTATATAAACTGAATAGAATAACCAAATGGAGGATGGAACACATCATCCATCTTTTTAAAACACAAAGTTATGATAACTCCACAGATCCTTCCTCGGATGACTATCTAATTTAACCTACAAAATGAAATACAACTCACCCCTCATTAAAAATGAACATTTTATCGCAAGCTATTCCTGAACAAGTTTACCAACACTCAAAAACAGTGTTAAACCTTGTTGTTGGTCTATAATAACCACCCTCTCTTCTCTTAGATATGAAAATGGAAGTGTAATCCACTTCCTGTCTCAAAACAGAAATTAGGAAATTTCAATACTGTAAAGTAACATCTTTAAAACATCATAATAGTGAAAGAGAGTTATTTGGAAAAGTTTTCAAACATATCAATGTGACCCTGAAGCCCTATAGCGTTGTAGTTATTCTAGGAATGGTCCCACAAAGATAAATAAAATGGAATCAGAATGTTATGGTTTGGCCCACAAAGTGGAATTCAGAACTAGATGAAAAAGCAATAGAGCAGCTTAGTTCCAAGTGCCATGTGATAAAAAAAAAATCCTTTTGGAACCCTAGCAGAAGGTTTGAGATTTCACATTAATCTCGGTTTTGACTTGAGAAGGCCAGAAAAGGTAAAAGAGAACAAGATCAACAAAATAAAAGAAGAAAAACCGGATCCCCCCAAAAGCAATGCGAGAAGTGGCAGAAAGAGAAAAAGGCACTACTGTACATTCCTTTCAGGGTTACAAATAAAGAAGTGGCACAAGCAGGTTCAGTCCCAGAGATGTTGCATTAGAACATTTGCTAGTTCGGTCTCTCTCCAAGAAAGAAATGTCATAGCCAGACCGTTGCCACTTTATTTGTCTGTTCTGTGTCTACTCACCCCGGCAGAGAGACAAATTGGCCCTCCTGTTGTATTTGTGTCCCTAAAAATATTTACAGTGTGACAACACCTTCATGCTTTCCCTTCCCGTCTCAGAATTATCATCCATTTCTGTGACTTCAAGACTAAAAGCAGATTCCATCTGTTCCCATACCACAGGCTGGCACCTGAGAACGCACGTTTCAAAACTGCAAGAGGCGATGAAATGAACTGCCAGAAGTTGGTTTGAAAAGGTTACAGTCACTGAAAGGATGCCACTGCCTCAAGTGGTAATTAGCTGTACTGCATACTAATAATTAAGAAGTAATGTACAGTGACCACAGATGGTATGAATTACTGGCTCTGAGCATTGTCTCTGTCAAAGGAGATTAATACACTAAGGGTTAGCATAGGCTAACAACAGCATCCACTCCGGGATCCCAACTGAATTTGACTTGACAGACCTATTCCTGTCTTCTCTGCTTTGATATGTAGAACCTGAAACCTGCTGCTCTGGGCAAAATACACAGAATTTTATTCAGACATTTTTTTTTATAGTGATATTACATTAAAGTAACCCACATTCCTCCCAAAAAAATCCATCTCTTTTTATTTTCCTCCTCTCCAAGGAGGAGAGATCAGTGACATGCTGAATGCCTTTCATGTTAATATTTCGTGAAAAATAAACACTAATAAAAAATAAATGGCTGTAGAATTCGCAACATTACTATGGAAAAAATGCAGTCCAAACAAATTCTACGGCAGGCTAATCTTCCCTGTGTAAATGTAATGAAAGTTAAATGTACTTTCTGATAATAGAATGGATTGCAGCATTACACCTAGACACTGGATGTTGCATTATTTAGCATATTTTACAGCTGTCAGATTCTTATCCTGTTAACATCCTTGTCATATCCCATTTCAGTGGATTGAGCAAATGAAATTACCTCTAGGTAAGGCCTACTGTTTGCTGACTTGGATGAACACACTGCAATATCAGTTCAATAAAGATTTTAGTCACCTAATGTAGCAGAACACCAGTTAAAGAATAAAAAGCATAACGAAGCATAACTTAACAAACAATATTGACAGTATAGTGAAGCAAAACATAGCATAAACAAAGCACAACCCATGCATAACATCAACCCAGACACAGCACATAAGAGCACATAACAGAACATAACATAACATTACAGGGCTGGACAATACGGACTGCCAGATGGCTCTGGGCACGATCGGGACAGTGCTGCATCATCACCAAAGTTGATAATTAGCACATTTTTAGGCCTTGCCAATTTTAAATATTCAAGCACTCGTAGCTACGTGCGAAAGTACTCGAGTCTTGGTATTCACATAATCGAGAAGTAGCTCATAACATGACATAAAATAACAAAATCTCAAATATAATATATATCTAATGTGATCAGAAAAGACAAAGAGAACTCATATATATAACATAACAAAGACGTAGCTGTCACAGTCCTGTCGCGTCTTTCACATCCGGGTTCCTCAGTGTTTTCCAGATCCTTCCCTCTCCTGTCTAGTTAGTAATTACCCAATTAATCATCACAGCTGTGTCCCATTTCCTTGTGTATTTATACCTCTCGTATCCCCCTTGTCATTGTCGGTTATTGGATGTTTATGGTATGTGTATGGTATGTGGATGCTCCCTTCCGTGTCTTCCCCAGTTTATGAGTTTTGCACCCTCGCGTGCTTTTGTTTCTAGTTTTGGTAATAAAGTCTTGGTGTTCTTAATCTCCGTGTCTCTGTGATCTCCGCATCGCACACCAGCACCAACTACGTAACAGTATAACCGACCGGGTTAGTCGCCCAAAAATGGACTATTCTCAGCAGAAAGAAGCTGAGCGCAAGCTGCCGTCTGCCCGGCAAAGTGGCCGCCGCCTGGAAAAATACGTGCAGGAATTTATTGAGCTCACATATCTAGTGAGCTGGGACGATGTGTTCTTAAACACCCTTTTCGAGCGGGGGCTGGACACAATGACCCTCCGAAGCCTCGAGGGAACGAGTTTTTCCTTGAGGGAAAACATCAATCTCATTCTGTGGCTCAACGGCTCCGACTACACTGTAGAGGAAGTCACAGATTCGGCGCTCCCGAACATCGCCCCCGAGTCAACGCTCTCAACCTCCGCGTCACCGCACCGCCGCCGCCGTAAACGGGGTAAGCGGGTGTGTCCCGCTTACCCCGCCTGAACAGCTGAACAGCTTTCCCGAGCGGCCGCGCCTGAACAGAGTTCTTCCCGAGCGGCCGAAACTGAACAGAGTTCTCCCCGAGGGCCCGACCCGCCAGAGCCTGAGCTGCCGTGGCCCGACCCGCCAGAGCCTGAGCTGCCGTGGCCCGACCCGCCAGAGCCTGAGCTGCCGTGGCCCGACCCGCCAGAGCCTGAGCTGCCGTGGCCCGACCCGCCAGAGCCTGAGCTGCCGTGGCCCGACCCGCCAGAGCCTGAGCTGCCGTGGCCCGACCCGCCAGAGACTGAGCTGCCGTGGCCCGACCCGCCAGAGACTGAGCTGCCGCCGCCGGCCTTCAGCGACCTCCCAGAGCCGCCGCCGGCCTTTAGCGACCTCCCAGAGCCGCCGCCGGCCTTCAGCGACCTCCCAGTGCCGCCGCCGGCCTTCAGCGACCTCCCAGTGCCGCCGCCGGCCTTCAGCGACCTCCCAGAGCCGGCGCCGGCCTTCCGCGACCTCCCAGAGCCGCCGCCGGCCTTCCGCGACCTCCCAGAGCTCCCACCGCCGGCACTCCAGCCAGCACACCAGCCGGCCCCGCCAGAGCCACCGCCGGCCGTCCAGCCAGCACTCCAGCCGGCCCCGCCAGAGCCACCGCCGGCACTCCAGCCGGTCCAGCCGGCCCCGCCAGAGCCACCGCCGGCCGTCCAGCCGGCACTCCAGCCGGCACTCCAGCCGGCCCCGCCAGAGCCACCGCCGGCCGTCCAGCCGGCACTCCAGCCGGCCCCGCCAGAGCCATCGCCGGTCGTCCAGCTGGCACCCCATACGGCCCCGCCTGAGCCACCCTGGACTGTGGCGCCACCCTGGAGACCCCCTTGACTCATTATAACCAGTCTCCAGGGTACCCTCCCTCCCGCCCTTGGTTGATTGTCATGTGTCTTGTCCTCCTCCTGTTCCCCCTCCCTCCCCTCCGCAAGATATTCCTCATTCGGCGTGAGGTCACGCCTTGCGGGTGGGGGCGTACTGTCACAGTCCTGTCGCGTCTTTCACATCCGGGTTCCTCAGTGTTTTCCAGATCCTTCCCTCTCCTGTCTAGTTAGTAATTACCCAATTAATCATCACAGCTGTGTCCCATTTCCTTGTGTATTTATACCTCTCGTATCCCCCTTGTCATTGTCGGTTATTGGATGTTTATTGTATGTGTATGGTATGTGGATGCTCCCTTCCGTGTCTTCCCCAGTTTATGAGTTTTGCACCCTCGCGTGCTTTTGTTTCTAGTTTTGGTAATAAAGTCTTGGTGTTCTTAATCTCCGTGTCTCTGTGATCTCCGCATCGCACACCAGCACCAACTACGTAACAGTAGCACTTAATATAATAATAATTCTGACGTAGCACGTGACTGTCAGGGATTTGAAGATCAAGGACTCAATTGCAAAGAGGATGAACTTTATTAACAAAATAAAACAAAACATCAAAGGGGGAAAAACTAGAAACTGGACTAGATAGGACATGCAACCTGGAACGACATAGAACAGACAGAATAACGACAATGACGCGACACAGGACAGCAAACACGAAGAGATTAAATACACACAGGAGGAAGGGTAATTGAAGTGAAAACAGCTGGGACAAATCAAACTCATGACAAGGAAACAAGGAGGGAGGAGAACACAAAGACTAGACACGAACACGCAGCCAATGCGGACGCGCATCGCCGCGTGTTCACATTAAACAAAGACAACCAAACTGCGCGAGCAACACCAAAACACAACATGAAAGCACGCGGCCGAAGTAAACACAAACCACGTGCTTACAACACTGCACAAAGACACGAGAGCACGCGATACAAGCGAAGTATGAAACATAACGTAGACCGCGCGAGAAAAAGCAAACACTCGGCTCGCACGCTCACGGCAAGAACGAACACACGAGTTATGAATGTTCGAATCCTGACCCGAAACTGAACCAGACCAAAGTATCGGGATCGGACATCATAATACGTTGCACAGACAAGAGCGCGCGCGGCTCGAACCGTCGAATCCACGCACACACACACCAAACACAAAACATTATGGTAGTGTCAGTGCTCTGCCACAACAAGAATTTACTAGACAGAATGTGGCAGAACAATGACAGTGACATAATGCAATGTAACGTAACATTTGTAGGTAAGTCGAGCCTATGCGGTCTGGTGTGGTAGTGCGTTTTAAAGGTACAATAATGTGCTAATTACATTAGGTGCTTGCTGAGTAGCATGGGGAGCTTAATGAAGGCTAATGTAAATACTTGCTCTTCACTTATTCCACCTCGCTAACTTTGCTTAAGGGATGCAAAACATCTTCTGACAGGACCAAACAACTGCAGTAAATCTCCATTCAACACCTCAAACAGCACCAACCTGCAGTCTGTATGGATTGAGTTGTTTGGGATAGATATGTTTTATGTATACAAGCGAATGGAATTTAATAGTTAAATAAAATATGGCGTTAAATAAACATATCATAATCATAAATTATACACATTAAATCTTTACAAGGTAAGAAATACCCAATGTGGAACAAAATTAGTTTTAGAAGGAATTAAACAGCCCTCATGCATCCAATGAGGATGAAAATACAAATTCGGCTATATTTTTTATTAGCTTTATAAAAGAGACTAGTACTATTTTGAGCCACTGTCGTCAGTTTTGAAGACCTTGCTAGTGTGAACACGTCTTTCCAATAGCTGGTTTGAATTAAATTATAGAAAAGAAAACTAGAAGAGTTTAATGACAGTGTCATAAGCACACAACAACTGTTACATTATCTGTCAAGCCAATGTTTACCCTTTTCGGTAATTAGAAGGCTTTGATGAGGTTTTATTTGTGATGAATCTCTGACCAGTCTCCCCAGCAAAAGGCTAGTTGAAATGTTAGCAGTTTTATTTAATTAGCATTGAAGATGAAACTAATGATAATTGAAGTTGAAAAGTACGTACAGTGTAATTACAACATGCCATGCAAAATATTTATCCTGGAATAAGATCTTAAAGGTCCATAAATGTTATAAATTGCTAAGCTATAGTTCGACCAAAAAATAAAAAAAAACATTGTGCTGTTATTTCCATGTTTTGATTGTTGCATGGAAAGAAATAATCTTCTTCAGAAATTCTCCTTTTGTGTTCCACCAGCAAGCGAAAGTGAGTAAATAATGACAGAGTTTTCATTTTCATTAATATAACTCATTTGTATAGTGGTTATTTTAAATCTGAATGTCATTCATATTCCTGACAGGTGGCAAAGACAAAATAGCTCTCTCTTTGTATGTATTGCAAAGCAAAATCTCTAAGTTTAAACATCAACAGGATGCAATAATTGTTCTTAAAATACTGCCATGCAACATACATGAAAGCCTCAAACTGCAGCACAGCTTTCTTTGAAATGCGCTTCTTGGTAGTTGCATTGCTTCAAAACCTGATCTGAATTGTTAACCAGCTCCCTTTCCATAGAAAAGAACAACATTTGCATACAGATAACAGCCTTCTGCGGTTTAACACACACACTCCAAGCAGGATGGGGAAAGAGAGTGAGTGCAAGAGAAGAATAAAACCTTTTCATAAGAAGTGAGAGTCTAAAGATAGCCCTCCATCTTTTTCCCTCTTGCTCCTCTCCAATGCACATCCTGGAAATATAGACATGTGAGAGAGCAAGAGTGCAGCTGAGTGCTGTCTTCCAGGTGGCCCTATCGCTACATAAAACACTGAACCAGAAAGTACTCTTATCTAACAGAGTACATCCAGATATTTTTTTTATTTAGATACTAGATATTTGTCTTTATGTTGATAATGATCCAAGGCTTTCCCAGGGAACAAGGAGAACACAGGCCTCCCTCTTTCAGCAACAGAGACATCCGGGTGTTTCTTGAACTACAGTTACTTCTGCAGTTGTAACTCTTTAAAATAGACTATTCAAACTCAGTAGTTCATGTAATTTTGACATTTCTCTAAACAGTGCAAAATCCAACCTATTTTCATAAATTAATATAATTTATTTTATGGTTTCAAATATTTATGGGGAAAAAATAATTCATAATATAATAAAAATACACATTTTTCATCAGAAATAATAAAGTCATAAAATAAAATTGTATACTGTTAAAGACTAAAAGTTATAATGATTTTATACAATTATTTATAATGTAAATAATAGCTTAAAAAAATTACATCACTTTTCTCAAATTAAGTATAATTTACATATGCATATTACAGCTTATATATATATATATATATATATATGTGTGTGTGTGTGTGTGTAAATTATACTTTATTTGAGAAAAGTAATGTGCATACTTTTTTAATTATTATATACAATTATAAATAATTGTATAAAATTATTATAAATTTTTGTGGTTAACATTATACAATTTAATTTTATAACGGGCAGTCTGAAGAGTGTGAACAAGAGCCAATTGCCTGTGGAAACAAAGGTACAACAATCTGTATATAAAAGGATTTAAAAAGTAGCATAAAATTAAATGATGAGAGCGTGAGGAAAAGTTTTCATATGTTCTTTGCATTTCTAAACAAAAGTTGACACCTGTTCATTTTAATAAAAATCTACCCCAGGAACATGAAAGTGGCCGTAGCTGAAGAAACACCCATACATGACCTCGGGAACCTACATGGAACCTAGAGGCAAGGTCTCACTAATGAGCCCAGACGAAGAAGGGAATGATGCGGAGACGAGCCCCATTGCCCGCTCTCTCCAGCAGCAAACACACAGCTTTGAAAATGTCATCTCATTTCTGCAGTGGTGACAGTGCCGTCTGCAGTCAAGCGGCCCACCGCTGAGCTAGACACCATGTGTTTAAAAAACTCCATTCTTGACGATCTTTGTCTGTCAACATAACATATCAGCTCACTTCAGGAAAAAAATAGCATTGACTCATAAGTTAGAGAAATGCGATCCTTTTTGAGTTTGAGTTTGACTTTTTGAATCCGATTTGAGTCTGACTTGCATCGAGGGTCCAAAATAAATACAAGTATAAATTGGCTTTTCAAAGTTATAAACCACTTTAGACACAAAATAAAAACAAAGGAAGAAAATCATGATGAATCTTCATGTTTTTGAAGTGCTCTTTATCCAAGGCACAGAGGCTATTTCGAATATAATGTACATGTGGGACATAACAGCCTATATTATTTCAATAAAATATTCAACGAAAAAAAAAAAATAGAGCCTGCATTTTAGATCAATATTCATATGTGTGCCATGTGACTCATTGTAGACGATATTGTGACTTTGAGCCATTAAACATAGCTTAGATACTGAGCACATCTCCATAAAAAATAATTTGTATCGACCAACGATCATATTTGGATCTGTTGTACTAATGGGCGTGTTTTAGGACCAAAATCTCCTCTGCTCACTTATAGTACTACACTAACCTCAACAAGTTGTTTGCAGTGAAATCAAACAAAACAAGCGTTGATCTCAGACTTCACTACTATCTTTCATAATAATAGGACAGTCAGCCCTAAAACTATCCAGACAATCTGCCTGCATCCTTAAGTTTACAGTCTCTGTATTGCAGTAAAGATCACAGCAAAAGTTGTGAAGGTTTCACTTTGGTGGTGCTGAAGGGCATTACACAATGATACTCGTAAAGCAAACAAAACTTGAAATCACAGCATTAACCAACCTAATAGCAAAATTCCAAGCTGGTTTTATAGAAGGGCTCCACACCAACAGGGGCAGTGTAATCCAGCAGCAGTTGTTTCCAAATACAGTAGTATCTCAAGATACGAAAGGCTCAACTTACGAAAAATCCAAGTTATGAAAGCAAAGACACATTTTTTTACTGCTCTACATACGAAAAGTTTTCAAGATACGAAAGGTTTCTGAAAGTCCGAGATTCGCCCCATAACAATTTTGAAACTCGCGCCGCACGCCGCCATCTTAGTTATAGTAGACTCGCCACCATCCTCCTGCTCTCCCATTGGTTCCTGATGCTAGCCAAGCCATGAGATCCTTCTCTCTAATTGGACAGCATCCCTCCCATCATGCATCTTCTATACGTACGTGCTGGCGTGCTTTAGCTCAGCCACTCCGCACCCGAAACTTTACATTTTTTATGTGTTTTCGTAAAGTTAAGTGTACGTACGCATGTACGTTATCTGCCGTTTGTTGTCCTCCTCCTCTGCCGCCACTTTCGGAGATAGCCTCACTCGAAAGGTAAGCTTTGACATTTTACGTTATTTCATTGTTTATAGGTCAATTTAGCTTTATTATGAAACTTAATGGAGTGTTTTTGGAGGGCTTGGAACGGATTAGCCATTTTACATGTAAAATGTGTTCCAAGACACGAAAAACTCATTATACGAAGGCCGCCTTGGAACGGATTAATTTCGTATCTCGAGGTACCACTGTAGTCTAAGGAGCACCGCATTTTTAAGCATATTTATAAAAAAAAAGTGCTCTGTAAATAAGGGCTAATGTACAATTACAGCTAGTCATTAGAGTAAAATAAACACCAACAGGTTGATAAGGGCTTTATTTCCCAAAGGTTGGTCATAATTCATTGGGGCCAATGGTTCTACGATTTACTTAGGCTTACGAGGCTTTTGGAAAATGGATTTTCGAATTGTCTCTATCAGTATGTACAACATTGTAACAAATGTATTTCTCATTGATAGTTAATGTTAGTTAATGCATTAACTGAAGTTTACTAATGGGACCTTATTGTTAAATGTTACCATATTATATGCGAGCAAAGTAACCACATCTTTAGACAAGCGACATTAAATTAGTTATTTAGTTATTTATGAAACTGCTTGACAGGGACAACTATCTGTTATAAATGCTGTGTCCATCATCAAAAACACCTCTATTATACAAATAATTAAAATACGCCCATTCTACAGTGTGCAAAAAACAGTTGGCCAAAAGAGTAGTTTGCCTGAATGCATAGTAGGTGAAATGAGCTATTACCTGCACCGAGCTTCTGACATGCACATTTGATAGACACTTTAATACCCATAAGGGGATTGAAGGGGGAAATCCCATTAAGGGAGGGTGGCAGGAGGTGGAGTGGTTATGAACAGAAGTGAAGGTCATGCGGATGGCTGAATGCCAATCGAACAATCAGAATCATGTATCAAGTACTACAGGGAATCTTTGAAATTGTTGGTAATGGTTTAAAGACTATACAATTCTGCACTGAAGGGATTACATCAGACATCAGATTAATAAACTAGTGGATTGCATCATTGTGAAAAAAAACAAAACAAAACAAAACTAACCAAGCTGCAGACCAGAGCGATGATCCCTTATTATTTGTATACAATAATGCAAGACATGCCAGAACTCCAAACTTCCTCCCTCACTTTTTGGCAAAGCGATGTTTGTGGAGAAGGCTCCTGTCTGTCAGTTCTGTCAGATGCTTTTGGTGAAAGAGCAAAAAAACATGAGATGAGGTGTCAGAGAGGGCATGCAAGAAGTTAAGGGAACAGTATTGAATGCTATCTCAGGGGCCACAGCGGTTAACCATGTTTGACAGCTGCAGAGGCTCAAGCCTGTACCTGAGACACTCCAGCCAATCATAACTCTCGTGGTTGTGTCTGAACCTGCGGCCACTGAAGCGCCGAAAAAGAGTGTAAGTGCATTCTGACACCCTCCCAGATTAAATGTCACAGAGTGTCACTGGGTCCTAATGCCCCACAGTCCTTCACTCATGGATTGGATATGACTATCGACCCATCACTGCTGTGCCACAGGCGACTCATGATTGTCTTTGTATTTTTGACTTTCCGTCTCAGGACAATCCACTACAGAGAAAGTCTTTAATAACCCACCAAATGATTAAAAAAATAATTAGTTCCAAGAATAATTAGTTCCTCTCTTTGTAATAATGGTAGTTTTGCTTGGGTTTTGGTCTTTTATGCCTTTAATTTCATTTGAAATTGTCATGTAGTGAAACCATAGTTATAGTTAAAGTTATATATCTGTTACTTTAAATTGTTTTTAAATATATATATATATATATATATATATATATATATATATATATAGAGAGAGAGAGAGAGAGAGAGAGAGAGAGAGAGGTGTGAATTCCTCCAAAGCGCTGTAAAAGACTCATTGCAAGTTATCGCAAACAAAAAGTTTATTATTTTAATATCAAAATCTATAAAAAAAATCATGGAAATCATAGAACCAGAGCTAACATTATCATAAAAAATATCAAATGATCAAATACTTTAATAGACTTGTTCTCTGGTTTTATGTTCATCCTGACATTCCAGATTTTCTGCTGATTTTAACATTTAAAATAAGCCACAGATAAGGCAGATTTTATTTTTATTTTATTGTTACTAGAATTTGTTTTGAAATTTTGAAAATATATTTGAAAGAAATCTTTTCATTTGACAAAAATAAAGTAAAAACACAAATATTATGAAATATTTCCTTTTCTGTTCCTTTTCAACATCATTAGTCTTGTTACAAGATTCTTCAAAAATCATCCCAAAATGCTAATTCAGGGCTCAAGAAACATGTTTTATAATTATTATTATCATAACAGCTATGCTGCCCAACGCTTTTGTGGAAAACTTTGAAGTTTTTTTTACAGGATTCTTTAATGAATAGAACATTAACAAAATAAAAAATATTATACCGGTAAGTATCTTTTAGACTGATCGCCAAGCTAGTGTAGCTCTATAGACTTAAATACTCTATAGACAGTATTTTAATAACTGTCACATTTACGTCCTTTAGGATTCTTTAGTATTCAAGGAACTGGGGGTGAAACATATGATGTCTAAATGAGAGTTGATGCTTCAGTGAAACAACTAAAAACTAAAAGAAGAACCACTGTAGAGTATCCATGCCTGAGTAAGAAGCACTTCACAGCAGGCCATTCCTGACGTGTCAACCATTATATCAATAAAATTGTTGTTCAACAGCATCCAAGACATCTCAATAGAATGAGTCTATTTGTAACAAAAATAAAAATCAATAAATGTGTAACAGACATGAAAGGATGACTGACAAATGAGAAATGGCTTCTCTATTGCGCTTCTAGAGTCATTAACGTAATGGATGCTGAATTACAACGCCTATAACTGACAAAACCTCTTCACAAACGCTTTCTGTTACTCTAACCGACTCTCTTCTTTCTGTCAATGCACATAAGGAACAGAGATGGCTTGTCTATAGATCTGGAACTGATAAGGGCAAAATAAAAGCATATCACTGCCAAATCAAATCTCTATCAGAAAACAGCATCAACGGACTACTTATTCATGCCAAACAAGTATCAGTAGATATCTGCAGTGAATACCTCAACAGTCAAAATCCCAAGTTGCCATCCGGCTGCTAAAGACTTTGACAAGATAACTACTTTGGTCTGTCAATCAAATGTCACTACAAAGAAAAATATTCTTTCTATAAATGCTTATATCCTGATTTCACTGGCCGAGCAAACTCATCTGAAATGGCTACAAATCTCCTTTCAAGCAAGAAGAAAAAACAAACCTGAAAACAGTCGATACTAATGTATAAAGGTATAAACAGCACACTTACACACTACAAACTGAAGGCCCTGAAAATCGGTGCATGAAAGAACAGTCGCATAGTAAAAAACAACATCTATCAATTAAGCATGCTTTCTGCTGCCACTCTTTGAAGAAGCATCACAAATTCACATTTGTTTTGCTCTTGCATCATAAATGAATCATAAGGCAGCCATTCCCGTTTGATTGTATTAGTATTGAAAAAAATGGATGGATTCTGATGGCTTCTGTTGCTTCAAAGGCGCCCATCTAAAAGACTTCAGGCAGGCTTGGAAATGCACAAATCTAGCAGGCTCTTAAAAATTTAAACAGAGACAGAGACCTTCTTCTGGGACCGCCTGTCAACCTGTCCTAATATGTGAGATACACAAACAACTCGCATTGCAGGCTTTTCTCTCAGACCCCGACAACGGCAGATCTCGGCTTTATCACCTCAGACAAACACACACTCACATGCTTCATACGGACATAGACACAAGTTTACATACACACCTGCACACATCATACAGATGCACATGTGGAGTGCTGCAGTTGGCCAGCTCTTTATAACTCACTGAAATAAATACTGGAAAATACAGTAGGAGATTGGAGCGGATACAGATTTTAATAAAAAAAGACAAATCTTGAGTGAAATACTATTAACAGCTTGGGAATTCAGGCAAAAACGTATTTGACATTTAGAGTGTTTTAGCATTTAATTTGTAGCAGAGATCATTTTTTAAAATTAGTTAAAGAGTTGAAATTTAAATTTAAATTGAAATGGCAGGAAAAGGAATTTACTGAATTGCAGTTCAATAAAATAATTTTTGGGGTTCAACAGAATAAGCTTGAACATGAAGGTTCATTAATTACTTTAATAATTATTATTAATTATTTATTTATTTAAATGAATGTATTTTTGGATGATTTATTATTATTAAATTTTCCATAAATTCCCATATGATGTATATCTGATGTGTATGGTTAGAATACAAATACAATTAAATCTTTAAAAATGCAAAATTTAATTTGAATCCAGCACAACACTAACTTTTAAGATTATTACAAATGCTACACTACAAGACATGCTGATTTCATTTAAATTAAGCAAATGCATTAATATCATAATTACAACAATAAACAAGCCTATTAAAACTATATAAATAATAAAGTGAGGTACTAATATGTTTTTATATGTATTCTGTAAATACATTGAGTAAATGACATTTCATGGGTAATTAAAAAATAACCCCAAAAATATTTTGAATTTTATTTATTATAAAATTGTATTTATATCAAAGAACGTCAATGATTAGTCAAAATGTTACATTACAGAACATGCACTTTGCATCTAAATGAGAACAAATTAACTGCTTTCATCTTTATTCACACAAGCTCATTTAAAAAGAATACAAACATAAAATCTAAACCAAAGAGACATCATTTTATAAAAGCAGATGCCTCATTAGCTGGCTTGTATTTTTACTGGTGCTGTAAAACAGCAGGCTGATCGGGTGAATGTGTGCTGGGGTGGGTCATGAGGGGACCATTAACATTGACTGATTCAGCTCATGGCTTTCATTGAGCGAGACCAAATCTTTGTCGGAATGAGAATGCTGACAGTCAAACGGTGAGCTGATACGAGACGTACAGCTGGGAGACTGGCATCTTTCAATGATGTGGCAGTTCTGAGTGCACACAGGGGACTCCTCACCAAACAAGCACCATACCACAAGTCAATAAACAAATCTCACGCTCCGGGAGAACTGCCCCAACCCCTAGATGCATCCAGGAATAATACAAAACCGGCTGTGGGGAAAGGACGATGTCACCTTAAAATGTCTTGATGAATGAAAAATGACACAGAAGGAAAGGTCAGTGATCTTCACGGCTTCAGGGTGAAATTTTGAAGTAGTGAGAAGTTTGGGTGGTAGCGGTCTGAGAACAGGCTTTATTCCTGGGAAGCATTTTCAGGTTTACAAAACCATACAGACTAAGCAAGCAACATGATCTGAAGCCAAAAACAGCTATACCAGAACTCAGAGCAGCCAGAAGATCTATCAAGCCTTCAACCGTCCTTAACTGGCATCCTACTGGCCATTAAAAAAGAAAACTCGCCAATTTCAGGCTTGTACGGACTTCCACAGGCTTCCTGGGATGCCCAGACAGTCTGCTTGGTTTTGATCAGCTTCATAAGCACAGATACTTGGTGTTTAGCCAAAGTGTTGAGGATGCCAACATCCCGCAAAACAATTACCCATAGTTACTGCAGGAGAGGCTTTGAATTGCCTTCAATTATCATTTACCACAAAAAGATTTATAAACCTTTTATTTTTTCCCCAGAAAAAAAGGGCAAAGAGCAGGTAGCAAACAGCTCTAGGGTAACACTTCACTCCAGGCTATACGTGAAAAGATTACTGTGTTTATGAGGAAATGAAATATAATCCATGCGCAGTCTGAATCCATTATGGATAAAGGTGGGCTCAAAGAGCTAACATTCCTATTCATGGGAAAAAGCCTTGGAATTGGCAGCACCCCCTCTTCTCCTTATCCCATGTGAGTTAATGATTAGTATGAGTGTTAGAAATGCAGAGAAGTGAAAATTACATATTCCTTATCAAGGGCTGCTAGAGGAGAGGCAGTCGATTCAGGTGTACTGTGTGGAAGTTGATGATGAAAAGGCTTTTATGCTTGGAGAGAATTTGCTGTCACAGACATGAATAAACAAAAAAATTTCATCACATTTCATGTTGAATAATACATGAGAGCAGCAAAATCACTAATATTATCACTATTAGTGGTGTTTCACTTGCAAACATAGCTGTTTTTTTGTTCAATGAATTTTGTGGCCTTAATTTCAAAAGACTTGGTCTACAGCACAAAATAATCATACAAATCACCTTTAAGTTGTGTGTTTTTTATTTTTATTAAAACATTTTGTTATTTTGATTTTCCAGAATATCCTTTTTTAAAGATTTATTTTTTTGTCTCTAAAAGAAGAAGAAAAAAGTCATTCTTACAGTTTGGAATAACACAAGGGTGAGTAAATGATGACAGGATGTTTTTTTTGGGGTGAACTGTTCCTTTGGCTTTTTAGTAGACATTTAGTAGACAAATTAATAATTCATACAAGAACAAAAGTATTATCAAATGAATCTAAAATATAATTCATGTGAATGATTTGACGACTCATAAAGACAAAAACGACCTAAATTAATCAGTCATTGAATCTGAATGATTCTTTTCAGAAAATGGAAATATTTGAATCACTGGGATGAATCAAAATCATCACCACTAATAATTATAATGATGCTGTAATGACTGTAAAGTTACATTTAAGTTTACAAAGCCCTAATTGAATATTTCTGAAGTGGTGCACTGTATAATTAACAGCGGTTTCCAAGTTCTTCATGACTATGGCCTTAGAAAATCCAGTTGACCTCCCTTTCATTCAAGTTCACAAAATGGTTCCATAGTGACTATGGCAACCATGGCTTTCAATAGTGGCCTGGGCAGCTTGGTGCCAGCCAAAGTTGTGTGCAAAGGAAATGCCACAGCATGTTGATTTAAAGGTGTAGAGGACAGAGAGAGAATGAAAGAGAACCCTAGTGAATTAATTGTCTTCCATATGTGCTTACAAATTGGCATGGCAGCAGTGACTCTGCCTCCCAACCCATGCAATCTCACATTTTGTTCTGATGTGCAAATATGGAAATGTTTAAAGTGCTGATTCTAGCCAGAATCACAAAGAACGTTCTGACTGGAAGAAAGGTCAGAGGCAGCGACTGCACAGACTAACTGTCAATCTATAGATGAGTCAGTCTTAAGTACACAGACAAGTTAATTAAGTTTGGAGTTCAATTAAAAGGAGCCGTAATTGCATGTGCAGGTGAGACACACACGCATACATCAATAGCATATAATGATTATTAATAATGCGATATTAAACCCAATGCATTATTGTGTTAAAGAGAAAATCATAATGTCGGAAGCTGGGAAAGAAGCATAGAAGAGACTGCAAATCATAGGACACGGAGAAGAAAAATCACCCAACTGTCATTACACACTACGTCACAAGTCAAAACTAAAACCTGGGACACACCAAGATGACTTCAAAGAACTAGTTGCGACAAAACTTATACTACGGTTAGGTAACAAAAAAGAAAACTAAAAATATTCCTAGAAAAATGTATATAATGCCAAATGTCACTATAATAAAATATTATCTAATATACACAACAGTTTTGGGTACCATGGTCCTTTATCAGTAGGAGAATGCCATGAATTCTAGTAACCTTTCAAAAATAGAGATATTGTGGGCCACAAAGTAAAGTCCGACACTCCTAATGGAACAAGCAACTCTGGTTCAGATATATCACATTTGCCATTAAAAAGATGCATAAACAAACAGCGCATATGCATCTTAGTCATTCCAGTGAGCCAGGAGAGATGTTCTTTTCTTCACCAGCTGACCAACAGCATGACGCTTTCACATCAAATAATTTCAATTTATAATGACACTGTAATGTTCAGTGATCCCATTGCCCATGTTTCTTTTAGTTGTTTAATTTAGTTCATGGTTCGCAGCTGCACTTCCTACGGGGGAACATGGCAACAAGGAAACACAGTGGATGGATACTGAACCACACTCTCATGCACAGCAAGACAGCGGCTTTAAATTATTCTGCTAAACTCCTGCTGCTGTTAAAGGCGACAAATTTGTGGCAGGACATCCAAACCATTACATTTCCTTGACAACTTCCACAAGGAAATAAAACACAGCCAGGTGGGAATGCCTTACTGCTGCAAATAAACATTGTTAGCCATTTTGCAAAGTAGAAAATGCTCAGTCTACTGTGGTCAGCTTAATTGTACATTTTGTACCACAGGGAAAAAGGAAATTAAAACACTCTTAAAAAATATACTGACATCTGAATAACAAAAAAATGTTTTATTGAGTATAGAGAATGTCTAGAACCCCTGTTTCCAGAAGGAGGGAATGGAGACATTGCATCAGAACTGAACTGAGAAATTGGAATCTAATATGAGTGAAAACTAAATGAGCCAGTGGACATTGTCATGCAAGATTTACATCGTATAGCCGGCCATGAAAAGCCGGTATATAAGGAAGAAGTTTTCTGCCAGTGTGTCCCGGCCATTCAATGGTGGTACAGCAACTGTGGCGAAGGGATGCAAGGTTTCTGTTCCCTCCTTCAGGGAGTGGGGGTTACATTAGTAACCTAGACATTCCTTTTTATTAAGTCACGTGTGACATTACAGATTGGGAATTGGGATCCCTACCAATACACTTCAATTGCTGCCCCTTCCAGTGCCCCACGTAAGTCGCCTAATCATCCTGAAACTCTTTGGTTGGAGAAAGGACAGTGCTTAGATGCAACACCGTGCTTAAATGTTGATTGCTGTTCCTTCTGACATATTGGGAAACACTTGGAAAAGTGCACCTATGGAAAGGGACACAATGGGACACCTTATCTTGCACCACCTGATCTCTAAAAAGGATCATTGGGTGCGTATTCAGGGTGGGGTCTGAGAGTTCTGAGAGTTGGCCGTTGTGAATTCCAGGCATGATTCATTAACCAAAATGCCTGCATGTAGACATAGAGATAGTGGCAAAATAGACATTCAGGGTGAAGGGAGACAGCCTTTGCTTCTCTCTTTCTTGCAATAAGGACAGCACCGCACTGGTCGGGCATCTCCTGTCAGTGAGAAGAACGCCACTCAATGAACAGGTTCCATTTCAGAGCATAGGTGGGCCTTTTAAACCACCTAAGTCTTCAAGCCCCAGGATCCTCTCAAATTGTTTCAGTGGAATCACCATTCTGCCCTTTAACAAACGCTCATTTTTGATACGTGTTGTCACATTGATCAAGTTCAATTTCATTCCGAGAATAGACATTATCTACAAGGGGAAGAATTAACACTTTTCCCAGTTGACCCAAAGCCCCAGATGGCTGAGGTACTGGAGCACCATGTGCCTGTGTTCACACAACTGCTCTCGCCATTGGTCAGTGTGGTTGGGGGCATTTTATCCACGGACCGGTCCGCGGCCCGGTACCATTTCATACCGGGGGTTGGGGACCACTGCCCTAGAGGAGTGGGGGGTCAACGGCAATGTACCCCCCTGAAAGCTCCCACTGTGATCCAGAGGTGATCCTGTGCATTTACCAAAGTAGCTCTATGCAGGGCAGAAGAACTAGATCAGGGCATAGTAGAGGGGACTCCACCTCATTTGAAGAAATCAAGTCTTCACCACAATGGTCATCTTTCTGCAATGAATACACTCATCCACAAAATCCACCTCAGTGTACTTTAAGCCCAGACAAGTGAGGCAGCGATCGTTACCGGTAAATTGAGCCAGGTAATGAGAGCATCCAGAAACACAGAGTAGAATGGCATCTTTAAAAATTGTAATATCACACCTGTGTTTGCTCTTTTAGGGAAATAGCTCTCGAAAGGTTACAGCACAACTTGCAACATGCAAATCTCGCACACTAATGTCCATTGACTCTCAGGTGAGAGCCCAATTTGTCAGTGCAATTCTGACGTAACGTTAAAAATGATATGGAACAAAAATGGCTTTAAAATATAAATTATAAGCCAAAAGTTGTAATATCACACCTGTGTTTGCTCTTTTAGGGAAATAGCTCTCGAAAGGTTACAGCACAACTTGCAAGATGCAAATCTCGCACACTAATGTCCATTGGCTCTCAGGTGAGAGCCCAATTTGTCAGTGCAATTCTGACATAACGTTGAACATGATAGGGAACAAAAGTGGCTTTAAAATATGAATCATGAGCCAAAATAAAATTCTCTATTGTGTAATGTCTCAAATCCCAGTTGTAGTTCTTCAGCAAATCGTTGTTCATATAATCTTTTCTCTGAGGTCATATGGTCAAAACACAGTGAAAATACTCTAATTAAGTAATCATTGTATGTCCAGCTGTGGCCAAACCGTCTGGTCTGTTCATTTAATGCTACAAAAGGCATAAGACATTCAAGGCACCGTGCTGAGTTCCCTGCCATTATATCTAAGCTTCGGACGATCTAATAGAGCTATATGAAAGTTTAAACAAGGCTTTTCCCGTTAACATGAATAGATCCTAATGGCTAGACAAATTAGGCTCATGCATGACAACTGTGATGAATGATCTTGACAATGATATTTTGAGTGCAATATTTCTACAGTATTACCCATAATTAAGAGGTAGTGATTCAGTCGGCAGCACTCGTTGAGTGTAAGCGAGACTCTAACAAGGTCAACAAGCATGCAGGCATAAAATAAGATTATTAATTTAGCAATGCAGTGCTAGATTGTTGTACCTCTGAAGGTGTTTCTGGCAGCTGGAGCTCTCCTGTTTGAGAGACACTAACTGTTTAAATATGATACATCATAGAGTACAAACCAAAGCATTTCTGTCACATTACAATGCTAGTTTAACTGGATAGATATTTGACAAATTATTTAATTGTTTCTGAACAGAAAGAAGAGGCAAGTTTTAAAATTTTAAGATTGTTGAGCTAGTGTTTTCAGCAGGGGGGCTTGTTCCATCACAACTCAGGTGACTTAGTGGTTACACAGACTTATAATCTGCGATGTATTAAAATATGCAAACATACCCACAACACACAAATAAAAATGTCTAATAATGCAAAAAACAAAAAAACAAAAAAAAATTCATAACATTAAATTCCATTACAAAAATTACATCAAAAAAACTTAAATTGGTAGACCAAAAGCAGCACAAGTTGACTTCAATGTAACAATGATTTTTTTTTTTTTTTTTACAAAAAATGCATAACAATAAAATCCATATTTTGTAAACAGAATGAGAAAAGTGGCTGTATTAGCACTGAAGCATGACAAAAATAAAAAAAATAAAAACTTGGCATTCAACAACTGAAGACGATTAGCATTCGAGAACATTCATTTCCAGTTTAGAATATTCACATCATATCACATCGCATCATACAGACATGGGGTCTAACACTGATATGTCTTCAGTGACCCTCTGAGTAAATATTTGCTCCTACTCTAATACATTACACACCCTTTCTGCCCACATTAGTGTGTTTTGGGAAAAAGCATGATTTCTTTGACATGAACAAAAATGATAGTTCAACACATACATATGTTGACTTAAGTGGAAGAAAAGACCCAGTGCCAGTGTCATTATAAATCATCTTGGCAAACAAAAGCAACAGATTAATAGTTAATCTGGACATCTCAGAGTTTTCTTGCATTTCCTGCTCTGAAAGGTTAATTGGGACTGGGAGAGAGAAGTGAGTCACCCACAAGGCCAGATTTCAAACGGCAGTGACATTCTTGCCTGTTATGAGGGAGCCGACTGTGTGTGTGTGTGGATAAGACGTCAGCATAGTGTGGAGGGAGATGGAGAGAGACAGATAGAAAGAGAGCAAACAGAAGAGAAATACACACACAATAAATGATTATTTTGCCAGACAACATTCCTCCTGAGAGAGGGAATGAGAAAACGACAAGAAGGACAAGGGAGGGACTGTGGGGGTGAGAGGGACAGAAAGCTTGAAAGCAGAAGATGTAATAATGTGGAGAACAGGAGGAAAAGCAGACTGTCAGGGGTTTCTCTGGGATCAGCCCGACGCTTTATTTCTCACACAAAGCCATATGATTAGGTTGCCTGTCCTGGGCTGTCAAACGACAACCTTCCCAGAGAAGGACGTCTGGCTTGGAGGAGACAGCTCATAGGTGAAGAGGACACATATTAGGCTTTGAGCGTGACCTGTAAGGCCGATGTGTGCTTCATCACATAATGCAGTATTAGTCAACTATGACAGAATGGCTTAGTTTAACCAACCTGACCTTTAAACTGCACTTCTGTTTCTGCATATGAATGTTTGATGAAACCTGAAATCCACATATGAAATCATTTTTGTCTTCAGAAATGCCTTAATTCTTTATGCCATAGATTCAAAACTGTGCTGAAAACCTTTCTAAGAGAATTTGGTCCATATTGATATAAAAATATGAAAAAGGTCTGCACATCCAAAACCCAAATTTGGCTCAGGTACAGGATAAAAAGATAACAATAAATAAACAACATGATAGTAGCAGTTGCTGCAGATTTGTCAGCTTCACATCCATGATGCAAATCACCTGTTCTACCACATTCCATCACATATTGGATTAAGATCTGGCTATTCGTGCACAAGAAACCAGTTTGAGATAATTTCAGCTTTGTGACATGGCCCGTAATCCTGATGGAGGTAGCCATCAGAAGATGGGTACACTATGGTCATAAAGGGATGGACAAGGCCAGCAACAACACTCAGGTAGAATGTGGAATTTATCATTCTCTGTAAAACTTTATAGATGGTTGTGCTTGAAAATTCCAGTAGATGAGAAGTTTCTGAAATATTTAGACCAGCCCATCTGGTACCAACAAACATGCCATGTTCAAAGTTGCATAAATCACACTTCTTCCCATTCTGTCGATGTGAACTTCAGCAGAATGTCTTGACCATGTGTACATGATTAGATATTTGTGTGAATTAATAGTGAATCTCTATCTGATTGGTCAAGTATGATGACTTAAAAGTTAACAAAACAAGTATATTGTCTAATTAAAACCCTGATAAGGTCATGAAATATTTTGTATGCCATTTAATACAGCCTATTTCATTCAGATGATCTCCTACTATCTGGTCCCCCCATGGCCACCATCTAGGGCAGTGGTCCCCCGGTCCGCGGCCCGGTACGAAGTGGCTAGATGAAATGGTACCGGCCATGAAATGGTAACGGTGTGGCATAACATCACAGGCGGGAGACGTTACCGACCAGGAAACTAGAAAGCACACCCAAACCATAATGTGTGCAAGTTACTTCAATGAATGGCTATATGTGAAATTGTTTGTCCACTGTCTGTCAGTAATAAGAATAGTTTATCTGCTGTTATAGAGGAGAAACTGTACCAAGCACAGGAACACTATGAACACTATGATGAGTGATCAAAACTTTAAAAAAAAAGTGTTCATCCCTTCACTCAAAATCTTGTTTGGGAGCTTAGCACAATCAGTCAGCTTTCGAAGGGGCCTAATGTGAGCATTGTAAGTGTCTTCCATGAAGAGCATTGTGCTCTCACTGGGCACTCTTCGAGGAGGGTGCCTCGGCTTGTATTCCTAGTGGCTCAGGTCCCGTTTCTGCCAAGGCAGAGTGGCAGCTCATGTCGTGGGGCTCAAAGATGGATTTGGCAGAGGGGTTTGGGACGAACCTTGTCTTTTCCAGCCTTCACCCGTAAGGTCAAGTGTTTTATCCCAGGGTTTGAAAGCTCTGCGTTTTCTTGTGGTCCGACTATCCAGTTTTGAGGAACTGAACATTGCAGGTGTTAAAAGAGACTTTATGGAGGTTGTGACTTGTGCCGTTCCAAAATTAAACATCAACTGGCCGGCCGAGAAGTTAGTGAATCGTCCCAAAAGTGAACCGGAGGAGCAATTCCTCCACGTCAGGGCTTAGCATTCTTTCCTGATCTCCATACCGAGGTAATGAGGTCATGGGAAAGACCACGGAGATCTTTGCTGTAGCTCAAACAGCAGAGTGTGGTGCTTGCAACCCCAAGGTAGTGGGTTCGATTCCAAGGGAAAGCAAGAACTGATTAGAATGTCAATGTACCTTAAATGCAATGTATATCGCTGTGGTTAAAAGTGTCTGCCAAATTCATAAATTTAAAAGTATATTCAGCCTCCAGACATCTAATTATTCGAATTTTGTGAGACTTAAAAAACACAAGTATTGGGGGATGCCCAGGGCTGAAGGGATATTTGCGAGATATCTCTCCCCTACTTTGGCATCGTCCCTGAAAATCCAGACGTTACCCGCCAAGCCACTAAGAGTTACATCGATGCTTGTGGGTGAAGTGGATGGTATTCAGCGGCAAGTTAGGCAGCTGCATGTTTGCACACAATATCTATTCTGAAAGCATATCAGGTTCACCTCCTTAGAGTCCTGCGTTAGGGCGAGGGTCAAAATTTGGGTTGATTTAGTTAGAAAACTGGCAAACAGGCACTCTGGGTCCCTTCTGTGGGTCTCGAGGAAATTATTCTCGATAAGAGCTGTCTACATCTCAGGGAATCAAAATCAGGTATCAGTCAGTTGAGGCAGGGGTAGAGGGTCGGAAATGGAGGTTCCACCCAGAGGTGGTGGAACTCCTTTGGGAGAAATTCAGCAGAGCAGAGGTAGATCTTTTCACCTCAATATAAATGACTCATTGCCCGCTATGGTTCTCCCAATCTCATCCACCTCCTTTGGTTTCTAGTCTCATAAGATCCAGCCTCTAAACCGATGTTATTGAGACCATCCTGCACTTCATAACTCCCTCCAGGAGGAAACTTTATGCCCTGAAGTGGCGATTATTCACTTCATGCTGTGGGAATTGTCAGCTGGACCTAGTTAACTGCCCAGTGGGTTCAGTGCTGGAGTTCCTGCAGGAGTAATTCTCTGCAAGTGTATCACCCTCCACCCTGAAGGTGTATGTGACAGTAGTATCAGCTTACCACACTTATCCTTGGAGAGACTCCTACTAGTAACCCATTTCCTTCATGGCACCTTGAGGCTTAGGCCTACAGTCCACACAAGGGTATTGGCCTGGGACCTGACCATGGTACTTGAAGGCCTTTCATTGTCTCCCTTTGAGTCCATCAAGGAGGTCCCTGAGAAATTTCTCATCTTGAAGACTATCTTTATTCTCATTTTTATCGTCCCTAAAAGGAATAGGAGACTTACAAACTCTCTCTATTTCAACCTCATGTTTAGAATTTTAGAGCACACTATGGAAGGCTTTCCTCTATCCAAGGTTCCTACCAATATTGTTATATTGTTCCTACCAATACTGTTTTGCATGCCTACTGTCCTTCTCCCCTTCAGGATGTCAGAACAGGAGAAACGTAATCTGCTCTGCCCTATATGTCCACAGAGATGCACTGTGGAGGAAGTCCAGACAATTGTTAATTTGCTTTAGTTTACCCAAGAAGGGGTCCTAAGCATCTAAACAGACTATGAGCAAGAGGGTGGTCAAGGCTATCTCACTTGCTTATAAGAACAACTAAACCATAACACGTTAGCGTCTGAAACAAGACGCTAGCAGGCGTACAGGGAGTAAGGCCTAGCAATACAGCATCTCGTTCCCTATTCAGGAACATACGTAACATCACCCGTATGTGACGTTATGTCACGCAATTGGACTGATTTAAATAACGTGCTTCATGACATATGTATAATATAATTATGTGCTTCATGACATAATCACGCAGAGGCGTTCCCACAACACTTCAACATCGTGTCTCGTTCCCTATTCAAGGTGCTACAGTTACATAGATAACTGAGAAATTTTCTCTCTCTGCCCTGAAAAAGCACATTGCTTATATTGTTCGATCATATAGGTCATCAAAATACACATTTGTAGATACCAAAAAGGATATATATATGAAATATAGAAATTGAATAATAACAACACATTCATTACAGGATTGACACACCTGGAAAAGGACTATAAAAGAATAATTAGAAGTTATTAGAAATAAACTTTACACTAGATAATGTATCTGTAAACCTATTGTTTTTGTTATAACTGTGGTACTATTGATTGGTTTCTTGTTCACTTGTATGGAAAATGAACTGGCAGAATGTACAAGTTATTTGAGTCTGCGCTTGCACTGATGTGGTAGCTTTCATGCCTTGTTTTTGCAAGTTAATGATGCAAATTGTGTGGTCTCCTGTTGGGAGCCGCTTGTACCCCTGTTAGTTGTGATCTGGTGCTGGCTCAGGGCCCCCCTCACATCCTCTGTTATGCACACACACACATATACACATTCAAACAGCGGCAGCTTTCATTCCATAAGGTCAAGAGCAGCTCCTCAGTTCTACTTGCATGCAGAGAGTCATAAATTAAGAACAGGAAGAGAGTGCCACAATCAGCCAATTAACTCAGAATCCAGAAAGGCCAATGCAATTTCATCTCCACACAACTGCTCTGGCACCGGCCGCAGATTCATTAAAGGTGACTGACCGACTTTCCCCGGCACACTGCCTCGACTCTCACACAGTATGACAATGATCAATACACCCTGTATGTAAACCAGGGGAATGAAGTGGAAACTTTTCAATGGGAAAATGTGTCAGTAAGAAATATCAGTGCAGTTGAATATGAAATCATTTTAATATGCAGATTTAGTACTTGGTACTTGTTATTACTGATTCAAATGTATTACTGTTCCATAATTATTTTAATTTTTTTGTAAAATCATAGAATTAGCATGATCAAAACCAAACTGGTTAACCTTAAAGGTTTGTTGGTTAGCATGGAACCTTCTTCCTGCTAAAGAAACAATGTCAGCCTGCAAAAAGCATGTTGCAATAATTTACATAATACTACAATTTATAACAGAAATACATTATAACAAATACATTATAACATTTCTGGAGCCCATGTACTAATGAATATAGTAGGGTTGGCTACTAAGGACAGAAGAACAATTCTTCTTAAGAAGAGCTACTTGAACCCCTACATCCGTCTCGTCTCCATTCCCTAACCCTGCCGAGGAATATACATGCACATCGGCACGTCATGCAGAACTCTCTAATCGTTCATCCTTGCTCAGAATTCAAGGACGACTGGAAAGTGTGCAGCTAGAGTGTCCTGGATTGGGTTCATGTAAGCGTATGTAAGATCTAACAATTATGTCAACATGTAAAGAAACCCTTACAATAAACATCTAATAATAATAATAATATGTTTATTTTATATAGCGCCTTTCAAGAACCCAAGGTCGCTTCACAAGGGAATACAGTAATACAAATACAATAAGTGAGCATACAACAAGTAACTACAGAGACAAAACAAGACATGGGAAGAAAATAAAAATAAATATATATATGCATTATTCCAATAAGTAGCAATAAATTAAATGAGAGGTAATAGATCATATAGAGAATGAGTAAGTAAATCTTTTGAGTGAGTGCTTTAAGAGTTTGGTATTTGAATTCCTGAGATGAAAAGCAAGTTATAGAAAAATATGCTGTACAACCGAAAATTAGTTTCAATGACTGAATTCTATTTGAAGATTTTTGTATATATTTCAGGTAAATGTTACATTGTAGGGTTGTAATAATAATTGCAATTATAAAAAAAAAAAAAAATTTTTTAAAAAAAAATATATATATATATATACAATGTATACAGCCAGCATGCTCGAACACTGACTGTGTATGCTCCGTTCCCAAACAGAACACACACAGAACATGTGTATCCCCACCCGTTATGTTACGAGGGCTAACACAAGGTCTAAAATGCTCTTTAGTCGCCATATTTTTCACTCTTTTTTGTCTTTTTAAAAGAATGTTGGTAGGCAGACAACAACAACACGATCACACATAGCACTACTGAAGACACAGAAGCTGCCGACTGTTTGGCATGGCATGCCTTTATAGATTCCTGGTTCATGACGTCACCCGTCTCTGACATCCATTCAGATGATTGGTTCAATTATACACATGCTTTATGATGCAATGAAAGGAAACAACAAATGATCAGTAGCAAATGATCACTCCTTTGGGGATCTGCAACCAACTCAGAGAGAGATTTGAAAAAATCACGCAGCTACGAGAGAATAAAAGATTGATCATGGAATTTTAAGAATCACAACGGATTCATTTGCTGAAACAAATGCCAGGATTAATGAGAAAATCTATATTTTTTTGCCCAGCCCTATGGAAAACAAATATACAAATAATACAACAAATTATTTATTTGAAAACGATAAATAAATACAAAACATGTTAATTTGCTAAGATGTTTTGACCAAAAAGAGAGATGAAAAAAATTTAAAGCCAAAATGTAGTAACATTTTGTAAGTAACAAAATGTAGTAAAATGTAGTAAGTAACAATACAGTACTACCTCGGTTTACGAGTTTAATTCGTTCCAAGAGCGAGCTCGTATCCCAAAATGCTCGTACACCAAAACAATTCCCCCCATAAGAATGCATTAAAAATCAATTAATTCGTTCCACACGACCATAAATGCCCATTTTAAATATTTAGTTTTTATTTTACAATTTTAATTACAGTTAAAATTATAACCATTAAGATCTCATATAAATACTCTTTAAACAGACAATTAAACTTTGGACAATTAAACTCTAAAAATACTTGACAATTTACTGTAACTCACTTTGAGCAGCAAGGAGATGAGAGACAGACAAAGGAAAAACACAAAACCTGGATTGAAAACACAAAACCTGGATTGAAATGCAAATGAGTGAATTTATTATAATAGTGCAGAAAACAAACAAAGTGATAATCCAGAGTGAAAGTCGTGGAACGGGAGACGCGCGCGCAACACCACCGCGAGCGGCGGGAGACTCGCGCGACACCACCGCGAGCTCCGGGAGACTCGCGCGACACCACCGCGAGCTCCGGAGTGGAGAGAAGTGAGGAGACAATGAATTCATGAACCCCATATATATTTCACTACGTGAACAATAGCGATCACAATTAATTAATGTTATCACTTCTAAAAGTATCTCTGTGGTGAATGATGCAGCCAAACAGAGCGAGGCTGAGAGAATGAATGCTTTAAGGGGTGATAAAGGGGTTGGGACTGCATGACTGTGTTATGAGAGGCTGTCATTAGGATATTTCCTGTAAAAATGCCCGTGAAGATGCAGAGCATTAGGACAAAAATGCGCGTGGGTGAGGGAAACATTTGCTCGCACTCCGATACAAAGCTCATACACCGATTCAACCCTCCATGCTCGTACACCGATTTTCTCGTATACCAAGTCGCTCGTAAACCGAGGTACCACTGTATAAATATATATATATTTTTTAATATATATAATTACAGTAAAACAAACAACATCAAATTTGTCACAGTTATAAA
This sequence comes from Rhodeus uyekii, assembly GCA_037043235.1. Taxonomy (NCBI): domain Eukaryota; kingdom Metazoa; phylum Chordata; class Actinopteri; order Cypriniformes; family Acheilognathidae; genus Rhodeus; species Rhodeus uyekii. The sequence continues at coordinate 756,568 of JAWRVZ010000018.1, read as the reverse complement.
GAAATCATCTTTGAAAATTCTAAATGAAATACATTTTTAAAAAAGTGATTCCTACATTTGGCACAACACTGCACACATTTAATTGAACAGTCTCTCTTGCTCTGGACAACAACACATACAAATGAACTGAAGTAAATAAGGAGACTGGTCTGGACTTGTTTTAGGGAAAGAAATGTATTTCATGCCTTTTCCTCACCCTATTGGTCATGTTTTATCATTGCAGTGTTTTGCTGCGCCCATCCAAACGGCTGTTTTTTAATTACCCTACAGCCGCCATGTGCTTTGGTCTTATTTACTCTCAACACTCTCTGAAGCAAGACATCAATAATTCTCTAAGAACATCTCCATCTGAAATATTTTTCTTACCTCTAGCTTTTTCTTTTAAATGCTCTCATTTGCTCTGCAAGATATAAGGATACTAATTGTAAGAGCGACACCTCTTTTAGGAGGCCAATGTCTTTATTTTCTCTAAAAGGAAAATATAAACAAAAAATACTTTCATCTGGATATTTACAGTCTATTACTAGATAACTCTGATATATTCTCTCTCTATTTAACTTTTTCATCCTTGTACTTTCCCATCAGGCTTTGCCGCTGCCTGCATTGCCTCGACTTCCAGGCTCATTAGAGTTGATAATGACTGACAGATCACTGTAATGTTTATGCAGAGAGTAAAACCAGATTCGCATGAACAGATTTTAGTGAGAACAAAATTTATGGAGAAAAAGCCATAGAAAAATGATTTTAAAATATAAAAATTGCAATATAAGTAAATATAAAAATTATTCATCAAGCTGTGTTTTTGTTGTCTGTTGTCTTTATGCAAAATTGTCCAGCGTATTTATCCAATAAAGGCCTGGGTATTAATTCAAGGGTCTTCTTGTTTGAAATTGAGCCATTGCGCCATATTAGACAGTGTTTAATGCTGTGAAGTGACGGCACATGCTGTGACGGTTCGCCTAGAGGAACTCAAGCATGAAGGAAGAGGATTTCAGCCACATAAAGCCATCCTAACTGGCTGTAATATCCACCATAAACAGAACAGCTAGCCGAAAGTCACGTCCTCAAGAAGCACTTTTGCACAATAAAACACCATGTTATGGGCGATATGTTGAACTTTATTTCTTTGAAGGATAAAAATGAGTTTTTAGCTTCTCTGGGGCTCGTAGAGGTTCGAAAGGCGGCCGTTTGATCAAAACACAATTGCTTTAGAAGGAACGTGTGATTACGAAAAGATGAAAAAGAAACTCAAAGGCGTCAAACGAGACTGATGCTCAGTGACTTTATGGAGGAACATTTGGTACAGATCCATTTCAGAGACTCACCCTTAAGCCGAAATCTTTCATTCATGTTATTATCATGAAAACATTCCGCCTTAAAGCAGCATTAAATATTACAGCCTGCAAGAGAGCATTCAGTATGCATCATTTCAGTCCTACGAAGATTCGATCAAAAGCAGTTCCACTCAAAAACGCAACACTGCCAAACTGTTTTGAGTTTTTTTCAGAGCTCAGGCCCTAGAGAAAGGTGAGCAGGTGGCATTAGCTGGCATAAGACCCATTCGAAAACCTCATACTTCCCCCCTCTTGCTCTCGTCTTCGAGGAGCCGGAGATGGCTCAGAGCACGAAGGAGGAGCCTGGGGCAACGCTTAATATTTCAACACAAGCCTCGCTGTGCAGGCCTGACAGGTAGAGGGCCAGGTGTTGGCAGCATTGCCACAGAAGCTGTATTCAAACGTCTCTGGAGCTTAGCCAGATATATGCATGCAAACTGAGCAGACACTCTTGAGCGTGGGAGCTAGAAAGATGGCTAACAGAACAAAAAGAAGATATAAAATTCCTTCCAAGATGGTCCGTGTGTGCTTTTTTTTCCAATAATGATGTGGGATGGAAAATGGGATGTGATATAAGCTTTTATGGCTGCTATTAATCTTGTATTAGGAAGGCACATCGCTGGGAACAAGTGACATGCATTTCATTTGTGGCATAAATGTCACCTCCTCCAGCTTTTGGTATCTGGGGAAAATGAGACTTTCTATAGTAGGAGTAAAACACATTCATATTACAAATATAGGACTGCTGTAACAGTACTGGTAAGACCTCCTTGAAAACCAAAGTAAAAGTATAGGAAAATCATGTCCAAGGTGGTCTGAACAATCAAAAGTAAGGAATCTATCTTTGATATATATATATATATATATATTATATATATATATATTTATTTATTTTTTCAAAAAAAGTCAGAATTGGAAGATATAAACTTGCAATTGCGAGAAATAAAGCTTTTCTTCTTGTAATTGTGAGTTTACATCTCTTAAGTCTGACTGCCATCTGTCCAATAAATTTGTTATAAATTCAAGTTATAAAGTCCCATTCTGATGGAAAAAAGCGGACTTTCTGAGGGACGTTTTTGTATACTTTTTTTAATACCTCTCAATTCTGACTTTATTACACTAAATTGTGACTTGACGCGGGGAAAAAGTCAGAATAGTGAGATCTAAAATTACATGTAATAATGAAATGTATATTTTAATATTCTGCAATTATTTATATTTATAATTTCAACAGAAATACAATTTTACTGCTGACAAAATAAATAAGAACCATCACACAAAAGATAAACTCAAACTGACAGATTTTCAACTCTAAATTATTAGATTAGATAAACATCATCGTATGCAACTAGCTGCCTTGTTTATTTCATCAAAAAGTGTGAATTCTGTCTTTATTTAATCACCCGCATGTTATTCCATATTGTATGAGATATTTCAAAACTAAATTGGGTCCCCATTAACATTCAATGCAAGAAATTCAAAGACAAAAATTGACATTTTTGTACAATAAAACTAGACATCATTGCAAGACTATCTTTGAATTTTTTTGTTTTGTTTTTTTGTTTCAGGTTTGGAACAACATGAAGGTGAGTAAATGAAGGCTGAACTATGCATTTAAGAACATGTGATGCAAATAAAATAAGAACAGAGTTCATTAAAACAATCTAGCAGTTAAACCCCTCCCAGTACAAGATACATTTAAGTAAGAACTTACAACGGCATGTTGCAACCCAACACAAAGGATTTGTGCCAAGCTGAAAAGTACATTTAAAATTTTCTGAACATGGTGAACAGGTGTACAGTAACAGGTTCCAAACCAGCAGCTCTCCAATTACCGACAGAAACACACAAAACAACCGTATGCCAATTAGCCAGGGTTTAAATAAAATGCACATTTGAATCAATTGCAGCAGCAATATAAAAGGTCACTAAGATAAAATCCAACAAAAGTACTATGAGAAATAGCATTCAGTAAACAAAGAAAGTTTTGTGCGAGATCAAACAAGGGTTATGTTCACAGAGTTGCCGTGGCGACCACTGAATCACACGTTGTACCTTTGCCTTCCAGCGTTAACATCCTTGGTTGACCAGACCTCAATGTAATTCGACAGGAACCAACACTTATGTTCAGAGGAGCAGAAACTCAAAATCACCATATGCATGACTGCCATTTTATATATGCATATGCAAATGCTCAGCAGCTGAGGGTAAATCGTATCTCAACAGGGAAAGAAGGCAGAGATTAGGCGATAAATGCATATGGGAGGTTTCTAATTTGCTCACATAACTGAGGTGAGACTGAGGTACGTGATTAAATTCTGAGATGCAAAGAGGGCGGTTACGTAACACCAGCGGTTGCTTGTCGCAGATGCACCCAGACGCCCATAACATTCTTATTCCCAGAGTTTACCACACAGAAGTATTTCCAGGTCACGCCTTCCTTCCCCTGAGCCTGAAGTTGTCGGTGCGTGTGACACGGGTCGGCTGCCTTCCGCCTTTACTTTACTACAGTGAGTAACAAAGGTGAAGGATCATCTCGCCTGAGGAGGTTCTATAACATTTGGCAGAAACCAATGTGACAAGGCAAAATTTTTATACTGATTATGAAAGGATATTAGAAGACAAGTGAGACCTCCAACAAAGTAATGTTCATATACATCTTCACATGAGAAAAAAAAAAACTAAAACGTGTAGGCATCTGTCAGCGAGTGAGGTGTTTCTTCTCGAGCCTGAGTGCTCTTTCTGTACTCCATGAGGAATAAGATCCTCAGAGGTTTCTTTATGCGAGCCAGATGGTGTCGCATTCAGAGAATTCTTCCTGCGCTGTCCTCATTTCAACCTCCATGCGGCAAAAGTCTGAGTAAAATTTGGCAGATTTATAACATAATTATAACCATGAAGCCTGGCAACATCTTGTCAGTGCTTCTGAAAAGATCGTTATTTAGCCTGGGAACAGAATTCAGTAAGAACAAACACCCGTCCAAACCTTACCACCACCCCTGCCCCTAACCCTGATCTTTTTTTTCTGTTTTTATCTGAATAGTGTTTTTGCTTTGTTTTTAAAAGTTATACCACATTACATTTGAATCACTGAACTGAAACCTGTTTAAAAGATTGTCAAAGTTTAAGCAGTGGTCAGTGGACTGTGTCTTAAGACCTCTATTGACCAATTAGCAGTAATCCTTCTTACTTTTATGACTCAGATTAGACCAATCTATCTTTTTGTAACTAACTTTACAAGGTTAAAAGCTTGAAGGAAATTAAATAAATAGACGACTAAGTTTTAAGACTTACTCTACGCTGTTTATGCAACCGGCCACATTTGATGACCACAAGTTCGATTTTGGTCCAAGGAACCAAACACAATAAAATGAATGCAGGCTGCATCACCCAGACTGAAAAGCAACCCCATGCATACCACCAATTTACAGTATTCACACAGTTTAAAACCGGTTCTACTTCTCAATGTCTATTTCATCTCGGACAGCTCTGACAGATGTGCTGGTCTCTTTGGCGATGTTTAAGTAAAGCAGTACAGGTCAGAGGAGATAAAGAAGAAAATGAAGCTAAGAAAGAGACAGGTATGCTTATAGAAGACTCGGCCCGAGCAGCAGTCTTCCTCATCCCTTCCCCTTCTTCCCCCACGTCCTGCCCTGTCGACTCTAATAGACTATTGATTTTCCATCTGCCGTAGGATCAGTCTCCACTTTTACCATTCACTCATGATATTAGCTGTCCATTAGGTGCAGAGCTCTCAGCTCTAACAGCTTGTCAGCACAGAGGCAACACTCCACCTCCAGCACAATACAATCAGCTGATTAGTCTCGAGACTCAAGCAGCACAGAGCAGCCCTCCAACACACTACAAGAGGCGTCTTTAAGCTGATAACATAAAGGTGAGTAGCTGGGGGGTCACAGGTGAACTCTAACACCCGAATGCACATCAGACAGAGCAGGAAGTTACTAAGTGGATTAAAGCAGGCCAGACACACTCAGGACAGTCTCTGTTCACAGCTTATTACCAGATGCATTGTTTTAAAAGTTGGAAAACTGCCACATATGCCTCCTCGGAAGCTTTGCTGAGATTTCGGAACATAAAGTTGCTCAAGATGGCACACTTGTGCCTGGAAGGAATTTTATCATGCTGATTTCTGTTGGCTCATATGTTAGGGATTGATTTGGATTTAAAAAAAATGAAATAAATAAATAAAAATAAATAAGATCTAACAGAATTCACAGGATGTAAAACTAAACCCTGCATTTGAGCTATTTAGCTTTGAGGATATTGCACTGGTGCTCTTGTGAACAATAATTACAATGTGCTTTCTATAATAATAAATCCCTGATTTATGTGTATTATACTGTGAATAAAGTGGCAATGATAAAATTTCATAAACTACTTTTCAAAACATTGTTAAATGCTTTTATACAGCAAGGATGCTTTATTTAATGAAGCTGTTACAAAACGTTCTGTTCATCAAAGAATTTTGAAAAAAGTATCATGGTTTCCATAAGAATATCAAGCACTGCAACATTTAAACATAAAAATATCAACTTTTCAACATTTATAATGAAGACTGAAGACTAATGATGCTACAAATTCAGCTTAGCTATCACGGGAATAAACTATATAGTTAATAATGGAGCTGAAATGATAAGCTTCAGTTACTTAGTTTGCATCACGAGGGGCATTAATTATCATCCTGAGAAGATAATGAGAGTTCGATCAGGACTGTTTGTGAGGTAAAAACATTAAAGAACAAGATGATGATCAGACTCAGATCTCAAAAGCCACACAGCCTCTCAGTAACATGTTGCTGTGTCCTGACTCCCTCTCTCACTCCCTTGTTTTTCCTTGAAAGAATATGACAGCACACCAAACATTTGCAGCCTGACCCTTGATTCCACACATCTCTAGGGTGAGTGTGTAATCGTCCTTTTGTCACCGAGGTCATTGGATAAGCAAGTGAACGCTGTTAATTGTACAGAGACCCTTAATGAAGAAACACTCCAAAACACAATTGCAAGTTTACATCTTGCAATTGATTTTTCTGCTCAGAACTGAGATATAATCTTGCAATTGCCTTTTTTATTTTTTTTATACCGTGGAGGAATAAAGCTTGCTTATGATCATATGGACTGCATGTATAATCTTTTTTAAGTGATGTTGCGTCCTTTCAGAAAGTTTAATAGTTGAGATAATGAAAAATACTAATCAAATTTTCTCTTCATGTGTTCCAAACAGGAAAAAAGTTAGACCATTTGATTAACCTTAGGGTGAGTAAAATATTTTAGAATTTCTATTTTTGGGTGAACTATCCCTTTAAAATTTGGGGCACTAGAGGACATCTATAAATCTTTTTTACTCAAAGCAGATTTTCTAAGGACGGGGCATAATATTTCAGAATACACTGAGGATGCTATTTTCAAAGATGCTATCTCCAACCCAGAGCAGCCAAAGGAGGATGTCATATCCATGGTTGGGTCTCAATATGACACTGATCACATAACCTCTGTCATACTTTTTTGAAAACCCCTCTGGCATAGGGCTCAGGATATGGATTCAGACACAAGCTTTCACCATGTGATCCTGGACAAGAATCCAGCCAGATTTAGAAGCTTCATGTAGGTTTATCTTCAGACTGTCATGGAAGTTAGCTTTTCATTGAAGCCACCTACGTGCTCAAGGGTGTGAGTCACTGCAAAGATGGAAATGATGAATTATGGTAAACAAGATATTAAAAGTTCCACACCATCTTGAGACATACTCATAAAAACACTACTTTTACTGCTAGGGAAGAAATGCTAACGTATTTTGTGAAATATTGATTTGAAAAGTCAGATGGTCTTTGGCAGACTGAACGTGTACATGAATCTTTCAATGACAGAGTCAAATCCACTTCCATTCCTTTCCCATGTCTGATAATATCTCTGACCTTGTGTCCAACTGCACCTCTACAGAAATGCAACGCTGCTGCTGATCGATTTTTTTCAGAATGGCCTCCCCTGAGTTCTCAGCTCCTCTGTGAATGAGCATAAAGAATGTCCTCAGCTTAACCTTAATCTTTCCAGTGTAAAACAAAAGAGTCATGCAATCCCAAAGACACAAGGCATAACAGACGCAAAGAATGCAAACTGGTAACTGCTCAGGGTTGGACTATCTCAGGTCCTAAGTCCTAAATCTTGCCCAGTAAAAATTGAAGATTAGTATAGCATGCATAATGGCAATGCCATGATTTACAGATTACCAGTATATTGCAGTGACACGCCAAGAGCAGCCACAACAAAAGTGCTCTAATCTGCAAAGTGGGTTTCAGTAGAGCTGGACGTTGCCATGTCCCATCTCTGGATGAGAAGACTTGATGGTGTTCTTTCCATCTGCCACTGTACAATCCTGGACAAAGCTACATTAAGCTAAAATGGAACTTATCAATCTTCTCTTCCTGGCAGCCAGTGGAGAGGGAAAAAGTGCAGAGAAATAACAGGGCAGTCTGTCTCACTGACAGAACAACTTCATTTATAACACAGCTGATTGGGCACTGGCAGGTAGTCCTCACGTAACGGTGATGCCGACAGAAAGAGAAGAAAAGAGAAGACCGTAATACTTTGCCTGCATTCAGTTTCCACATAAGCGAACAGCTGCAACAAGCTTGGTATAACAAAAGCCCCCTCTTCATTTCACAGTGCATCTTCCTCATTAATTATCCCTCTATCTTGGGAAAGTGGAGGCATGTGCTTGTCTAGGCATTCAGAAGTGATCAACTGATAAATGGCTTGCTTAACGGACCCAGTCCATCCAACCCCCAGTGCATAAAACTCTCTGAAGAGGGTGTGTTGGTGTCTTCCCTTCACAGACAGAACCTTTTCGTTTTGCAACATTAGTTGAGTCGATGGCACATAAAAAGGGAACCAAAGGTAGACAGCCATACGCCAAATTCACCGAAAGTCCCAGAACAGCCCGGTGTTCTATATTGGCTTTGTGAGGACCTTCAAAGGTACTTAGGAGTGGAAATATGTGGCTCCATGCCAAGCCTAATTAGGTACACATCAGAGGGCCAGTGTGAGAAGTTGGGCTCTTTCCTACACATGGACCCCTTATAACACCAATGAAAGGATGGACCCTGGAGACAGGCGCTCAAACCAAACACAATCTGGGCCATATTCACACTGTGTCCAAGAACGCAGCCAAGCCACACAGCAAACCGGGCAGGAAGCGGAGCTGCCATCCCCAGCCAAGTCTATTACTCCCCAGATCACCTAGCTCACAGACACAGAAGGTGACCGAGAAGTAGAAGGAATTAGCCGTTTAAAGTGAGCAGGGATGACAAACAGTAACTGGCAGGTCAAACAGCTTCTTCTGTCCAAAAATGCAATCGAACCTTAAAAATGTAGGTAATGCTTCAGTACACAAACTCTGCAAAAACTGTCCTGGTTACAGAGGGCTGTAGGGCACATGCATTTTTATTTCAAGAAAAAATAATAAAACTGTTATAAACATTAATAATAGTAATGATAATGTTTCTTGATTATCAAACTTGCATATTACAACAATTTCTGAAGGATCATGTTCTGAAGGATCAAAGAATCTCAAGGACCAGCCTTTACAAGAATAAAATACATTAAAATAAAATAAAAACCTTGTTACTGTAAGCATTAGAGCAGGGGTCTCAAACTCAAATGAGCTGGGGGCCACAGGAGGCAGAGTTGGGTGAGGCAGGGCCGTATCAAGTATTCCACAAAAAAAATATTTTCTCAAACGTCATTATTGACAGTTCTTTAACTTCAATGGGTTCTTCTGAGCATGAACTGTCCTGAACATACACAGAATATTGAAGAACATGAACGGTTCTTCTGAATATGACTTGTCTTGCCTACTTCTTGCTGCCAGAGACCTGCAGATCTTCCTCTCACACAGCTGAGCCACATTTGGCTTCAGAGAGGAAACAGTTGAGACTCTCAGTATAGCTTGAAGATGATCGTCAGTAAGAAGACCTGTACTTTGACTTACTGAAGTTCAAGGTTGAGGAAAAAGTTAGAAACTTTCTCATTATTTTAAGATACTAAGTCATTGTTACGAGAAACGTTCTCATTATTTCGAGATATTAAGTCAATATTATGAGAAACTTTCTCATTTCGAGATATTAAGTCATTATGAAAATTGTTGTCATTATTTCGAGATACTAAGTCATTATTATGAGAAAAGTTCTCATTATTTAGAGATATTAAGTCATTATTATAAGAAACTTATAACATTGGTATAATAATATAATATTGGTATAATATTGGTCTATAGTATTTACAGACACACACACACACACACAAAACTTACCCACTCCAAACTTTTGCATATTATGTTTGAAGTACCTTAGAGTACTATATTAAAGGATCATGGTATTACCATCTGATATCATCACTGTACCATCAGAGTAACAGTGAGGAAGTGAAGAATTGTTCTATTTGTCCTATGGCAAAAAACAACTCTGTACAACTCACATACACTATCTGTAGTAGAGTAAAGTTGGAGCACATTGCTGAACCATCTGAGACCCACCCACTTCACTTGCCTGCTAGTAAACAAAACAAATAATTCTTCTACTTCAAACTCAAGCTTCAGAAACCCCTAGAAGAAATTATTCAAGAGTGCAAACCCTCACATTCATGACAACATATTGAATTAGTATTCAGATAAAGCAACATGATTCCCATGTGTTGGTTGAGTTTTCTTGTTGACCCAGTGGGTGAGGAACAGCAGAAACCCTCTGCCCATTCCACAGATATCCTAAGAAACACACACACAAACACAACCACGCACACACAGGACACAAATGCAATTTATGGCAGGAATCAGAGAGTTTGCAGCTCAGTGCTCAGGCAGGAGAGATGAGGTTATCACCTCTATCTCCACGCCGGTGGGGGCCGCAATAAAATCATACCTCAGCAACAGGGCCCAGCAATGAGATTTGCAGGACAGTTGTAAATGTTCAAAAGTGCTTTCTCTCTCCCCAGCTCTCTCTCTTTCTTTCTGACACAAGGGCACCCTGGTATTTCACCCCACTTCCCACCAGCAGCAGAGGCTTTAAGGCACACATATTTGGAAAGGTGACACACTCAAATATAACATTTAGAGCTGCAGAAAGGACAAAGCTTGACTGCTTGATCGCTTAGTACTCTTACAAAAACGGATGGAGCTACAAAGGCATTAAATCATCATTTCAGAGAGTAATTAGATGTTTACAGAGGTTCTGGACAATTACCATAATCATCTATCATTGTATTTTACATGAAACATCAGTCTACTTAATAAAAAAAAACATAAAACAAGACATAAAACGTAATGGGCTACAATTACTGTACAACATTGGTGTTTAAAAGTGTGTTAAAGAGAATTATGTGGTCATTTCCAGCAAAATTACTATTACAAGTACATGGAAATGAAAGTCATGGCCATCGTATAGAGTATTTATTATTTAGTAGTTAATGTATTATTTATTTATGAAAGTAGTTTAAAATATGTATTAATTATACACTTCATTATACATTACATCAAATGAAATGCTTTGATATATTGCACTACCATATACAATTACCATGGTATTACCATCAATGTACTGTTAAAATATCGAACATGATGGAATCCTTTTGGTACAAGCACTCATGCAAAAAAAAAAAATATATATATATTTGAATCTTGATATTTCCATCCAACATTTATTCATGCAACATCCAAAACGTTACATTCAAACGTGAGGTCTGATGTAAGGCAATGGATCATGTTTCTTTCTGACAACTATAATGTCACAAAATTACTCATTAGATTCATAAAAAAGGACCTAAAACTAAATTCCCACAGTTATTGTGTACATTTAATGCAGGGGTGGGCAAACTATTTGTCTCGCGGGCCACATTGGTTTCTTAAAATTGACAGAGGGGCCGGGGTGAAGGTCGTACCTGTGCATTTACTTATAAGAAATCCTAGAAAACCTGTATAAAGTATAGTTTGGTCTTAAATCACTCGACTAGGACACGTGAAATTACAACAAAACAATATTCATACAATTTAATCGACAGAAAAACCATAATATGCAATGTGACTGAATCATATATTTGCCTCAGCTCTAGATTGACAATCACAGGCGTCCAATCACAACTGACCTCTGGAAAAAAGGGAACTAACCAATGACGTTTGATGTTACTATTAGAAGAGCCAGCCCCGCCCCACGACTGACAAAAATAAAAGTGCTCGCGCGAGCAAAAACAGCAGTCGAGAGCGGGCGAATGTTCGGGCGCGCGAGTGATTAAAATGAGCTCGCGGGTACCTGTATTTACGTGTAGCTCTGTTTTCTGGTCGCGAATGTAATTTACGCGCGCACAAACATCAGTTTTGCGCTCGTTCCTTTTTAGCACGGAATTTGGCCCGCGGGCCGAAGTTTGCCCACCCCTGATTTAATGCATTATAGTGACATGTAAATGCAGACTGGTGTGATTTGTTGTCAAAACTCTAAGCCGGATGCATCCAAGCCTCTGATTAATTATTCAATGACAAACCAACATTCTTGTCCTCTAATCGCGCTCATGCTCTCTTCCTCGAAGCAAGCAGTTTGCAAGCATGTAGCACTTCATCTTCAGCAAATGGCTGTATGATACCTCCTGGCTTAAGTGGAAGACTAAAAGGAAAGTCTTTAAAATCACAATCGAACTTCAACAAGCGCACCAAGGCAATAGAGCCATCCATCACCAGACAGGTACTGCTCGGTAATATCACCTCAAGTGAGGTGGAGACTTCATCTCAATAAAAGCCCTCCTTTTGTGACTGCGGCAGAAGAGGGATGAATATGGAAATGTATCTGGGAGTTTTTTTTTCTTTTATCACCGTGGCCTGATGCAAACTGTTTCAACGATACCAACCAATCGCCCCTCATTCCCCCCACCCACCCATCCTCCAGCCCATCCCGGAATAATGAAAATACACACAAAACCCATTGCTCTGCATCTTAGAAATGTCATTGCATAAATAATGCAGAGATTCCCCCTTTCGCAACCTAAGGGTCTATATAACACACATGGCACAAAATGGATGGTGCTCCAGCATAACAAGGTCTGGTCGTCATAAAAAGCTTTCAGACAAATGGCATACCATCCTCTCCAATAAATTACGAGATGCAAGGAGGAACGAAACTCCGCACTGCTAAATAAATGTACTGACATAGGAGAGGACGGAATGACGGGTAATTCATCCTATTGTTTCTACTTCTAATGCTGACTCCGCCCCTTCATCTGTCCTCGAGTTTATAAGTGATTTGAGCTATTGTACTAAACTCTTTGTTATGTATAAACATATGCAGATGTCCCGTGCCACTGAATAGCCTGAATAGGTGCATATGCGTGTGTTGTTGACAGCTGGTTTATCCAAACAGTCAGATTGTTCTGGCAAAAAAGTGCATGTGTGCGAAGGCAGGTGAAGCTCCAGTTGTCTCTCTCCAAGTTCTTGAATATTCTGACATCTCTCTGCCCTCAGGACAGCAGCAGTCTGCCGAAGTCCCACAAGGCTTTTTCACGGCAGGATGGAACCGAGCAAATATCTACCTGTGGTTCCTCACAGTGTCTGAGAGAAATAGAAGACAAGGTGTGAAATACTGTAACATACTAGTTTAAATTTTAAGCGCATGAGTCAATCCAAAACCATCTATTTTGACAGACAGCTGTGAAATGCAACAAACTTATTTAAGCTCTGTTGTAAAACATTTTTCACAAACTGTTTCGGATTGACAACCAAATTTACCAACGTGCTTGAATATTCCTGTTCATAAAAGAATTTAAAGAAGCAGTTCAAATATTGTCTGTATAAATAAATACCCAAAGTGAAAGTCTTGAATAATTATAGTGACGTGCAAATGTAATTGATAAAGATGGCAACTTTCATAACACCAAGTTAGGCAATAATTAGCTTTTTTCAATTCTTTTTGTTTGGAAAGAAGTGATTTTTATTTTGACCTGAGTGCAGAATAATTTATTTAATAATGTAATAGTTATATCTAATGAATTTATACATTTATTAGACAGCTTATTATAATATAAATGATAACTTCTTATATAATAGTAATTATATTTATAATAGTTTATATTTACTAGACTGAAATGATAAGAAACAAGTAACTGATCAAAATCTAATATTTTTATTATCTAATTTTTATCTAATATATACTGTTTATGCACTGAATAAAAAGTTACTTTTAATTACATTTAACTTTTTGCACTATGCTACTAAACTACTTATGCTTCTTATATATATATATATATATATATATATATATATATATATATATATAAGAAGCATAAGTAGTTTAGTAGCATAGTGTGATATATATATATATATATATATATATATATATATATATATATATATATATATATATCACATTCCTTAGAAGGCATAGGTGAGGAAGATCTTTAGACCAGGCTGAAGGTCTCCACATTCACAGGTGAAGGAGGTTTTGTCTGTAAAGCTGGAGAGAGGATGTGGAGCAGAACAGGCAGAGGGCGTTCGACCAGATTGCTGTGGAAGAGTCTTAATCTTATTTGCCCTGTAATCTACACGCAGAGTCCTGTACAGTCAAGGCCGCCAGCATCTACACCAGATCCAGCACTGCAGCACGCTTGTAATTCTGACAGCACTATCACTCTGTCCTTCTCAACAGCAAGCAGGACATAAAATCAGGCCAGAGGAGGGACTTGTACGGTGGCTAGACTCAGCAGATGTGACATTTTGAAGTAGTTTGATTATGTTGTCACAGACCTCTGCACTAGTCAAACACTGTATATATAGTGCTTGGACTGCATACTTAAATAACTAATACATACTTACACCATGTAATGCAGTATATCTATTCCAAAACTATGGATATAGTTTTGGAATGATACTGTATGTATATATATATATGTGTGTGTGTGTGTGTGTGTGTGTGTGTGTGTGTGTGTGTGTGTGTGTGTGTGTACATAACTTATGAATGGCAAACGCTTTTGTACATTAAATCATTGATGGAGAGGAGCATAATGTCACGAATTGTACAAGGGAGGACTCAAGTGCAGGGGTGAAGGAAAGGTTTATTATAATAACAAAAGGAACAAACACACAAAAGAACCCACGAGGGGGGAAACATAACTAAGAAACAAAACTAGAACATAACACAAACCGGATGAGACAGGGGAACCAGGAACAGGATCTGGAGAGACATCAATGACAACAACACCAAACAGGACAGCAAACACACCAGGATTAAATAGGGACACATGAGGAAAGGTAGTGATGAGAGACAGCTGGGAATGATTATGGGAAACAAGGAGGCGGGGCAGACGCAAACGAGACGAACACATGGGAGAGAGAGCAGTGCCACGGTTCTGTCCACTAGAACACTAGAAACAGAGACAGAACCGTGACAAATAAAAGATACGGATCAACTACGGATGTTTACTCTCATTTCATTCAAACTTAGAGAAGGTATCTTCTGAATTAGCATTGGCGGTGATGAATGTGCGTTCCTTATCAAACAAAACATTTATTTTAAACAACTTTTTAATTGAACATAATTTTGTCCTTTTGTCTTTGACTTTGACGTGGCTGATTCCTGATTATTTAAGCCATATACGGACTTGGTACCACATTTTTTTTCATGTAACTGATTATTTGTAATCTTATACAACATGTGCATAAACCCACTCATGTTCAAGACCATATTTTAGACTTAGTTTTGACTTTTGATAAGATGAGAGTGTTTCCCTCAGTATGGTTTTAGACTCCTAACTCGATGAGCTATATTCCATTTGTTTACCATTTTTGGATTCAATAGGTAACTGTAAGGCTCTTTTGGATTATTTTGTTCACACCTGGTTTGTTTGATCCTTCAGTTGCTCGCTCATCATGTGTTAGTTTTGACCATTTTAAACAGATCTCCTTGCAGTCACAGTTACCTTTTCTATCAAAGGTTTTAAAGAAGGTGGTTTTGAATCAATAATGTGACATTAATAATAAGACGACATTTTTAAAACATTTTCAGGCTTACTAGAGTTGGCTTTTTTCAGTGTTTTAAACTGTTTATTGATTGCAGTTGACTCAGGGTCCTCAGCAGTTCTTGTTTTATTAGACCTTAGCGCTGCATTCGATACCACTGTATACTCCTCTGCAAAAGAACAGTAATAAGCAAACGAGTCTTTGTTGGACTGCGTAGATGGAATTAAATGGCTGTGTTTAATCTTTTTTTTTTTTTTTATCTGATTGAAGATAAAGCTTAAATTGTGTGGTTTGGAGTCCCCAAAAATATTGTTGATCTGGATGTGTCCAGTCCCCTTTTGTAAGCCACCAGTTAGTTCTTTTTGACGGTAATTTCAAGTTTGAGAAATAGATTTATTCTGTGGTTATGTTTTATCACTGAATATTAATAGTGAAGGTGAAACCATTTTTGTCCATGCGTGATTTGGAAAAAATCTGTCAGGGTTTATTCGATTCTGTCTATGTTTTCATTATGTTCACCCTGTATTTTACTTTGATCCAGTTTTCCCATTGATCTCTTGTTCATTTCACTCACCTGTCCTTTATTAATTAGCTCGTTAGTCCTTCTATATGTGTTATGTATATGTGTTTAGGTTGGTTATGTTTCCTTTCCTTTCACCATTTGGATTTATTTATTAAATGATTGTTTGCCCTGATAATCATCATTATTATTGTGCGCATTGTACACAATCATCAAACTGTAATTCATATAAGTAATTCATACTTTTGTATTTACAAGGTTAGATTACTGCCACTCAATATATGTTGACAGAAAATAATATACTAGAACTATAATAAATCATTGCTTTAACTGCTTACAACTGGTCCAAAATTCTGCTGCAAGGCTTTTTATTGGTATGTAAGAGCATAAGAGCAACCATATTACTTTTTTTTTTTTTTTTTACAATGACTTCTATGGATTTTAAAATATTGTTTCCTGTTTATAAATCATAATTGCATAATATGGCTCCGTTGTATCTGGTCAAACGGTCTTTAAAGTCAGCTGACCAGCTGGTGTTAATGATTCCAAGAAAAAAACATGAAGTGAAGTGCAGACTGAAGTGTTTTTAAACATAAGTTTAAAGAATAGCGTCTTGTATTAGCGTTTAATGGGGTATAGATATTGTTTGTGTATTAAAAAACGATTTTTTTTCTGCTGTTATTTTATTTGTGGTTTAAGTATTGTGTTTATATGGTTATCCCTTTTTTTGTGTTTACAAATACACTGGACTTTATATTTTGGACTTTATTTTTTGGACTATTGTGGATGTTTGTGTAGGGCTGCTCAAACTCTTTATAGAGGTACAGTTTTTACACTTTTCTGGGAAACCAACCTATAAATGTCTTCCTTGTAGTTGAGCTGACAGCATTTATATGCCGTGCACTACCTTCTGGGCCACACATCCAAACAGAAAAAGGTATTACACACTTCAGTTTTAACTAAAATAAACCCCAGAACACTGAGCCCAATCCCAACATTAAGTCCATTATGGTCATGTTATGTTGAAAATAGAAACGTACATTTTATAAAAGGAAGTGTTTCCCACAATGCCTTGCAGCTTCACAGTATGCCCATACTGAATCAATTCCAGCAATAGCAGAAGAAGCCCAGCAGGATTAAACAGCAGTCTGGGCCTCAGCCAATTAATCAAAGCAGAATTGCTGTAAAGGGGGAACGACTTTACTCAAGACTCCTTCTGCACACCAACAATAAGCTCAGGCCAATTCCTGGAACCTGCAGCATGTTTTTAAAACAGCGGGTCAGGCCGATAATGCCACTTTGAGCTGAATTTTGCACTCTGAGTGCAAACAGCTCTAGGCCAGGCCCCAGATGTCCTACTGGACCACCAAAACTTACAACATGGTACCAAGGCTGAAACCAGAGCAGAATAAGCAAACAAGAAATGTTATTGTTAAACACGTCTCTGAAGCCCCAGCTTCTCAACCAGGCATGCTATGCTGATTCCAACCAGGTGACCTTGGCTTACAGATTCAGCCACACGTTACATTTGTGGGATTTAAAAGGACGTGTGATGCTAGTGGTGCACAAATGACATATTTTCCCTTGAAAAGGACCTCAAAAAATGAACATTCTGTCATTGTCCTCATTCTAAACCTGCATAACTTAATTTCTTCTGTGGAGCACAAATGAAAAACAACAATCAAATAAAATTTGATATTTTGGTCCATACAATGAAAGTCAATGGGGTTCAAAACCTTGCTGGACATACATAAAAAATAATTAAATAAATTCATAAAATTGACCTATTCAAAATTATCTTTAGCTAAATATAATAATAATAATAATAATAATATAATGTAATTTAATGTAATGTAATGTCATATAATATAATATAATATAATAATAAACTTAAATGCTGTATTGAGCAATAAATGTAGAAACAGTAGGGAAATGGGCTGACTTTCAAATCTCTGAAAATGAAATCACATGGCTCAAAAAGAAATCATCTTTAGACAGGATTTAGTATGAGGCTAAAGGCTTAACTTATTTCAGGAAAACAAATCAGTGTGTTTATATCTTATACTAGATTTTCTTACACTGGGAATTTGTAATTACAGTCTGACTCTCCAAATCTAGACAGTAGCATCTTTTATCCATCACAGACAGCATCCATCAGAAATCTCATAAATTCACCTCTTTTATTACCATAAATGTACAGAATTGCAGCTCTCAGAGCATTGCAGAAAAGGCCCAATAAATGAATAATTCTAATGAATAAATTACCGATTTATGAAATATGTTTTGATATAAGTAGTTTATTATCTCTTTATTTTCTATTGCTCAGCATTACCATTCCAGACACATCCACAGCAGGGTTTCTGTCTAATGACTCATTGGACAGATGCAGAGCCACTTATGATAATAAACAGGACAAGGCCATGACAGACTCTTCAACAATCATAGCACTTGTAGATTGAATGTAAATTGACTTAATATGTCATTTGTCAATGGTGTGTTATAATTTATATAAACAGTAGGGGGAAATTGGGGACAAAGCATCTTTCAAACAACTACAGATGTGAAAAGAATCTGTGTGTATATATATATATATATATATATATATATATGTATAGTACTACCTCGTTTTACGAGTGACTTTGTATGCGAGCAAATCGGTGTACGAGCACTGTATCTGAGTGTGATAAAAATTTTCGCTTGGCCTTTTTTTGTGGAAAAGTCCTAACGTCACCAAAATAAGGCTTTGGTAGGGCGTGCACCGAACATTTTTATAGACAATGCTGTTGCATTTTCATAACATATTAAAGAAAAGACAAAAGCACATTTTATTCTTTGTAAAAGTTGAATGTAAGGATTTAGAAAAAGACGACCAAGTGTCCAGAAAACGCAAATTAAGCGATTCAGTTAGTGATAGTGAACGTCAGTCAAGAGAGAGACATTTTACCAGATGTTCACATGGAGGGAGATTCTCCCCCTCCCTCCTCCTCCTCCTCCTCCTACTCTCGTCTCCATCACGCCAGCATCGACGCTACTCAAAGGTAAAGTGCGTGTTACAGTAAATTACAGCGCGTCAAGTATTTTTAGAGTTTTTTTTTATATGAGATGGTTATAATTTTAACTGTAATCAATAGGGTAGAACCCAAAAAATATTTAAATTATGGTCATGTGGAACACATCGAATGATTTTATTACATTCTTACGGGGAAAGTTTTTGGTGTATGAGAATTTTGAGTAACGAGCTCGCTCTTGGAATGAATTAAACTTGTAAACCGAGGTATAGACATGTGCATAGACATGTTTTACTGCATTGCATTGTTTCCACACATAATGAGGATAATGTTTTGTATTGTCATGTTGCCGTGTTTAGTAATTCTGAATGTATCCTTGCACTGCAGCAGGCATATTAAGCGTTTTGTGTTATTTTGTTTAGTTTTGTTGGCATCTCAATGTAGTCCTGTTTGGTATCGTAACTTAACTTATCTAAAATGAAAATAAGCTCTTTGCCTTTATCCAAACATTGTGAATTATGAAAAGTGTGCTTTGGTGTGCATACATTTATGAATTATATGGACTCCTTATTTTATTTGGTTGTTTTGTCTCCTTTCTGAGTCTCCAGGCATTCCCATAGGCAGGGTTATATAATCACAAGGTTCCAAAATTGAGATAATCTAGGAGGGATTGGGGGCACGTTCCCGGACAAAATGTTGAGTTCTTTGATATACACATGTGTATTTTAAAACGTTTAAAGGCCAAAACATTTGGGGTAACAATAGCTTTAAAACCAGGGGATTATTTGGCAATAAATATCCATCATTCAGTCTCCTTATCTTGCCTGTCTCTTCCCCTCCTAAAGCTCCTTTGACTGATAGTCTTGTCCTTTGTGTCTGTGTCAGTGAAGTAAGCATAGGGTCAACTGATATTTATGTTTTTTGAATCATTTTCTTAGACAAGTTAATTTAGCAAAGGCTGCCAGGAAAGCTAGGTAACTAACTTTATTAAATTCATTCAAGAATTTATTAATCTTATGCCTAATATAATGAAAACAGCTTTGTTAATATTACTCGTTCTCTCAAATTGACAATGAATATAATTATTACATTACAAAAATGCTACGTAAATTACATAGGCCTATTTTCCATTCAAAATAGCAAAGTTAGACAAAGTTTAATAGCTTGCCTGATTACTTTTGTTGTTCATTTAATAATTATATCTTAAAACAACTATCAAATATGAAATGTTTAGCTTAGCTATACTCACATCTTTTCACACACATCCTAGCCATTAACAATGGAAACGTCACTCTGGAATTCATGCTCAGGCCTCTGTGAACATAAATCCTGCCTACTTTGATTTGATTGGTCTTCTCAAATATTTTGACATTCACGAGCCAGTTTATTCTTGGTTATGTGCAATGTCCTTGCAGTACTAGAGTTAATACTGTAAATAGGCAACATTTTAAAACCTTTATTATACACATCTCAGAAAAATACAGGGGTTTCGGACCACAGTGATCATGTCTCTTTATTCTGGAAAAATATCTTAACTTATCTTGAAAAAAATTTGCAGAATACAGTTGTGAGCAGATTACGTTTTTTTTTTTAAGGTTCTTAAAAAGTGAAATGATCAAATTTTGTTTTTTTGTCAGCAAGAGTTAGTTCAGTTGTTGAATAAGTGTAATCAGAGACAATTGTTAACCTACAATGTACATCCTTGCATAGTAAATACCCCATCAACAACAGATTTTTGGCAAGCAAAGTCAGCAGGAGTGGTAGAGAATGAACTTATGCAGATTGGATTCACGCTCCAACTTCCTCATTCAGTTCAGTTGCGTTCCATTATTTGCTGATCGAACATGTCAGTGTGTGTGGAAAGGATATTCACAGAAAGAAAGTGATAACAGTTACAATTCGGTATTTTTACTGCTGGAAGTTGGGAGCTGAGCATTGTGTTCTGACGATAAAATACCTCTGCTCTCTGTAAACCCAATCATGTCCATGACCTTGACTCTGCTTGAGGTTTGAACAATGTACAGCAGTATCTGCAAGCACTAAAAGTTTTCTGAATTATATCCTTCATCAAATCTTTTTCATACTACTTCAGTCTGGAGTTGGCATTTGTTATTGGTATTTTTCATTCCAGAACGGTGTTAGAAGGTGATTACCTGTAGTATAATACGATTCAACGCTCTACCCTTCACCAATACTTAACCAAAAGTGTGATGTTTTCACAGTTATCGCAATCATGCTTGGAGCAGCTGTGTATCGTTCTACTAATCAGCTTTAAATTGCTGATGACAATCTGGTTCGATTCAGGACACTTTCTGCCACCTGAGCAGACAGAAAAACAATCATCAGGCCAGAAAATCAAAAGCATCTGCCCAGAAGAAAGTTTTCCACAATATAACTGCAAAAGCAAAGACGTTGTAAATACACAGCCGTAAAATGTATGTAATGTATCTTGCTCTTAATGTAGGGATTGTGGTATCAACAGTGGGCCATATGCTAATGCTAATATGCTAAGAGGCCAAAAACTGCAAACTGCCATTTGAAAATCAATTGTCAATGTGCTTAAACCATTACATTACAGTACATTTCATACAGATTTAGCATGCTGTTCTTCAATCCTGATAAGTATTGTATCACAGTTTCCATAAAACATTAAGACAACATTAAGCAGTTTTCAACAGTGGTAAAACAATTTCTTAAGTGCCAAATTAACATTGAAAGATCATGTGACACATATGTGTGTTTGTTTGTGTGTGTGTGTGTGTGTGTGTGTGTGTGTGTGTGTGTGTGTGTGTGTGTGGGTGTGCGTGTGCGCGTGTGTTTTGGTGTAAAGTCTCTAAAGCTATTTTTTTGTGTTAAGTCCACTAGGAGTATTGGTATGAATTAAATAGCACAGTATAGTCACAAACAATAAGAAACCTCTTGAACTTTAAACCAAAGTAAAACAATTCCACCATACAACTCTGAAACCCGATAGTAAGGTTACCGGCACCAATTATGTGTGGAGCTACAGTATACTCGACGCATACATATAACTTAGTGTCCTGTATT
This sequence comes from Rhodeus uyekii, assembly GCA_037043235.1. NCBI lineage: Eukaryota > Metazoa > Chordata > Actinopteri > Cypriniformes > Acheilognathidae > Rhodeus > Rhodeus uyekii. The sequence continues at coordinate 734,654 of JAWRVZ010000018.1, read as the reverse complement.
TCTGACGCATAATACTCACATTGAAATTATTTGATATTTACGTTGAAACGTTATTATGGGTAATGTGCCACAAGTGTTGTTTATTTTTTTCTTCCAGTGTAATAGCGGCTGCATCCATCTCCCAAGCATCCGTATAAAAGTATCTCCTGGCTAACGCGTTAATTACACCTTCATTTATGAAATGAGCGGGTGACTTGGGTTTCTGTACCAGAGAAAAACCACATTACTCAACTAATTAATAACTTAATTAAAGCTTCTTGCAAGTCAGGCGTGGCTGATTACATAATAATTAAAAGTAAATGGGTGACTTATTTAATGGCACCTTGAGAGCTGATAGAGGTGAATCGCTGTGATTAAGCCACCACTGATCAACTGTCTTTTTTATTCCTCTCTTTCCACCATGCACGTCTCTTCATTAAGCAAAAAAATTGAAGAGAAAAAAAGAGAAATGTATTATAATGGCCACAGGCTGATTTCTACCCCTGAAGTCCACTTACAGCATTAAAGGGTTCAACACAACATAATTTAAATTTATAAGACCATTACCAACACTCTTTTTGACCCTTAGCATTAAACATGCTGTTGTACCTTTAAAGCGTATGCAAATGCATATCTCTTACACTATTGGCTATAAAAACATTTTGACCAGCGTGGCTTTGTTATGAATATGAGCTCTGCGCTCTCCTCCATGGCCACCAAAGGGAGCTCACACTTATACTGACACTTCACTACACACTACATTTCCCAGCAACCCACACATTGGACTGATTGCATACACCTGGACTCTATCATCTCTGTTTGTCTCACCACCTGTTAATCATTACATGAACTATAAAAGACTGCTTCACTCATACACTCACCGCGAAGTCTTGATTAGCCCCGGTTGTCAATTCCAAGCGTTTATATTCCTGTCTGTTACACTGTTTTTGATTCTGCCTGTTTACCCGTTTTTGACCCTGTTCTGCCTGCCCTGACCTTTGCCTGGATTACCGCTGATGATTGATAACTGCCTGTCTCGACTACCGCCTGTAACACGATTCTTATTCTGTCTGCCCGCCTTTGTGACCCCTGCCCGGATTACTGTTTATGTTTGATCTCTGTTTGCCCTGACCTTCTGCCCGTACGACCACTCTTAATAAAGACACAAGCAATTGGATCCCTGCCTGTGAGTCACCCGTTTGTTAAAGGCTTACATGATGACAACATTTATTTTATTACTGACACATTAACTAGGTTTTGAAGCATGGATTAAATGTTTTGGGTGAGTTTGGCAGACATTCAATAGAGTTGTGATATTCATGCAAACAGTTTTGACATTTGCACTCACAGTTTAGAGAATGCTAAGACTCAATCACCAAAGCGACTGAGAAAAAGTGTAATGTGCTAATAATTGTGACATCAAAACCATTAGCATTTCTGAATGTCACAGTCGTGTGGCTAGTTTTCATTAAGAATCTGGGTAAACTGAGAAGAGAGAAATCATTTGAACACATAGAATATAGAGACAGACTTGCAAAAGTGCCAAAACTATTATGAATTTTAGCACTTGCCTTTTAGCACAAACTTTTTTTTTGTAGTTGTTTTTTCCAATAAGGTTAAAATAAGGTATGTTTTTAACAAGCTCAAAACAATCTCATGTATTATCCTATGACATAAAGTACATCAGTAATACCCTCTTGTGATTTTTTTAAAGCATTTACGGTTGCTAACAAGAGACTAAATGAGACTACAGAGGTTGCTAAGCCATTAAATGCCACCACACTGAATAGGTAAACTTGTCCTAGTCCACTTTCACACATACATTATCACTACAGTGCTTTATACCAGCCTAACCAGCTAAGAGAAATAAGCTGGGGGGGGGGGGTTCACATATAAATGGTCCCTGTACTGTAATATATTGCATCCCTTGAGTTCCTTGAGTATTTACTGTACGTTCTCCAGTACAATTAACAAGATAAGGCGACAGTATGCTAATAATTTCGACATGACTCTATAACGTATTGTCTGCCAAAGTGGCTCTTCTACATTCCTTCCAGCATACAGCAGATCTTCCTCATCACCTTCTCATTATTTCTGAGCCAGATTAGCAAAGGCCGATTGGCTTGGTCCTTTACCTATCGACGGGGTGATTATGCACTGACAATATTAATGAAATTAGTCTCCTAATGCTTTTTGGACCTATTAAAATGTGCAGATCCTCAATCCAAAAGAATTCTTACAAGACACCCCCGCCCCCCCAAGCAGACTAATAGAATTTCCAGTGAATTCAAATGAATGCTGGCGATGAAGAGGGAAAGCAGCCATTATAAATCATGAACACACTGCTTTGTTTTTCGTTTGAAGTGTAGCAGACTGGGACCGCCATAGAGCTGAAATACAGCCAGGGAGAAGATGGCAATATGTGTGATTGTGATTTGGAAGAGAAGCAATTGTACCAGAACACATTCACAGACATTTAAACTGAGCTCGACCATTAAAATTAGCATTTGTGTGGGTGAAAGCCGCCTTGCCAGCTAATACAAAATTAAGCCTTTACAAATTTATATGGACATCTCACGACTCAGATACAGTAATGGCTTTCTTTCATGAAGTTCATTCAATTAAGTCCTTTTTGCGAAGAAAATTTGACGTCTAGGTCGGAATAAATATGAACAAATTGCCTTTGTGTTGTAACGCTTGGGGCTGCAGCAGAAGATGAGGGACGCTTTCGAAACAGAAAACATCTGAGGAAAAAATATGATTAAGATAACAAGGCACTGTTTTTCATATCCAACTACTGAGCTGCTCCTGGATTGACATCCGGCAAAGACCTCTGGGAAAAAGCAACAACAAGGCATCATTCACCATTTACTTTAAAAACCAGAAGCGCCAAGAGTGAATCTGAAGCTCTTTGCCTAATCGTCAAAATACTGCTTAGTTCACCTGAAAAGAAATGCACAGAAGTCCCCAGTCACTATTTATAAAGGCCAGTCAGCAAGCTTGCATGCCACTCAAAAAACACAACGCCGTGTCAGACCGCGCATCAAATGTTCAGCGCGTCTAATTAGTGAGGCTTGCCAGAGTCATTTGCAGCAGATAAAATAGATTTTTTTGAAAAGTGAAGGCAGTCTAACAACAGATAAAAATCAAAGTGTGAGAAAGGAGTGAGCAGTAAAAAATAAATAGCCCTGGGTTAAATGAATCTTAAAGTCTTTTCAATCTCCCTGCCACAACATGGCAAAAGGTCAATCTAGTATGAATGAAGCCTCATTTGCAGCACCACAGAATGCCGCGGCGTTAAAAAATGAAAGGTAAATTGCGTGGGCAGCATCTGCTATCCCACCTGTGATGACCATTCAGCCAAGCTCTAATCGTATCCGATGACTTTAATCAGAAATTGTTCTTTTTTCATGGTTAACTTCGCTCCAAAAAAGCAGATCCTACTGCGAGCACCAACAATGACTTTATTCTCTTGTTTTTTTTTTTTTATGGATGGGCAGCGTATCTTTGATAAAATCCTTTTTTCATTCATGTCTGTCAAAAGATCACGTTTTACCCCTTCAGTATTCCTTTTGTCTCTGATCTTAAATGGAATCATATATATGGGGAAACTCAAAGAGAGGTGCGATGGTTCCTGCAGTACCACCGAGTGCTTATTCTCTTCATCCATGAAAGGCCCGTGTATTACAAATGGAAATCTCAATTTTCCAAAGCACAGGCAGTTACGCAAACAACCATTTGAGCATGAAAAGGGCTCTGAATTACATTTTGATGTGAAATAAAAACCGAGATTGGCTGTGTGCAAAAGAAAAAAGAAGAAGAAATGGAACAGTTGAAGAGCTATGGCTGAACAAAGAGGCCGTTTGATCCCTCATTGATTTCTGGGATAGCACAGAAACATCTGAACATGTTCATGCAGACATTTGCTCAGAGATCATCAGTAAGATAACAATTAGAGGAGAAATTATCAATATTTAAAAAAAAAAAAAACTCACATTGGAGCTGTGGCTCAGCAGTGCTCATGTGGGAAAAATGAATTCAAGCCTTGCGTAAGGCTTGCGTAATTTTCGTCCCTTGTCTGCTAAATATTTTCTGTACTTAAGGGCCAGTCACGCAGCGAAAACGCATGAATCACGCACAAATTATGCACATATTTTCGTTTCTGCGTGGAGCTTGCGTCGTATGCGTAATTCGTCGGTGGAACGAACGTGGACCGTCAGTGATTGTAAGTGGATGTGCGTCGAAGGCGGTTTGTGCGTGATTTTGAGTTTTGAACGGACGCACAGTGTGTTATTTCGACGCACAGTGTGCGTTATTCATGAGTCGGTGTGCGTAGTTTATGTGTCGAGTATGCGTGACTATGCGCGGGACACGCGTCGGCTGTCAGTGCTTATGCGTCGGAACTGGTTCGAAACCGTGCACGTCCACGTCCGTCCACTGACGCCCCACCTTTATATCACGCATGAACCGCGCACGTATCACGTTCATTCCACTGACATCCACTAACAATGTGGATTCTGAAAGTGCTTGTACGTGGAACGTTCGCAGAGCGTGCGTGTTTGGACGCGCTCCGTCAGTGATTCATGCGTTGGGCGTGCGTCGAATGTTCGTGGAATACTTTGGTCAATTTCTCGACGCACAAGCACGCACAAACCCAATCTGTGTGTGATTAGTGAGCGATTGCTGCTGTGTGACTGGCCCTTTATACAGTACTAATCAATAAAAACACCATAAATAAAATATGAAAAAAAATTCAACTGTTGAAATGAATTCAAACGTATAAAACAAGCACTAAAGGCATTATGGGACTGTTGCTTAGAGTTATTTGAGCAGTCCCGGGATTCATGGAAAAGATCCAGCTGTTCTATATGTACTCAGGCCTTCACATGGAGAATTATTCATTCCATACCAGCTATCAAACAGCATTTGACGCAGAGCGCTGACTTAACATAACACATTCTGACAGTCACCTGAGGACATGAGCAGAACGAGTCTAGACTCCAGGCATCACAGCACAAAGAAAGCGTCTGCCCACACTAGACGTTCTCCCACCACAAAAAGCATCCTCTAAGCTGACAATGGATTTCCATTAGTTTCGAGTGAGACTAATTGATCTCCTTCACAAATGTTGTTTTCGCCTACCGGTATATCAGAGAAAGGCACATAGTACACTTTAAAAGAAGGATCGGAAAGCACACGCCCGCAAATCGACCGATCAATGGCGAGATGGCTCACTTGAGTCACATCAGGCAAGAAACTGCCAAGCCACTTATTTTTCAATAACCAACCTGAAGTGCAGAGAGAGCAGGAGGTCTGTTGTTCCCTTATAATGGGGAAAATAAGCAGTTTGGGGTGGAAGATTAATGTACGCTGAAGAAGAGACCACCTCTCTTGCTCTTCCCTCCAAAACTATTCATTAACCTGACAGATGTAGAGCGATATTAGGATCGCATTTCAAACGCGCTAACATTTCAGAGAGGCTTCAATCTGGGCAAGACGGGACAAAACAAGGAAAGAACAGAAAAGATGGTGACATTTATTGGACACATGTCTTGTCAAAGATCCATCCATGACTGAGCCAAGAAACAGTACTTCAGGTGAAATACTGCTGGGCAGTTTGAAGTGACGGCAGAAACATGATGATTGATAGAGAACTATACCATTAAAACCATAGTATATCTAATTCAATACCAAGCAAAAAAGAACAGAAAAATAAGAAATCAGGAAGGGGCAGAATCTTTTTTCATATATATATATATATAATGACATTAAACAGAACATTTTAAATTGTAATAATATTTGACAATATTACTCTTCTTCTATATGTTTGATATAATAAGTGCAGCCTTTGTGAGCATTAGAGACAGTAGTGTGAATGTGTGACTAATTACAGCAGCAAGATTAATATCCAACTCAAGATGTATTTTTATCCAACAAACCTGAGACAAATCTTCAACAATCTATTATAAAACAAGTGTTTCAGCTATACAACAAGCACTTATTGTGTCCCTTTCAGTTGAATTCAAATAAAACACTAATCAAAAACAACTCTTGTATGGGGTGCCTAGAAGTGTCGCCGCCGAGTGTTTGCATGTAAACAGCAAATTAATCTATTGGGGAATATCCCCTTGTAGCAAGTTAAGAGAAAGAAAAAAATATGTAAACTTGTAACCTTAGAAACAGTTCCCTAGGAAACAAGAGCAGGAAATTATACGCTGGGAGAACACGGTCATGTAATTACATCAATGATTCAAACTTGAAAAATGACAAAAATTACCAAAACAATACTAGAACGTGAGCTCAAAACAGATAAAACTCACACCGGGTGCATAATTCTCTACTTTAAATGCAGCGCTGATGATCCGGTCTCAGGAAATGAGTGATATTCCCAGTCACAGAGATGTCATTTCAGTGATGAAAACGTGGGCCTAACAAGACTATTTTTAGCGTGGCACGTGTTAACGATGCCATCCAACCTCGCGTGCCCTGGCAAAGGGCCAGACATCTGCCACTGAGCCACATCTTTCACAGAGGAGTGACGCCATGTTTAATCACCCAGCCAGGTTGATTATCCCCTGTAGCCTCTACCATTGTACATGTCTGCAACACATTGTCGTTTTGGGTGCATGTGAGAGTGTGTACATAGCTGTCAGACAGAGCGCTTCTTAAAATAAAAAAAAAACGTAAAAAAACCCTTTCTTACATGAAATCGAGAAAAGCAGACCTATCTATTGCTGCACGAGGAAATGGCTCATGCTCACGCAAACTGCCTAATAAAGGAAAACACCTCATATTTCCTAAACTCTTCCACTTTAATTGCCTTTATTTTCTGCAACAAATTAATTTCAAAAGAGAAGAAATGCAAATATGCATGAATAAGTTACTAGATAAACCCATTTCACAGTTTAACAGCTGGGAGTTGTTTCTGTAATTATCCATTTGAAAAGGCGACGACACCAGTACACTCATATTTAGGCTCTGAATCTTTGAGGAAAATTACTCAAATCATTCATAGACCCCTTTGCAGCACCAGAAACAACCTATATAATATACCTTTGGCATGGTTTTCTATATTAATACACATGCATGTTTGCTCAGGTAAAAAAGTGGCTTCATACACTCTCAGAAAAAAGTGGAATAAAAGCTGTCACTGGGACAGTAAACTTTAAAGAGGTTTAAATGTGTAGCATTTTTTTTAATACACTAATATGTACACTTTTGGAACCAATATGTACTTATATGCACTCTTGCACCTTTTTTTCTTAAAGTGTATGAGTTTAGCACATCTGTGTTATGGAGTATCAGCTAATACAAGGCTGCGCAAGATTGTTTAATTTGAGAGCTATTTCTCATGACATCAACACCTAATGACCGTTTCATAATGTGCTATTCACAGGATCGGTTGCATGCTATGTGTGCTAATGTGTCAAGAGACAAATGACAGGAAGTCATGGTGAGTCCATTAATGGCAGCCGGTTTAGGACAAGATGTAAAGACAGATGAATACATGACTAGAGTTATGGCCAAGTCTAAGTAAATAGAAGGAATCTAAACTAACACAACAAAAATATATAACTAGATAGAGGAAGTTTATGATATAAACTTCAGTTGGCTTGAGAAAGCCTAGCCTGAAAGTTAAATTTATTTGTAAAAGCTTAAAAAGTTTTGAAAGTTTACAGATGGATAGATGGAAAGAATTAGATCTTGAGCATATATACTCTTGTTAGTTATTGCCTTGCGTTGTTTCTAGGCAGTTACTAAGGTGTCGTTATGTTCTTTGATCATAATTTAATCTTTAATCAATTGATGATCAATTTTGCTAGCAAGATTTAATGTTAATTATCTTGTTGCTAGCAAGATTTAGTATGAATTCCGAAGTCATTAGCAACATTTAACATAAATAAGCATGTTGCTGGCAAGAATTTGCTGAATTAGCATATTGTTAGCAAGATTTATCGTTAATTAGCTTGAAAAGTTTTGAGAGTTTAAACTTAAAAATAAGTTATAATTATGCTTTTTGATCCTCAAAGTGTTGGAAAATTGTAATTAGTTTATAAAAATGTTTACGGTTTAATTACATCCTTGGCTTTTAACGGTCAGTTTTCACTCATGCAAAAAATACTTTGTTTAATTTCTATTTTAAAGCTGTAATTAAGCATTATTAGTATAGGCTAATCACTTTCAAAAGAGACTGCAGTTACACTGCATGTATATGTAGCCTTTTATATATACTAAATAGATGTGTATGTGTATATATATATATATATATATATATATATATATATATATATATATATATATATATGTATAGAGGTGTGTGTGTGTGTGTGTGTATATATATATATATATATATATATATGATACTGTGAATAATACTTTGTTTTATTTCTATTTTAAAGCTGTAATTAAGCATTATTAATATAGGCTAATCACTTTCAAAAGAGACTGCAGTTACACCACAGTTACACTATATGTAGCCTTTTATATATACGAAATAGATGTGTGTGTATGTGTGTGTATATATATATATATATATATATATATATATAAATGGTACTGTGATACTGTGAATAATACTTTGTTTTATTTCTATTTTAAAGATGTAATTAAGCATTATTTATGTAGTCTTACCACTTTCAAAACAGACAGCAGTTACACTGAATGTATATGGAGCCCTTTATATTTACAATATAAATGTAGATAGATATGCATGTATGTGTGTGAATAGATTTAGGCGCTATAAATAAACGTAGGCGCTTAGGCGTGGACGCGCGAATGCGGGAGGACGCGCGTATATGGAGCCTCTAATACATACTTTTTAGATGTATATGTAAATCCTTCCTTCATGGGAAACAAACTTAAATATTAGTATTTTTAAAATAATTCCTGCTAAAGTACAATGAGGAGAGTAATGCAGTTTTTTCTAATCTCAAGCAGTTTTCAGATTGACTCGATCTGCCATGTCAGACTTCAGTTCAACACGGCAATTATAGCAGATAAAGGAATCAACGCAATGTAATATTTGTATAAAGCCTTCCTCCATGGGAAACAAAATAACTTAAATATTAGTATTTTTTAAATAATTCCTGCTCATGTAATGCAGCAGAGTAATGCAGTTTTTTTTAATCTCAAGCAGTTTACAGTTTGAATCGATCTGCCATGTTTTTTGCATCCTTTAAAAATCTTATTTCATTTACTGTTTAAGTGTTCACAAAACATCGATCTATCAGCGAATCTGCTCAGGAAGCGCGTTTGAACTCGAGAACAGGAGTCAGACTTTAGTTAAAAGCAGATAAAAGAATTAACACAATGTAACTATATACTCAAGAATTAGTTATAAATAACTTTGACTGTTAGACGCTGCATTTGAAGAGAGTCAGCGCGCGCTGCTCAGGGAAGCCTTTTCCAATGTATATTGACTCACGAGCGAGAGTCAGAATTCGGCAATAAAGTACATAAATGAGCGCTATAAATAAACGTAGGTGCTTAGACGGTTATGCTTTGGCGCGAGTCCAGGAGGACGCGCGTTTAAACTTCACTTACCTTCCCCATAGTAATGTACTCCGTGGCCGAGTAAAGACGAATGAGAGTCAGAATTTGGCCATATAAGTGCATAAATCTTCAAGGAAACACGCTGCAGCGGTTACTTGATAATCGGAAACAATTTCCGTTTGATCATAAACTCTCTCACATAAATCTATTTTAGGAGATTATGATCTCTCTCCAGCAGTAATGGCGTCTTTGAAAAGCTTTGAGGCTTTGAATTGCAGCGCTCTGATTCGTTCAAACTTCAGTGCTCTCACTGACAGGGGTGTAATTTTGTGATATTATGAATGTAAAATAGAGAGATTTAACTTACTAATTAAAGTAAAAAATCGATTGTAGACCTGCAAGTTTTTTTTCAGGATTTAAAAAAATAAAATGCATGCCCATTGGAATGGACATGTTCACACATACTGTATTGAAATGTATTATATATCAGGTGTAATGTTGTGATGTTACCAACAGATGGAGTGGACGCTCTATCTAAAATTCAGTTTTCACTTCATTAGTGAAAGTCTATGGAGATTTTATGACTTTAATCTTCAGTTTTATCAAAAATCATAAGTCTGATCAGTCTGAAAAGGGATAGCAACTCAAGTCAGAACAGGTCTGAAGTCTGAGCAGAGTTTAGTGGTTGTAGCTTTAAAGCTCTAGGAGGAGATGCATTGAGAATTTTAGGTAAGAAGAATAATAATAATAACTAGATAGAGGAAGTTTATGATATAAACTTCAGTTGGCTTGAGAAAGCCTATCCTGAAAGTTAAATTTATTTGTAAAAGCTTAAAAAGTTGTTTAAGTTTACAGATAGATAGATGGAAAGAATTAGATCTTGAGCATATATACACCTGTTAGTTATTGCCTTGCGTTGTTTCTAGGCAGTTACTAAGGTGTCGTTATGTTCTTTGATCATAATTTAATCTTTAATGAATTGATGATCAATTTTGCTAGCAAGATTTAATGTTAATTATCTTGTTGCTAGCAAGATTTAGAATGAATTCCGAAGTCATTAGCAACATTTAACATAAATAAGCATGTTGCTGGCAAGAATTCGCTGAATTAGCATATTGGTAGCAAGATTTATTGTTAATTAACAAGTTGCTATCAAGATTTAGCATGATCTAGCATGTCACTAGTGAGAATTTGCGTGATCTAGCATGTTGCTAGCAAGATTTAACGTTAATTAACAAGACGCTATTGACATTTAGTGTGAACTAACATCTCGCTAGTGAGATTTGTTAATTCGTAGGTCGCTTGTGAGATTTAACATGAGTTAACATGTCACTGACGAGAATGAATGTTATTTAACAAGTCACTAGTGAGATTTAATGTTTTAAAGAACACAAGAGTCAGTTGACGCAGAGACTGGAGGTTATTGATGATTCAGCTGAACAGTGAGTGGTCTGAAATATCAAAGAATAATAATGAATATTAAATATAAATCTAAAATAAACAACATTTACATTGATAATAAACATGAGTAAATTATTAATTGATTACAGAAGTGTTGCAATACTTGGTTAGTGCACAAAATGGCATCTAGGGTACATACATGGAGTTTTTTCATCAAGAGGGATCATCGGTGTTGTAACGAAATACCAAAAAATAAATAACAATGCTTTTTGATCCCCAAAGTGTTGGAAAATTGCAGTTAGTTTATAAAAATGTTTACGGTTTAATTACATCCTTGGCTTTTAACGGTCAGTTTTCACTAATGTGAATAATACTTTGTTTTATTTCTATTTTAAAGATGTAATTAAGCATTATTAATATAGTCTTGCCACTTTCAAAACAGACTGCAGTTACACTACATGTATATGGAGCCCTTTATACATTTATTTACTATATAAATGTGTGTATAGATAGATAGATAGATATGTATGTGTATATATATATATATATATATATATATATATATATATGTGTGTGTGTGTGTGTGTATAAAGCCTTTCTTCATGTGAAATAAAATAACTTAAATATTAGTATTTCTTAAATCATTCCTGCACAATTACAATGGGGATAGTAATGTTGTTTTTTTCTAATCTCAAGCAGTTTTCAGATTGAATCGATCTGCCATGTCAGACTTCAGTTCAACACGGCAATTATAGCAGATAAAGGAATCAAGGCAATGTAATATTTACTCAGGCATAAGTTATAAATAAACTTAAGTGCTTTGACGCGAGTGCGCGAGGACGCGCGTTTGAAGTTCATTGAGAGTTGCCGTTCCCATAGTAATCTACTCAGCGGGCGAAAGCCTTTGCCGAGTAAACACGAATGAGAGTCAGAATTTGGCCATATAAGTACATAAATCTTCAAGGAAACACGCTGCAGCGGTTACTTGATAATCGGAAACAATTTCCGTTTGATCATAAACTCTCTCACATAAATCTATTTTAGGAGATTATGATCTCTCTCTCCAGCAGTAATGGCGTCTTTGAAAAGCTTTGAGGCTTTGAATTGCAGCGCTCTGATTCGTTCAAACTTCAGTGCTCTCACTGACAGGGGTGTAATTTTGTGATATTATGTATGTAAAATAGAGAGATTTAACTTACTAATTAAAGTAAAAAATCGATTGTAGACCTGCAAGTTTTTTTTTCAGGATTTAAAAAAATAAAATGCATGCCCATTGGAATGGACATGTTCACACATACTGTATTGAAATGTATTATATATCAGGTGTAATGTTGTGATGTTACCAACAGATGGAGTGGACGCTCTATCTAAAATTCAGTTTTCACTTCATTAGTGAAAGTCTATGGAGATTTTATGACTTTAATCTTCAGTTTTATCAAAAATCATAAGTCTGATCAGTCTGAAAAGGGATAGCAACTCAAGTCAGAACAGGTCTGAAGTCTGAGCAGAGTTTAGTGGTTGTAGCTTTAAAGCTCTAGGAGGAGATGCTCTGAGAATTTTAGGTTAGAAGAATAATAATAATAATAATAAGTTTAGATACAATATCACTAAGTTGGCTTTCTCAAGCCAACTTAATTAAAAATAATGGTTGAAAAGTGACATTAGACTTTAGACAACTTCACTAATCATCCTTTTAAATGTTGTTAAATATCCTTCTATCAGTAAGGGAACATTGGCTAGCACAGGGGTGGGCAAACTACGGCCTGCGGGCCACATCCGGCCCGTTGGGCTTTTTAATCCGGCCCGCCAAACTCACCGAACTTGTATTAAACCACCTTCATTTTACATTTCCCTGTGACGTCATTCTGTCGCGGCTGCAAGCGGCAGAGGTGCTGAAGCTTTGGTGGAGAGTTGGCGCGCACCCCCCGAAACAATCGCGGCGCATTCACCCCCCATCAACAATTGCTGCACGTGCGCTAGTTGCACTAGTTGTGCAAAATCCAAAAACGCGAATAAACAAAAGACTAGAAGATAAACACAAATGGCACCTCGTGTGCAAACCTGGGAGAACTCGGAGGGGGAAAACATCCACATGAAACACCACCAGGAAACATCCACAAAACGTCAACCACGGACAAAGACAGGGGAAAAGCCAAAGGGTAAAATACACTAGGAGATGACAATCACCTGGGGGAACACTAATGAACTAGAGACTAAGAAAGTAATTGAGATCTATCAGTCTGGAAAAGTCTCTTTCCATAAAGTCTCTTCTAAAGCTTTGGGACTCAAGCGAACCACAATGAGTGCTATTATCCACAAATGACAAAAACATGGAACAGTGGTGAACCTTCTCAGGAGTGGCCAGCTGAGCAATGCATGGCAGAGTTCCAAAACAAAAACGACTGCTGACCAAAAAGAGTATTAAAGCTGGTCTCATTTTTACCAAAAAACATCTTGATGATCCCCAAGACTTTTAGGAAAATAATCTGTGGACTGATGAGACAAAAGTTGAACTTTGTGGAAGGTGTATGTCCCATTACATCTGGCGTAAAAGTAACACCACATTTCAGAAAAAGAACATCATATACAGTATACAGTAAAATATGGTGGTGGTAGTGTGATAGTCTTCAGCTGTTTTGCTGCTTGAGGACTTGGCAGACTTGCTGTGATAAATGGAACTATTAATTTTGCCAAAAATCATAAAGGAGGCAGTCCGGCCATCTGTTTGTGACCTTAAGCTGAAGCGAACTTAGGTTCTGCAGCAGTACAATGATCCAAAACACACCAGCAAGTTCACCTCTGAATGGCTGAAGAAGACGAAAAACAAAAAAGACTTTGGAGTGGCCTAGTCAAAGTCCTGATCTGAATCCTATTGAGATGCTGTGGCATGATCTTAAAAAGGCAGTTCATGCTCGAAAACCCTCCAATGTGGCTGAATTACAACAATTTTGCAAACATGAGTGGACCAAAATTCCTCCACAGCGCTATAAAAGACTCATTGCATGTTATCGCAAATGCTTGATTGCAGTAGCTGCTAAAGGTGGCCCAAGCAGTTATTACGTTTAGGGGGCAAGCACTTTTCACACAGTGCCATGTAGGTTTGGATTTTGCTTACCCTTAATAATAACAACCTTCCTTTATAAAGTGTATTTTGTGTTTTCTTGTGTTATGATGTGTTACGATGTGTTACAAACATGCAAAAAATGAAAAAAATAAATAAATACATACAGCATGTTTTTGCACTCAAAAACAGGTAAATGCCACACAAAAGAATCAAAACATGTTTTTAAACACTTAACTATTTACAACTATAACATGACATCTTTTAAAACATGATGAGAGAAGCTGCACATTTACAAACACAATTAAAAAGCTCTAGAATTTGTGCATTATGAATGCACCTGCATTTCAAGCAAATCTTCAATAACAGCTTATCTTGTCACACTCTTTCAAATGCCATCTGAGCTGTTACAAAAACACGTGAGACAGCTAAACAGCTGTTAGGACTTTTCACAGGACTTTTTTAACGGATTAGAGGCACAAATTAGAGAACTATTAGCTATATATTCCAAATATACATACACCTTAACAAAAACAAAAATATATATAACAAATATATTAACAAACAAAGAAATATAAATATATATATATATATATATATATATATATATATATATATATATATATATATATATATATATATATATAGTACCCCCCATTGGTGGAATGAAAAAAAATAATAATAAAAAAACATGATCATCACAGTATCTCTGCTGGTCTCCTCTTTCTCTCTTTCATCTTTTCATCTACATAGAAATCTATCCTCAAACAACCTGAGCATCAGATTACCATTAAATCATTGATTAATGTTTTCCTTTTTTCCTCTTCCTGGCTAACGCTGATATTCTGTGACCCAAATCCAGGAGCCTGTGTTCAGTCTGCAGCTGGAGAGAGAGATTTTCTCTCTGCGCTTCCTCCCGCCTCACGGGTGAGCTCCCTCTGCCCAATCAGACCGCCATTTCAGCCCGGTGGGCGCTTGGCTCAGTTCAGGATTAAGAATGACACTCAAAGGAAGCTGAGCTTCAGCCAGTAGCCTGACACTCCAGCAGCAAACACACTCTGGCACTCTGTCTTATCTGGAAGAGCTGACACTAAAAGCACCTTACCTCATCTATAAGGAGACTTGTCGTGTACTGCTGCTTGCTTTCTTGCTTTTTCTCCTCTGTAAATCTAGCCGAGACTAGAGGTAAAGAAAGCGACTACTGTGCACTGTACAATAACGGTTTGTCAGAGCTCTCTTTCTTTCTGAACAGCTGGAGCTAGACACTGTCAGTCATTCAAAAGCATGGTCAAATAAACTTGTACTGGGTCAAATACAAAACCAACCCCTTAAGCTCCCAATCAGGCACTCATCGTCCAAATATGTAAACCGTTGTGGCCGCAGCCTATATCTCACATGTCATTTAAAAAGATAAGATCCATGAAATATTCTGTTATAAGCAAAGATCCCTTAACTTCGAAATTCATGATATAACGAAGGAACAAAGTCATATGCAACTCTTAAATGCATCTCTATTGATCAAAATTACAGTAATTCAAAATCAAGCCCTAACCTATGTGCTTTAACCTGAAATAACTATAACTATATTGCTTGTATTATAATTCTTTGGTATTCCATTTCAGAAAATTAACACTGGCAGTGTGGGTATAACACAACAGCTGAGGGAGTGACGGCAGGGAATTTCGAGGGGGGACAGTATTCAAGTTCAAACGCGACGCACACAACTCCAAACCGTGTTTCAGACAGAATCGGGAAACCTGTATCAATACCCAACCCTATTTGAGATACCATATTATCCAAATTCACCTTTAAATGTATTTGTTGTATTCACACATATACACATACATACATATACATATGTACAGTGGTGGAAAAAATAGTCTGCCCCCTTCCTGATTTCTTATTTTTCTGTTCTCAACCAAGAAATCGCTTAAATAGGACCTGCCTAACAAAGTGAAGTAGACCAAAAGATCTTCAAAAGCTAGACACCATGCAGAGATCCAAAGAAATTCAGGGATTGAGAAAGAAAGTAACTGAGATCTATCAGTCTGGAAAAGGTTATAAGGTCACTTCTAAAGCTTTGGGACTCAAGCGAACCACAATGAGTGCTATTATCCACAAATGACAAAAACATGGAACAGTGGTGAACCTTCTCTGGAGTGGCCAACTGAGCAATGCATGGCAGAGTTTTATTCGAGATATCATATTATTCAAATTATTAAATGTATTTGTTGATTTTCAAGACACTAAATTAAGAGATAGACATCCAAAACAGTTTTCTTTAACCTGAGGACAAATATATTTCAATGCAAATACAAGACCTGTAAATGCACCACATATACACAAGGTAGACCCATCTTTTATTTTGCCAACATTGCACAGGTAATTATCTCCAAGCAAACATTCTTTTTAAATGGTTTCGTGCAACACACAGTTCATAAAGGTTTGAACAGTGAATCCAAGTGCGTACAGAGTAAAATAGAGATAAAATTACAGGTCTAATGCCTGCAAGCCATTGATTTTTCGTTTACTTTTAAAAGAATCTGCCGTAAGAAATAGTAAAAAGGAAAGAAAGAAAGAAAGAAAGAAAGAGAGAAATAATGGAAAATATTTCCAACCACACTTACTGTTTCTTAGCAACTGCTTCCAGCTTGAGTCTATCATGAGTCTGGAAAGAAAGGCTTCAAAATGGACTCCATTCTATCTGTAACCCCCCAACTTAAGCATGATATATTGATTTATTGATTTGGGCAAGTATTGTGCTTCATCCCAAAGACAAAGCTACGAGGACATTCATTCCCTTTCAACCATCTTCTTCCCGCTAACTATTACATTAAATATTTCTCCTTGCAAAGCCTGCAAAGTGTTCTTGTTATTATCTTTAGTTCAGAAGGACATCCAACTCACTCAACAGTGAGTTGGATGTCCTTCTAAACTAAAGATAATAACACCAGACATCTTAAAACACTCTTCAACACTGCTTGTTTAAGGTGCACAGAAAGTTCATGGAAAATAGATTGATAATTTAACATAATTCAACCGACCAAATAGAAGGTTATTCATACAGGTATACTGTATTTATTTTTAAACAATCTCATTAAAGTTTAAAAAAAAGTTGCATAAACGATGACTGAGGTCCCTTTCATATGTAAGTCACTTGTGCACAAATTAAAACGCTCTTGTTACATTCATAAAATATAGTAAGAATACAGTAAAATTTAAGTTAACTGACAACCACAAGAGTGATCATGACATCCCAATAATTTAGCAAATTTGTAATTTCATACTGATCAAAATTTATTAAGAATTAAAAGTATTAATTTTACTTTACGACAAAAATTCCTTTAGTATCTTGTGCTCCGATTCATAAGAGAAAAAATTGATCAGTGATCCAGAGAGAGCCAGACGGAGCTAAAATGAATGAAAATATTATTAACCAATGATGCTAAAAAAACAAAAATAAAAAATAAAAAATAAACTACCCTTTAAATACATTTCTACAGTAAATGTAGCTTTCTTGCAGCTCAAACAGTAGAGCGTGGCGCATGCAACTCCAAGGTCATGGGTTCGATTCTCAGAGAAAGTAAGAACTTATTAGAATGTCAATGTGTTCCTTGAAAGCAATGATAGTCTGACAAATGCCTGTGATTTTATGTATTGGATAACAGTGTCTGACAAATGCATAAATGTAAATTGCATTACATATATATGGTGTCAGTCGTAATAATGTCCTTCCGGTCCTACAGGCTGATATGGATTAAAAAAATGAATTAATCAGCAAAGTAATTGTTTACGTGATTAATGTTCAGGCAGCAGAAGGAGGAATACCATTACAATCTAGAAAAAGGTTTGAATATTGTAACCTGCCTCATTTGAGTCATCACTTCAGCAACAACTCATGCGTGCTGCTTTCATTCTCTTGCACTTTTTGTAATTCTTTGTAGTGTGCACCTTTGAAAATCCAAGTAAGAGAGATGTTTTAACCAGAGCAAGTGAGCAATCAAACCTATAGAATGTGTTCTCTTTTTAGTGTCCTTCTTACAGGTTGAGAATAGAAAAACCTTTTGAATGATCCTGATTTTGACGCACATTCCTCAACTATCTGCATTCATGGCAGGAAAAGCTTAGCATTCATGCGACAATCGTGACCAGACCTGTCATTCTCTCAGACAAAACTCATGACATGATGTTTGGATTTCTTCAAACAATAGGACATTTCAAAGGTGCACTTTTTACACAAAAAAAAAAAAAAAAAAAACACAAACCTCAAACCTTCTAATTTCAATTCAATTAATTTCAAAATGAGACAGCAATCAAAAAGTTCTGTAATTTACTTTTTTTGTTGTTGCTCTTTAGTGTTCTGGAGCATGACCAAAAAATCTAACGAAAACAACTGTACAAATTATCAAATTGTGTAGGGAACTTAAAGTTAAATAAGCCAGGCTGTGTTTAGTCTTTTGAGATTTGGAGAGAGAAAGAAATAGAGTGATACATCAAACACATAAACTATTATTTTCCCCCGGCACACCAATCCACATATTTGATCAAATCCAGATTAGTTCCACCTCACTGATCTCAGAGAATTCTGTTATATCATACAATATTTTTTTAGTGAGCTTAAACTACAGATAATTAGACTAATATGATTTTAGAAAGAGAACATACGTGAACGAGCATGAGAGATGCTATACAAAGTGAAAACAGCTTGAATCATGGGTGGAATCCTAAAGAGGAAACTATTCTCCAGCTGGAGAGTTCTCATCCAGGAATTTGCATGCAACTGATTTCATATGAATTAAATGAGATGATATGTGTACGTGAATGAGTAAAATGAATAGCATGGACTTTAATACTTCTATGATGTATTTCAGAGTGAGAAAGAATACATATATATTTAAAACAATTAAATATATATACATATGTGCGTGTTTAAAAATAAAAAATAAAAATTTAAGTGTTTTAAAAATCTATTAAATATTATATTCCATAAAAATATGAAATGTTTTCATTTTAAAATAAATATTTTAAATCAAACTTATAATATATCATGCACAATAAGAATGTGTATCCATAAAGTAAATAGGATCAGGATTTTTCCTGTTGAATATTAAAGAAAAAATCTAAACTTAGGGAAACTGTTTCTTTCTCTCTTTTCCTATACTTCTCAACATCAGTGCACTCTCAGTGTGGCTTATATGTGCCTACGAGAAGCCGTTTACATAAATGATGACACAAGGTCCCATGGACATATGCATAGAGGGCTTTTTAGATAAAAGCAAAAATGGAGAAATGCAACTCTGCTCTTGTTCTTTTTTTCGATCCATCCATTTCAGTCTCAGGGATCAGTTAAACAGAGCTAGCGAGGGCTGGAATGCTAAAGATAGGAGCATTAGAGAAGAGAGAGTCCTAACGTACATCTTGAGACGGCTGAAGGAGGAGTGGAAGACCTGTCATAAATTAAAAATGGTTTCTCTTCTCTCGCTCTCACCTCTAGACACACGTTCACACACAGATATCACAAACAGCTGTCATGAGTAATTCATAATGCTACAATCAACTTGGCATGTTTAAAGTTTAGGGCTGTCAATTTAACAATTAGTTAGCGTGATTAATTACAATAAAATAATGTGATAAAAAATGAACCTAATTAATCATGTACCCTGACCCGTACATAAAGAATATTCCATGCAACTAAAAGCACCGAACAGCACTTTTTCTGAAACTCTGGCCAGTATGGAATCCGTTTCTGCCACAGTTGAGTAAAAAAAAGATTAAGTTGAAATAATGATTTAGTATCTCGAAATAATGAGAAACTTTCTTGAAATAATGACATAGTATTTCGAAATAACGAGAAACTTTCTTGAAATAATGACATAGTATTTCGAAATAACGAGAAACGTTCTCGAAATAATGACTTAGTATCTCGAAATAAAGAGAAACTTTCTCAAAATAATGACTTAGTATCTCGAAATAACGAGAAACTTTCTCAAAATAATGACTTAGTATCTCAAAATAACGAGAAACTTTCTCAAAATAATGACGTAGTATCTCGAAATAACGAGAAACTTTCTCGAAATAACGAGAAACTTTCTTGAAATAACGAGAAACTTTCTCGAAATAATGACTTAGTATCTCAAAATAACAAGCAACTTTCTCGAAATGATGACTTAACTTGGTCGAAGCGTGCAAATGTGCGATCACATTAAACATGACAGGTTCTGTAAAAACAGCTGTCTCAGTTAAAGTCAGTGCAATATATAAAATGCAATCTATAGTAACATCAGTTATACATTATCAGTATATTTTACACACTTTTCCATGCACATAGGGAGGTACGGAAGTGGAACAGAAGCAGGGCGGTTACCATGATATTGAAGAGCCGCTGAAAACTGTTGCATCAAAAATGCAAAAATTGCATGATTTACAAAACTATCGGATTAACGCTGGATTTATTTGTTAAGTTTAAGTGTAACGTCTTCATAAAATGCATAGGTACATGTGTTAATATTAACGGATGCTCTTTAATGTGCAGGTTCATCATAAAGAGTCACTATAATACAATACAATATTATAATACAACAGTAGATAATTCCTCTGTTTAAAACCCATGGATCACTCTGCTTCTGCTTGTTCATACACAAAAATACAAATGAATAAAAAACTATATACTCTTATATACTGATGATTTATCATTCATGTTCTTTAATTATATTATTGATTAACACACTAACAGCTGTTTTACAGAATGTTTCATGTATGCTGTGATCTCATATTTACACGCTTTGACCATGCGGAGAAGCATGAGAAGTTAAGTCATTATTTCGAGAAAGTTTCTCATTAATTCGAGAAAGCTTCTCGTTATTTCGAGATACTAAGTCATTATTTCGACTTAAATAATCTTTCTTTTTTTTCTTAACTGTGGTGGAAACGGGCTTCAATAGACCAGTACCAATAAACAAATTATTATTTTATGGTCGATAAAAGGCAGATTTGCTAATTCTATACTATCAAATAAAAACACTAAAAACTAAAAATCATAAATTTAAATGACAGATGCAAACATCAGCATAATATAAAACAACAATGTAGTCCATAAAAAAAAATCTATATTCATTTTGAGATTTATTTAAGTTTTAAGTGAGTGTTAGATGTTAGAAAAAGTATCATTAAATAACCATAAATAAATCAATTTTGTTAAGTTGATTAATTTCTATACCATGTAATGCAATTAATAATTTTAGTATTATTATTATAATTGACAGAGCTAACAAATTTCCATTTGCTTTTCTTGTTTATTCCCCCTTTTTAAACTGCACTTAAAAAGCGTAAAACAGTATTCACCATATGGTTGTTGTGCAAGGTCAAAAAGGAGAGTGAATGAAAACACCTATTAGCTTAATTGGATACACATATGCTAGCCATTCTGAAAACCCAACACTCATGCAAATCACAGTCATGCATAGATTTCAAAACAATCAGAGAAGTGGAGGTGAACCGTGATCCTTCTTTCTGATGCTGCAGACAGCACCCTCTCTCCGGGGACGTTCAATGCCCTCTGTTCTGCTCTCAACACAGTATTTGAGTGGGCTCAGAGACCTCAAGGCTTAGCTGAGTCCAACTCCCTCTGCTGGTTATTTGGGTAAATGTCACACTACTGGAATGAATCATCCACGGGACTCGAGCAAACATACATGCTTGTGCACTCTCAGCCACACTCAAACGAGCTGCCCCAGCGTATGAGCAAAATGGGACCAATTTTAAGCAATTAAATCTGTAATAACCACATGAATCAATACCTCTCAATACCTCTTATTTCCCAAAGTGGTAAATAAGCTCGTCATCTGCTCCCAAGCCTGGGCTTTTATAAGGGCATGAGCAGAGCACTCAGCTTTGGGACCTAGTGCGAGTGCCATTGATACAAGCTAAACACCAAATCACCATTCCAGCTGATGGCCTTAATGGACGAACCCCTTTCTTTGTCTTAAATGCTTTGACATTTAGGTCTATGAATACCCGCTGGGTGGGAGGGGGAAAAGGGTGGTCACGTCTGAAGGCAGCGGCTAATTTGCTTTTAAAATGGGCTGGCTGAATAACGACAGAGCGAGGGTCCTGCTAATGGAGACCCCGCAGATGCTCGCCCGTATGCTCCTGGCTCTCCAGCGTATCCCGAGCACCCAAACAGTGGCTTATTCACTCTGCACAGTTTGACGGCTCCAGATGCCACTGTCCACACACAGACAAAAACAGAAATATTGTGCCGCAACTACACTGACGTCCTCAGCAGACACTTTTCTTTCCAAAGTGACTCATAAGCAAGTGTACTTTTCACGAACGTAGCAATTTATCAGAGCGAGTGACTTGCAAAAACAAGGAGAACACCGAGAGTTCTAAACAAACCAAAGTAGAATAGCTGTCAAAACTTAGGTCTAGTGTTCAATGCATGTGCTCCTACATTTCTGAATCTTTCCTGCCCTACATTTATTCTTACCGTAGTGCATGATTCATAACCTAATACAATTTGACGTTTGAATCACATGACTAGCTTCATATGTCTGACTTTTTTGACATTGCTCTTCTGATTGCGATGCAGAGTGATCTTGTACATATCCTGTGAAACACGAGTTTCAACACTTCATATAAGAGCTTAAAGCTTAATAAAAGAAAGCTCAAATGACAGGAAGCTTCAGTAAATGTGTTTTTACGTCACATTTGCTTCTGTACACATCATTGGTTAGGTTAAGGGTAGGGCTTAGTGCCATGATTAGGCATATTAGAGAATTGAACGCTATTTAGCACCAGTCATTGAACATTTCATTGGATTTTTACACTGCTGTAAAATTTGCTACAATCAACGTTTACTGTTTAATAAACTTGCTTCTGCACTGGAAAAAATGATATTGCTTATAACATATTTCAGGTTTTGCAGAAATGTATCCAGGACTACGCATTTCGAATAAACCTGGGTTGAACAATATCAATTCAAGCAAAATGAAACTAAAATGTTAAATAAAATAAATAATTATGAAGAATACATATAACAAATTATGAAATAACCCTAACAATTTTTTTTAATTAAATTTAAATTATATTATATTTTTTTTTATTTATGTTAGGGTTATTTATTTATTTAGTTATTTAATTTTCTTTTAGAAAATATGGTCACTGATGAATTAAGGCAAGTAATGTGAATATATAAAGTACATTATGATTTCATACTCCATGTTAGGCTTTTTTATATATTAGAAAATAATGTTATCTTGTTATCTAAGTTAATCTACTAAGAATTTAGTAATCTACTAGAATCTACTAATTCTACTATGTTATTACGTAATAAAAAGTAGTAAATGTACATATACTGTAACAAGCAAAACTGAATAAACACAAAACTATGCCTTTCTTTTACTTTTAACCAAACCATTTTCATAAAAAAATTACTGGACACAGCAATACATTTTGTAATTGCCATTACAGTGAATTAATTAAAAAAAAAAAATTAATTAGAAAAAAAAAGAAAGAAAAAAATGAGCATATTTCACATTTATCCAGTGACTGATGCTCTTCCAAATATCTTAATGGATTAGTTTAAAAAATGTAGAGTCATTTTTGTTTAGAAAAAAGAAGCCAAAATCTAGTCTGTAATGACATGTGTCAATAACATTATGTATGCATATGTATTTTGGGGTGAAATATTGATTAAATGCAAGGTGAGTATTCATAGAGGTAACATTGATGCAAGAAAGATGAAGGGAGAGAGAATAGGAGAGAGAAATACAGCACACAAAAAAATGAGGCTGCTGCAGATCATCCTGATCTGCAAATCGTGTCTCAGGGATTAGAATGACAGACATGCACAGTGTCTGATTTGAGACCGGTTACTGCATTACAAGACATCGAAAACAAAGCTACCGCATGACAATTGCAGAAAAAGTGGAATCTCCTGCTGAGAGGCCTCACTGCATTCATCATCTCAGACACTTTACCAGGACACGCAGAGAAGAAGAAAATATCACCTCCTTACTGCCCTCCATTTTGCAGGTCGGAGTCTGAGCAATGAACTGCGGTTGGCCATAGTTGCTCATCAGCGGTCAGTTGATGTGTACTCTCTGAAAAATGAAAGTCAACTTGAAAAGTCAATTGAATGGGCAAATATATCCGGGCAGGCGGAGACTACTTTAACCACAGACCTACGAGCTGAGACAAGCTATTCATACATGAATAAAAAAGCAGATGACCTCTTTTTTTTCTGGGCCAGCAGACCCGGACATTCCCTTTCAACATTTCTTTAAGCTAGATTTCCAAGACTAAGCCAAGAGGGATTGGAGAAAAGAGATGCAACGAGAGAGAGAGGAACTTGCTATCATCAGGATTTTACCATATACAAATACAGCATTTTCTTGTTACTTTTGACACTGTTTATTAGCAGCTAGTGAGCTATATAGGCAGCTGTCTTCTAAGGCAGCATCCTAATTGAAATGGAAACTTATGAGTGATTTTAAATGTGCTGCATTGGTAACAATTCCCTCGCAGAACTCAATTTGCAGTTCATATCAATAGAGACTGGAAATATGGATACACGCTAAGCTAACAGCGCAAACCATAAAAATAGACAGCGCACTTAAATATATATTGAATGAAGTTTTTGAAAGAAGCCTCTTATGCTCATCATTTACTTGATGAAAATACAGGGACAGTAATATTGTGAAATATTATTACAATTTAAAATAACTGTTTTCTTTTCTAATATAATATAAAATATAATGTATTCCCGTGAAGGCAAAGCTGAATTCTAATCTTCAGTGTCATGTCCTTCAGAAAGGAGTAAAACATCTGTACTGAACTTTTCACCCAAAAAATGTATAGGTAACAGAAATCATGTTTGAAGAAAAAAAAAATATTGTTAATACACATCTACAGTGTGGCATCACCCACGTTTCTGTTCTCTGCGAATATACAAATGTGACAACCTTTTTTCATCTGTGGTTATGACATCTGGGTGAACTTGAGGGCCACTACAAAAACAGCTTGATCCTTAATATGAAATTCTCATGAGCTTTAGAGAGAGATCTCTCTGTTCTTGACAACTCATTAATATCTCTCAAAATCACACTAGCCAGTCTTCTGAAATTTACCTAGAAAGGAACCTACAGTACCTCCTTTAACAAGAACGAAATCCAGAGGTTTATTTGTCTGAAATTACCTGGTCCCGGACCACAGGAGACTGAAGCGACAATGACCCGCTGAAGAGTTTAATAACATTGAAGTTTCTGACTGAGAGAAGAGCTAGAATGTCAAGTGAGGGCAGTGTATTTAAATAAAACCCCATTTAGTCTCACTCTCCGTGCCGGTGCGAAACAAATTCCACCGACAGAGACATAGAAGCCTTTATTTTGCAGCCGTCCATTTGAAATTGACCTTTCAACACAGGGAAAAGCTGAAATTGTCAGAGGCAGGTTTTAAATTCTTCCTTTTAAAAAATGATTTCCTTCACAGAACCAAAAATAAGCCCTAATGGAAGCAAGCATCACACTAGCCGTTCTACCATATCGTTCTTTACGGCACAGTACGGTCAAAATGTCTCAAATTCAACACTGATGATGCAACTGTGGCCCCTTTTATATCGCAGCTTCAAACGGAAATGAGATGTGTATTACTCTCATAATAAAATGCTTATTCCTATAACGTGGGATGTCACGGTCAGACTGTGTGGAATAATTATGAGGGTCACCCCTGGAGCAAAGTGCTGTCAATACCTATCCAGCCTAAATAGCCATAGACGTATTGGATCTCTCTCGTTATAATATACCTGGGGTGGTGACTGATGCATTGAGTCCAGTTCTGCTGAATAGAATAGCTGTCAGAATAAGTCTGTCAAGATGCTGACGATAATTTATTATCGTCACTAAGTACCTCATGGAGATGAATATACCTCTCCATCGATATGAATACATCGCGCTCCTCTGCATTCGGCCGATATAAAAATAAATGAGATAGAGACAAAAGAAAAGAGATGGAAATATAGAGGTGCTCCTGGAGAGAACATATTCCTTTTCTGTGGAAATCAAATGGGGAGTTGTTGAATTCTGCACTGTGTCAGACATATAATTTTGGCTTCTCTGTCTTTGTTTTATATTGCTTATTTTGAAGCATCACCAACTGTTGCTAAAGGGCCAGTCACACAACCGATCATGCACGAATCACTCACAAATCACGCACAGATTGGGTTTGTGCGTGCTTGTGCGTCGATAAATTGACCAAAGTATTCCACGAACATTCGACGCACGCCCAACGCATGAATCACTGACGGACCGCGTCCAAACACGCACGCTTCGCGAACGTTCCACGTACAAGCACTTTCAGAATCCACATTGTCAGTGGAATGAACGTGATACGTGCGCGGTTCATGCGTGATATGAAGGTGGGGCGTCAGTGGACGGACGTGGATGTGCGTGGTTTCAAAGCAGTTCCAACGCATAAGCACTGACGGCCAACGCGTGTCCCGCATACTCGACGCATAAACTACGCATGCCGACTCATGAATAACGCACAAAAATTTTGAACCGTTCAAAACTCAAAATCACGCACAAACCACCTTCGACGCACATCCACTTACAATCACTGACGGTCCACGTTCGTTCCACCGACGAATTACGCATATGACGCACGCTCCGCGCAGAAACGAAAATCTGTGCGTAATTCGTGCGTGATTCATGCGTTTTCGCTGTGTGACTGGCCCTTAAAATTCTTCGAAATCGCATGCTTTCATTGAAAACCAATGACTTCTGATCACCCCATTGGTATTTCAGGGCTGTCTGCTATTCATGACACATTGATGACACTAATTCTTTATAGGTCTCTTTCCAATGTTCTTTAACAGCAGGGATTCCCAATTTATTATCTGGTGTCCAGCATGGGCACCGGATCTTCAAGTAATTGATATGCCAGTTAGGCAGCTCCTTTTAATGTCATCACGTCCCCTGCTTGTGCTGCTCATTTCTAGATCAGAGGAAGTTTTGGCCAAGCTCTGAGAACAGCTAACAACCCACATCAACTTCTGTGGTGATAAAGTTAATTACAGTTTGTTAAAGATTCAGAAAATGATTAACTTGCATGATCTATGACTTTAAAGTAAAAAAAGAGACCACACAGAACTTCAACTGAGACTTCCAACTCAAGGCCATTTGGCCAATGTTTTTATTTTGTAAAAGTAATACACAGTGAGACAGTGATTTTAAAAGAACATACCATTTTATGTTTTATTTTCTTCTTTCTTTAGCTATTATATAGCAATTTTCCAAATCCTGGTTAGCTTTTCTATTGATTACATAGGCAGCTTCCTTCCAAGACTGAAAAATAGTGCAACAGTCAGGTTCTGGATGTAAAGATTCCATTTATTTTCCCCATAGGGGAACAGATTTAAATGATTACTTATATACCATTAAAGACAGACCTACTGTGATGTACGAGGTTGTTAACCGATGGTACATGCTTTTGTTGAAGCCGTGAGCATGACTTATTTTTTAAATAATCCTGTTTAACAGCTAAATCCTTGGTTAAAAAATACATTCTTTCATTTATTAAAGTTGCTAAGTTCTTATGTCTGTCTTTTGGTCTGATACTTTTTTGTTTCCAATTAATGTTTGTAATGTTGCATTTCAATTTGTCAATTTATCATTAATTGATCATTGTTGGTTGGCTTGGTTCATGGCTTAAAACTCTTTAACAAAGACTCTTTTTTAAGTCCCTATTTTAAAAAAAATGCATAGAAAAAATAATTCTGGGACTGTTCTCTGAAATTAGTGACATGGAACAATTCTAATACCACCTGACTGGAACTTGCTGTTAATTTCAAGTTAGCATGTTGCTAAGCTAACAGCCTAACAAAATACCTCATATCCGTTTTTATTAACACTGATGGTGTTTTGTGGTAGTAACACAGATATTTTAAACCTATACAATAAATTAAATTAAAATAGTTTCCACAGGTATCACACTGACACAAACAGATTGCCTGATGTTTACTAAGAAGGATGGATGGACAGATTGGATTTTAGTCTGGCTAAGTGAAAATAGTAAATAAAAGCAGCTTCTGTTGACAGTCCATCAAGAGCAACTTGGCAATATATAACTTTCTCAAAGACTCAATCCTCGTAACTCTGAATTCACAAACATCCATCTAAGGTTTGAAGCAACAAACTATGGATTACCATTCCTGATCTTGAGCCAATAAATTACTAATGTGATAGCTCTGAAGGACACATGCACAATCCATTATGGCGATTGAACTGATAATGTCTATAAAATAGATGAATAAAGAACCTACAAAGTTGTCAACTGAAAACACCAAGTGCAGACATTCAATTTAGCAGCGTCAAAGTAATTAAAACGCTGACGAACAGCAATTAAACTGACCCTCTTGTCTTTCAAAAGAAGTTTGTATTCACTGTCTTTTCCCCTGCCGATTGGCAGTCGCCTCCAAAAGGGCTCCTTAATGAAAATGAAAGCTGTTCTCAGCCGTCCATATCGATTCCACACGCCTTTAAATATGGAGAGGTCACAATCGAATCTGTATAACTTATTTTGTGCTACACAAACTTATTACACTAATGAATCTTGCTTTGAGCACACACCTGAGTTCCATCCAAGGATAAACACCTGCGGGACTCAGAGAACACCTCAACGGCTTTTCTAGACACTGTGCTGAGACCCCGAGCAGCCAAGGCATTATGATTTCATCCTTTCTGCATAATAACATCAGATTAAAACTTCATCCCCAACCTTAATGGACACATCCACAGATAATTACAGCTAACCCAAAGCTATTTGTGTTGTGTGAAATTGAAGAGGCTGTATGTCAACCCTCATCTCTTATTCATCTAATTCCAGCAACCTGCTTTACGGTAAAGTGCAGGCATTCTCTGTTGTATGGCTTTTAATTAACTGAGGTGAAAAGGAGCTTACAAATTACAGGCCCGCTGTCGCATAGAGACTCTGATTTCTTTCTGGCTGCGTGGAGCCTCCTGTTATTGCCACAATGCTCAGAAACAGCTTGTCTGCTAGCATTTAGCATGCTGATACTGTGTGCTGATAACAAGAAAACATTTTCTGTGACCTGTGATCGAGCTTCCTGGACTTCATTGCCATTGAAATGATAAGGCCCGCTGTCACTCATGGTATAGAGAAAATGCAGAGGTGATAGGAATTTATGCATATCAGGTCCTGAGAAGAGTTTTCCTCCATGCAAAACCACTTTAGTTACATTGAGAGAAGCTTGTGTACTAATCAGTCTGAAAATGAATTCTACAGTTCAGATGTTGTCTTTCAGGTTTCCCTTTTTCTTTATATTTGTCAGATTAGAGTGAAATATCACAAAGTTGCCCACCCACTGCCACTTAATTGGCCGAGGTTTCCACTCAGCTGGAAGAGACAGTATAAAAACGCTGTTATTTCTTTTTATCTCTATGTTTTATGAAAGGATAAGCACTAACCAAAGGTCATCGTCAGCAGAGATAAAGGGGAAGGCAGACAAAAAAAGGGATGAAATTAACATTTTATGTGTTAAGAAACACTTTTAGGATGTCAAACATACTAATAGTGTGGGTTGCTGTCAATGACTTTATTTCAAACGTAAATCAACTCACAGAATAGATAAAAAGCAAGTAGCAAGTGTGTTCAAATCTGCTGATTATAGTACAGTGGGGTTCACTTATCTCGCCAATTCTATTATGTCAACGTTTTTGAA
Organism: Rhodeus uyekii; assembly: GCA_037043235.1. Taxonomy (NCBI): domain Eukaryota; kingdom Metazoa; phylum Chordata; class Actinopteri; order Cypriniformes; family Acheilognathidae; genus Rhodeus; species Rhodeus uyekii. The sequence goes on along the minus strand of JAWRVZ010000018.1, from coordinate 704,982 downwards.
GTGGAACCACCAAACTCCCTATTTGCCTTAGCATTTTCTTTTCTGTAATGTCGATTCCTTAATGTCGCCAAGCACTAATATCTCGAGCACAAAAGAGGGACAAATTCGCCACTTCACATGGTTATCTCGTGTCTTATTATCGTACCCAGTTCACTGCGCATGCAGCACTCTGAAGTGAAGGCACATATCGTTCTTACGCACTGAGCAGAGCGCGCGTCAGAACAAAAGCAGGTGTGTGTGTGTTTATCTAAGCCTCATACTTTGTTCTGACGAGCGCTCTGCTCAGCGCTGCTGCGGATTGAAGAACCCGGTCGTTAAAAGACGGGACGAAGCCGAATTTGTTGAGAAAGCACATTAGACAGGCAGAATGCAAGAATGTATGCAATCTAGTACAGCGTGATGACCTCACAAATATGTTATTACTGTATGCTAAGATATGTTATATCTTAAGTTGTGAGCGAAATTGTGTTTGCAATGTTGGAGAATATAATTAAAGGTTTGTATCGACAATCGAAGGTGTTTTTTATTGTATACTGGTAAATCTCTGCTGTTAGTTGGTGCACATATGCCTTTTGTTGTTAGCAAACATATACAGTGTATGTAAATTTTTATAGTATGCCGATCGCTTCAACTAAATAGCCTTATTGGCTGTTGGTTATCTCGATCATTGGTTATCTCAACGCTTTTTTACAACCCCCGAGGCCGTCGACATAACCGAAATCCACTGTAGTTGTTTAAAGTACAAAATAACTAAAAATATTTTATGTAATGCACTTACAAACCAAAGTAAAATGTATACAATTAAATACACTTTTTCTAGAATTTGCAGACTTGTAAAAAAATATATTTATATTATCCATTTCAACTAAAACATTTTACCGGTAGGTTGACAATAGAAGTTGTTTAAATTATAGTAGTTGTAATTTTTTTATGAAAGTGCTATTTTCCATACATATCTATTGTGTTACAGTAGGTTACATTTTCCAAAAACAGGAGAAGTACTTGAGCTCTAATGTGGGACATGCTGTACTATCCAAACCACTCCAGTTGCCCAATCCATCATGCTCTAGTGCTGCCTCATAAACCATCTGGTAATTGAAGAAGCTCTGAATGGCCTTTTCTCCTCATTTCCTTTGTCTGGCTTTTCTTTTCTCCGATTGTTGTTGTTTTTTTTTTTCAACATTTCTCAATCCACTTTCCACGTCCAAGTCTGTGTAGCCAATAGAGTTCCATAGAGCATCTCAACACTGGCACAGTATTGGAGATGCCCGGCTTCTCCCAGGATGCCCATGCAAAACTGATTAATGTCAGGCCAGCATAAACCCAGATTACACCTGCAGCTTTGAACTGCAGCTGTAGAGTCTAACCCAATTAAAATATCCAATTACACCCCACAGTGAGTGAGAGATAGAGAGAAAAAGAGAAAGAATCGGGGGGGGGGGGGGGGGGGGTGTAGTAGTGTATAAGAGTAATTAAACTTTATACATATTTATATATTTATTTATTTATTTATATATATTATTTTATTTTTCTTATTTGTACCTATATTCTTTTCTTTGTCTTATTTTTCATATGTTATTTTCCTTTTTCTTATTTCAATGAGTTGTAAAATGAGCGGTTTATAATCAAGTTAGGGATTTTTATTAGTTAAAACCTTTCTTTACTTTTCTGTAGTTTTCCATAGAGTAAGAATGAATATTGTCAGCACTTCTCAACAGATAGAATATGTTATCAGAATGTTTTGGGAAGTTTCTGTTTATAGTTGGAGCCTGAGCCGAGTTCAGCCTTGGAGAAGCTGTGTATCTGTGTGTGTGTTAATATGGTGTGTATTGGTGAGGTGATTAACTGGCACCATCAGGAGACGGAATGACTTGTTGTTCTCGACAATCCACATCACGAACCCGTCAATCATGTGATCAATGAAGATATGCTTCAGACTGTCTGCTCTTGTGTGGAAAATTACTAGTTTTGTTTATCTTTCTTTCTTTCTTTCTTTGCCAATCAGAATCATTTAACCATCATCATTGACATGGTTGGCACCCTCTGTTAGAGTATAATTGCTGTAACAATGTTATTGTATTTGGGGCGGCCTGCGAAATCCTTGTGAGACTTGAAGCTGGCTTCTGCTGATGAAACTCCAAACTAAGCTTCACTAAAATTTATTCTATTGACTGCACTTCTGACTCCTGGTCTTCATTCAACATATCTGGTCCTCCGGTCTTAACTGTAAATTCCCCAACAGTATTATGCCAGCATAGGGTGATTAAAATATAATTGTAGTCTTTACAAAAAGCATCTGAAAAAATAAATTGACTACAATGTAACAATACAATACTATAATTTCCATGAGCACTACCCGCACATAGTGTTTTCTCAGAGGTCTTCTTCTTTGTCTTATCCTCATGTGCTAGTGACTAATGTCACATGCCAATGTAAACAAGCATTTTTTGTGGAAGACATACATCAGTGAAAAGGTGAAAGGGGACTGTTTTGTGGTTAAGACATCCACATTTTAAAGTCTTATAAATATGTATAAAGTTTAATTACTCGTATACACTACTACACAATTGTTATAATATGCAACAAGAAGCTACTCTTTTCATGTCTTAATAGACTGCATGTTTTCCTAAAAAAAATAAGAGATTTACACACAACCTCATCAGAGCTAAATATCTGACAATAACTTGTAGTGTTAAAACATTTCATGTAATCTTCATTTTGGTGTGTAAAGTGGTCATTTACACTGTTAATCTAGCTCAAGTAAACTTTAGCATGCACTAGTCAACTTTAATCATAAAAAGGATTATTTCCAAACAACAAAATTGCAGACTGGGAAAAAGCTGAATGGCCTCAGTAACTTTGGAAAAGCATTAGCTGAAGTGGCTGGTGAGCAAAAAAGTTAGTCAGTTGCCCTGAATGTAAATATTAATTTAATAAAAATTGAGTATATGCTTTTGGATAAAATTAAATGAAATAAAATTCTTGAACCGTGGCAAAAATGTTAACAAAATCTCTCGAGTAGTCAAACACCAAAAGTGTGACCCTGGTATGAACTTCATGCACAAAAGTCATGTCACTGCTCTAATTAAGTGATGCTTAAAAAAGATGACCCACTTTCCATACTCTATTTCACAGTGCACTTGCTTTAGAAGAAAACCTCCTTTCTGTGTCTTAAAAATAGAGAACGATCCTGCTAAAAGTTTCAAAAGTTTTTTTAATTTGTATTAATTAAAACAGATTAACACTTAAATACTGATCCTTCATTTAATTAATCCACCTGTTACTTCTTTTCTTTTGCCTTGCTTCCTGTTTAACAAAAGTGTCAAAAGAAGCACCTTACACAGCATTGTAAACAAATTGGACATAATAATCTGTTTAATGCTTGATTTCTTTTCATTAGATCAATGTGTAAAAGGTTTATTTTATAACGCTCTTCGCTGATTTGACCAGATTTACACCAGTGGAGAGGGAGCATAACATTCTTTGTTTCCCCCAGGCGAGCCCTTATAAAATCCCTCTCTATGTAGCATAATGCTCACAGAGATGAATAATGCTCTTTGAGGATCTTTGACACCCCTCCGGATTACCGACCTGCAGAGGAAGAAAACAGTCTGTTTGGGCTCTGTTGAGAAAGCCACTTATGTTATACTTCAGGTCAAAGAGGGCTGCGATGTCGCGGCGCGTCGCACTGCCTGAAGGTGCAGAATAGAGAAGAGGAGGAGGGTATGCACTTATGCAACTTATCTGCGGTTTAAAAAAAAGCCTGAAAGACCATGCACTGGTCATTTTGTTATAACAATCCAGGTTTCCAGCAGGTTCTTCCTTGACAGGCCAATCATGATGTGTTTTTAACTCAAAACTATCCTGCTAGCTTACTGCTTCCTGCAGGTGGAGCTGGTGGAGGTGGAAGGTTTCAGAGTAACTCTGATAGCGCAGTGCAGGATTAGCCAACTGCAAATTATGGTGCTCTACACTCATTAATGACAGTAGTATCTTGAGACTTGACTCCAGTAAGGACGACGATGACAGACCTGTGCAGTTCGATGAATGTGATGATGATGATGATGAGTGTTACTGCACTGGTATAATGAGGCCTTTAAATCAGTTTGGGAAGCGCCTCATCGTCCGATATCGCCGCTGGATCGTCAACATTTGCTTCTGAGAGAGACGAAGAGGCTCCCACTCCACTCGTGCTCTCATTTGTTGATCTCGCGCAGGGAACCAATCACGTGTCTTGTCTGAGTGCCGTGGGTGTGTACAAAGCCTCTGAGAGAGTTTCTCTTTGTCTGGCATCCTGGGAAACCGTTTCTCTCGCATCACGCTGAGACAACGCTGCTTTCCGGAATACGGCTGCCGATATGGCGGTATTTTAGAAGAAAAAAAATTCAATAAATATTTTAACCGTGTTTAATCGAAACTTGAACAGTGAAGTGGTGAGGGAATACTGTATAGGATAAGAAATTATCGTGTGTAATTATTTTTTTAAGTTCCTCATGGACTCATAAAACATGTTTTCCAGTCTGAATGTCAAAAACTGCTCTATTCGGTAAATTGTTTTTTTTAAAATCATTATTCAAAATTATCGCTTGAAACATTGATGATCAAGTACAGTTAAATACAACCATTACATTCCTAACTGCTTAAAATTTTAATTGCACTGACTTGAAACGACATTTGTTAAAAAATGATCTGTGAAACATGTACAGTGCATACAATGTTAGTAGACAAATTAATGAACTAGTGAACTTGAAAAGAATATCTTATGGCACTTTAATTCCTTTCCAGGACCAAAAAATGCCCATTGTCAAAGAAACACAGATCTACTCTAGCTGAGAGAGAGGCTGGAGTAATGGAGAGACCAGGAAAGCAAAAAGACAGCAGGCTGCTTTCTGAGAAATCTGGTCGAGCGCTGCCACTCCTGCAGCCTGTCTGCAATAAAAATTCTGTAAATCCTGCAAATGAGCTGAGCTCATCTCACAGGGCCTGTCAGCAGGGGTAACAGGGGGAGGGGGGTGCTCTCCTACACCACGGATCCACAGGAATCCTGGCTGCTCCCCGGCCCTTCCATCATTAGACACAGAGCCCGCGAGCATGTACGCGGCAGCCAGCCAGTGTGTCACAAAGAGAAAGTGTTGCTCGGCGGCAGCACACTCGCGAACGTCATTTAAATTCATCAGCGGCCGACAGGCAAACACACACGCACGGACAGACAAACAAAATGCACACAGAAGCAAACAAACAACTCCCGACTCATTTTGCTAAGCGGAATTAGGAAGGCATGGGTGTTTTGTGCAACTATCACAACACGAAATAAAGAAAGACAAACAGAGGAGATTCCGGCTGTCGCTTTCCGCTTGATTATCATGAGAAATGTCAGTTTGCCTCTCTCATCACAGGAAGCCTCTCTTCAAACCAGAGTCACTCTCTACTAGTCACCAGTACACTGCCCGGGGATCACATGATTCCGAGTTGCCCTGGCAACAGGACAATGATAAATTAGCCTGTCGGAGCGTAGCATTCTGCTCACACAGTCGTCCTGCGAGGTGCCTGCTCCGAGCTTTTCCAGCCTTCCTTATTTGGATCTAGTTCCTGCGACGATCACCAAGGTACTTGGCAGCTTGAAGAGGCGCATTATGCCTGCTATAAGCACAGTTTAACTGCTTTACGCTGTTTAATTAGGGCCTGTGTACTTGTCTTGAGGCAGATCTGGTTATTAATATCTGGTTACTTATCAAGTCGCCGCGTGTGGTGTGAACAACAGGTGAGGACTCGGCCGGGAAGCCACCTGTTCAGAGATCGGCGTTCAATGATTTGTGAAACAAGACAAAGCTGGACTGCATCGCTTCGGCTTGGCTGACTTCCCTGTCCTCCATATCAGTCTCACAACATTAAGTGACAGGAGGAGTTTGAACCTTGTAATAAAACACACCTATTTAGAGTTGCAATTTTAGAACTCAAATCTATCTCTGTGGCTCTAAACAGTCATGTCATTTCCATGCACAGATGGTGGGTATTTGGTTTAATGGTCCATAGGACTGTGACATAAGCATGGGTGAGACAAGCAGCAGCGCTGAAAAAAATTCACCCGTGACTATGTCTATATGCAATCTGTGACCGCAGAACCCAACAGAAACTTCCGCGGGCTTGTGGAGGTTTTTTTCTTCATTAAAAACCACAGTTTTCTGACCACAATAATTTAGTTCAGTTGCAAATTTTCAATAAATATATATTGTTTGTGTGTGTGTGTGTGTATACACTGCCCTTTTACACTGCCTATATACAAAAAAAGTCACTGTGTGGATTTAAATAAGCAAATGCTTGGGATTCTATGACTGGATCATTCTTGCAGCGATCGTTATATTTCTAGCATGTTACATGCTTGGAAAAAAATTGATGGAGAATGTAACTTTTTTTATGATGCACATCTTGATGGAAGTAAATGTTGTGATGTTATTTCCATCAAGAGGTGCATACATTTTTGGTCAAATCTTGTATTGACAAAGCAAGAATCCAGCACTCAGAGGTGCCAATTCATGTGTGAAAATGATTCTTCATGCTTCCTCTCAAACATTCTTTCAAACTTTGAGCCTGGTGAACCTTGACTTTGTCATCCTGGAATATAGATTTCCATGTCATTGTGTATTTTAAGAAATGAAAGCTACATACTCCAAGTATGGTTAGAAGAACTGTTGCCAAACATATAACCTGCTAGAAACATAATCACAATAATGGTCAAACATTGACTCTTAAACATTTGCCTATTTCAATTTGTCCAAAAGTGACTTATTTTGGCAGGGTAGTGTTTAAAGATATGAAACTGAAAAAAGGAAAACAATAAGATGTCAATTTACTTTTTAAATTATTTATTCATGCAATTCAATTATATTATATACACAGTGATCCCTCGTTTATTGAGGTTAATGTAGACCGGAACCCCCCGCTCACATTTTAGGTGAAAATCTGCGAAGTAGGATCAGCCAATCAGCTCACGGGATACATCCACTCGTGCTCTCATTCGTCGATCTCACGTAGGGAACCAATCACGTGTCTTGTCTGACTGCACTGAACTATGAAGTGCATGCATAAAATAAAATAAAATAAAAGTAGAGGGGGAAAATAAGTGAAAATGAAATAAGTCCAAAAAAGCTCCATCTGAACCTGTTTATGACCCACATTAAAGCAGAAACCAAATTTCCCAACAATAACGAACCAGATAAAACAGGGAAGATGGAAAAAGACAGCAAGTACAACATCTCCTGACCCTGGAGTTGATTACAGAATGTTTATGACCTGGGCAGGCAAGTAATCCGGTGTGGGCATGTGAATAGAGAATGAAGCAGCGCTGGTTTTAATAAAGAACGTGTCCTGGTGGAGATAGCTGGGAGTTATGAATTCATGGAGTATTCAGCATGATGGGGCCAAGGCTCAAAATCCCTGCAGTGCATCAGCGCTGTCGAGTCTTAAACCGACCAATCCGTCTTCTGTCCTCCCGGCTGTCACAGCATGGACCTGAAGCTCAGCCTGCACACTTTCATTAGATACATCACTCTATGGGGCGGCCATCAAACGTGCCCAGTCTGCATGTGATGATATTTTATTTCATGGCTTCATAATTAATGACTATTTATCTAATATAGAACGGAATATAGTTCTTTCCAGTAGGCAAGACACATCCAGAGCTGTTAATATAAAGCTATAGTGCTAACATTGGCTTACAACTATCTTGTTCTTTCCCGACCACTTTTAGTCCTTCTATCCCTGTCCTATCAATAGTATCAAAATCAAATAATTAAGATTTAGATTTTTTTTTGTGTGTGTGAAATAAGTGTCTTATTATGGAAGCCCGTTTCCTGATGACTTAGTATCTCGAAATAACGAGAAAGTTTCTCATTATTTAGAGATACTAAGCCATTATTCCTAGAAAGTTTCTCGTTATTTCAAGAAAGTTTCTCGTTATTTCGAGATACTAAGTCATTATTCCTAGAAAGTTTCTCGTTATTTCGAGATACTAAGTCATTATTCCTAGAAAGTTTCTCGTTATTTCGAGATACTAAGTCATTATTCCTAGAAAGTTTCTCGTTATTTCGAGATACTAAATCATTATTCCTAGAAAGTTTCTCGTTATTTCGAGATACTAAGTCATTATTCCTAGAAAGTTTCTCGTTATTTCGAGATACTAAGTCATTATTCCTAGAAAGTTTCTCGTTATTTCGAGATACTAAGTCATTATTCCTAGAAAGTTTCTCGTTATTTCGAGATACTAAATCATTATTCCTAGAAAGTTTCTCGTTATTTCGAGATACTAAATCATTATTCCTAGAAAGTTTCTCGTTATTTCGAGATACTAAGTCATTATTCCTAGAAAGTTTCTCGTTATTTCGAGATACTAAGTCATTATTCCTAGAAAGTTTCTCGTTATTTCGAGATACTAAGTCATTATTCCTAGAAAGTTTCTCATTATTTCGAGATACTAAATCATTATTCCTAGAAAGTTTCTCGTTATTTCGAGATACTAAATCATTATTCCAAGAAAGTTTCTCGTTATTTCGAGGTACTAAGTCATTATTTCGACTTATTTTTTTTTTCTCAACTGTGGAGGAAACGGCTTCCATATCTTATGCTTTTACTCAAGAATTCACTACTGTGAAATATTAATACGTTAAAAAATTATTAAAAAAAGTTTGATGGTTATGTTCACTATGTAACCTGGTTTTCTTTGAAGGAAACAAGACGTGAATTTTCCATTTTGATATAAATTTAAAATGTAATTTATTCCTGTGACAACAAAACTGAATTTTCTTCAGTATCACATAATCCTTTGGAAATCAATCTGTTGACTTTGTTCTCAAGAAACATTTCTTATTATTGTCAATGTTTACTATTTTAGTGAAACCTGTATTCTCGTTTCCCCAAAACATTAAGTAGTTTTCAAAACTGATAATAAGAAGAACCATAATTAATAATCAAGCACATAATCAGCACATTAGAGTGACTTCTGAAAGATCATGTGACATTTTAAAATGTGTGTGTTTGTGTTCTATTTATAATATTACTCTATTATTGTATTTTTGATCAAATAAATGCAGCATGGGTGAGGATAAGAGATTTCCAAATTTTTGAGAAGTCGTATATAGACCTAGTCTTGAATGATGTGTGAAATACCTGTTTCAGATAGCAGGGCGCACCTCATACTTTTCTCATATGACAGCAACACTCTGTAAATGTCACATTGAGTGGTGAGGTCATGCGTGTAACCCTGGGCTCAGTACATCTGACGTGTATAACCCAGGGCTTTGTCTGTCACTTTAAAGCCACCGTCTAAGCCGGGGGCATGAGTCTGCCCGCACTGATTCACATTCAACAGAACAAACTCGCAACTGCTATTGGTTACAGGACTACAAAGCGTTCTTTCTCAATGGCGACACACAATTCAGAGAACCAACCGATTCACACTGACCTAGGATGAGTGAGATATAGTCCGCAATTACAAACTGAACCTCTTTGTATAGTATAACACACAATTTCGCTCTTTGATCATAATGAAGAACTCTACAAAGCAGAGAGACCAAGAGGAGAAACATTATTCATCCATGTTCTCGAGACATTTTTTTTCCCTCTCTCTGGAGATGGCTGATGAGCCTCGGGTCCGGTTGTGTCCGGTTCTCCCTTGTTGTGCAGTTTGGCTAATTCTTCACTAATCACAGTGACACAAGTGTCAACACTGGTAATCTTCAACCCTCCGCCACTGCACCATCGTCTCAGCAACAACCCATTTGACAGCAGGAATTACACAGTAAGATATGTGAAGTGCTGAGTGCAGAGCCACACACGCAAACTTTCAGGGTGTCAAAGCTGCGGGCAAACAGAGGAATCCTTATTAGAGCCGTAACCAATGGTTACACACCACTGAAATACGCATGAAGAGCACAGAGATCGAGAAAGCTCAAATAAATAATGCCACTGTGCCTTTGCTGCTCCTCAGCTCTTTTACCTAAATATCGTTCCTTCATTAATTGTTTTCTCTCTTCTTGGATATTGCAGGCGCCGGTAGGACTCAGACCACAGATCTGTATCTCCACTCAATCAATAAAGACAGAGTGTCCTATCAATGCGTTCGGCCTTTGAGTGTTTGAGCAAAGAGAGAGGGACACCTTCAAAGAAATAGTTCTGAAAATGAAAATTCTGTCATCATTTATTACATTACATTCTTCATTTGGCAGACGCTTTTATCCAAAGCGACTTGCATTGCATTCAAGGAACACATTTACATTCTAATCAGTTCTTGCTTTCCTGGGAATCAAACCCAAGACCTTGGCGTTGTAAACACGAATGCTCTACTGGTTGAGTTCCAGGAAACCAGAAGATCATTTACTTCTTCTGTTGAAGACAAATATATTTTTGTAAATTTAAACATTTGTAATTATAAGTACTTTTTAAATACGTTTTCTCTTTCTCATCCTTACTATTTGCTTATTACTGATATCTAATAAGCTGCATTTGCACTAATGCAAAGATCTTTTTTGATAAGATGTGATTAGTCCTGTCGGTTTAAACCCTTAAGACATAACTGACTGTGTTTGCATTAATTTTGTGTTATAAAAGCCTTTTAAGATCCAAGTACATTTAACCAGTTAAACAGAGTTGCACACGGTGGCATGTGTCAGTGCTCTTCACAAAGCGCACGTCAGCATTTGAATTTGAAAGCAGCCTTCTGTCAGTGAGTTTCATATTTTTAATATATAAGCCCACAGCACTCCAAATCAAATAAATGATGCCATAGAGCATTTGTAAGGAAAATACTGGCAGGCGAGACACACACTGAAAGCGTAACATCAACCAAAGTGCAATGAAGCCCGCCAATGTCCTTGTAATTCGCTTCAACCTTTCCGAAAATAATGAAAGATTATTTTATGCAAGGTTCGAGTGGTGTGTGGTGAGAAAATGGAAGCAAGCAGAAAAAGGGTGTTTCTGAAACGCAGTGTCATCGAGCATCTGCCGTTAAAAACTAAGCTCAGAATTAGTTGGAAAGAGAATTGCAATGCATAATTTTCCCACCACTAATAATTCTAGATATGTATACACTCACCTAAAGGATTATTAGGAACACCACTCTAATACTGTGTTTGACCCCCTTTCACCTTCAGAACTGCCTTATTTCTACATGGCATTGATTCAACAAGGTGCTTAAAGCATTCTTTAGAAATGTTGGCCCACATTGATAGGAAAGCATCTTGCAGTTGATGGAGATTTGTGGGATGCACATCCAGGGCACGAAGCTCCCGTTCCACAACATCCCAAAGATGCTCTATTGGGTTGAGATCTGGTGACTGTGGGGGCTATTTCAGTACAGTGAACTCATTGTCATGTTCAAGAAACCAATTTGAAATGATTCGAGCTTTGTGACATGGTGCATTATCTTGCTGGAAGTAGCCATCAGGGGATGGGTACATGGTTGTCATAAAGGGATGGACATGGTTAGAAACAATGCTCAGGTAGGCTGTGGCATTTAAACGATGCCCAGTTGTCACTAAGGAGCCTAAAATGTGCCAAGAAAACATCCCCCACACCATTACACCACCACCACCAGGCATGATGGATCCATGTTCTCATTCTGTCTCATTCACGCCAAATTCTGACTCTACCATCTGAATGTTTCAACAGAAATCGAGACTCATCAGTCAACATTTCTCCAGTCTTCAACTGTCCAATTTTGGTGAGCTTGTGCAAATTTTAGCCTATTTTTCCTATTTGTAGTGAAGATGAGTTGTACCAAAGGTTGTACGAATTATAGCTACACAAATGCTTTGCTGCATACCTCGGTTGTAACGAGTGGTTATTTCAGTCAAAGTTGCTCCTCTATCAGCTTGAATCAGTCGGCCCATTCTCCTCTGACCTCTAGCATCAACAAGGCATTTTCGCCCACAGGACTGCCGCATTATGGATGTTTTTCCCTTTTCATACCATTCTTTGTAAACCCTAGAAATAGTATAATTGCATTAATGAGAAACTGAACAGGTGTTCCTAATAATCCTTTAGGTGTGTCTGTATGTATGTATGTATATATATATATATATATATATATATATATATATATATATGCAAAAATATGCTAGTGGTCCAAAAAGTGTGACATGAGGATGAAAATCAGAAACTCCAGTATTCTTAGGGAAACAAACATATTTGATACCTTAATAACCCTTCTCTACAATGCAGCAATAGGGATGATAAAATCTTAACAGGCCTTAGAGAAAAATCACTTTGATCGAGAACCCTCCAGAAATGTAACGTACATCACCTTGTGTCCAACAAAAGCCCAGAAATAACCTATTAATTGGGCTAGCTCTCAGATAAGCCCACACCGCATTTATTTATGTTAATATTAACTTGAAAAAACAAAATAGTAGCCAAACTCTTGGTTGTCTATAGCAATGGAGCACTTTGTAAACTGGACACTGTGATGTACGTTACACATGAAATAACTGAGCCACAAACATTTATCTTAAAAGAATACAACTGTATTAAAATTATTCAAAATACATTTATGACATTCAAATGATCTCAAACAACATCTCATTTGATCTTTGCTCCAAATTTTTTCTAATTTTCAGTGTGATTATGATGGAGTGAAATAATGTACAAAAGTGCGGTGAGAAAAGTAATGGGTAGCACGTGACAAATCCATTCAATGAATACATTGTGATGAGCGGAAAAATGGTAAAAAAATGTCACTTATTTCAATATTTGATAACTCTGGACCCTGGTACATGAGCATCCTATACGATATCTATATCCTGGTCTTGTTTAATGATAAAATATAAGTCGGGAATTATAGAAAACAATGTCTGAACGCATTCATCACAATCGGACATGATCTCCATTTTAGTGCATAGAAATCATCTGAAACCCTGCATTGTTCTAGGCAAAATTTATACTCCTAATGAATACATAGTTGTTTAACTTACCTTACAATGTAACAATCCCGCAAAAGAATCAAAGATTTCGGTGAAATATTCGATTGTTTATGCTGGAAAAATCTGCGTAATGTTCTCACATGTATACACGTGAACAAGACACGAAAGGCCATTTCCATAGTGTAAAGGTCAAATGACGTAATACGTTTTGTTTACATACGTCAGTCGGGAAACCCACGTGGGTGGTTTATCCAGAGAACATCTCGGGTCATGATCGCTTCTTCTGACGATTTTATAAGAGTTTGAACGTTCATCACAAAACTGGACACGAAGGTACCGGCTTCATTTAATTCATCAGTAGATCGTAGCAGTATTGTTTAACAATAAAAGTTGAATAATGAATGTTTAGACATGTAAATTCTTTAATTATCACGATTAGCACAAATTATTTTTATCTGTACGATCAGGATTTTACACACTTTGAACGTACATCACAGCACCGGACACGATGGGTGATGTACGTTACGCGATTTTCAAAATCATTTTTCTCAAAGAAGGGGATATTTTTCGGCAAAAAACAGCTTGACGATGGTTAGATTGTATAACTTCCCTAACAAATAAATCAAAACATTTGGGTAATACAAGCATTTTGTGAGGGAAAAAGTAGGAGTTTTTGTACATGGGGTACAATGTCACGCTCGGTGCTTCAAAATTTGTCCAGTTTTGGGTATCAAATGTGCTACAAAATCCACCGTTCGAAATGGATCATCATAATTTTATTAAAACTATCTCTACTGTGTATATTGAAGACATTTATTGTATTTTTACCCTGTGGCTCATGTGATTTGTGAATTTATTAGTCACCAAACTCTAAGAGCCTAGGGGGGGACCACTAGTGTATTTTTGCATATATATATATATATATATATTATATAAATAAAACAACAGAGCCTCACACATGGTATGCAGGAGAAAAAAATGTATATTGCTGCCCCAAATTAGCAACTGCTAATTGATTCATGGTGTATTTATTCTTGAACATGAACATGTTAATTATTCACTTTTAAATTGCATAGTGTTGTCACAATAGTAAAATGTATAACTTTGATACAATAACTTTGTCCTGGAATTGTTTTGATACCGAAAAATACATTTTGGAAAATTCTAACACTTTTGAAATCATTGCAATCTTAGCTAAGCGCTAACTGGGTAAGATCAACTTTTTTGATTAGCTAGAACAAAATATCTCAAGTCTTTGATGTATATTGCTTTAGCCTAAGTCTTCTGAGGCAATATAATAGCTTTATGTGAGGAACAGGTGGCATTTTTAGTCGTTACTCACTACAGAACACCCTTAAAAAGGGTGAAATGAGGTTGATGGCTCAATATATAGTTAAATCTGGTATTAAAAATAGATTAGACATTAGTTTGATTGACTTGTGGAGAGTAAAAATTAAATTCCAATGAAGTGTTCTTAGTAGCCTACTGTATAACAGAATATTCCTTACTGCAGATGGAGAGTATGATTGACTGACGTCTCAGTTTCTTTCAGTATTACCTTTAACTTGATGAGGCATGCTACGTGAATGGGAGAAAGGGACTGGTGATGTCTCTATAGAATAATCAGTAGCAGTTTATGAAGTTTTCTTTACAATGCCTCTAACTGTTTTTAGCCTGGTTATCATGAGCTAGATAATCTCTACTGGTAGATGTTGTTGCAACCACTATAACTGAACAAAATTGTCCAAAACAGTCTCATTGAAAACGATTGACCTGCAATTTTGTAAAACACCAACAGAATTATCAATATAAACAAATCACTGCAGATTCCAGCTGAAATGGACACTAGAAGAACACTAGAAAAACATACAAATCATATAAAACTATTGTTACAGTAGCAAATTATCGAAGGCCAATGGAGGGAATTTGGTCAGGACACTAGGTTCACACCCCTACTCTTTTTGCAAGTACCACCCTGGATTTTTAATGACTACAGAGAATCAGGCCCTCGGTTTAATGTCTCATCCAAAAGATGGTGTTTGTTACAGTATAGTGGCCCCATCACTACACTGGGTCATTAGGATCCACACCGACCACAGGGTGAGCACCCTCTGCTGCCCTCCCTAACACCTCTTCTAGCACCAACCTGATTTTCCAAGGAGTTTGCACATTCAGGTACTAATCAGTGTGAAATAACACAGTCAGTTCATACCACAGGGTTCTCCATTCCATGCATAGAGGACCTTATTAGTTACTGGGGATACATCTGACTGTTTTCAATGGAAATCATTCATATGTGCTCAGTCAAGTGCCCTGGCTCTCCAGAGAGATCAGCAATTTAGTGCCCCTGATTTAGGCACAGGTCTGAATTCAATCCATTAGCACCGGAGACATCGCTGATGCATGTTGAGACGCTTATTTTGCTTTTAGCAATAGTCCTGATGTAATTGCATGCCACTCTTTGCAACTGTATGAATGCAAAAGATCTTTAATTGCACTCTAATGACACAGTAAGGCTGAATCCAGCCTTACAACAGCGCTACCGGGAATTCATCTGCACACCTATCACAAGCTCTGTATGAACTAGATGTCAGCTATGGTCTGTGGTTCATATAATGTTCTGCCATTAGGGGACATTTCCCAAAAACATTGGTGCTTTGAAGTTATTTATTAAAGCTTTAATTTACATATCCGAAGTTTCAGTACCATAATGAGAAACAAAGCAGAATGCATTCAACTCATGAAGTCTTATTCACCAACATTAATGCAGGGCTAAATGAACCTGAATATAATGTAAAAACAGAGCCAGTGGAAATTTAGCAAGGTAGATTTATTTATTTATTGGTAAATCCTCACTAAACAAAAGCCCATTCACACTAATCAAGAGGTGAACATGACTCTCTAGTGAATAACACTGTTTTCACTGCATTTCATTTGAGAACACAAATAGCATAACAATAGTCACAAGTTAAATTTGTGTTTGTATCAAATCTCCATCTGAGCTTTTCAACATGGCTATTGTGCATGTTTGCACATATATAAATAATATAAAACCATAACTGGTGCAATGGATGGAGGCAAGCAGTGAAGGAAGACATTGATAAGTGAGAGACCACATACACACGCACTTTGATAGTCACTGAAAGAGTTATCTGACTTTGTCTGTTGCAGGGAGATCATTGGAGAACAGGAGGAAAGAAGGACTGGATGGCTGAAGACGGGGATAGAATCGCTAACAATCAAGGTAAGTAGTTTCAGGTAAGTAAGGGTCTAGTAGTGAGGAAGTCCGTACTCTAGACAACCATATGTATATGTCAGGGTTTAGGAAGCGAGGACTCAGTACTGCAGGTGGAAGGGCTTTTTATTGAACAATAAAACAAAACTCAAACAAAAACTACCCCGTGGGGGGGAAAAAACAAGACCGACTAACAAAAGAACTTAGACAGGACTTAACTAGGACAGGAACAGGCAGCATGACGACAAGAAAGACAACAATGCGACAGGACAGCAAATATGAAGGGCTTAAATTCACACAGGAGGAAGGGTAATTGATCAGGAAACAGCTGGGATAAATCAAGCTAAAGACAAGGAAACAAGGTGGGCAGGGTTAACAATGACAAGTCACGAACACGCAGCCAATGCGGACACGCACCACCGCGTGTTCACATGAACACAAAGAGAGCACGCAGCTGGTGAAAACCAAACACAAAACCCCAACATGAAGGCATGTGGCCGGTGTAAACACGAACGCAGAACGAGGACACAGTTCAAGCAAAGCCCAAAACCGCACCCACTCACAACAAGGACGAACACTCGAGTCATGAATGCCCGAATCCCGACACAAACCTGAAACTGAACCAGACCAAAGTATCGGGACCGGCCAACGTAACCCGCACACAAGACGCAACACAGACAAGAGTGCGCGCGACTCGAACGCTCGAAGCTGTGTACACACACAAAACTCAAGACATTACGGTAGTGTCAGAGCTCTGCCACAACACCAAAAGATTGACTAGACAGAATGTGGCAGAGCCCTGACAATATGTGCGTGGGTGTGTGTGTGTGTGTGGAGAGAGTCCTTTTTGATGGTGTGGTGAGGTGATGGGTGGCAGTTAATGCTGATTAGGTGACGGTGACCTACGTGAATGGGTGAGGGCAAAGCCTTTTGGTTCTATGAAATTCTGTAGTGTAGTGTATTACAAGTAAAATGAGTAACATAAGATTACTTTTATAGTATCTAGCAATAAAATTTAAATTTAATACAAAAAATATATATTTGAGTTACTTTTTCAAATTAGTAACACGAGTTACTTTCCCATGTATTGACTTCTGTCCCCATGTTTACATTTACATTTATGCATTTAGCAGACCCTTTTATCCAAAGCGACCTACATTGTATTCAAGATACATAGTAACATTTTAATCAGTTCTTGCTTTCCCTGGGAATCGAACCCATGACCTTTTGGCATTGCAAGCGCCAATGCTCTACTGTTTGAGCTACAGGAAAGCTGTTGAGAGAATTAGGGAGGTTATTGTCATTCTAGACTAAATGTGAGCAAGCATTTACTCATCTCACTTGCACAAAAACAGATTCCGTATTCCTCAAAATGAAAAATCGTGAAAAGTAAACTGAAACTGAAACCTGAAATTATTAAACGTTATATAAAACATGTATTTAACAATGTATTTAATCTCACTTTATTAACCAATGTCTTCACTGCAAACCTTTGATGATCCATACTAACTTTTGTTAGACATTACATTTGTGTTTGTTTTATTGCTGATGTGTGTTTAACTTTGTGTTGATGCTACTGTACAGGTATAAATTAGCCTTTCCTTCAGCCTGAGGGTGAAAGGGCCTTTACATTTGACAAAAATGGAATATATGTGTGTGTGTGTGTGTGTGTGTGTGTGTGTGTGTGTGTGTGTGTGTGTGTGTGTGTGTGGATGCTGTACCAAACACAAACAAGCAAACCAAGTAACAGAGTAACACATTTTTTTAAAGCATTACTTTTAAAAGTAATTTTCCCCAACATTGCCTCTATGCAGTTACAGTCACAAATAGATGCATATTCAAATGTGTCACATCATGACTGGTCAAATTACAAATATGTGCACTTAAAAACATAAAAGGTAAAGAGAAAGTAAAAAAACATGGCCAGAAAAATTAACTAAATAAAAATAAATGTGTTTGCAACCCTATCATTTTAGAATGATTTGATCAGTAATGTGAATATAATCTTTATGTTATTAAAGCCTCAGATGGATTGATACGACAACATAAAATATATCTATTACAGAAAGGTGACAGCTGAATCAATATAAAGCAGCGGTATGAGTGGAGTGGGAAAAAGAAATGTGTCCGTGAAAACATTTTCAGCAACAGGAGTACATTGATTTCCATATATCAAGCATAATGCATCTTTAATGAAGTGTGTATACATGTGTGCATGGGTCTATGAGTCTACACGCTTATGAAATGCATCTAAAACAGCACAGTTCATTTTCAGGGCACACCAAGCAAGAATTTTCAGCATATCACCTTTTTGACACACGTCAAACACATTAAGGGCAGGAAGAAATCCTGTTTTATTATTATTTCAATTCAATTGAATATCAGACAGGACATGAGGTTCGAACTTGGTACTAATTTTAAAGGGGTTTGCATTTTCCTTGAGTTTAATTTGAGCGGTAACCAGTCATAACATATGTTTGAGAACAACATGACCTGAAAAACATGACAAATTTATCTTAGCAAACCGCTATTATCGGACACTTTCAGCTTCAGCATAATTGAATCATTAGAGACAAATCTCGACTGTGGTAGAGATACTATTTTACTACACTGTATTCAAAGAAATCCAAAGTCCAAGACCTCAAGATGAATAAGAAAGAAAGAAAAAAAGATTTTAATACAAAATAAATATTTTATTAAAATATATTATTTTAACCCTTGCTAAGAACCATCTCATAAAGGGTGAAAAAAACAGAAACCAAATTATTTTCTTTATATAAATTATATACATATATACATATATATATATATTTTTATTCTTTTCACACAAAAACAAAAATAAGTTAATAAAAAATAAGGACCTCATAACAACTTGTTGAAGCTCATTCAAGTAACCACAAAGGTTGAAAAAAGTAACTTTAATTCCATAATTGTTATTGATGTGTCATATGTTAATGCTTTAATAAAAGCTAATAACTACTTGCTGTCATAATCTACAAGCTATTAAATTAATTTCACAAAGCTTTGCTAATATAAACAATTTAAACACTACATCAGAATCTGTATTACATATGATTTAAAATAAGTAAGAAACACTGTTTGCACCATAATAAATTGCAATGAACCTCAGTGCACTAATAGACCTACGAGAATGAAAAACTCCATATAGCATCTTGTAGAATTAATTACATGGCATACATTTACAACGAGCCATTTATAGAGTTAAAGGCTTCAACAGAAACAAAAGCAATTAGGAACAGACAGAAAAGAATGCATAGCCTAACTACAATGGCCAAGGATTATATCTTGTTTCCGGAGACATCCCATTCCATTTGACAGGGCAGATTTGTTAAGGCTTGGAAAGAGACAAAAAAGTGCTCTGAAAAATCTCTCAAAAGCATAAAGAGAAATAGAATAGACAAATGCTTTTAAACCATTTAAAGTATATTGGACGTAACTACAGATCTTTTTTCCATGTTGTGAAATACATCAGAGTGAAACGGATTATGAGTACTAATTTAAGTGTTACACTTAATTTTGATAGTCAAATTTAGACATTCTACTAGTTAACTTTGTGACTACATGTCAACTACGAGTCATTTGAATTTTAATAGACTGGATGTTCAAAATCTGCTAACACTTTTTTTGATGATTCCCCCAAAAAACTAGATCTAAATTCTAGTTAACGTTGCAACAACTACATGACAACTTATTATACTAACCCTTAGCTAACAGTTACCTTACCCATCACTAATACTCTAAAGGGAGCTAGTTGAGATGTAGTTGCAAAGTTACTTATGCCGTATTTACACAGCAGGTATTGATAGCCAATTCTGATTTGTTGACTGATCATTTTTAAAGGCCAACAAAACACTGGTCTCTTCAGTGTGTTGAGTCTTCGTCCTCCATTGTGCCATTCAAAAGAGTCATGTGATCACGGTTTGTGTACACCTTGTTCATTTGACATAATTCGCCATGTCACCTTTTCAATGAAGTATGACTCACATTGACAGAGGAATATCTGATCTGTCTGATTACATGGCATTTGGAAATGAACATATAGATTCATATCAGATTTTTTTTCACATATGAATGAACCCTGAAACCAACTGGAGAATATCGGAATATCCATGTGCTTTTTTCCCTACTTACACGTTTGTGGGTCGTATCCGATCTGTGCCACATGGGAGGAAAAAAAATAATTTCGGAATTGGGTCACTCGAACCATGTAAATGCAGCCATAGAGTTAATAGAATGTCTAAAGTGGACTAGCGAAACAAAGTCCGGCATACATGAAAAGAGTGTGCTCGTTTTACCAAAAGATCGGGTTTTGATTAAAAATGCTGAGGTCAAAATTCAAATAAACACGTGCATTTAAGATACATTTAAAAAATAGAATAATATAGTAAAAAGAATAGCGACTTTCCATTTCATTATTTAAGTGATTAGCTCAGGCAAGAAAACAAATCCAAGATTGAGGCCAAGGTGAGGAAAATGGAAAGGTAATACTTTACAATAAGGTCTCATTTGTTAACATCAGTTAATATATTAACTAACATGAACTAACAATAAACAAAACTAAAATAGTTAATAAATGTTAAATTGTGAATAATAAGAGACATCCCTTATCCTTGAATTGTTGCCATCTGATCAACGGCACGGTATTATCCAATGCACAAAAAACAGGTGAAAACCATCTTTTATCCCCGAAGTAATTACATTTTAAAATTATTTTTGTAGTATTAAGTGATGGCCAGCTGGCCTGGTTATTAAAATTTTTATTTTATTAAATAATACAGTCTGTCCAATGCATTCTTATGTGCAGGACTATTTTGAGTTACTGGTGTTAGCTTAGCAACATGCTAACAGCAAAATTACTAATGATGGGTCGAGTCTCCTGTCTAAAGATCTTCTAGACAAAAAATATGTAATTACAAAAAAAGCATTTAGACTTTTTATACATTACAAATACATTTCCTTTGCTCTTCCAAAACTGTATCAACTCCAGCCCGGTACATTAGTGAATGAGAGTGTGGCTGTAAATCTGCAGAAATCCTCCACATGGATTTCACCCCAATCCCTAAATCGGGATTTAATCATTCAGTTCCCATCGGGGGCAAACATCTCGTTTCTTCTCCATAAAAACACAGAGGGCACTACTACTGCGAGCTCCATACATGATAATACAGTAACCTCCTTGAACAATACTTCCCTAAGCTGCCTGGGAAAAATAAGTCCTCCATTCACAGGGATGAAAGGGGGGGGATTTGTCGCCACGGCTGTGGATTGATACTGCAGCTATTCCCTATGACGGTTTACTTGCGCTCAACCCTCCATCTACGAATCCTTCCTGCTTGACTGGTGGCGGCAGACACCTTTTGCAACAGAAGCATCCTCAGCTCTCGGAAAGGGTTTATTTGAGCCCATTACCTAGAAAGGGCCTATCGGAAGACAAATGCAGCATGGCAGAATTTTGTCATCTGTCATGAGGGATTGATGTCAACCTGTCAGTTGTGAGAGGCTACACAGAGAGAAAACTAAAGGGTGAAAGTATTGATCTAAATGGTACTGCAAAAAAAAAAAAAAAAAAAAACATAGACTGCCACAATGAAACGTAAAGATCAATGAACTTGGGTGGCTTTGACAAAACCCTCTCTGGGTGCTGTGGGTATCATAAAGACACGTGCAAGGGGCAATTATAAGAGGAAATCTCTGGATTTTATTTGCCAAGAGCTAATCAAATATAGACAGCTTGCTCTCCGTGACAGGATTTTTGTTTAGCTTGGTACTTACTCAGGAAATTGGAACCTGATACATTTTACCAGATCTGAGAAGATTTGCCATTTGATATTTTTTAGTAAGTGTCCAAATGGCACACAACTGTGACCTGGTGAGGCTATAAAGTCAGGGATTGGATTGTAGCGTTATTACAAAGAAATGGCAACCACCACATTGAATTAAACGTGAAAGACTAAAAAAAGTACAATTTTCAAGTAATTTTTTTTTCATTATACTTGAAAACATGAACTGAAATAAATATCACATTTGCAAAAGAAAACGTTTCACAAAAAATGTATGTTCCCTAGAATGTTTTGTTGCATGAATATCTGAACATGCAATATACTAAAACAAAGAACAGTCTTTGCTTTAAAAAAAATCAGATTCATACATTCTTTTCTTTCAACACTTGAATGTGGGTAAGTTTCATAAATGTTGAAGTAAATGCCGTTGCCTCATAACCCCCACCAAATATTAACAGAAACTACAATAGTATATCAATGATACTAAAATAAGACTGGGATGGGATCAACAGGACTCTAAGCATGGGACTGGCACAATTTCACACCCGCAGAAACACATACAAAACTGTCACAGAGTTTTCCCAGAATGAAGACCCATGGGGAAGAACACAGCCATGACTTTGCCAAAAGGGAAAAAGAGGCGAAGGGACAGACAAAAGAAAAGCTGAGGAGATTAATGAGCCTAAACTCTGTTTTTCTTTCTCGTTTAAACAGCAGTGCCTTACCATTTGTTAGGATAAACTTAGGTTAAAGGTGTCCCACAGGCCCAGGGTATAGAGGTTAGTGGTTTGGTTCAGGTGTTAGACTCCAGCAGGAGGGTGCTGAGGCCCAGTAGCATCTCCTGTGAGGCAACAGCAGACTTTTTAAACAGAAATGGCCTCTGCCCTTTCAAACCCTCAACTAATGCCTCCAGAGAACAAAGTCACCTCTAAAGCTCATTGCGAACGCTGGAGTTTCAAGTCAAACCAGGAGGGATTACAGGGGCTTCTGAGCTTAACTGATGTACAAGTCTGCCTAATGTGAGGCACGAAAAATTAGCCCTCATAATCACCTTGACTTTTACTGTGATGACACCTCGCTTTATTCCACCTCAGGTGTTGAAGTAAAGAATTAGACACACCGGAAAACATTTAGCAACTTGCTGACATATATATTAAACACTTTGATATCACAATGAGATGGAAAACAAGCCCAGAGGCCTTGTGAATTCTATGTTTGACACAACAAAACTAGATGTTATATTATAATAGACAGCTACATTTTTCGTACATGAGTACTTGCCAGTGTGCAATGGTATTCTGAGTGGTTGTTAGCACTTTGATATGTGGTTGCTTACGCTAGTCATAAAAGGACAGCTTCAATTATATTATGGTTCCTGGATATGGCTTCTACATGGGGTCAGAAGTTTAGAGGAGAACTTAACTAATAAACAGACTAGAAGATAAACACAGAAACTAAAACATGAATAGAACACAGAAACAGAATCAAAAAACAAACTCAAGTCCAGTACAAGGTGCATCCTTATGTCACGAAAAGTCTAACAGGGGAGAGAGGGTGGGTGTCCAGGAGGCTGATGAAGGAGGTTGATGGCCAATGTGGCTAAGAGCCATGAACTCCCAATGAGTTTTAGAGCTTTTTCTTTTAACGGTAGCTTGGATTGGCCCTGTGATGGTATATAGGGATGTATAGCCCTCGCTCCCTCAATTTTCTTGGAAGGAACTATGGGATTGTAGGCTGGAATGTACTCTGGAGCAAGCTCATGAACTGGAGCCATCACTGGACTCTGATCAGGGCCTAGAGCCAACTTGTGTCCAGCCCAAAATACACAATAAGGGCTGTGGCTTTAATGGTCAGCGCTACATTCTCAGGAGCTGATTCTGTGGCTGCACTCTTCTGAAGCAGACTTGGGGATCTCTCTCAGTGGAGTAGACTGAATTCTGCGCATTATTGAAACAGCTCATAAGGATCTTTTATGAGACAAAATCCTCTACATAGAGTGACATAAAGGGGCCTAGTTAAACACTGTTGTCATAGAAACAACCCAACTTTTTACCCTGAGGATGACACAGGAATAAGATCCAAACAAACAACCTACTGCAAGAGAAAAAAAAACACTGTTAAATCTTGAGGGGCTAAAGAATAGGGCATCAGATATTGAATTAGTTCATATCTAAAACTGAAATAAAATTAGATCATAAAAATGTATGTATTGACCTCTTTGATTGTTGTAAAATAATCAAACTTAGACAAAGCCAATAGGATTTAAATAGGAAGGAGAGAGTTAAGCCAAATCTGATTATAAATTATAAATTCTAAAATCTAAATTCTTGTTTTTATAGACTGCCAGAAATACAGCTTTGACTTGTGAACTTCAATTGACCTCCAAAGTCAATACCTTCATTTCAATACCTTCAAAGCCCTGGCACTACTACATTGGCGTGTCTTCATGTGAGCGTGCAGCATGTGTTCTCGACTTGTGCACTCTTCGGTCTGTGATGTGTGTGGGGCATCATGTTCAATTCCAACACTTCGGTGTTGTTCAGTTTTCGGACATTCATGCTCCGTGTATTTGTCAGGTGTTGTTGAGCGAACATTCATCTTTTTTCATGTTACATGAGTGCGTGCGGTTTCGAGCTTCGCCTGTACTGGGCGTGCTCTTATCCGCGTGAGTTGTGTTCGGTGTAGAACATTGTTCATGTTTACATCGGTTGTTATGTCTTGTCTAGTGATGTCTTATGGTCTTGTTTCATGTGGAAACACGGTTTATGCACGTTGGTGTTGGCTGCGTGTTTGTGTCCTGTCATTGTGTAACCCCGCCTGCCTTGTTCCCTCGTTATTGTTTGATTTGCCCCAACTGTTCTCCCTCATTTACCTGTCTCGTGTTCTCTATTTATTGCCCTTGTGTTTGCTGTCCTGTATGTTGCCCTTGTCATGCTCTTTGTCTAGTCTACTCTAGTCCTGTTCAGTCAAGTCATTTTTTCGCCCTCGGGGCAGTTTTGTTTGCAATTTTGTTTCTTTTGATTATGAATAAAGGAACCCTTCTACCCAGCAATTGAGTCCTCGCTTCATTCCTTCCACATACCTGACAGATGTATGGTAGGTTGAGTGTCAAAGAGCACAAGGTGGGTTTCTACTTGTGTGGACTTACCCTGAGGACTCAAAGCTTAATCAATGTGAAAGACCTGTCACACAAACACACGTTTCAGCCTCTTGCTGGGGATAGTGATGTTGATAGATGGTGAATGTCACCTGGCTTCCATGGAGGATAATTCTCAGCCATAACACCATTGCAAGTCAGTTTATAGACACCTTTAAAGGTTACAAGCATTGAACAGTTGAACAGAACAGCAAGAACTAATGAAACAATAATAATACAATTATATATATATATTAAAAAAAAAAAAAAAAAATATATATATATATATATATATATATATATATATATGTGTGTGTGTATAGATATTTAAGGAAAATTAAAATTATATACTAATTAAACTAATATTTAAATGTTCTATTAGAGTTTCTATTTAGGGATCAAAATAGACAAATTTAGAGAAAAACTAAATAAAGAAAATACAAATGAAGAGTCGTAGAATCAGCAGCGATGGAAGGAGAGTTAACGTATGCTGTGACTGCGACGTGACAGAATGCTAATTAAAATGTGCTCGATATTTTTTTGTAAAAGGAGTTGAGTAAGATTTGCTTAAGGCGTCTGTGTCCTATAACATTCTTTTTTTGTTTGGTGACTATTACAACGCTATTCAAGACAGTACACAGTCCTATAGTTTAATTACTACATCGTGCATCGCAACTGAATCCCATACCACGGCAAGAAGAGTCACCCTCTATACATTCACCTCAACCCCAAAATCTTCAAGTGAATCTCAATGCCGAACCGCTAACTGCTGCGACTCAGCTAAAGTCGATGTAGTTCAGTACGCATATGTCTTGAAGATGCATTGTTGCCAGCACTGCGTCTATGCATTCAGTGAAATTGCTGGATGATAAAGCTAGACTGAAATTAAGTACCTGATATCTGATAATGGTACACCTAGCCCCTAAAGACGAATCACAGTGACTTCCTCTGGAGGATGGATATATGAAGTATGCATCTTTGAGATCGTTGAGATTACAAACCAGTTCTCGGACCTGATCTCTACAACAATCTGCCTTAAGGTTAACATTTTGAATCTGAGCAGTATGACCGAGATACTCAGATAGTGGAGATCCAAAATGGGCTGCAAGCCCCCATCCTTCTTTGGAATGATAAAATATCATCTGTAAAGATCAGTTTCTCGGTCTGTGAGAGGTACACGAATATGGCCTTTCCCCAGGAAAGCTTTTACCTCGTGTTCCCTAACTAGAGTCTGTTCGGGAGCCACCACTGTGGGTAGAACCCCCTAATAATGTGGGTGGGCAAGACCCCTGAATAGCCCTTTTTGATTGTGCGAAGGACCCAATGAGATATATTCGGCAGAAGCTTCCACACTGCCAGAAATTCTACTAAGGGAACCAGCCTCTGGAGACTGGTCTCTAGCATATCTCAAGCAGCCAATCCCAGTGCTGCTACATTGTCCACATTGTGCCATGTGGACACTGAAATATGGGCTGGCCGGCCCCCTAAGGACACCGACTGGAAATGGGCACCGTGTAATGAGGTGTTAACCACTTCCCCCCGAAGGGACTACCCTCAGAGGCCTGGCGCCACAGCGTTCTTCCGAACTAGGGGGGAAAGGCACTGGATCTGGCAGGTAAGGGCAGAGATAAGGCCAGGCCCATCTCTAACCCCTCTGCCAGATCCCTTCGGGACCGAGACAGCAGCATTGTCTCGGTAAACAGCGAATTCGCTTCCCAAGGATTGCGAGCTCAGGAGCCCTCCTCAAAGAGCGCCCGGCTCCTAAACAAACAACACACAAATCGTGTGTATGTCCACCAGAGATATAACGTGGGAAGGATGCACACACAATCTGCTTTGCTGAATGTTCGCTATTATCACCATTTATTTGTATTTGGTAGTAGACAGGAAAACAATAAATAATACAAACAATCATACAAAAAGCTACTGAAGACACAGAAGCTGCCATTGCTTTTTTTGGCATGCCTTTTATAGTTTCCTGACATCATGACATTCATGACATCACCCGCCTCTGACGTCCTGACCATTGGTTTGATTGCACATTTGCTTCATGCAATCACGCAGAGCATTCCCACAGCATCTTCGACTCAGTTTCGACGAGTTTCCTCGAAAGGGAACAGATTGCTTATGTTTTTTCTCTATTACTGCATATGCCACCAAAAATGTGTGCAACATCTAGGTATAATAATATTGTTACCTGCTAATACCATAACATTAAATCTAATTGGTTTGCATTGGTGACATCATATGTAAATGATATGAAAAAAAGAAGGTTTAGAAGCACTGCTATAGACTAAACACATAATATACGTGTATGCTGTTATAGTTTTCACAGATTTGCATTTTTGTAGTTTGCACTGAGACGATAATCATTGCCCCAGTTTTCCATTTTTTACCTGAATATGGTAAAAGGTGAATTGCTGGCCTAACCAAGCCACCAAAGCAAATCTTTCACTGTTGAGCACTGAGCTTCAATGTTTAATACACAAAATCATGTATATGTATGTGTATTTGTATTTGTGTGTTTACAGGGAGAAAATAATCTAAATCAACATGCACAACTAAAGTGGGTTGGGTCTTGT
This sequence comes from Rhodeus uyekii, assembly GCA_037043235.1. NCBI lineage: Eukaryota > Metazoa > Chordata > Actinopteri > Cypriniformes > Acheilognathidae > Rhodeus > Rhodeus uyekii. Next base: position 677,317 of record JAWRVZ010000018.1, on the reverse strand, counting down.
GGGCTTACTGTGCTCAAAAAAATACCAAATGAACTAAAAGATAAAGGCTATTACAGCCATAACAGCTATTGTATTCAAGTGTGTTGGGTTATGTGGTATGAATGTTGGGTCTGCAATCAAACTGAGCCTTTTGGCAACCCGACCATACTCTATCCAATGGGAACTAACTGACAGACATGTTCACTCTATGTTCAAAACATTTTGATAGAAGAGCTATTCTTATCAGTCCTTAATCTGTCCCATATGTCTAAAATATCTGGAACTCACACTCGCCGCAAACAGCTACTTTATTGCCAACAAATGACAAAAGCATTGAGGGAGTTAATATACGTCTGAAACAGAAATAGACCTTTTGAACAAAACCACCAGAACTGAGAATAAAAATTGCTCCTGGAACTGAATACTTTTTTTTATTCAGATTTGTGTATGCACATGAAAATAAGGCCTATAAATAACACCTATTCATATCACATCTGTTTTTTGGAAATAGAAAAAAAGTAACTCAGGTTAAAAAAAACAACAGTTTTTATTTGGATAATTTTATATTGTCATGTTTTAGCTCCATTACACCTGTTGCGAATGGGCCTTGAGAGTTCCTAGACTGCTATCTGTCATTTTATGATAAAAGGCCTAATATTTATGAGGCAGGTGCTTATTTGCCATTGGAGGGGTTTGATGTCAGAAGAAGTTGACTGAAACATCTTGCCGACCCACCTAATGAGCTCAGCCAGCCAGCTGGCTGCTGTCCCCTACTCGCCTTTTTACTCTCATGTGATATTCCTCAATTCAGGGCCAAGAACAGGGGTAACATGGATGTTGAAGGTCAATATACATCAAATCAAACTGATTCACCTTACCAAGAGGAAATCACTCTTGCTGTCAATCTCAGTGTTCAGTACTGTGTTAGTCTTGCATTACCAGAACTTCAGACTGACGGCAGAAGGTTTGGACTCCATTGCAGCTTTCATTAGCCGAGGACTGTCCAAGAGGACACCTTACTGATCATAGTTTGTTTTGTTCTGTGTCATGTTTAGGGGTGTGAAAATATCAAGTCGATTTCCCTACAATAACAGAATGGTGTGTATCTAACAAATGATTAATTCAAGAACGTTGTGCAAGTTTACTGCAACAGAAGAGCAGCAAACATTGCATACTTTTGAAAATCCAGCGTTTAGCTGATCCTGATAACCACAAATTGTCAACGTTGTAAACAAGACGGCTCCCTAATTCCATGAGAGGGTTTTGCACAATGACTGCTTTGTTTCTAGGCTGAGCCTTAAAGAACACAACACACACATCTCCCGGAAAATCCTGCAGAATTCAACAATCAAATGATGACTTCAAAACTCCTGAAGTGTTTCCCATTTGTGTGCCATGAGGCTGAGATTGGTAATGTGTAGCAATGTTGGGCAGAATTTTCGCCAAGTTGCAAGCTACTCACAATGACAGATCAACTACAGTTAAGTTACCCTTTTGAAAACGTAATTAGCTATATTTTTTAACATATAACTATCACACACTGGTATACCGGTAAATTATGTATTAACATCATTTTAACAGATACATTTACTCTAATTCCCAGTGGTAGCACTAAAAAAACACCATAATATTTATAATAATCAAAAATTTATACATTATATAATTTGTTCCATAACTCAAAAACACAGATAAGTTAGTTAGCTACTCCAGAAAGTAAAGAAGCAGAAGTACGTAACACCACCATATTCAGTATTATCCACTAGTTTGAGGTTAATATAATAACCCAAATGCCCCACGAATACGTGGTTCCATCTAATAAGAGTTAAAATTCAGGAGGAGGAGCAGACAGACAATTGCCTTCACCATGAATGCTAGCCACATAGCCTATAACAGGATTCACACGACGACAATGAGCAAAGTCAGTTGCTGCAGTTACACTGAGCAACCTGGCCTGGAGCACTACTGTCAGAGAGAGAAAAAGGAGGAATAAAAACGAGTTGGGGGAAAGCCATATCAGTACAGACCACAAAATCCTTATGTGCTGCAATCACTATCACAATAAAAAGAGGAAAAACAGCTAACAAAACTATTTTTTTTGGGGGGGGGGGCACATATTTTGATAAGAGCCACCCCACTGTGTAATCATAATGGAAAAATAATTAGCATGCATAATTACACTGAGTAATAGGAAATGCCAAGCACTCGGCTTGCACTGTGGTGGTTGAGCGGCACTGGTTAACATTGTTATGAATGCACTGATCAGTGTTAAAAAAGTCAGATTTTAGGGTGAGTGGTCACATGACATTCCACATAAGCACGTTCAAAATCCTTTCAATAAGAACTAATATCATTCAGAATTCACATGCTCAGGAATTTCAAATGAGGGCAAATGATTACCGGACTAGATTTAGATATTTTATTTTACGACAGTTTTAATATTTCCTATATACCACTCAAAAAAATGCATCACTGTATGGAAGTGAAAAGTAATGTGACAACAGGTGCACTGGAGAGGCAAAACAACCCCCAAAAAAGGATTGATTTTGCAGGTTTTGCATTGTCTCCTTAATCTTCCAGACTGATTAGTCTTTAGCTTTGTGTTTTGTTAGGGTCCTTTTCACTGTCTGTAACAATTAGGTTTCACAGGCAGTCCTGCTCCTTCAGGATGGCACATTCATATGTGCCTTCACAAGGAGGTTTGGTGTGTCTCCCAGCACAGTTTCAAGATTATGGAGGAGATACTGGGAGACAGGTTGTTACACAAAGCAGAGCTGGACAGAGCAGAAGGGCCTGTATCTGCTCCGTTGTGCGAGGTGGAATAGGAGGACAAGAGTCACTGACAGAGTCCTACACAAAAGCACCTCCAGCAGGCTACTGACCTGCATGTTTCTGACTAAACTGTCAGAATCGAACTTCATGAGGGTGGCTAGAAGGCCCGGCGTCCTCTAGTGGGACCTATGCTCACAGTTCAGCACCATGCAACTCAAGTGGCATTTGCCATAGAACACCAGAATTTGCAAGTGCGCCACTGGCACCCCTTTCTCTTCACGGATAAGAGCAGGTTCATACTGAGTATGTGACATTCGTGAAAAAGTCTGGAGAAGCCATGGGGAATTTTATGCAGAATGCAACATTATAAAGCATGACTGGTTTGGAGGTGGGAGGTGGGAGGTTTGGAGGTGGGTCAGTAAAGGTTTGGGAGGAATGTCATTGGAGGGTCGCAGAGAACTCCACATGCTAACCAATGGTTTCCTTCCTGCTGTTAGGTGCCAGGAAGAAATCCGAGCCATTGTCAGACCTGGGTCAGTGTGTCTTGGGTTTCTCCCGGTATAATACATGGCTAGAGTATGTGGGCAGTTTTTAGATGACAAAGTCATTGATGCCATTGAATAGCCCTCACGTTCTCCATACCTAAATCCAAATGAGAACCTCTGGGACATTATGTACCGGAGTATCCAAGTCCGGCAAGTAGCACCACAGACAGTCCATGTGCTCACTGAGCCCTGATCCAGGCCTGGGATGAGATCCCCAAGGACACCATCCGCCATCAGGAGCATGCCCAGATGTTGTTGTGATTACATACAGGCACATGGTGGCCATGCACACTACTGGACACAGAGCCAATGCGAGCGCGCAAAAGTCGCTTGTCCACACAAAACAAGTCATTGCGCAGCCAGTGAAACACAAGGTGCAAGCAACACAGCACTAGACAAGATGTAACATGAAAGCACACGGCCGATGTAAACATGAGCCACGTGCTAAACAACACACGTGGACAAGAGCGCATATAGCCTGTGTGACGTCGAAACTGCACACGCTCACAAGACAGAGCACACAAGCGAAAACTCCTCTTGTGCGCTCAGAACAATAGACAAACACACTTAGCATTGGTGTCCAAACCCCGAAACAAAAATCAGAAACAGGACTAGAATCGGCATCGAACACCACGCCCCACATACAAGACAAAGTCACAGCGCGACTCAAGACACTCAAAGCTGCGTGCTCACACAAGGACACAACAATGGGGCAGTATCAGAGCTCTGTCACAGAAACACTAGAAAACAAGTCTATATATATATAAATACACACACAGAGAATATACCCCACTGACTTTAATGGTATAGAGAACAAACTGGAAATTTTGCAGAAGACAAAATTAAGTCATACGGGTTTGAGGGTGAGTAAATAATGACAGAATTTAAAATGTCTTTATATTGCAATTGGTCAAAACATTACAGAGGTTTAAATGACAGATTACATAGCACACAGGGCCATAGCATTAAGCCATCTCCCATCTACTGTTGTTTGCCAAATGTTTGCAGGAAAAATCTAACAATTTCAATAGGAATTTAGACAATGTGTTGGTCAAGTAAATTCTCAGTGTTGACCAACAGAAAGTTGCTTGGTTTGAAAGTTAATGGTGTGAGCTCTGCTTCGCTATACAGTATTACTGACCACAGACAACAGACAGACTGACCACAGACAGACTTTTTTTGTGTTGAGAATTTGCATGATACTTATCTAATATGACCACCCTTTTGGTCTAAATAGCATCCCAATTTAAACATTGTCTTACTAATCTTATAAAAAATAAAACTTTCTTCAAAGTTTTTACAGTAGAACTGGGTAATACCAGGGGGAATAAGCTAATATAACAAATCGAAAATGCATGCTGAACAAGCGAAGCTTAAAGTTCTTGTTTGGCTATGACAACCATCTGTTCACTCAAACCATTGCACAAGTACCGTAATTGAAAATAAACATTCATGAAGCTGACAAGAGATTTTTGCTGAAGTTGTCTTCTGAAGAGGATGATCTACTCCTGGTCTCTCTCCAGTGAAGTCACTTACGGAAGAGATGGGCGGAATCATCCATCAAGTAGGTCACAGCATTGCACTGCAAACCTAGGGTTGTTACATTTGTATTGATTTACCCTGAAAAGGTCCTCCGATAATTGCAAGAACAATCTCTTAAAGTCAAGAGCACAAATTTAGAGTATGTCCCATCCCTACCCTCGCCTCCAGTCCTCTACGGGGTCGGCCGAGTCAGGCAGATGCTAATGTGCTCACTGGCGTCTTCTGTTTAATGGCAGACCAGTAATGATGAAGAGAGGAAAACTAGACAAACATACACAAATGCACTCCAAACGACCTCTTAGAAAGCCAACATCATTGTGTGAGAGACAGAAAATGGTATTCTTAGATAATCAGGACTTCTATGCTGCTATTCAACTGTTGTCATTAGAGTACAGTGAACTAAATGTTGGATGATGAGATAATGCCACGAGAAAACATGCCACTTTTGCTTGGATTTGATCATGGTATCTAATTGGAGTGAACAAAGACTGTGATAGAGCAACACATGATTGGGGCAGCGGAACAATAAGACAGTGCAGCCTTATACACTTACCTAAAGGATTATTAGGAACACCTGTTAAATTTCTCATTAATGCAATTATCTAATCAACCAATCACATGGCAGTTGCTTTAATGCATTTAGGAGTGTGGTCCTGGTCAAGACAATCTCCTGAACTCCAAACTGAAAGTCAGAATGGGAAAGAAAGGTGACTTAAGAAAATTTGAGCTTGGCATGGTTGTTGGTGCCAGACGGGCCGGTCTGAGTATTTCACAATCTGCTCAGTTACAGGGATTTTCATGCACAACTATTTATATGGTTTACAAAAAAAGACAAAAAAAATCCAGTATGCGGCAGTCCTGTGGCCGAAAATGCCTTGTTGGTCAGAGGAGAATGGGCCGACTGACACAAGCTGATAGAAGAGCAACTTTGACTGAAATAAATGTGAAGCCACAACACTCATAACCTTGAGGCGGATGGGCTACAACAGCAGAAGACCCCACCGGATACAACTCATCTCCTCAAAAAAAAGGGCTACAATTTGCACAAGGTCACCAAAATTGGACAGTTGAAGACTGGAAAAATGGTCTGATGAGTCTCGATTTCTGTTGAGCCATTCAGATAGTAGAGTCAGAGTTTGGCATAAACAGAATGAGAACATGGATCCATCATGCCTTGTAACCACTGTGCAGGCTGGTGGTGGTGGTGTAATGGTGTGGGGGATATTTTTAGGCCCCTTAGTGCCAACTGGGCATCGTTAAAATGCCACAGCCTACCTGAGCATTGTTTCTGACCATGTCCATCCCCTTACCACCATGTACCCATCCTCTGATGCTACTTCCAGCAGGATAATACACCATGTCAAAGCTCGAATCATTTCAAATTAGTTTCTTGAACATGACAATGAGTTCACTGTATTAAAATGTCCCCCACAGTCACCACATCTCAACCCAATAGAGCATCTTAGGGATGTGGTGGAACAGGAGCTTTGTGCCCTGGATGTGCATCCCACAAATCAAATCAATATGGGCCAACATTTCTAAAGAATGCTTTCAGCACCTTGTTGAATCAATGCCACGTAGAATTAAGGCAGTTTTGAAAGCCAAAGGGGGTCAAACACAGTATGGTGTTCCTAATAATCCTTTAGGTGAGTATATATAATATACACATGTAAGACATATATGTGCTTATATACATGTCTTTATTCTGTGGAATTAAAAAGAAAAACAATAAAATATGAAAGTCATTGTGGGTCCAGTGTTGTTTTGGACCCTATTAACTTTCACTGTATGGGCAAAGAAAGCTGAAAACATTCTTCAGAATATCTTTCTTTCTTTGTTTTTCAGATGAAAAAGTCAAGTCATACATGAGTAAATGATTACAAAATGTTCATTCTTGGGTGAAGTATCTTTTAATTAACTTATTTTAACACGATTAATTGAAATCAGTGAAAACGCACACGAGCAGCTCATGATCCAGTGTTTTCAGTTAAGTGTCTCAGAACGGCTCAATTTCCTTAAAACATACAGATGGGAATGCAATATGTGCCAGCCATCATCCCAAACGTATAATGAGAAGTGCTTATAAACTGTCTGTTGTCAAAAGAGAAAGTTTAAAGTCACCATACAATCAAAAAAGTATTTTTTGAAATTCATATACCCCCTCTCCCTCTTCTCTTGTCTGATGACGCGTTTACTTCCACATGGGCGGGACAACCTGTCACTTGCATACACATCACAATAAAGATGAAAAGCTAACTTCAGTTAGCAAAAAGTTAGCTTAGCCTATTAGTTTAGCAAAGTGCTAAATGATTTTTGATCATGCACTGATGAAGTTTTACTGAAGACAACATCATGCCAAGATAAGACAGGGATACTTTTTTACTTAAAAGAGGTGAGTACTTTCACTTAGCCCTGAACGCTTAAAGTGAGCTCTCGTGAACTGGATCACTTGGGAGCGAGACCACTGGGCTCTGCGTCTGAATATAATGATCTACTCACCATCAGCAGACAGCTAAACCCACTAGGGTGTAAACTAAATTAAAAGAGCAATGTTGGCTGTACTTGCAGGGGATTACTGGGTGGCCGGCACCACCTCGGTGGCTCATCTCCGCTGGACTCCCTAATACAGCGGGCTGTTTACTCAGGCTTTGGAGTTATTCCTCTGGAATTAAGCCCTAGTGCCCACCTGTCAATCACCCAGTCCCTGCTTCTGCCCATTTCAAGCCCCAAATGGTCGCAGAAAAGCTCTTTTTGGCTGGCGAGGGATCTCACCGTGCCATGTCAGCAGGCCGGACCCACTGGACCCACTGGCCTGACGGAGGAGATGAAGATGTTCGTCACTCCTCCGCTTCCCTATGTCTGGAGTCGACATGCAAACACAAGACAGGATTTGGCAGTAAATATCAAGACTTCATCTGCGGCCACAAAAACGCGAGAAGCAGCATGTAAATATACATGCGTTAATACCAGCATTTGTGTTCTCTCCTGCTTCAGTTTGATTTGAAACGTTGTCAGGCAATATGACAGCAGGTGTGTGCGTGCATGCATTCGTGCATGGCTTATTCAGCAGCGGGTGATTAATGGCCACTTGGGTAGGCTCTCTGTTAATAAGGTGGGAGGTATGAAAATCGGATGTACCTGTTAATATTAGTTTTGACTAATGATTCCTCCTGTTAGTCAAGCTCAAAGGGGGTCTAATGAGGGTGACGTCTGGTTATTAATGAAGCAATACGATGTTTATCATGCACCGCATTGCCAGCAAATGAATGGGTGTGAAATTTGATCTATTCCAATGTAATTGAGGCACATCTATCTTTGGATTACATTCTTCGAGTTGGAATGAAGGGCTTGGAAAGAGAGACGCTGAGCCGTTGATTAGTCTCGCTGGGTTATGACGGGAAGCCTATGCCTCTAATTCACCTTTCATTCATTACAACTCAATCCATCATGCTTAAAGCCAACAGTATTCAAAATCCAGCCCGTGAAAAGGAATCACAAACTTGTCACACCTTCCCTGCCCAATTTGTCATCAAGCACAAATGTAGATATCACATGCAGGTGTTTCAATAACAGGGATATGTGGAGATTGTAATATTTCCCACATGCACAAAATATTATGTGACCCAGGTTTGAATTATTTTATTAAATAGGACTATTCAGTTAAATCAATGAACTTGCAAAAGGTCATTAGGATTTTCATTTTTATTTAAAATATTTCAATTTGATAACATTATGAGGCAGATTTACCAACAGATTGTGCCAGGGCAATTTTTTGGCATTAATAACCACTTTCAGGATTTATTAAAGACAGCTAAAAATTTGTGCTGAAACATGGACAGGGTTTTTTTTTTTTTTTTTTTTTTTTTTGCGGCTGACCTCATTGCATATGCATTTGTAGGACTTTTCCTTTTCACACGCAAAACTAATAGGAGGAGAGTTTGTGCCGCTCTTGGTAGATTTCAGTGGTCATTATTCAGAATGATCCGGATTTATCTGTGTTCTTTAATTTGCGCATTGTCAATAGATCACACTTTGAACTTTCCACTCCCATCGGCGGAATTGTTTTGAATCTGTCTAAGATTTAGTTATAATGTCTAAATAAAACTCTAAAATCCTAAAATCAATAGTTTTTATTTATTTAAATGAATCTAGACCTCTCAACGTTATTATGTACATTATGAAAAATGTATTCTGAGTATGTATTAGAATGTATTCTAGATATTGAAAAATCTATTTTGAGATTTGCTTAGAGAATTGTTACTTTATTATTAATGTGTTTTTAAAGATTAAGTGGCCGTTTGCTGTTGACAAAGAAAAAACAACAAATATAACATAGAAGAAATTAGAATGCACTATTAAAATAACCAATTATTTGATAGTAATAAGGGTGTTATATTGTCATTGAATACCTACGTTAAATTTGACTGTTTTTAAATGTGCCGTTTAAATAAACGTTGAGTTGGCCAATACATTCCATATGGACCAATAAAACCTCTAAAGAATAATAATCACCAATAACGAATATACTGTAGTAGTGTTGTGTATCCCTTCTTTTTCAACAATCATACACTCAATTAATCTTGCAAACATGTAATATTTAGAGATTTTCAGGTTGCCTTATTACTTTCTAGTCCTGACACTGGGCAACGCTCAGAATATTTCACAGATATAGATATTTCATATTCATAAGTGGTCTGTAACGTATGGTCAATTTACACTTGCTTTTTGAATGTGTCTTATTTATGTAAAACCACATCGCATCTCTCTTCACGAACAGGGCTCTTCATCACCTGTTCCAAGATGCTAATGAAAAGTTTAAATCGCTTGATTTGGCACTGTCTCAGTGTCTCAGTGACAAGGGTATGAAATTGAAACCCGGTCATCTGTTTAAATATCCCAGTTATTGTCAGATGCTAATGAAAACAATCTTTCACGGTTAAATTTGTGTGGAGAAATTACATTAAAAAACACATAAACCAAGAGGGCCTGACTGATGAAATGCACAAGATAGAGGAGAGGCAAGGAGAACGCTCCACAAAGTTCACTGCATTGCTGCCCACAGTTTCCCAGTGTTATTGCCTCTCTGTGTCTGGGATCAGACGGAGTTTGATTTCTTCCCACAAGGAAAAAAAAAATCAGAGCTGTTCTGCTTGCCTTCCCTCTGATGAATTTGGTTAATGACAATGAATTGCAGAAGCATATCTATGCCAAAACAACTCTTGCTTCATTGGTTATACTCCTCAGTTCAGTAAATTTGTTAATCGCACAATTATTCCAGAAGGTAATATGCATTAAAAAATGAAAAGAACCCTCAAGCTTGCATAAAAAAGACCTCTAAATGATATACACACAAAAATAATAAATAAATAATATGGTGATGCAAGTGTGCCTACTGAATAGAGTCTGTTTAGTTGAAAATTACATTAAAAAGGGAACAAAAGCTTCATGATTTAATCTTAATGTCCTGGATTTGCATAATAAAGATCCCTGGGAGCTTCATGCACAGGTAACTGTTTTGCATTTAGTGCTAAAAATGTTCCCATGATGCAAAGTGATCGGTCCCTGGTCAGCAGTGCAATGTTTTCACCACAAAGCTGATGTTTGAAGCCAGCTTTGCATGGAGACTGTTACAACTTTACATCTGCAACGTTATGATGCTGCCAGAACTTGCATCTTCAGATTAGTACAGAACAGAAGGATAAAGTAAAAAATAAAAATATTGCAGTATACTATGAAAGGTACATGTCGACTTATTCTATTAACCCTAACTCTACACTAAAAAAAAAACGGTTGGTTGTTTCAACCCAAACTTAGGTTATGGACAAACCTAGATGTTGTGTTCAATGTGTAAATTAAATATTTAACCCAACTGTTGTTTTGTTTACCATATTTTCAGAGTGGACACTATTGAGAGTTATTTCATTTTTCATTTATGCATTTGGAAGATGCTTTTATCCAAAGTGACTTACATTGCATTCAAGGAACACATTGTAATCAGTTCTTGCTTTCCCTGGGATCAAACCCATGACCTTGGCGTTGTAAACACCAGCTCTACTGACTGAGCTACAGGAAAGCTAGTTAGTTGGAATGTAGTTGGAAATGAATGAGAGTTAGTTGGCAAGTAGTTGGAAATGAATGAGACTTAGCTATCATGTAGTTGCAATTTTAATCATAGATAAGTCGAATGTCTAAGATGGACTATCAAAAACCGTTCACTAGTGATGTTTACAGAGAAACAAGACAAATATAGTAAATCATGTTGGTAAAAAATAAATAAATGAACAACTTCTTCAAGGGTGTTCAAGTATAAAATCTGATTAACCTGATTAACCCAATCAACCTGAACATTTCCAGCTGAGGATTTGCCTCAACAAGGTTTAAATACAGGCATACTGGGAAGATGCACATAAACGGATTACCAAAAATTAATAAAATGCGCTGTGAACTGCGTGAAACATACATAAAGTCCCACACCTACATTGGCTTCTTGAGTTGGGACAGCTGCCAGTCATTGGAAATGCCACTGTGAATTCTAGCTTGTTGGAAAATGTAGGTTCTGTTTTGCTCACATTGGCTGAATTTCGTTTTTCATTCCTTCCCAGAGAACCGCAGCGCATGTGTCAACAATCAGAGCAGAATGCACAAACAGAAAAACACTGATGGGTGACAAATTACGGAGTAAGTTGTTTTTGAATGCGTAGAACTGCATAAACAGAATGCAACATGACTGTTTCAAGCTCTGGCACATGAAAATAATCAAGGATATGTCACCGTGAGCCTATGGGTTGTCTCGGCACATTGTCTTCGCATACAAAAGACATCGCGGATGCCATCTCTGACATCACCATTGTGCTTTGGCAAGAAAATAATATGTTTGACAAATAAAATGATGAGTGGCAGACAACTAACCGGCTCTTGTCTGTAGGCAGGAAGAATTTTCTGTGCTGTCTTGTCATGTATTAACCTCAAAAAAGACGCAGTGTGTCCTAGCAGCAGCGTTTTACTCATGTTCTCTCAGAATCGTGGATGACTGACAGAATGATTGACGTAAAGAAATGCTGGATCAGGAGTACGGCGAGATACCGATGTCAAAAATCATTGTGATCGTGCATTGGCACAAAATAACAATCTACATGGTAAGAAATTATGATTGCCAATCTCTGAAAAGACTGCCAGAACAAAGTACGCATGATAGAGAGATGCTTCAGTGCGATAAAAAGAGGCAAGCTGCTGAAACAAGCAACATGGGGGTAGTACTTGAGCTCTCTGCCCTCTATATGTTAGAGAAATGCACACAAGGATGCTGGGAAATCTATGGAGAGCCTTAACATCTGTCCACTGGCCAGGGCCGATGTCCTGCTAGAGAAAAAATCGTCTGTACCCTCTGAAGCAGAAACATTTGCCACAAAAAATCCCATGTGGAGTCTCAGCAGAGTCATAGCTCTGTACTTGAGAAATCCTTCCTCCACTCTCAATGAGTGACATGAAGGAGAGTTATTAGTCTTACCGAGACTTGTTAAGGGTATAAAAATGGATTATGATGCATGTTTGGGATGTACTGGAGTAGACTTTACAGAGTGCTTGACTCTTTCATTGTCTATACATGATCTTCACCAAAGCCAAAATTGATGGACCTCTTGATGGAAATAATATCACAACATTTAGTTACATCCATTTATTTACATCCATTTTCTGCACTATTATAATAAATTCACTCATTTGCACTTGAATCCGGGTTTTGTGTTTTCCCTTGCTTTCCCCGCTCCCCGCTCCCCCCACCTCCCTCCTCTTGTCTCCTCCACGCATGCTGCTCAAAGCTGAAGTGCATTACAGTAAATTGTCAAGTATTTTTAGAGTTTAATTGTCAATTATTAATTAGTATTTATATGAGATCTTAATCGTTATAATTTTAACTGTAATTAATAGGGTAAAACCAAAAAAATATTTAAAATTGGCATTTATGGTCGTGTGGAACGAATTAATATATTTTTAGTGCATTCTTATGGGGAAATTTGTTTTGGTGTACGAGCATTTTGGTTTACGAGCTCGCTCTTGGAACGAAATAAACTCGTAAACCGAGGTATTACTGTATTCTGAAACATTACGAATGCCTTTATTGTCGCTTTTGGTTATTGTAACTATTCGTGCAAAGTAAAAGTTTGCATTGCCGTGTTTGTAATTTGTAATATGTGCATATTATATATATGTACATATTTTACATATTTTATCATATAACGTATTTTTTGGAAATTACAAAAAATTGAATCGTGAAGTAATTACAGCTTAAAGTATAACAATTGTAAACTAATAAAAATGTTGGTCACTACTGAACTCTTTTGAAAGGCACTGCACCAAACAGCACCACTAGATAACCGCCTCTATTTAGCACTTTATTACTTTTCATAAACACTGTGTTCCCTGAGGACTTGTAATAGAAAAACCAAGACTGCAGAAAAGCAAAATATGTTAGTTGATAACTAAGAAGCATATACATTTATGTAAATGCACAAATACATGAAGCTCAATGCTGCAGTAGAACGCTCTGGATCCAATGTCAGTAGTCTTTAAAGGAGACAGTCACTATACATATAAGAATATGACTCTCAAATGGGCCATAAAATGCACTCTTAGTTCTTAAATGCACATCACTTCTCCCTTCTGACCTGGAAATGGCACCTATAAGCCTGTATGGGCAGTGTGTATAAATCCCCCTCTTGGTAAAAACTTGAACAGGTATTCCCACCCTTAACTTTGCAAGCTGTGCTAAAGATTTTCACGGCTGCAGGAATGAAGATGGATGTTGATGTCCCTGCACCATAGCGACACGTTCCTGTGCGGATACAAGGAAAGAGAATGAGTAATAATCGTAGAGATTAATATCAATGATCCAACGTTCCTATTCCTGATGAGTCTTGTAATTAGAACCAGCAGGGCAGAATGTAAAGCAGCTGTAGCTTCTAAAACACCTGCGTCGTCAGTTTTAACATTTGGTGTATAGAACTTTAAGCTTTCCGCTCAATTATTAGCTCCTTTCTCTACTTATTTATTAATATTTTTTGCCACTAGTAGGGTACTTGGCACCATTCTTGACTCACCCCACAGCTCTCCTGTCATAATCCTTCACAGCGCATTTTTTTCCTAGTAGGGCTGACTAATAATCACTGTGCCGCAAGGGGAAAAGAGATTGACCTTCAAAGGGATTTCAGGATTTTCTGAGGTATTAGACAATGCTGGATGCCTTTACTAAAATAACACGTTACTCAAGGACAGCAGTCAAAATATTTGTAATAGAGAGGAAAGCAAACGTAGGGACTTAAGGGCAATAATAACGCTGGGTCATCGGATTCACAGCGCACTGCAGACATTATCCGTATGTCTCTATAGAGTAAAAGATTCATGGTTTACTGATGACAGGCTCAGCTGATGTAGGAAGCCAGCCCTGATGTTTTAAGCCAGCAGCACACCACAGATCTCACGGCCCACCCACAAGTGATGACATCATGCAGTGTTTGTGTCAAGGGTAAAAATAAATGTTGAAATTGACTGATATTGAAATCGTCAGTTCTTTCACCTTTGTTTAGGTCAATGGCACAAATGTGGTGCTGCACAATTATGGATAAATGGAGAATCACAATTTATTTCAAATTGAGATCACGATTCTGATAAATAAAGCAACATGTAAATTACTAGAGCTTCTGACAAAATATGAATTGCTGCAGTCAATTGAAAAATATTAATTTAATTAGAATGACTATTTAAAAAAATGATTTGAATGAATGATTCAATGACAAAAACAGTAATACCTCGGTTTACGAGTGACTTAGTATACGAGCATTGTATCAATGTGCGAGAAAAATATTCCATCGCCCACGTGCATTTTTGTGTGGAAAAGTCCTAACGGTCAGCATCTTCGCGCGCATTTTTACTAACGGAAATATCCAAACGACAGCCTCTCATAAAACAGTCACGCGGTTCCAACCCCTTTATCACCCCTTAACTCGTTCATTCTCTCAGCGTCGCTCGGTTGTTAACAATAATTTTGATCGCTATTGTTCACGTAGTGAAATATATATGTACAGTACAGCATATAGAAAGGTACGAAATCCTCTAAGCAGTAACACACCGCCCACCTCCCTCCTAATCTCGCCTCCATCACGCCAGCAGCAACGCTACTCAAGGTAAAGTGCGCGCTACAGTAAATTGTAAAGTATTTTCAGAGTTTAATTGTCAATTATTAGTTAGTACTTATTTGAGATCTTAATGGTTATAATTGTAACTGTAATTAATAGTGTAAAACAAAAACAATTTTTTTTTTTAAATGGGCATTTATGGTTGTGTGGAACGAATCAAGTGATTTTTAGTGCATTCTTATGGGGAAAATTGTTTTGGTGTACAAGAATTTGAGTTACGAGCTCGCTCTTGGAACGAATTAAACTCGTAAACCGAGGTATTACTGTATAAATAAATACAATTAATTAGACGTAGACGTAATTGTTCACGTACAATCTATAACAGTGGTTCTTAACCGGGGTTCGATCGAATCCCAGGGGTTCGGTGAGTCAGTCTTAGGGGTTCGGTGAAGCAGTATCGCGGATCAAACGGTCCGCCCATGGAAATACAATCACGTCCATTTTATTGTTAGGAGCTGCAACCCACAACCCACTGATCACCGCGCAACCCCCCCCCCCCCCCCCCCCCCCCCCCCTCCCGTCAACAGACAATCACCGTGCTACAACCCCCCAACCACCACCACGGGGTTCGGTGGATGCACATATGAAACTGGTGGGGCTCAGTACCTCCAACAAGGTTAAGAAACACTGATCTATAAACATTAATCCCAGTATTTCTGTGATAAGGTGAGTTGTATGACAGAAAAAAACAATACTGTGTGGTTGAAAAGAATTATAGCTACATGCCAACTACTCTCTCTAGATCAGCAGCAGTGCAAACACAGATGTTAAGGTTCCAGTATGATTGTATCAAAGGTTAATAGACACTGCCAAATTGTCATTGTTTTGTTTTTTGAGAGACAAGGACCAGGCCTGGTTGTGTTTGTGCGGCAGTTTTCCGCGAGGGGCAGCCATTTACTTTTGTTTTGTTGTTTATTTTTTAATTCAAGTTTACGTTTAACAGTTACCAGTTCAAGTCTCCTTTTTCCCTTAGGAAAAAAACAAAACATATGTAGCTCCTCTGTGTGACTGCGTGCCATTCCAGCTTTGCTCCTTTCCCACAGCTCTCAGCCTCGCCCTGCTAGCCACAATAAATAGAAATATACATATATATTTTACACAGGGTTTCAACAGGATGGTGAGGGCACATGACATTTTAGAGTAATTACATTTTCTTAAGAATATTAAAAATTATAAAGTGGCTCTGTTCTAAAAACATTCCTTGCTTTGAAGAAGCTTGTATGTGGAGAAAAAAAGTGTTCTAGATAAAATATCCTTAATATAATTGTCTCACAATGCCATGAGGGGCCCCGGAGCAACATGGAGGCAACGGAGATCTCCTGAACGCTAGCGGGTAGCACATTAAACTTCACAAGACTTTTGAATTGGAGAATTCAAACACACAAAATGCAGGTAATTCAGAAACTAGTGGAGTAAATAAGATTTTGTTGAGGCCAAACAGAATAAACAAAATTACAAGAGCCAAGAAGCTTGGGGCTGGTAACAAGAGATATAAATCTTTATTTGTTCGGGCTACAGGCTAACTTCTGATTAACTGCGTTTGGGGGTAAATTACAGCTGTGGATCTCCTCAGCAACAAAATCATAAATTAATCTCAATGAAGGATTGAGGCAAGTTACAAGGACCAGGATGAATTACTTCAAGGTTCTGTAGAGTGCGATCTTGATCCTGATAAGCATGTTTCAGTCCACACAAGCTCCACAAACAGACAAGATGGAAAGACCATCAAACCTCAAGGTATTTCAAAATTGCAGAGAGATCATTCAGAGTCCTGTTTACAATCTCAACATGAGATGTGGGTCCCTAGGTCCATTCACTGACCTTTATTAGTAAAAAGACATATTTCACTAATCTCTTTTTCCCATAGTACATAGGACACAAATGATCAAAATCCCAAGATAGTCACAATCCCGTCTGCGCACAAACATGCCTTGTCCTGTCCTGTCCTGAATGAAAAAAGGCAACTGAAAATATTGACAGGAAATCTGACCCAAAAAATGCATTTTTCCGAAAGTATACCCTGCTCTGACCTCTGATATAAGTATTTGAGTTAAAAGACTGGTAAATATATGAGTATATTTACTCATACATATATGACTATGGTAAATATATGAGTTACCCTCCAAGGCAACAGGACCTACACTAGCATTTGGTTTACACGACCCAAAACATACCAGTGACCCAAAAAATTAACATTCTGTTATCATTTACTAACGTCATTCCAAACTATATGGTTTATTTTTTATGCAGAACACCGAAGAAAATATGTTAAACCATTATCGTGTAGCTCTACTGTGGATCCTACTCATTTACACTGTATGGACACACACATTTCTCAAAAATTATAAGTTCTATAGAAGTAAGAAGGTGAACTATCCCATTGGATAAACGCATTTCCATTGAATCTCCATTGGATTTGTAATTGAATGTAATCCATGGGGGGTAAAAACCCAAGCACCAAACCAAAGATTTGTTCCACCCTCAGAGATTTACACACAATCCATCCAGGCTCAGAGGGTTCCCTGGCTTTGGTCCTGCAGCGTAGTTCATTTCTAAGGTGTTAAACATGTCCATCTGTTTTCCCCCGGCAGAAGCTACAGCGCTGCGTGAATCCCGGTGAGCACCTTGATCATCCGCGGTGGCAGTTGTTTCCTGCCGAAAAGCCCACAAGCAGACCTGGCTAATCTCTGGCTCCATGGCAGAGATGGATGGAGGCACATGGACGCATCCATCTGCTGGTACCGTCTTGCCTAAAAGACCCTACAGTGTGGCTGGGAGTGAGGGTGGTCATCCTTACAACGAGTCCCAGATGCTGAAGACAACTCTTGCACGCTTTTGGCTGTAAATTACAGGAGATTCAAATGCAACTCAGTTTGAGCTCAATTTCTCTCCCTGATATAGTAAAACAATCCCCAAGGGTACAGGCAGTTATTTTACCCTAAAAAATAAAACTCTTCTCCAAACTACTATACTTGGTTCAAATGTTTGGTCCTGAGTGCAATTCCTGCCCGCTGCTTTGCATTTAAAAAAAAAAAAATAATACTTTTATTCAACAACGATACATTTCACGAGTTCACACTTAGGAATATAAGGAATAGAGTAAAGGTTATGAATATTTGGCGTGCTGTCCAGAGGGAGGGCTAGCAGAGGGAGTTTGGAATCTGGCCCGATCCCAGAAACACCATTGGAATAGAAATGTTTATGATTGAAGAGATGTGATGGAGGAAGGACACTGAAAAATGTTCAATGAACAGTCTGCTGTATATATACATCGAATCTGGTCAATTAAGTTGATTAGCTGAATGTGCTCCTCCTGTGTTAATTAGGATAATTATTTGAATGTGCTCTTCATCATTAAATTGATCAAAAGTCACAATAAAGACATTTATAATGTACAAATGATTTATATTCTTAATTCATTTATACCCCTATTCATCAAAGCATCCATAAACATTAACCTTCAAACTGTAAAATCTTATTCAAACATGGATTTGTACAGTCAATATTCAAATTTGAACTGAAATTCTGCATTGCTGAATTGCTACTTCAATTTAAATTCAACAAACTGAACTTTTCTCAATTTATATCTGAACTTTGACTTTAAAATCCATCGTTTGCTGGTACATGTCATTCAGAAACAGACGTCTTATTTCAAACAACTCTCATCTGCATCAAAATGTCTAGTGTAAATGCAGCCTTGTCTCTTCCTGAGATCCTTAGGGATTATGATTCTCCACAAGGAGAAATGTGTCACAGCAATATCATTAACTTATGCTTTAAGTCCAGGAATGCATGAAATCTTGATGTCAAACTTCCATTGTGGATTCAACAGCACACCAAATTTGACTACTTATTAATATCTACATCAAGTCTAGCCTAAGGCAAACCACATGTCAATGGAACCAGGCCAAAACCAGGAAGTGAGGAAGAGAGATAGCGAAAGGAAGTGAGAGAGAGAGACTTTGGAGGAGAAGAGGAGGAGCCATGAGTGAGTGGGCCCAGATGGACATCTGCTGCACTCTTGCAGGCTGAACTAATCCTTTCGGTTAGTGGCGCTCACAGGGCAAAGCCTCTCTGATGGCAGATGTCCTCTGTACTCTATCGCTTGCCTTTTTGCCCTCTACCAATGCATCCACCCGTTACAACCAATAACGCCCATCACTTAGACTAACGCACACCCACATATGTAGACTACTAAATCTACAGGGTAGTGCTATTAAATCTGTAGGGTAGCATGAAAGCTGGGTCAAGATCAGAGTTTGTAATAATACATTACAACAAACACATCTTACAGTGGAATACAGTTATGTCGACGGCCTCGGGGGTTGCAAAAAAGCGTTGAGATAACCATTTAACGAGATAACCAACACCCAATATGGCAATTTATTTGATGAAGCGATCGGCATTCTATATGTACATACACAGTATATGTTTGCTAACAACAAAAGGCATATGTGCACCAACTAACAGCAGAGATTTACCAGTATACAATAAAAAACACCTTCCATTCTCCATACAAACCTTTAATTATATTCTCCAACATTGCAAACACAATTTTGCACACAGCATAAACAGTCATAACATATTCCTGAGGTCATCGCGCTGTACTAGATTGCATACATTCTTGCATTCTGCCCGTCTAATGTGCTTTCTCCCAAAATTTGGCTTCGTCCCGTCTTTTAACAACCTTCAATCCGTTCTTCAATCCGCAGCACCACTGAGCAGAGCTCACGTCAGAACATAAGCAGGGTGTGTGATCAGCCAGCGGTGGCTTCCCGCACATGCACGATTCATTTGCACGTGGAGGAGTGAACATCTCCTGCTCTCCCTGCATCTGGGAGGGAGGGGCTGCTGCGCGAGGACTGGGCCACCTCTGAGTGCTTTGGGATGGGGACGCGGCAGCACTCGCTGCTCCTTGAGAAGAGTAAGAACAATATGTGCTTTCACTTCAGAGAGTCTCCAAAAGTCTCCAATAACTCCAGATAAAGTCGCTAGATTTGTCGCTAGTTGTTTTTTTCAGTGAACTCTCAGTCACGAGATAACCATGTGAAGTGGCGATTTTGTCCCTCTTTTTTGCTCGAGATATTAGATTTCGGCAACGTAAAAGAATCGACATTACCCACAAGGAAACGCTAAGACAAATAGGGAGTTTGGCGGTTCCACTTCAAAAACGTTGATATAATAGTACTGGCGAGTTAACCGTGACTCGAGATAAGTGAACTGCACTGTCTATAGATAGACATGTTGCCTACTGTCTTTGTAAGAGTGCTTTCAAACTTGGTCCGAACCCAAGTATGATTGCTCCACCCCTCCCTCTGTGGGTCCAAACCACAGAACACTTGCATCATCAAAGCAGCATGTTTACCCCTGTTGACTGGTAAGGATGACACAGGAAACTTGTAATGTCCTGAAAATGTTCTAAAGAATGTGTGAATCCAGCGGAAAGTATATATATATATTTTCTCTTTTTGCAGTACATCAGTCATGCTAATCAAGAAAGTGAGTGAGAACACAGTTTTATCGAATCATCCTTCATCAATACCCATTCACTTCCGCAATTTAGTACGATTGTGTTCATATCAGTAGTTAACCACACCACAGTTCGCATGAACCGTATCCCAGATCATACTTTATTAATGGTTCGGAAAACAAGCTTTACAAATTACAAAAGAAGAGAAGGACGAAGAAAAATATTTGAATTATAAAATGGGGTTAAACTGACCATCCGATTTAACAAGCGCCCTAAACAGCCAGTACTAGCAGCAATGGATATGGACAATCCCGCAGTTGTTAAATGCTTGTTAAGATTAATAAACACCCTCCAATGAAGCATCTCCCCAGACACACTGCTTCCCGAATAGGGTCAGACATCATACATGCTTACTTTTAGACCCTGTGGCGGTCTCACACTTAAGCAAGCATATGACTGGGAGGAGCGTGAGAGAGAGAAAGAAAAAGTAGGTGATAAAGGCAGCGCTGAAGGCTAAAAACGTGGAGAGAAAGCAAGAGAGGTGGAGGTTGGAGAAAGCAAAAGACTAATGAAACTGAAACATCAGGGGTATTTGTTTCAAGGGAGAAGAAAATTAATAAGCATGAAAAATAATAATCCTCAACGCTGGGCCACATGGAATGATTAAAGAAAAACAGCAAACCAATTATTACAGGGTGAGCAATGCGGTGAAGTCTTGACAAAGAAGTAAACAACTGAACTAACCAGCACTCGAGCACAACACCTCCGTTGACGACAGCATGAGCTTTACACGAGCTCGGAACCCAGCCAACCACGTACATACTGACTAACAAGTGCTGATGACTCAAATCAATTTAGATCTAGTTAACAGTTCTGCCGTAACCCAGTGTGTCATCTGTGAGCAGAGACTGTGTCCATTTAAAAAGGGAATTTTTTTTTTTCACAACGGATGTTATTCGCAAACAAAGAGTGATGCTAATGCCAGTATGGCGATTTATTTGATGATTTTATCAGCATGCTATAAAAATGTACATACACTGTATATGTTTGTTAACAACAAAAGGCATATGTGCACCAACTAACAGCAGAGATTTACCAGTATACAATAAAAACACCTTCGATTCTCGATACAAACCTTTAATTATATTCTCCAACATTGCAAACACAATTATCGCTAAACACAGTTGCCCATAACATATTCGTGAGGTCATCACGCTGTACTAGATTGCATACTTTCTTGCGTTCTGCCTGTCTAATGTGCTTTCTCAACAAATTCGGCTGAGCAGAGCCCGCGTCAGAACAGAAGCAGGGTGTTTGTTTGTGTGTGTTTATCTAAGCCTCATACTCATTGATCGCTAACCGCTCGTTACCGACCAAAGTCCAAATATTTGGAAAAAAAACCCCAATCAAATCAGAGAAGGCGGGCTTTATGTGCACACAGAAGCGGATGAGGCTGAGCGCGAATTTTACAGAGATAAGTGAACTCCACTGTATTTAATATACTCTTTTTGGTCCCAATAAATTCAAAAGTTCAGAGGTCCTTTTCCTGATGAAAATTAACACCATAACCCAGCCTTAGCTAGTTTGGTGGTCTTATCTGACCATAGATGTTTTTAGAGGGGTTTTGGGCACTGGAAGGCCAGCTAGCTACTATGCTAAACCAGCTAAATATTAGTTTGGCCAGGACAGAACCCATTAAAGTAGGTTTATAGTAGGTTTGTATAAAAATCAGATTTTATTTGCTAGATTTTTTTCCATATGCTAGCTAAAGTCGCAAAAGAGTTGCAAAAGGTCACATGGGAATATTTTAGATGACATCAACTTTGGATCAGAAGTAAAATATTGCATAAATTTCACTAATGTAACCACACCTTAACTCTGGAGCCAGTCATTTATTGTTATGGTGCTATTTTAGATTATACACTTCGAGTTATTGGCTGGATTTAAAGGATAGTTGCTAAAGAGGATTGGGACACCAGCACCGGCAAAAAAATATGATGGTGGCACTCGGTAAAACAGGCCCTTATGGCAGCTGATTAGCTGTCGGAGAGCAGTTTTATTCAGGGGGGCATGACGAGAGCGACTCGCTCCATAAATCGACAACAGTTCTGATAATGACACTCAGACTGTGTGCAGTGCTATAATCCATTAGGCCCTCTCACCATTAGAGCACCTTTCCCAGAGGCTGCTGCGGAGCTTAGCTGAACCCCAGACAACCATGAGAAAAACATAGCAACAAGAAATTAAGGGTTGTGGCATGCGGGCACATGCCTAAACCCACAAATGGATCTGTGTATCTTAGCTAGGAAAAAATAGCCAATCATCCGCAGTGGATTTGTTATAAAAATCTAAGGGCAACTGAGCGAAGATGTCTGCAAACTAAATCATTAAGGGAGAACGATCATTCTGAGCCTCATTTACCAACGAAGAGATATACTGTGAAGGTTCTGAGTCAAATAACTGATGCTAAATTTAGAATTCATGCATTCATTCTTGAAAATGTTTATGAAGCACTGAATACCACCAGTATATTACTATCTGCCAGCACTCTGATACTGGTCAAAATGGTGACTTATGTACAGATGTGAACAACTTAATTAAACTGGCCATATAACCCAGCTGCTGAAGTTTCTTTAACAATTCCAATTGAACAAACACCCCAAATAATAATCAGTACGTGAGTTCAATTGATAAGTAACCACTTTGACTGACGTTCATTGCATATTTTGCAATTACCACTGAAGATCAAATTGGCCCAGCATCACAATTTACAAATTTTCCTTCAACAACTGGCCAATAACAAACTAATTCCAAATTAAACCTGCACTATTTTGGTATTGAGGATGTTATGAAGTTGATAAGACTGAAAACGGATGCTAAGTTGAATTCAAATGACCCCAAAAAGCACAGATTGGTTAAGATAATTAGTGTTGTATGTCATTTTAGAAGGTTATATGCTACAACAGATTGAAAATTAGGAATGCTTGTTTGCTAAAGTAACAAAGTTTTTTTGTGACTGATAGAGCCATGATTCTAGTCATTGCATATTCACTCTTGAGACAGATACATTTCGGCACAAGATGTTAAACAGTGAAATAAAACAAAGATACCGGTTGAGTTTATCTATGAGTTTCCATTATTGTATTCTGAAATAATAACTGTCAATCACAGAAGAATTTGTACATAATGAAAACACTGACTGATCTGTCATGCACACAATGATACATTTGCATAAGAACCTCACAACAATAATGAAGCAATCTGAGAAAAGCAACGGCTGCAAAAGATACTTCATAAAAATGACATTTTTCTGTGCTAACTGCATTGGTACGCACGTAAAACAACACTTAACTTTGCTTGATAACAGATGTTTCATATCTAGACAACTGGAATATGGAAAGCACCTTGTTCTTGGGGAAACTCTCCAAGGACAATTAATGAATCCATCACCATTTGCTTGAGGCAATCTCAGTCATTAAGTAAACACACAATTTTATCTCTATCCACAAATCTGTCGCATTGAGAAATGATCATTGACAGAGGAAGAGGAACAGCAGTGGGGAAAGAGACAGAGAGAGGTGCGCATACAGGCTTGAGTTGTATTCCAATTGAAACCGGAAGGTCATAAACCTTTGATAGTTCCAGTATTTACTATCACCTTAAATCATGTACAACTACAGCAAACTTTTCTATAATAAGTTTTCATGCAAGCGCACCGCTGTGGAGAGCATTGCCACTTCACCCGTTTTATGCTTATGAGCTTGAGGCTATTCACAGGCAACTAAATCATCTTTCGCTAGAGGAAATATGTACCTCGTGGAGAGAAACAAAGCTAGAACCAGCCATTCAGAGGATATTGTATGGGCCATTGACCGGGAAACCTTGATGCATGATGGGTAAAGTTACGCAAAAATTGTATTGCTTACCAAGCACACCAAGCCGATAGTTTACGGTTATGACGATGACGTTGCCGTAACTGGCCAAGATGCTTCCATCGAACATATTTCCTGTTCCTTCCATGTACGATCCTCCATGAATGAAAACCATGACCGGTTTGGGGCTCCCACTTTCACGAATGTCTGGAAAAAGGAGGATAGACACGATTAAATGGGAAATTACTGTAGACAGCTGGAGATGCATTCAGAGCTGAGGGCTCCCATTTTGCTCAAATTGGCCACATTGGCTTTATTTTTTAGACTTGATTCATTTTAGAAATTAGCTCAATAATTTCCTAGGCAATATGGATGTCATGTTCCTGGTCAGCAAACAATTCTTTTATTTATTTTTTTTACTTTGCCTTATGTTTGGTTTTATTTTTCTGAAGGGTCTGCCAGCAATTAAAAGTGGAAATTAAAATGATCAAATTAATGCTTTGATTTAACAAAAAGTTTGAAACATAACTAAGAAACAGGACGGGCAAACTTAATTTAAGGGGACCTGGTCTGGGCTCTCCGAATTGGATCCGCCTGCCGCTTCACCTCATCTTCTCAGGCCCCATTTTTCTTTTAGCAATGGAAATAGCACCCTTTTTAAATTCCCATACACGGCTTAGGTAAAGTAATCCACTTTGGGCAAATGGTCTCTGTCCGATAGGGAGGTATTTTCAAAACACAAATGCGATGCAGATGATAACTTTCGTCTTGCTTGAGGGAGAGTGCCATTTCATCATGGTTGCAAAGCCTTCACATAAATCTTGGTTATTTTATTGGGCGTGCAGGGACCTGCTTCCGGGAGGTCTCATAACAAGCGAAAAAAGCAAATGAAAAAAGCAATCATTTTCCAAAACAATTTTCTTCAAGCCCTAAACAAGACCACCCCTTTCCAAATGTGCACACAATAGTTCTTTTTTTATCAGTCGATGTGATTTCTCATTTCTCTTCTTGTCTCCGTTAACTCATTCTTGTATTTTCTTGTCTCCTCTCGTAAAATTCTCAAAGTGAGATTTGCATGTGGTTCTTCTTATATAGACTCATCGCCTTCTGTTTTCATCTCGCCCCTTCCCCTTTGTCTCTTTTCCTCTTCCAAATGCTCAAAACTAAACATACATTGGATTCGTCTTAATGTCTCATCCAGTCTCAACTGTTCTCAGTCATTCTTCTTCATCATCAGGCAAAGTAATTTCTTGAATGTCTTCATCTTGTTCTGTCAAATCTCTTCTGTTCTTCTCTTTCCAAAGTGATTCTCAGCTGACCCTTTCATGTCCCGTCCCACAAGTGTGATTTACACAAACCCGTACTTTTTTAGGCTCACATTGTCACATTTTGCTATACCTCTGCATGTCTATACTTCCGAAATACTCAAAGAACAGTGTATTTATTCAGGTGGCCGAATGTCTTTCTCATCTATGTCCCATCTCCTCTCTTCTCGTTTCCCCTTGTCTCAGCTTCCGTTCCCATTTCTTCTCCTCTTTATCAGATATGTAATGTCTCATCTTCTCTAGTTTCATCTCACCTCAAACATTTTTTTCTTTTGTTTGAGATTTGCCTACAACCGTTTTTGTCTTGTTTCACTCGGTCAATTCCTGTCCCATCTCTCCTGTTTTCCTCAAATTTGGACACTCACCACTTCATGTTACATCATTCCTCTTCATGCCACTGTTGTGCTTTATTAATTAAAAAGAATTAATTCAAATCATTCAAAAAATCTCTTAAGATTCAGTTGCTCTTAATATTTTAGTTTTAAATTAAGCATTAATTAGGTTTCAGTATTTAATATTCATTTTGATAATGAACTGAATGTAAACTAACTCAGTAAGTCTATCAGTTCCAACAGGAGGATAAAGACAGAAAGTGTTTCTTCAGAGAAATGAATACTCCATTGATCCCAGTCTTCATTCATACCGACAGAAATACTCTTCATCAGCAGGCCAGAGTTCATGAGTGCACGCGCACACCAGTTCTTTTGTATTTTCTCCTTCTTTCCCCAAAACGTCACTCCTAAATGATAACAACATTTTTATCATGTTGAAATGTAACCAACTATGTTGATTTGCAAACATGTGTTTGCGACCAGTAAGGTGTGCCACGCTCATTCAAAGAGTCAAGGTACTTAAAAAAAAAATATAATAATAATAATTTGTCCATACGATGAAAGTCAGTTGGGTCGGAGGTTGTTTTGACAGGACAAAACAGGAAAAAGAAAATTCAAATGATGTCTTCCACAAAAAAGAGAACGTCAAAGGAGTTTGGAATGGCAATTTTTGTGAAACTAAAAGCTGGTTACTTAAACTTAAAGGTGATCTGTATAAGACGTTTATTTTAGTAAATCCTATTTCTTCGGATTTTCGATCTGGCACAATCCAAGACCACACACTTGCATTGTCTCTTGGGCTTTTTGCTACCGATTGCTTAGAAAAAGTCAATAAACGTTGTACACTTCATGCTAAAGCACCAGATTAATGAACATGTCAAAAGTGGCTATTGATTTTGGTGATAGTTTGCTTTAGTAAATCTCCAGCAAATAGTCATATCTGGAGAATCCCTTGGCATTTGAAGTTATTTATGATTGATGATCCTAGGATATGGCCCGTATGCAGCTTTTATATCAAAAACAAAAATGTAAACTAATTAGAATGGATATTAATATCTGTGAGTGGGCCACTGATGTGATCAAACCAATTACTGGATCTATGAAATAAAATCAGAAGAGCTGGTTGGCGAGAACTGTCGCCGATGCCATGGCAGCTGGTATAAGCAGTGTGCAGTAATAAGCTAGCGTTATGTCTACATAATTAATGTGCACTCTGTGTCTCCTCTCAGCCCTATCAGCTACAGCTGTCTGAGAGCCAAACGGCGGCCCTTTTCCACTTAGCAAAAAGCATGCACAGATAGGCCTCTGGAATTTGAATAAATATCTTTACTCATAAGTTTAGCTCATTTGGGTACATTTGAACATGAATTCAATTGAAATATGATTGAAAAATGAAACGTGATAAAAACCAAGATTTGCTTGTTTAACTACTGTCTGATTCGGAGATCTTCAGATTCGGTTTGCTTTCACCGTCATCAGTTTACAATAACCTTGGAGTGTTCTGACACACTGGGTTTGTGTTTCTCTGTTTAAAGTCATTTTAGTGAATGTTTGCATTCCGTTAACATAAGCACACATTAGTGTTGAGGAGTAAATTACTGAAGCTAGCGAGGCAACACAATTTAACTTACTAGCGAAGCCACACTTACATGTTTAATGTTAGCATGATGGTACAAGCTAACACAACAAAATGAAAGATCTAGCAGGGAGAAATGCTAAATCACTACTTTTAATGTCATGTTGTCTTGTGAAATGGGCCACGGTCACAACCAAATACATTCGTCTAAACAGTTCTGTCACACGTAACATTCATCTTTCTTTTTTATAACAAAATACAGTTAGCATTAGCAAGTTTAGCTGCGGTTCATGAGTGAACTATTTTATGTACTGTAAATTATAATTTGCTTTATTTAGGAATCTTTAAATCTGTTCAATTATCTGTTCAAAGTTCAAAAGTAGCTTCAATGTAGTAAGAAACTTTTTGTTAGTGGCTAACTGCATTGAATAACTAACAAAGTTTCAAAATAGATTTTCCAACACTCATATAGCTGAAGATACAGAAAGTGAGGTTCAGTCTGTCACATTCAGAGTTTGAGCAGATCCTTGAAAAGAACAATTTGGAGCTTTCCACATGCACAGACTGTTGTTGCCATCAATGGAACTGTCGATGACTGAAGACATCTTGATAGATTCACAGTTGCAGTCATTCGGAAGGTATTGGTTTTGCCATTGTAGCTTGATGTACGGCATTCTCGAATATGAAGAGACACCTGATGGGTTGATGCGAGTATCCTGAGAGCAATTCAGACCAGGCCTCTGAAGTCCGAGGTTGATGTCGGCGATTTCCCAGTGTATCGTTGAGCATGCTTAAAAGGATTATTCAGTCGGTTTTCAAGAGAGTTCATGTGAGATACTCTGCGGGATTCTCACTGTATATTTGTGTTGCTGTAATCTTTTGATGTGCAGATCAAAGTGAACAGGCTCTTTCCTGGTTTTAGCCTGCTCTAATTGGTTCTTATTTCATTTGATTATACAGGAGACAATCTTCACCGCGTTTCTGTTCTGACACGAAACACGAAAGGAAATAGTTTTATCAGATACAGTCACTCAGGGATTATTATCTTTAGGTTTTGTACCTCTTTTACAGTCTACAGCCCAGGCATTAAATCGATGTGTTAATTTGTTATGCATCTCTATAGATTTTTGCACGACCACTAAACATCGGGCAATTAAAAGTCGTCTCAACGGCTGGACAGTAATGACTATTGATGCACAGTATCAGTGGCAATGCAGACATGGCATTTTGGATTCCAGGAACATGCAAAGTTGCGTAGGAAATTTTTGTAGGGGACTTCCGGTTGAATTTTGGAAGATTATCAATCTGGGATTTTTTTTATTATTATTTTTTTAGCAGGGGATTACCTCAGAATAAAGGCAGAATAGTTGAAAAATCATGCAAAAAAGTGTTAAGAATTAAGATTAAGATTATTAGTTTTTTTTTTGTTTGCTTGTTTTTGGTTTGTTTAGGTGAGATGCAACATATAAAATTAAAAGGAAATGATAAAAAATATTCAAGCAAGAACCTATGAAGGGTTATTAACAATTATGTGTATCTGGAATGACGGGAGACAGGTCACATCAAGCAAAAACGACAAAACACATCCAGCAAAAAACGAGCAAGAAAAAAATCTCCACTCTCAAAAAAGGACAAGAAATTTAAGAAAAACAAAGAAGAAAAAACCGGAGGGTTCCTTGTCATGCATATCAGTTTGGCATCAAAAAAATACCTTCATCCTCAGCACCGTCATTATCAGCTAAATCATCATTCTGTTTCTTTGAAAGAGGACCTAGGATCAAGAATGGAAAAGATGGAGCAGAGAGAAAATACAAGAGCAAACAAGCCTTCAAAAAGTGCTTCAAAGACACAAAGAACTCGCACTGAAATTCTTGGTTTTAAAAACGATACCGTATTTAACCAAAAAAAGAAAGAAAGAAAGAAAGTCAGAAGGGAAGATCTAAGCTAAATGAAATGAAATAAACATTCTTAGAAATCCAAAGATGTACGATAGAAAAGATTCTCTGGGCCTTACGGATTTATGTAACAACTCTGAATAAGATATTTATTTCAAGTCAAAAATATAGCTTGCCTACTTATTAAGGGGAAAAGTGTTGTTTTTAACAGGGTTAACTACTTAATACTGGTTTTTGACAGTCAACAATACTTAAACATGTTTCCCTTTTTGCATGGAAATAATACACAGAATTTTCCAAACACATTCAACAGCCAATGCACTGCGTTGTTATTTTACACCCGATGTGAGCTGTGGTCATTATACAGATCAGAACTTTCACATTACTGGTTTATTATTAAAGCGAATATCTAATTGTGAAATGGTACCGTGTTTGCAAGTACCCTAAAAATAAATAAATGAAACAAGAGCACCATATTCATGAAGGGGTGAAATATCTACAACATATTCAACATTTGCTTTTTAATCTGCAAAATAACACAGAACAGCACAGCAGAAATAAACAATGCAAATAACAACTTAAGTCAGAGGCCGGTGAAGATAAATACTGTTTTCTGGCTTATTGTTTGCAGTATTATTGTTTCAGACAATGTAGAAAACACTCACACACACACACACAAACGTACACTGAACACGGATGAACTTGTGCATGCAGGAAGCACATTTAAAATAAGCCAGCATCAAGCCAAAGGTTTCAGTGCTCATGCAGGGGAGTGTGAGAGAAAAGGAGAGAGCCAGAGAGAGAGAGAGAGAGAGAGAGGGAGGGATGGGGCTGAATTGGGGATTGGTGGATTGGGGGATGAAGCAGCTCTTTCAGCCAAAAGTCAATCTGTCCATTTAATCAGACAGCTGGGGCCAAAACTCATGACCCACACATTCTAATGGACCACACAGGGGAAGGAAGAGGGCCGTGCGCTGTATTGCGTCCATTTTATTTTGGTGAATCACTATATTTTCTGATCTGGGCTACGACCTTGGTAATTCCAGATATTGGTTGAAAATGACAGCTGCTGATGTGAATAAAGAGCATTGTTAATATTTGGGCCTCTTCCACTCAGATTGTCTCTGGAAAAAAAATAAACACTGTGAATTTGCATACAAAACCAGTGGCTAAACACAAGAGATAAATATAAAGTCTGAAAAATCAGGTCAATTGACATCCTGTTACACTTAAAAAAAAGAAAGAAAAGAAAATAATGGAAAAGGAGGGGAGACAAGATTAAACATTTGATTAGATTAAAAAAATACATTCACAGCCATCATATTAAGTAAAGACGAAATAAATTGCTTTACATACAAACAAAACATTGTGCCAAATTCAGTGAAAATTGAAGATACTATAAACAGCAAGTTGGGGCAAGTTGTGACGTTTAAATATAATATTAAATAAATTAATTAAAAAATTAAATATAATATTAAAAAAAAATAAAAAAAAAATATATAAAACTTTTATAAGTAGATTAAATAATAATAATAAATAAATAAAAATAATAGTAATATATGTATAATTATTATTACTTTCACTGAATTAGGCCCATAAGCATACATTTATTAAAATTAAATATAAAACTATATTTTGAATTACAAAACGCATCATGGGTGACTATGAAGTAATTTCTAAGTGAGTTTATCACCATAAGCAACCCTGCAAAAAAAAAAGAAAAAAGAATTTGAGTAAATCCTTGTCCGACAACAAAACTAGCACAAATAAGCGCACACAATAACACCAACTATAATGAAAATGACCTCAATATCCCTGTCTTGCAGCTTCATAGTTCTCCAACTTATTACAGTGAACGATTTGTATCAGTAGATAATTGCTTTGAGAGTGGTCTTCATTATATAGGGTGGAGAATTCACGCACATCCCAGACTCTAGCTGACATGAGGGGCCGGGGTGAAAGGAGCAAGCAGACAGGCAAAGGGAGAGATCAGGCCTGACCGAGACCTGGCTTAGAGTTAATCTTGCCATCAGTACAAAACATGTTTGAGAAGACTGACTTTCTCTAAATCTCAAATAGCTACTATGGAAACTTAGTGTTTACATCAAATAGGCAAAAGCTGTCAAAACGAGACTTCGCAGTATATCGACAATAAAGTCTATTTTATTTACTAGATTTACATTTCCTGAAGGAAATACTAGTACTTGCTGAACACAAAAGAAGATATTTTCAAGAAGACCAGCGAATGTTTGACAACTGACATTCTTCAAAATATCCTCTTTGGTGTTCAGAAGAAGAAAGACATTCATATAGGTTTGGAACAACTTTACGAAGAAAATTTTAATTTTCGGATGAACGATCCCTTTGGTTATTCATAAAGTGGAATTTGTACTGTGAAGACGATTCGGAAATCCATTGCTGCTTATATGCTATATATATAAACCTAACAGATCACTAAGATCATCAGGATCAAGTCACTTAGTAATACCCAGGGTTCACTCAAAGCAAGGAGAGTCTGCTTTTAGCTGTTACGCCAGCCGCAGCTGGAACCAGCTTCCAGAAGAGATCAGGTGTGCTCCAACAGTAGCCACATTCAAATCAAGACTCAAAACATATTTCACATAATCAATCAATCAATATCAGTTTAATCAATCAGTGATTTGCAGTAATCTTTTTACCAATGCATTTGCAGATTGAGCACTGTGCAATGTCCGAACTGTTTGCATTTTATTTTATACGTATTATCTTTTTATTCTTTTAATCATTTTTAATGTTTTATTTTTATCATTCTTCTTTATGTAAAGCACTTTGAATTACCATTGTGTATGAAATGTGCTATACAAATAAACTTGCCTTGCCTATATATATATATATATATATATATATATATATATACTTATATATATGTATATATATATATATATATATATATATATACTTAGACTTATTTATTCATATATATGTATATATATGTATATATATATATATATATATATATATATACATACACTTAGACTTATTTATTCATATATATATATATATTCATTTCTTTGTCTTATTTGTTCATATGTTCTTTTCCTTTTTCTTATTTGAATGAGTTGTAAAGGGTGATTTATAATCAAGTTAGGGATTTTTATTAGTTAAAGCCTTTCTTTGCTTTTCTGTATTTTTCCATCGAATAAACATGAATATTGTCTGTACTTTTCAACAGACAGAAAATGTTATCAGAATGTTTTGAGAGTTTTTCTGTTTATAGTTGGAGCCTGAGCCGAGTTCAGCCTTGGAGAAGCTGTGTATCTGTGTGTGTTCATATGATCGTATTGGTGAGGTGATTAACTGGCACCATCAGGAGACGGAATGACTGATCAACCATGTGATCAACGGAGATTTGCTTCAGACTGTCTGCTCTTGTGTGGAAAATTACTAGTTTTGTTTATTTTTCTTTCTTAGCCAATCAGAATCATTTAACCGTCATCTTTGACGTAGTTAGTAGCCTCTGTTAGACTATAATTGCCTTAATGTTATTTTATTTGGGGCGGCCTACGAACACCTTGTGAGACCTGAAGCTGGCTTCTATTGACTGCACTTCTGACTCCTGGTCTTTATTCAACATATCATGTCCTCGGGTCTGAACTGTAATTCCCCAACAGTAAATTAAGTATTTTTGGATACACGTGCACTCATTTTATTTTGGTCAATCACTGTTTTCTTGTCTAGGCCAAGACCTTAGTAACTCTGGATATTGGTTAAGTATGTCAGCATCTGTTTTGAATAAAAAGTATTGTTCATATTTGGGGGGGGGGGGGGGGGGGGAGAGATTAATATTTGTGGTGGATAAACACAAACATAAATATTTAATCTGATGGATCAGGTCATGTGGTGTACCGTGTTACTAATAAAACTATGTGACTAATAAAAAAAAGTCAAAATATGACTCCACAGAATAACATCAACTATAAAATGCTTTTTGTTTACTAGATTCACCTTTCCGGAAGGAAATACTACCAACAAAAGTTCCCTTAAAAGGCTTTGGACTCTAGTTCTTCATAAAATGAAATCTGTGCGTTAAGTGTTTTGGGCCAAATTAATTTCCAAAGTTTAATACTTCAGGTTAGAGGCTCAGAGCAAACCTCCAAGCGTAATGTTTAGGGAATACCAATAAAGCAGCATTCCACGTATCTGCATTTATGTTTTGGGAATGAAGGTTTAAAAGCAAAGTTTTCTGCAAAATTGATTCTCGTTATTTAAAAAGCAATCAACTCCCCATGTAAAAGCCCTTCTCGTTCTGTAATAACAGGATGTCTGTATTTATATCTCATCAAATCAATCCATTATGAGCCACGCTTTTATTTAAACCACATCGTGTATCTGTTCTCTTGAAGCCTGGAAATGTTTCGAGGTAGCGAGGGCATTTATTCCCTTCGCCAGCTTGTCACTTCATCCCTGAGAGGGGTTGCGGCCCCCGCTGGAACCCTCCATGTGACCTCTACAGCTGGGTTCACCTCAGTCTGTTTCCTTCTCTTTTTTTCTTTCTCTTTCCACCAGGTTCCAGTCTGTTGATCAAAGGCAGCAGGGTTCACAGCAAATCCACTGCGTGACCACAGCTACAGCAAGCCGATCAAGTGTCCACTAGGAAGCAACACGCACACAAACAGACTCCGCAATCACGCGCTCTTTCCCTGTCATAACACGCTAGATTGATTTATCATCGTTCAACTGGCTCTGACTCGCCGACTCTGCCTACAAAAGCATTTCCATATCTGTCCTTACGCCTGCATCGATTGCTATTCACCTCTGACTGATAAACTGCTACTTCATGCCCGGCCACTGTTTAATGCAGTGCTCCGGTAGGATACACCCGACCGCTGGGACTCCCTGATGCTGACTGGCTAATCGATGCTCAGAGGTGGACTGAGCTGAGATTGAGCCCATTGACATCTGCGAACATTTGTCAAGAAACCCCTCTCAGACTCTCCGTTGAGCTTGAACACTCATTAATGAGCCATATGGAGTCACCCGTATCTGACGAGACGGTCTCAATGTCGATTCCAGTGTAAATGTTACTGGAGAGGATGGCTAAAGAGCGTTTTAGCATCATGAGCCTTGACTGTGCCCTGCATGGCAGAACGAAATAAGAGCTGATGATAATAATCACACACTCAGTTGAGATTTTAGATTGATATATGTAAGCTGTGCTGGGAGCACATTTAACCTGATGAGCCGGGGGAGTTTACTCACTGAGGGGCCTGGAAAAGAGTTTGTTTCCCCTCCTACCAGGATAAATAGCAGAGAAGACAGAAAGACAATCCCATTTTTTTCTACATTTAAGTATAGGTGAATCTCAGAAATAATATTACAATAATAAAAAGTAATATTTCACTATAAAATCTATACAAAGAACATATTCAGTAATACCTCGGTTTACGAGTTTAATCCGTTCCAAGAGCGAGTTTGTAACCCAAAATTCACTCGATTTGTTCTAGACGACGATAAATGCCCATTTTTTATATTTTTTTGGGTTTTACCCTATTAATTACAGTTAAAATTATAACCATTAAGATCTCATATAAATAGTAATTAATAATTGACAATTAAACTCTAAAAATACTTTACAATACAATTTACTATAACGCGCACTTAACCTTTGAGTAGCGTCACTGCTGGCGTCAAGAGGACTGCTTAGAGCAGTGGTCCCCAACCTTTTTTGTGCTGCGGACCGGTAAACGTGTGATAATTTTGCCGCGGACCGGTGGCCGCTCAAGTTTGTTGACGGGGGGTGGCGTTGCGCGCGAGGTGGATGATGGGTCCGCTCAAGTTTGTTGACGGGGGGGTGCACGCGAGATTGTTTAAACACCTCCTCACCGCCAAAGCTGCAGCGTTACAGCCGGTTACAACGTTACAGCTCTCGGACCAGTTCGTTTTGGGGACCACTGGCTTAGAGGGAGAAAATTGTACCTTCTTTCTATTTGCTGTGCTGTACGTATCACTACGTGAACAATAGCGATCACAATTAATGTTAACAAAACGAGGTAAAACCGCTGTAAATCACATGAATGATGCAACCAAACCGAGTGACGCTGAGAGAATGAAGGGGTGATAGGCTTTGTGAGAGGCTGTCGTTACGATATTTCCAGTAAAAAAAATGCTCGCGAAGATGCTGAGCGTTAGGACTTTTCCACACAAAAATGCGCGTGGGTGAGGGAATTTTTTTCTCACACACCAATACAATGACACCGATTTGCTCGTATACAAAGTCACTCGTAAAACGAGGCATTACTGTATTTGCATCTTTACATGAATGAAAGTTTTAGGAAATTTCAATCTGTTTTCAATGTCCAATTTCAGCTCAGTGTGTTGATGACTTTGGCTTTAAATTATAGAATGCACATAAATAAAGATCTTCAAATGGAATATTTAATTCATTAAGATCCAATGCGACTTAAATGTTCCCTTAAGTAAAATTTTTATACTAACGCTAATTATAGCATATAATGTATAAATACAAAATAACTATATATAACTATATATATATATATATATATATAAATAATGTATACATAATATGCTACAATATGATATTTTCAAATATATTATTTATATATTTTTTGTATTTTATAAATGAAAACAGGGAAATATGCATCATTGATTCTTTACTTTCTTAATGCACGTTTAATGTCTTTATTAATGATTAATGACTGCCTGTTATTTTAAAGAAAAAAGTAATTGTATGATGAATACTTGTGTGAGATTCACTCAGGAATGTGTGAAATGAAAGTCTCTCCACCGAAACTGTCCACAAACAAAAACTAGACTATAAAATATACATGATAGAAAAGAGGCCCTGTTTTGCTCTTCTTTTTCTGTGCCCTGTTTGAGTTGTGCTTTTAATGTTTTTGGTGGTTCTTGCTATTGTCATGAAACACACAAGCTTGGATCTAGATTCAGTTTGTCTCTCATCTGTTTTCCTACAGAACAGAGCAGGCTGATGACTTTCTCAAAGGAAAACATCCTCTAGCCACACTTGGGGATGTATACCAGGGCACAAAGTGATACGAGTGCTTTCCTCGATCCCTGCCTAGTACAAGGATTC
Organism: Rhodeus uyekii; assembly: GCA_037043235.1. Lineage (NCBI taxonomy): Eukaryota > Metazoa > Chordata > Actinopteri > Cypriniformes > Acheilognathidae > Rhodeus > Rhodeus uyekii. The sequence continues at coordinate 640,732 of JAWRVZ010000018.1, read as the reverse complement.
TCACAAATCCCGGCTAAACAAGCCCCAGGCTAGAAAACATGCATCATGTAGCTAAAAGCTTTAGCAGCCGTTCCCATATACTTGAGAGGGTGTGGGTGTGTGTGAGAGAGACAGACAGAGAGAGAGAGAGTGAGTGAGTGATTGTAGGGAAGTTGTGTCTTTGTACCACAACTTGTTTTAAAAGCAACTATTAGAGTTATTACACAGTATTATCTAATTTAAATAAAGCTTTAGCCTGTGCCACCTGTTATTTTAATTACTAATGGTTATTTTATTATACTTTATAATACTATTTTTTTTTACATAATTTGATTTACTTTTTTTAAGTTGTAGTAGATTTGTCTTTTGTCATTTGTATTAGTTTTTGTTTTGTATTTTTCAAATATGTTTCTGCAGTTTGTGTTGTAATGTATAGTTTATTTATTTTATAGTTATTTTAGTAATTTACTCTGACTCAAGACCAGTCAAGAAAAATCACTAAATTGAAATGCATTCTGATTAATTTGCTAATATCATTAATGTGACTGGATGTAAAACAATGGATTCTTCAAATGCAACCAATAACTAATGGTAATTTCTAATTTTATTTATTTTTTTACCGTTGTGCCAGGACAAAAATCACCAAAATGAATACAAATGCCAACAAAATTCAAGTTATTACAAAACAGTACTTGTGTGATTTCTTGATTTTATGTATATTATAACATATAATTCAGCAATAGTCTGCTACAGGAGCAAGAGAGCAGTTTTCACAAATATGTGCGCAATTGCACATTTTATACAAACGTTCAATAAAAAAAGGAATATTTGATATAATGCACTTATCGTGCACATCCATGTTTTTACACTGTACTTAAAAATACCTGTATGTAATATATACACTGTGATTAGTAAAATTTCACATTTTATTAAACATATATTTAATAAATTCAAATAATTTGTTTTTAAAGCATATTGACAGAACATTACATTATACTGACCAACAATTTATTAACAAAGTTGTTCTAATCTCATAAAAAACAAACAGAAAATCATGTAATAATTTGTTTGACTTCCTGAGGCTGATGATGTTTGCTTTTTGAAATTAACTTCTCAGTTCACTGACTATTTGTTAAAAAAAGCTACAAGAATTAGAAGAACTTAAACAAGTTTCAAACCTTATTTTGTACTCTATTTGTAGAAAGTGCTAATAAAGACAAAAGTGAACAAACAAAGCCAATCTGCAAGCTGCTAAATGCAAGTTTCAAACCTTATTTTGTACTCCATTTGTAGAAAGTGCTAATAAAGACAAAAGTGAACAAAGTGAATCTGCACTGCTGATTCGCACATCCATCTACACTGACGGCGTATATTACATTAGCAGATGCAAAGCGGGTTTCTCTCTGAGGAATTGTGTCGTGTTTTGCCAGGCATGTATGCGTCGACTTCCCATGTGGCGGCCGTGTCAAATGAGCATCTACGCCAGTCGCGCAGCAACGCTGTTCTACATGACAGCAGCATTTTGACAGTCTTCACACTTCCCCTCCATTTTTCCCTGTGTCTTTCACACTGTTTTCTAATGCAGCCAAAAGACAAGAAAAAGCAGCATCAAAGTTCAATCCGTTGTCAAAATATAATTCCAAGCTTCAATAACACCGCATCATGAATGATGCCTCCCCCTCTGAGACAATGAAATACATGGTGGGCGTATGACATTCCTCTTTACAAGAAGCCCTCGTGAACATTTGTTCCCTTCGACATGGCTGCAGTTCTGTGAAGAGTTGCCACTTGGTCACAATGAGCTGAAACTACTGACGGAAATTTATACATCCAGGCCATGAGGGGGGAGCAGGGGGGAAATCACAGGGACCAAAATGTCACTGCGGCTTCAGATTGTGAGGTGCTGCTCATTAGAGAGGGAGAGTGACAGGACTTAAATGCAGGTAACATTTGTGAGGATAGATTTCATTAGGAGCTGTCAAAGTCATAACAGTCGACATAGAGAGATGACAAAGCTCGTAATGAGCTGGCTACCCATCAGGGACAAAAGAGGAGCCTACGGGACAAGGGAGGGATCAGAACTTAGACTCCACTTCCCTTTGAGGAAATGTAATTCATTCTTAGCTTTAGCTGGGTGTTTGTCAAAAGAGTGGTGTTTATATTAAATATAACCATAATCCCCTTATAATATATATGTAGGGTCTGGACAGTGTCTCAAATTGATAGATCAAAAACAAATATCTGATTGTGACTTTTTAATTAACAAAGTGAGACTTTTAGCGAAAGTTTAGCGATGCCGCTAAGTCTGCAAACGCAGTCGTTTTATGGCCCTGGGGGCAATAAAACTCTTTGTTCTCCACGTCTCCCCCCCTGTGGACATCTGATGACACACACACACCCATCTGATGACACACACACAAGAGAATGGCCCTCCTGACACACACACACACGGAATATTAAAAAATGTCTACATGCACTGTAAACTGCTCTTCAGCCATCTCAATCCTGTCTATGATATATTCTTATGTATGTATGCATGCCCTCCATGTTGTAGTCTTTTTAGTAGTTCATTTAGACGTTTAAATGTGTATAACCTTGTTTAAAAAGAGACCACTCTTTTTCTTATGTCTTTCTACCCCCGGATGTTGTATATCGTTGGACTTGTCTGGACGGAGTGATAGCAAACCGATCGTGGACAGCGGGACTGCTGCTATAAGTTACATGAAGGGGATGAAAGAGCCGCAGCACAGTGGTGAAAGAGCCGCGGGTTGCCGACCCCTGTCTTAGAAGGTGCATATGAAGAGAGTGAAACAGCTCACTATGTACTCTATTCTATTATTTTCTCTTGAGAACAGTAGAGAGAAAGTGAAATGCCAAATAAACAATCACCATATGAATATTAGAGAAGCTCTGAAAAAAAAATACTAGTCTGTTTTATTTGAATTACTGATGTCATTTATTATACATGAGGATCGGGTTTTCATTCATACATAGTGATTAAAAACCATCTATTGTGTTGCAGTTCTCAATACAAATTTATGAAACAACTAGAAAATAAACTGAAAATAAAGTGAACAACTGAAAATAAAGAGGTACCAAGGCCAATTTTACTTGCATTTGGCTCTTGCCGAGTCTTAATGCGTCTCTTTTTGGTTTGTAACAGACTTATCACACCCAGGAGCCCATGGAGTTGAACCTGTTATGGGCAACTATAGCAAATTGTGGGGGTATCAAACTCTTTGTGTCATATATTAATAACTGTTGATCATGATCATGAATATTACTGTATAAAGCATAACATGTAACTAATGAGTTTCACAAGCTTTAAATACCTTTAGCATAAAGTTAAATCATATCAAAACTGCTTTGCCCAGGACAGATTTAATTTTGCGCTTAATTTTCAAAAAATTAGATTTCCCGGGAGTTGCGATGGCCACTAAGGGTAAATTTGGAAAGGATCGTCCATAGAGTCCATTGAAAGAAACAGCAAGAGTTTCAAACACTGGACTGTCTTTCAGACAAGAGAGGTGACTTCATGAGAACTAGCCTCTGGGTGACTGACGGATATAAATTTGGAGAAAAAGGGGATAAAGTAATAAAATATAATCATACAGAATTAATTCATATCATCACATGTCCAGAGAGTCAGAAAAAGTGACCTAGAGTCAACAGGGAGAGCGGAGAGGGGGGAAAGGTGGCACAATTTGATTAAGGGTATTCAGATGTACCCTTGACACTCGCTCCAGAGGATTGTAGGCGAAAAAAAGAAAGCTTGAAAGCCTCATCTACTGAAGAGCCGAACGGCATTGAAGTTATTATTCATTCCATGAGCGCACACAGAGAGGACACTAACACTGTCATATTTAGATTTTATATGAAGCTCCTGTCACTGAGACGATTTGAAGCAAGTTTATACAGTAAATTTCAGTGTAACCAAACCACTCCAACGTCAATAAATATCACAGAATCATTTATGACTGCATGGTCAAAGATCTCAAACGTGCTATATTACTGAATCAGATTCCAGTTGTCCTACTTCACCCGTTAATGCAGTGCTTCTCAATTATTTTCTGTCGCGCCCCCCCTAGGAAGAAGTAAACATTTCGCGCGCGCCCCCTCCCCCTATTTTGGAACTTTCGCTTTCTTGTTTCCATGGCAACGCGTCATGCTTGTCACGTGACAGACCGCAGTTACAAAAAGCGCTGTTTGATAGATGTTTCACATTTATTTAGTTTTTTCTTTTTTATTCAAAATAGTCACCAACTTGTTGGCTCTGTTATCAACTACCTGATATTCAGATTCTCAGATATGTGGAAGTGAATGTTTGTCGCTTAAAAACCTTTATAATGATCAAGTTCTCTGAGCGCGTCTTTTTTGGATCAGTGCCAGATATCGCGTGAAAACACGTGTGAATTTAGCGATTGATCACGTGACACATGAACATCAGTGTGATCGTACACATCAACGGGTGAAGGGTTTGTTATCTGTACTTCATATCTGCTGCTCTTGTTCAGTGCAAGAAAACCTACTCCCTGACAAAAAAAGCATGTTCCCCACGGTCACGCGCACCAGGGGGGCGCGCCCCACTATTTGAGAACCACTGCATTAATGGAAGATAATGCACAGTATGCTGACTTTTATCTTACAGATGGCATAGACCTCTCCGGCAGCTAGTATGCGATATAGCAGAATTAATTGCGTTCTTTTGCTATCTGGATGTTAACAGCGGGATCCCACCAGTGCATCATAGATGGTCATCTTCAGGTTTCACTTTATTGCTTTCTTTCTTTGTCTCACACCTCATCACGTCTCCTACTTTAGCTATCTTGCACTTTATGTCTGGTAGGGGGTAAATGATTGCTGATTCGAAATAGTCCGTGCTGCATTTCAGCCAGTGCAGATTTTCATGTTCAGACAGAGGAAGGACGTAGGAGAGAATGAATCTGAAAAGGGGGGGGGGGGGGGGGGGGGCAGTTTCTTTTCATTCCGGTCATTAAGTACAACCTTTAAGGATTCATTCTAAAATAAAAGGAAACAAAGCTAAACATGGCTTAATGTACTAAAACAATTATAGAGGAGAAGCAAAATATTCTCAAACATCACTTTTTTACCAAGCACTTTCTTTGCCATCAAAGCCCATTAAAGCTTAAAGGTAGAATAGGCAATTTTCAGAGCGGTTAGCAAGAGCAAGCTAAGCTTTGAAAGTAAACTCTCTTCAGAGCCATGCCTTTTTCAAAACACGTGAACACACACAGTAAAGAGACGACAGACGGCGTTAAACTACCTTATGCCTCAAAGCACACAACAGTGTAATAATAAGGTACAAAAATAACTTAAAGAGCACTGATCTATACCACCTGAATGCTCCAGATTCATTTCAACGTTGAGAGTGTTGTCACATTGATACGCAATACATATATTCAAGTTACGAACCGCTCAAGTGAAACATCATGGGGTTTCATCTCTTCCAAATTTCTGAAAAGAATTCCGTTTTTTTGCTTTTCTCCATATGACATATAAGCCATAAAAGCCTGACGTATCCACTATACTATTCAACAAATGTTAATTTATTGTGTCTAAAGGTACAATAAATTGAAAACTGTATGTCTTGTGCTTAGATTATGGGCATACAATTTAACGATATATAGACAATATTTATTATCAAAAAGATGCAGCAAAAAATTAGGTGAGGTTAAGTAGCACATTTAGTCAGGTTAGGTGTTTTTCATCTGTGCCCTTGTGGTCCTAGAATGTACAAAATGTAACACTATTTAGGTGTAATGCGACCCTACCAGCGATATTTCTACAGTATGATGACAGTTAACAACACTCATGTAATTTAAACATACAAAACAAATGTTTAACCAAAGTCCATAGTTGATAGAACTGAGTTAAATTATATAACTTAAACATACATATAAGTAAAAAGGATTATCAACTTATAAAGGGAAGGGCTGTTTCTGCACAAAAGACTTATTGTTCCAATCAAACAAGTCTCTGCTCTTCCTCTTGGGCGATTTCACAAAAAAAAAAAAAAAAAAAAAATTCCTGTTCCATAAACCAGATTGTATCCATATAAATCCATTTTGTTTATACACAGTAAGAAATAATTTGACATACATATGTTTAGAGAGTGAATGAATAATATCATTATAATAATATCAATACAATAATTGAAGAAATGCTACTTACTCTCCTGCTAGTGAAGTAGCTACAATTACATGTTTTAGCATCACATTGCTAACATCTGAGGTAAAAATTACACAAACATTAACTATTTACATGATTTTTACGATTAGTTGATCTTTTTCTACATTTCCATCTTTGTAACTAACAATCAGCTCTACTTGTTTTATTTTATCAAGCTAATTAGCAAGAGAACTAGCTAGCCTAGCTATATCTAGCTCAGAAAGTAGATTGGTGTTGCTTTAAAATACAGTTTCTACTGGGTCTAGGATCCGAATGCGAGAAAATATGCCCATGCCAATTATTGTGCATTAATGTCTGCTACGCATAACTACAACCGAGAAATGCAAGCAGGCTTCAAACACAGACTAGCAAAGTTTAAACTGTCAGTAGTTTCAGGCAAACTGGCCCCTGATCTCATTACTGCCGTACACATGGCAGTTGACATCCTTTTTAGCGAACAGTGATGTGGTCTATGTGTTAATAGGTTCAGAGAGCAGACAGAACATGAGCGAGACGGACAGTGTGGCTAAAAGAGCCTGGCACTGATGATTAATGCTAAGCTGGCACTATGGTGGGTCCTGCCTGTACCCAATAAAAAAAAGAGAAGATGAAAACACGGGCCTTTAGAAAATGTTGGCGGAAGGTTTGATGCCTGAGGGATGTGGTTTTAGAGGGTATTGAATGTGTGTATTTGTGAGGCTTGTTCAAAGAGGTTCTAGTGTGAGCGGGACAGCAAACGGGCTAATTTGCCACTGTATTATATTTCCCCATCATTTCAATTTCAAAGTGCTGCATTAGCGAGCAGCAGGGATGAAAGGAGTGAGGAGCATTCTTCGCGCTGAGGCCGCCATCAACATCCTTTAAGCCCGGCCCCTCATCAACCACAGCGTGTCAGCAGAATTATAGAGCGTCTCTCCGCACAAATGAACTCAAACGCCGCCCGCTACCATCCGCGTGTGCCCAGGGACGCCTTTGATACCAACCAGCAAATTACAAATTTTGTTTTTAATCAATAATTCATTTTCCAGCTCTTTTTGCGTGCAATGCTAACACATGAAGGGCCAGGGGATAAACTCGCCAGGAAAACACGTTATGTATTCAAATCCTTTCACATGGAGTTTTCACCAATATGCAGTGATGAAAACATCCTCTTTCTCAAGATTATTAAAATAGTGTTGTCCTGAGAGAAACAAGTAGTAAAATATCCTTCTTCCGCCAATGAACTACAATCCTTTCAAAAAAGAAAGTGCTCCAAAAACTCTTGTTTTTTAACACTGGTTAAAAATGACACATTCTTCATTTGTATTCACACATACACATTGTATTTCCATGTTTTATGGGGATTTTGCATGCATATAATTATTTTTATATTTAACAAACTGTATATTCTATCTCCTAACTGTAACATGTTAACATTATGTGTAGGCACATCATGTTCTGCATTTTTCACATTAACCAAAAACTTCAACTTGTGTGACTTATAAGTTGTTTTGGGGATGGGGAGCAAAAAAAAAAAGGACAAGCAGTTTTTGTGGGGAAATTTGGGCTCCATAAAGTTTAGGGCTTTCCTCATTGGGATAAAAAAAAGTCCCACAGTCAAAATGTACTGGTATTACTATCCTTATGGGGACATTTGGTCATGACATTTTAGGACATTGTCCTATAGTGTAGGGAATAGCAAATGTACACACACACAGACACACAATTTCAAAATGATATACCATTTTGCGTTACAAACTTAATTTGCTGAACAATAAATCTGTGGTTGCGTAGGTTAATTTATTGGCGAATTTTGCATTTAATGAAAAAATTCAAATTCACAAAATGAATTGGTCTTATTTTTTTTTTAAGAAAATAATTGTGAAAACCAAAAAATGTGAATGAATAAATAAATAGATTGTGAAATAATTGTGAAAACCAAAAAATGTGAATGAATAAATAAATAGATTGCATTTATTTATTTATTTTTTTATGTTTTGTTAGTAATTCCTTTTATTCTAAAACTGGCAACCCAGAAGATTAAGAGGTTTTCTTACAAAAGAATAATGTAAATAAATCATTGTATATACTTATATTATCATAAAAAACAACAACTTTGATGCCTTCATAGAGAAGAGTTAAGCGTTTCAGTCACATTTGGCAATGGCAAGGCATTGTCAAAATCCTCTCCCTCTCCAAATTGAATCTTGTTTTATCAAAGCGATGTTTAAAATCACCATCAGCTAAAAAGACAGGCACTTTCCCAGGCAACTAAAATGAATAAGTATGAACAGAAGGTTATTAGTGAACTTTCATTTTTTGCCAGAGAGACAAGTGAATTAGTAAATCTTGAAGAACTGTGCATTTAACAGTTGGGTACATCAATCTCTATGAGGTCAGTGTGAAGCTCTTTTGGTTTATGTAGACCAGATATTTGCTAATTTATGAGCTTTCTACAGCCAATCCCAGTCTAACATAGCTGTGATGAGCACAATAAATAATTAAAAAAATTGTTAAAATTCTTAAAGTATAACAAAGAGAGAGAGAGAGATTATTCTACTGCTCAGAACACAATAATGTGGTTGCCTTGGTTAATTTATTGGCGGAATGAGGAATTTTGCATTTAATGAATGAACAAATTCAAATTGACAAAATGAAGTCTAATTTACTAAGAAAGCAGTTTTGATAACCTAAAAATGTGAATGCATCAGATTTCTCAATTCCTTTTAGACTCATTATTTGCATTTTACACAAAAAAGTTACCTTTGATATTTAACAATAATAATAATAATTTTAATTATAATAAATATAATATTTAATCTTAAAATCATTATGTATTCTGTAGATTTAAAAATGCAAAAAAAAAAAAAACCTTTCAAACAAAAGCATTTTTGACTATTTTATTGTAAAAAAATAGCTTTTATATTAATTAAGACGGAGTAAAGATGAAGTGAACTGAGCTTTTAAATAGATAGCAATAAATGTTCAGTATAAAATGTAATAGTAAAACCACAGTCGAACGATTTGGGACTGGCAATTTGGGAAAGTGTTGAGGGCTAAGTGATGTTGTACTGTGGGCCAGGAGTTTCTGCTTTCAAGCCATTCCAGCATTTATTTGGGGATTAAAAGCAGCTGACGGGAATGAGTTCTTACTGACACATGTACATAAGTTGTTGCAGAGTGAATCAGACAGATTTAATAGAAAAAGACGTTAAGTCTTGCCCTATCCTCTCGGGGCTCTCGCAAATCTCTCTCTCATACACACAAACAGAAATGACAATAGAAGCTCAACAGATTGAGATTCAGAAAACCAGTTGCCGATTGCATTGAGAATGTACAAATATATATTGCTAGAACCTGTGGAATAATATAATATAAAATAATATATATTTTGGTCCAACAGTATGGAACTCTCTTCCTCTGAGATGAGGTGTTTTTTATATATTTTTTTGTCATCTAATCTAAAAATCGTATATTGTATTCTTCTTAATTTGATTCAATGGCATTTTAAATGATTGGTATGCTACTCTTGTAAAGAGCTTGTAGATGCAAAATTTAAAGGTGTTATAGAAAATACACACACTATATAGGAAGGTTTCAACTGTTAGTGGGCTCTAAATATCGAGACAATATTAGAGACTTTTCTTAATTCAGAAAGTCAGTAGATCTTGATAATTGTAATATTTGGGTGAACTGTCCCTTTAAGAGAGTATGCGAACGGTTTGGAAAGCCAGTGATAATTAGATGGAAAAAAAAAAACAAAGGAAAAAAAGAAATGGCTCCTCCCACAAAGATCCTTTAGTCTTAACTCTCATTGGCAATTTACACAGATAACCGCCCCCACAGCGCTATGTCAGTGAAGGCAAATGAACTAGTAAATTAGGCCCAGAAAGGTTTAATTAGTATCAAAGTATGCCAAACTGAAGGCTGGCCATTTATCTGCTCACCTCTAACCTCATCTTTTTGATGACTTGGAAAGAGCAGACCAATAAAAGACAAAAGGAAAATGAATATAGATTTTCTCACTCAAGTGGCCGAAGCAAATGATTAAGTAGTTCATCACAAGAAAATATAGAATTCTTCCCACGGAGGAATCGACCTGTCCTATAGATACATTAAAAATCTGGCAGGAAATCATTAAGCATACGCAGAGCTATAGATTGTGGGGTAGGATGCCCAACAAGTGATCATAATTTCTAAGGGTTTGTACCGATGAGGGGGTGGAACTACAGCGGTGCAGTGCATACCACCAACAAATCCAGCTCAATGCTTTTCAGTGTGGCATCCTAAATGCAATGTGCTAGAATCTAAATTGGTTGGTTCAACTATGTATTTTACATCTGCGCTGATTGCACACAATTCAACAAATCTAGGCTGTACCGCACACCTGCGGTGTTAATGTCCCCTCTATGGCAATAACTAATACCTAAACACAAGCACCCACTCTAAGAAAATAGCAAGGCACGTTTGGAATTGAACAACTACATATCTACCAAAACTGGATATTAGATATGAATAATCTTAGCATATCTTTTGGTTTGTGTATATCATCTAACTAACAAAATAAACTATATATATTGTACAATAATAATAATACCAAGTTCTGACATGAAACACTACATGGCACGGGTCCTTAACTCAATTTAATAGAATCGCATTGTTATCGACATAACATCGTTATTTACATAGGACAGCTAATTGGTTACCGTTGCATCAACAGTCGATGAGCTGCAACTCAATATTTAAATTCTAGTAGTGTTTGCTGTTAGCTGTCAGGGTTCTGTCACTTCGGTTTAGTTTTTTTGTGGTTTTGTGAAAGAGCCCTGACACTGCTGTATTGTTGTGTCTTCTTATTGTCGTCTCTCCTGTCTGTTATGTGTCTTGTGTGCCGGATGTGACATTCACTTTGGTCTTGTTCAGTTTTGTTTTGTGTTGGGATTCGGACATTCATGCTCTGTGTGTTTGACTTGTGTTGTGAGCGCACAAGAAGAGTGTTCGCTCGTACTTGTGCTGTGTTCTGTGAGTGCATGCAGTTTCGATTTTGCTCGGGCTGCGCGCTCTCTTGTCCGGGTGTGTTGCTTTGTAGCACAAGATTCATGTTTACATCAGCCACGTGCTTTCATGTCATGTGTTTTCACTGGCTGCGTGTTCATGTCATGTTTTGTCGTGGCTTGTCATGTGTGTTTCTTGTGCCATTAGCTCTCCTGTCTATTGTGTAACCCCGTCCGTCTTGTTTCCTCGCTATTGGTTTGATTTTCCCCACCTGTCCTCCCTCATTACCTGCCCTGTTTGTTCCCTATATTCTCCCTGTGTTTGCTGTCCTGTGCTGCTTCATAGTCGTTTGTCACTCGTATCAAGATAAGTTATGTTTTCCCCCTTTGGGGTTGTTTTTTTTAGGGTTTTTGTTTCATTTTATTGTAAATAAAGCCCTTCTCTCCTTGCGAATGAGTCCTGGTAACCTCTCTTCACTCCTGCACCCGGACAGTTAGCAGACTGCAGAGCACTTTCAGAATCGTTTCTATATTCTAATTTCTCATTCGAATTTTCTATAGCATACAGTACACTTATCTTACTTGCTCACAGAAAGCATGTCATGAATGTTTTGGTAGTAGCAAGTCCTGTGCTAAGCAGAATCAACAGCCAATCTATTTCACCAAGACCAAATACATAAACATTCTCATACCCATGCCAATAACTCAGAGAGTTGTCATGACAGCGTTATTGTTAAAGGGCCAGTCACACAGCCAATCACGCACAAATCACTCACAAATCACGCACAGATTGGGTTTGTGCGTGCTTGTGCGTCGAGAAATTGACCAAAGTATTCCACGAACATTGGACGCACGTCCGACGCATGAATCACTGACGGAGCGCGTCCAAACAATGAACAAGCACTTTCAGAATCCACATTGTCAGTGGAATGAACGTGATACGTGCGCGGTTCATGCGTGATATGAAGGTGAGCCGTCAATGGATGTGCGCGGTTTCGAACCAGTTCTGACGCATAAGCACTGACGGCCGGCGCGTGTCCCGCACATAGTCACGCATACTAGACGCATAAACTACGCACGCCGACTCACGAATAACGCACACGTGAAAAATTTTGAACCGTTCAAAACTCAAAATCACGCACAAAGCACCTTCGACGCACATCCAATTACAATCACTGATGGTCCACGTTCGTTCCACCGACGAAATACGCATATGACGCACGCTCCGCGCAGATGCGTAATTCGTGCGTGATTCATGCGTTTTCGCTGTGTGCCCTTAACGTTATTACTGAATCTGTTAATTTGTTTTATAATAATAATGGTAATGTGTTAATATAAGGTTTTCTATGAAACATGCAAAACCGTAAAGATGAATAAATCACTGTTCCTTAATGCTCAATGTCTAAAAAAAAATTGTTACATTTATCAACAACCATCCTCAACAACCACCAATGTTCAGCCTCCATCAGGATGACGGCAGCCATAGTGCACCACACACCAGCTTATTGGTAGAGAGAAGACTACCAGAGTGATGACAATCAGTATATGACAATGATGATGAGGCCATGATGTACAGAGGCCAATGGGCAAATTTGGTCAGGTTACACCCCTACACTTAAGAAGGACATCTAGGGATTTTTATGACCACAGAGAGTCAGGACCTTGGTTTAACATCTAATCTGAAGGACAGCACTTTTTTTGACAGTATAGTATTCTCGTCCTTATATCTGTCTATCTGCATCATTAGAACAGGCCATTGTATTTCTACGTGTGGTCGCGAAGCTCCAAATTACAGCAGTGTACTGAAAAAATGACCCATCCTGAAGGTGGAGAGAGCGCTTGTAGTTTTTTCCCAAACAAGAGAAACCTGGCTAATCTCCCCTAGAGAGTATGCAACAATCGTTCCATACACTTCCCACACAGTAGAGCAGGTAAGCTCACGGTTGCCATGGTAGCACACTTCACCTGCCCACTCAGTAACCCCTTTTACTTTCCTTTTTGGTTAATGTACAAGGTCAGAAAAAGAGCATGAAGATGGACAACCAAAACTAGTTACCTAAGCACTAAAACCCATCTACCGTTTGAATCGGTTTTTGTGTGTTTACCGTAACACCATTACATGATATCTGGCTATTTAAGGGACATCAGAAAACAAACAGAGGAAAATGTTTGAGGGTAGAAAGGAAACAAGATTAAAAGGGGGGCAGAGATGGTGAAAAAAGAACTGTATAAAACTTTTTGGATGTGTTTCTGGTCATAAGTCCCTGTCCTACAAGAAACAGAGAGGGAAAGACCAAAAGAAAGGCCAAAAGAAGACACAAAGCAAATGGGCAAGCTGAGGGAGTTTGTGTGTCTGTGTCTCCCCTCAGGCTAAGCTTTAATATTGACTGACCATGTGAGACAGTGATTGGTCGGAGGAATCAGGGTTTGGTTGCAGGATTTGTGCCACAGCACGACTCTCCGTTTGAGAGCTAGTTATTTTTCTGACCACCTTCCTGCTGCTAACACACACTGATGAATATCACAAAATTAGCACACAACTAACTACTGTACTATATACATACATATATATATATATATACTTGGGCAAATTTTATGAAAATAAGTTTAGGTACACCTCAAAATGTAATAAAAAAAGACATGAATAAAATAAATCACATTACAGACTTTTTTTGTTCATTAATGTGTGTATATATATATATATATATATATGTATGTATATATATATATATATATATATATATATATATATGTATGTATATATATATATATATATATATATATATGTATGTATATATATATATATATATATATATATATATATACATATACATATACATGTGTGTGTGTGTGTGTGTTGTTTCCACACACATTCAGGATAATGTTCTCTGTCATGTGTATATTACTGTGTTTAGTAGTTCTTAATGGATTCATATACTGTAATAGGTATAAAATAACTACAGTGGAACCCACTTATCTCGACCTCGGTTATGTCAATGTTTTTGAAGTGGAACCGTCAAACTCCCTACAAGAATGAGTGAAGCTTCACTCACTCTTGTGGCGCAGTGCCGTGCAGCCGCAGAAACCATAGTAACCGCGTGTGCAATACTTTTCAGAATTGCGTCCAAGCGAAATGACTGTGTTATGAGCGAATGTGTTTATTTGTGTTGTGACTGTGTTTACACTGTGAGCGAAATTGTGTTTGCAATGTTGGAGAATATAATTAAAGGTTTGTATCCTATGGTTTTGATGATGATGACGATGATGGCTTTTATCGTATACTGTTAAATCTTGCACCAGCTGTCAGAGTGGTTGGTGACTGCCCAGATTACGAGCTTTATAGATGGGTTTCACACTCTTCTCAAACATTGTTAGCAAACATATACAGTGTATGTACATTTTTATAGCATGCCGATCACTTCATCAAACAAATCGCCATATTGGCTTTTGGTTATCCTGGTCATCGGTTATCTCGATGCTTTTTTGCAACCCACGAGGCCGTCGACATAACCGGATTCCACTATATTATATTTAATAGTTTAGTTTATTTTTTTTCGTTTTTTTTTATGTTTTTCTGTTCAGTATTGTATCTTGAAGTCTAAAATGTAGAAAAGCTCTAAACAAGCTCTTCGCTGTTGCACTGTAAAAAAATAAAAAGAGAAAGAAAACGATTTCAGTGGGATTTCTTCTGGTGCACAGGCTAACAAGTCTCCCACTCTAAACCACAAGAGGATTGTTTTCACTGAAATTCCCAATTAGCTGCTATGGACGGCTCTCTCTGGAGACCAGAGTCTCTACTGCTCCGTGACCTCTTGCCAAATTGAACTGCTTAGAAATCTTAAGCAATTTAATGTAGATTGGCTCCCATTGGACCTGAAGGGCAATGTCAAACTTATTCAATCTCTATGCTCATGTGCTGCTGCTGAACTACACTTCCTCCCACCTTTTTTCTGGTGACAAAGCCTAAGTAAAGCATAAAGTACGTCATGAAGCATAAAGCTTCTAGAATTCTCGTTCATTTAAATGTGAATTAAAATCTACTATATAGGAAATCAAAATTTCCTAAAAAGAAATTGTCAACGAAACTGAACCTCTCCTTGGTGTTGCTTTACAAACGTTAAAAAAAAAAAGTCAGAGAAAGTAATCAGAGTGACATTTGTCATCTTCATCCTTTGTGACAAGATTGTGGCATATGCTACTGCCCTGAAAGAGCAGCCATCTAAACACATAAAAAGATCCTGGAAACCTTAACATGACATATAGAAACTCAAGTATCAGCCTTATAATTATAAGGTGTATGTTTCTGCATACAAATCTGTGCGTTCAGACAGCTATTACGCCTTTCCTCAGTTCTTGATTTATCCAGTCCCATCATAAGCAGGACCAAAGACAAGAGATATCAACTCAAAATGAGCCTGAAATTGCCATTAAATGCTAATCTCTTCCTAGCCGCTCGGCCCTCAGCCCCCTCACAGAGTCTGGCAGACAAAGAGGTCTCAAACCAGAATAAATTGCAGCACATACCCAAAGCAATTCAAAGTTTAATAAGAAGTATATTAAGGCCAATATTAAACATTATAAGTGAGTGCCAAACGCCATTGCCATGCAAATTATGCCACAGCAACTCAAATTGGAAGTGTCTGATAAAACAAATTATGAAAATTGTAATTCGGTTAATGCAATTTCAAAACAATCCAGACACGGTGGTAAAGCCAGCAGTCTAAACAGAGGAGCAAAGAGCTGATTTTGGGTGGTGAATTATTTTGATTAATTAAGTGAGGAAAAGACAATTTTAATAAGGAAAAATAAGATGCACATTCACAAATTTAACAGTAATTGTCATGAACAATATATAGGGTAAAATGGCCCACAGGCACACCAGAGAAAAAACTCTTTTTTTTGTTTTTTTTATCGGACATTAATGGAGCAACAGATAAAAAATGGTTTCATTGTTTGTTTAAAAATCATTAACATGAGGCACAAAGTATTGGTACAAATAGTTTAGCAAAAGTAATATATTTCACATAAGTTAATACTTGTTCAAAACAATCACTTACGTAAAGTTTGTATTTTTTGCTTATTTTGATTAATATTGTTCAATACATATACTATAATTAAAATACATTCATTTATAATTGCAGAAACAAAATGATTTGTTTTTTAAGTAAAGATTCTAAAAGTATTGAATGAGATCCCTTATTAAAGTAATATGTATATTAACGGTAGTATAATGATATTTTTTTGACATGATTCATATATTTAAATGTATTTTAAACATTGTGATTAGCTCTGAGGTGGCCACCAAATTGTATAAATTATGGTTTAACATCTGAATCTGACCATGCCATGATCATACCATACTTTTACATATTCTTCCATTATTGGAAAAACTGTTACTTTAATTACCTTGAACAATTCTCATTTGCTATATTTACAATATTTTTTTAAAACTTTAAATGTCCGATCAAATTAGCTGAATTTTTGTACCATCTAGTGGTTTAAAAAAGAATAAGTCAAATGTGCCGTTTACCCTGGTGTACCTGTGCCTCAGCCAATCACATTTACAGTTTGCTAGTAAAGAAAAAAAAAAAAGATTATACAAAAGTTTTTTTAAGAAGAGGTCTCCAGATCCCGCACTCTCCATCATGAAAGTGGATTCATCAAAACAAAGATATTAACATTTTATAAAACTTAAGTGCCTTAAGCCTATTTCTAACTCTGTTGGCATGGAAACAAGGCACGGACCAAACGGCTTCATTGGTGAAGTTGGGTGTGCAGGATATGCACTGGCCTGGAGAAACAACAGGCATTTGTTTCTGTGTAAGTATGGACACGGATACAGAAGTGTGTCATTTTTTGACAAGTATTGTGCTCTGTTATAAGCATCTTACTTGCATTCGCACAATTGATACAGAGATGATGCATATACAATTTAAGCAGAAGCAAGATATCTATTAACAACCTACAAATTTGCAATTTAGCACAAAATAATTGTATATAAAGAAAAACTCAAACCAAATATAAAATAAATTTATTTAGTTTATATACAAACTTAATAAATACATTAAAAACATATCTAATTTATATCTCCTTTTGTGGTTCACAGATGAAGGAAGGTCAACATCCGAAAATAATTTTTGATTCCAGATTTTGTAATATAGATTCTGGACTAATTTTGTAAATACTTTTAATGGGGGATGTGGGAAGAGAGATCTTTTAATAAATACTTAATTCTCAAGATAGTACAGTCTCAGTCTCAGCCCACTAGCTGAACATCTGATATATTTTCCACACCAAACCCCCTCATGGAAGAAGACGTGTTTACAGCTGTGAAATGATCACCTAAACACTGGATTTCATGGTTCCAAAATTATTACATGCTAGTTTGTTATTGTTGGTACACCGACTTCACATTTTCAGGCCCCAAAAACACGATGGTGATAATAATAAAAAAAAAAAAACTGTAATTGGCTGCTTTACATGTCAGTCAGGTGTCCTCTTGGGCAGTCCTTGGCCAATTAAGACTTTCTGCTGTGAGTATGAAATTCTGGGAAAGCAAAACTATCAAGAATTGAGTTATTTGTGTTTTTTGATCAAATCAGTTGAGATAATGATTGAAATATCTCCTACTGGTGTGATGATGTAACCCACAGAAAGTGTCACTGAATGAACCAGTCAAATTTCAAGTCTTTTGGTAAACTGGGAAAAAAATAAATAGATTCCACATAAATGGGATGAATCAGTAAGGCTTTTTTTAGTAGGTATGTAGAAGTTTGAAAAGAAATGAATTGCCACAGACATTACAAAACAGGTTAAGACTTTTTAGTGGTCCTTCAGTTCAATGAAAGTCATAACATTTTATTTTTGGGAAACCTTACATAATAAAACATTAGTTGCAAGGCTCATAGCGGTTACTGCCAACTGAAAGAAACTGAGATTCACCCAACCTTGTCAGTCCAAGGATATGAATGCTGGGAGACGGGTAATGCTGTGATATCATACACGGAAGGAAGGAAAAAGCTACCTGCTGTTTTTGTCTCAAAAAGCACAAACGAGCAAGGCTGTTAAACTAAGCTTGTTGTGTATCAACTGGTTTAAAAGTGCTGCAACAGACTTTTATGAGGAAATAATAAAAGGGACAGAGAGAGAGAGAGACTGAAAAGATACGTCCAGAAAACAGCAAGAATATCTGACATATTAAAAACAATAGATAGACAGACTAGATAGATAGATGGATAGATAGATAGATAGATAGATAGATAGATGAGTTTAAATGAGTCTGATAGATAGATGGATGGATGGATGGATGGATGAGTTTAAAGGAGTCTGATGGATAGATAGATGGATGGATGGATGGATGAGTTTAAATGAGTCTGATGGATAGATAGATAGATGTGCTAAGTGGAAATAAATAAATAAATGAAAGTATCTATATCTGGTATGGTAACATATTAAAGTTGCTTGGACAGGCATGTAATCCCACTTTCACCTATACAGATAAGTACATAACATAAATCATATGCACAAATGAGAGCATACTTTAAATTTTGTCTAACATAATGGATTAGGTTCATTCCCTCCACCTACAGTCTCAATGTCATCTACATACAGTACGCTCTATGCTATCAGCCCACTCTACATATAATTAAGATTTTAAATTCTTCCAGATGAAAAATTACTTCCTTAAACAAATCGCTGCTCAGTTAGGTGTTATGGAAATATTGCCTACTCATCAGTCATTACTTCTCATTGCATTTGCTGGGTAATTATTTTAATGAATCCCACACTGATGTTCTTCGCTATGGAAGACAAATCCAGGCATTAAACCGTCTTTGTGCGTGATGAGAGAACTTAGAAATGTTGATTTTGTCCTCTGCTCCTCTATCATAAAAAGCTTTATCATCAGTCCTGTTTAAGCTGTTCAGTGCATTAGCGAGTGTATCAGCCAAATCGTCTAATACCACAAAGTCAGAAAAGGTTCCTCAGATGCTGGTGAGCCAGTGCGTCAGATTGAAGGAAATCTCGGCTGTGATTCGTCACAAAGAAGAGAATTTGTTTGAGCTGTTTTGGCATGTCAGCCTTCAGGGTTCGTGGTTAAGGTCACCTTTTCAGGCGTATTACATAATCTTTTAGAGATACTCATTGCTTGTGACTTTTCACTGAAGCCTCCTATACAGTGGTGAATTTGTTAAAACTGAGCTACAAATAATTTAAGGTAGTTAAGCTACAGTCAAAGTCAAAAAGTTAGTAGCAGTTGCAGCACTTGCTATTTGTTAAATGCTAACAAAAAGTACCAAATTAAAATTGTTATGTCTCATCTTTTTGGAAACTTGTTTCCACCAAGGAATTAAACAATATAAAAGATAATTGCGTCTATTTATCTCACAAATCTTTTTTGTGAGACATTCTGACTTTATTACAGACTTTACAACATGTCATTTTTTATTAAGTTAAAGACTCTTTAAGTTAAAGAGTTTATATCTCGCAATTCTGACTTTAACCTTGCAATTGGGAGCTTGTATCATGCAATTCTGAGAAAAAAGGTCACAAGATATAAACTCACAATTGCAAGAATTATACTGTATCGAATCCTTATACTGTATACATGTACTATAATTGTGTGTGTCTAAGCCAATAAAAATTGGATTAATTTGTTTTCCATTATTTCTTATGGAAAAACATGATTCTAGGTATTACTGTACTGTATATCTGTTAAGCATGATAGGTGGATATTTAAGCTGGTCAAATCATTGGATCGCAGTGGTAAGTATAACTGTACATCCTCTACATAGCAGTGAAAATGTATATGTTTCTGTATTACGGGTCCAAGAGGTAACATAACTAAACAAAACTGGTCCTAACAGAGAGCCCAGAAGAACATCACACTATATAGCATAACAATGTTACAGCAATGATGTAAAATTCCTGTGTAAAATGATGTAAAAAAACAAACAATAATTTGAATAGGCAGATTACAGAATTTATTCAGAGCAATATCCGTCTTAAAACAATTAGAGCTTGAATTAATTAATCTTAATACGAGTGAAAACATTAAACTTTAACATATAAATCTTCATTTTTAAATAAAATCTAAAACTAAATCTGCAATATGAATAAATTGAAAACAGTGATGAACAACTTTTATATACAGTAGTACCTCAAGATACGAAAGGCTCAACTTATGAAAAATCCAAGTTACGAAAGCAAAGACGAATAATTTTACTGCTCTACATATGTAAAGTTTTCAAGATACGAAAGGTTTCTGAAAGTCCGAGATTCGCCCCATAACAATTTTGAAACTCGCGCCGACATCTTAGTTATAGGAGACTCGCCACCATCCTCCTGCTCTCCCATTGGTTCCTGATGCTAGCCAAGCCATGAGATCCTTCTCTCTAATTGGATGTAAAATGTGATACGAGATACGAAAAACTCTTTATACGAAGGCCGCCTCGGAACGGATTAATTTCGTATCTCGAGGTACCACTGTATTTAAAAAACAACAACACCTGATGCAGTTTAGAGACTATAAGTTATTAATAAATTAATGAAAACTTATTTCTTTTGGCTCATTTATTTTAACTACTCAAGCAAAGGAATCACTAAAATGTGTTGACTAGTTTGCTTATTAACTACAACTTTTAACACGCCATTTCTTTAACTGAAATAAAGTTGAAACAAACAAAAAAATAAATAGATAAATAAATCATTTAAAAAAAATTTTTACTTTAAATTGAGAAATGCTGCCTTGGCAGCTCACTGAAATAAAACAAGTTTAAGTAGTTTTATTTATTTATTGTTTAAAAAAAATAAGATAAAAAAACATATGAAAAATGTTAATAGCACATACACTTAATAAAACTGAAACATTTACATTTTGCAGACGCTTTTATCCAAAGTGACTTGCATTGCATTCAAGGTACATATTTCTTACTTTCCCTGAGAATCGAACCCCTGATCTTTGCATTGCAAGGACCACATTCTACTGTTTGAGCTACAGGAAAGTAACATTAAAATGAAATCTGACAACACAAAAACCTAATCCAAAATATTAACATTGTAAATGCTTTAATAATATAACATACAGTGCTGCTTCAATGCTACATACTTTCTAGGTGAACGCATTTGATTCTGGCCTCATCTCAATCAGTGGTAAAGCTGTGTGCACATCATGATGCAAAACATGATGTAATTTGTTGATTTGGTATATGCTTCTTTCAAAAAAAATTACTGTAGCTTGGGAAAAAAAAATAAACAATTTGTCTTTTTAGTTTAGGATCAGCATTCTAGTTTAGTATGCCGGCTCTCAAAACAATGCTGATGCCAGTCATAAGTTCATACTTGACCTAGAGGAAGAGTCCGCTTCAGTTTTCATGGCTTAGTTATGTTGGCATTGCAGTCATGACTTTCCTATCCATACAATTCATTCATTCTCCCGCTGTCTGAACCTGCATGAGCATTTTTTTAAGATTCATCCTATCAAGAAATTTGCCACGGATCAAGACCACAGCTTGAGCCTCGGTGCAGAATAATGTGGATCGACGGTAAATACAAAAGCTCCAGTGAGGACAGAGATGGTGCTTTTCTATGTATCCCTTGGGTTTCAATGTGAGCATTAACTTTGTCATATTGTATCTCTCACTCAAAACCTTGGCACCAGCATCCATAAAATATCTCATTTTAAGTACTGAAAGTCTATTGCTGAAGGGAATGACAAGTACTACAGATTTTGTCTATGTTTTACTGTGATGATATGTTCTCAAAGCCCCTTAAAGAGCACTCCTTACACACAAAAAATAATGGGTTGGAAAATGGTTGCCTGTCCTGTAGCTCAAACAGTAGAGTGTGGCACTAGCAACGACAAGGTCATGGGTTCCAGTCTCAGGGAAAGCAAGAACTGATTAGAATGTCAATGTGTGTCTTGAATCCAATGCAAGTTGCTTTGGATAAAAGCATCTGCCAAATGCATAAATGGAAACGGCAACAGCAACACAAACTCTTTCACCTATAAACTGATGAATATTCACCGTATTTGTTTGTTTACATTTGACTTGAACTATTGTGCTCCTTGTCTGACAAAATCTATTATTTATCAAGCAATTTGCCTTTACTGTAAACCATTGCTGAGAGCATCAGTCTGCCCTGTCAAATTCAATTAAAGTCTCACTTATTCAGGTTTGTTAGGATCAATTAATTAGCGTAAGAAGAAGAAAAAAAATCACACAAGCTACTCAACAATTATAAGCAATGAATTGCTTCATTAAAGGACTAAAACAATTTTTTTAAAGATTTTTTTTTAGTTCAAACCTCCAGGCAAAGGAGTCCGTCAATACACAAATTAATTATGTCAATAATAGAACTGACAAGTGAGAAACGATGACAAAGGCAGATGATCTTGACAGTGGAATTTCAAGGTATGTGATCAATTTTACTTAAATGCCAACGTGTCCACACAAGCAATAAGCCCATGCTCAGGGTCCTGAATGCCAAATCGTCCTTGCATTCTGACCCAAGAGAAATTGCGAGCTGTTCACAGATTCCCAATTTAATGTTTAATGAAACAGCTTAATGACATTTTATTATGGGTGTAATTACGGTGTACAAACACACACAGAATAAAGAGCACTATGTCCAGGAATACCACCCTTGTAGTTTAATTTAACTGATGAATGAGCTTGAATTGTGTGTGTATTCGCTGAATAGGTTTTATAGATTGCAAATTGGAATTAGTTTTAAAAGAACTTTTTATTTATTGGGTCAAATTAAATCATAGTGAATTATTGTAGTGGTATATATATATATATATGTGTGTGTGTGTGTGTGTGTACTTTTTTTGCTGTGAGCTTTTGGTTTTCCCTATGCCTTTTTGCATAATAAAACAAAACCTATAGCTGCTTTTTATGCCAAATTATTTTGTTAGACAAATACCTTAGTGAAGTTTAGTGTTTTTTTTTCTTCCCACACATTTAAAAACAAAAAATTAAATGTATATCCATATATAACCATTTGTGACTATATGGTTGTTTCAAACTTAATTTAAAGTGTTAGCTCACCAAAATAATGAAAATATAAAGCCATCGAGTCTCTTCAAAAAACTTGGACTATATACACTCACCTAAAGGATTATTAGGAACACCTGTTTAATTTCTCATTAATGCAATTATCTAATCAACCAATCACATGGCAGTTGCTTCAATGCATTTAGGGTTGTGGTCCTGGTCAAGACAATCTCCTGAACTCCAAACTGAATGTCAGATTGGGAAAGAAAGGTGATTTAAGCAATTTTGAGGTGGATGGGCTACCACACCAGAAGACCCCACCGGGTACCACTCATCTCCACAACAAATAGGAGAAAGAGGCTACAATTTGCAAAAATTGGACAGTTGAAGACTGGAAAAATGTTGTCTGGTCTGATGAGTCTCGATTTCTGTAGAGACATTCAGATGGTAGAGTCAGAAGTTGGCGTAAACAGAATGAGAACATGCCTTGTTACCACTGTGCAGGCCGGTGGTGGTGGTGTAATAGGGTGGGGGATGTTTTCTTGGCACACTTTAGGCCCCTTAGTGCCAATGAGGTATCGTTTAAATGCTACGGCCTACCTGAGCATTGTTTCTGACCATGTCCCTCTCTTTTTGACCACCATGTACCCATCCTCTGATGGCTGCTTCCAGCAGAATAATGCACCATGTCACAAAGCTTGAATAATTTCAAATTGGTTTCTTGAACATGATAATGAGTTCACTGTACTAAAATGACCCCCACAGTCACCAGATCTCAACCCAATAGGGCATCTTTGGGATGTGGTGGAACGGGAGCTTCGTGCCCTGGATGTGCATCCCACAAATCTCCATCAACAGCAAGATGCTTTCCTATCAATATGGCCAACATTTCTAAAGAATGCTTTCAGCACCTTGTTGAATCAATGCCACGTAGAATTAAGGCAGTTCTGAAGGTGAAAGGGGGTCAAACACAGTATTAGTGTGGTGTTCCTAATAATCCTTTAGGTGAGTGTATACTATATTCGATTCATATGGATTAGTTTTACGATCTCTCAGATTTAAAATATATCTAACAGGTTTGGAATGACACAAGGGTGAGTAAATTATGACTTTTTTTTCCCTTCATTTTATTAGCGATCTAAATAGTACAGAATAAATAGCTACTTAACTAACATTATCAGATCTCACATTTTATCAGTATCTAAATGAAACTCAAATCAAAAGACCACAAATCAATGCGCCATTTATGAATATCTACCGCATGAATTTTGCCTTGGCGTGAACATCATGAAGACCCCACGTGAATAGTGGTGAAAGTTATAGAGAAGTTTGCATAATATTCACGTGACCTCTGATGTAACATTCATTAAACCGAGCTCAAAAGTGTAAAGAATGTGAAAAGGATCCAGCTCAAGCTCTCATACAATCAATACCACTCTGATCCAGAATTATGCATGTGCATAACTGATGCTGTGCTGCCCTGCAGGTAGAAGGGATAAGCAATCTCACAGCATCTAATGACCTATAAGCATATATGGGTCTGAGCGATAAATTATTCAGCTGACACAATGCACGAGGTTCATTTCTGGTTCAGAGCGACCCCATTTTAACACTAAATCCAGAAACAACATTTTGGACAGCGCCCAAATGTGAATGCAGGGAGACCTGTGGGGGTGTAAATGTGGTGGAGACTTGTCAAGGAGAAAGAATGACTCCAGAATGAATAATTCAACAAATAAACACTAACTCAACAGAACAGGCCAGACTTTTAATAAATGATTTTAGCCGTTGCTGAGAGCACATTATAGTATTTTCAGTATTTCCTGGCTCAGACGGAGTAAGACGGTGCTATCACTTGTAATGATATAACAAAGAAGTGCTTATGGCTATCCCACGGACATCCATCGGCAGTAAGAATAGATGATGTACCCAATTCTGCAGGAAAGTGCCTCCTGTAGCCTATTCTTCTAATATCCATCCAATGATCTGAGGAAATCGTCCATCTAGAAAGAACTGTGGTTTTCTCCATTAGAGATGACGAGAAGCCAGAATCAGTGCTTTGAGGAACAAAAGCCGGACTTCTGCTAATTGCTTTTAAAATGGCAGAGGGTTGAAGAAATTGTGAGAACTCTCACAAAAAGAAGGCCGGGCTAGAATTTGAGCTATAAAACCTAATTATACCCCACAAAAGCAGTCTGTTCCATTTAGAATAAAAAGAAACCTAGAGCAATAACAGCCATGCCATTAACAATTAGTCTCCACTGCACCTAATTAGACAGAGGAGATAAAAAAAACAGGTTCTAAATTTAAACCGTTTGCCTCGTATATTCTGTGAGGCTCGATACACTTTGCAAATAACATCTAAAGACCCACAGCATCAAGGGACAGTTCATGACTGGACATTGAGCAGAAACACAAAGCTATATCTGCCGCTTAATGGTAATAAACGTCTTTAGCTATACTCGAAAGAGGTTACAAATGGCCACAGGACTCCTGAGGGTAAACATCCCTAAATCGTTATTCATTCTATTCTACAGAAAGTAGAGAGACACTAAATTGGGGAATATATGTCCAATTACACTTTTGCTAATGTTTGGATTCTGTGTACTTCACTGAGCCGTGATATGGGCAGTGAGCTCTCTGTTAGCACTACAAATATTTCAAAAAGCATTAAAAATTACATTGAACGGTGCTAGCAAGCCATTGTATGCTTACTGCGGTTTATTGAAGTGAAACAGGATATTCAAGAGATAAAAAAAACAATGAATATGTAACCGATTGAATGGTGAAAAGTATAAGAGGGCTTGGTGAGTTGTTTAAGAGGCGGAGCAAATGCAAAACCTAACCTTAAAATGTTTCTGATCAATCTGGCAACAACTGTTACAATCACCATTTTCTCAGAGAACATTTTACTCTTTAGTATATAATATGGATGGATTTTTGAAACAACATGCCATTCTGAATCGACTAGGAACATGTATTAAGAAAGTAAATAGTCAATTTCGATGTAATGCCGACTTCAAAGTTAATTTCCCTTTGGAACTAACAAGCCATTTTCCTTCTAAAATGTACCCATAAAAACCAGAGCTGGAAAATAAAGAGTAAATACACTGCACTGCTTGTAATGACTTCCAACAATAAGTAAGTGGTCTCCTTTGAAGGACAGTCTCATAACTTTGTTAACTTCTCTTGAGTTGCAATGGGCTTGATGAAATATAAAAAAATCACTGGTCAAAAGCCAAAGTATTACCGTATCCAAAACAATAAGGAAAAAGCGCATGGACTGGCCAATAGGCAGCTCCATCCTGTCTGTCAATGCGGCATATATACCAATAAACCCTCTTACCAACGCACCCCCCATCTTAGCAAATAGTCATAAGGCAACCCTGCAGTCCATTTAAAGGCCAACAAATTAAACAGAGAGCCTTTACACCCCTTTCCTCATTAAATCCTAAAACCTTGTAAATGTTAAAGAGAGTGTTGCCGGGTATAGCGCACATGCACCCATTATAGAACTTATCCGTTAGACCACCAGAAAACACAAGCCCATAAAGCTATCCCATCGCACACCTTGAGTGGCCTTTTTCTATTTGGCACGGGAGGTTGCCAGATTGCCCGCCTAACTTGCATTTAGCATCTCCCTAACCTTCAGACTGCTTTGACCTGATATGACGGTAGTTTTTGCATTGACGCTTGGCAAGGAAATGCCTGACATGGCTGTGAAACGTATGGCCATATGGAATTCTTGGACTGGCTTTTGAAGCGTGCTGTTGTTACATTTCCCTGCACGGCGGACTCCCATTTTCTCCTTCCCTGGGCATAAGACACAGCTTGGCATTTTTTTTGGACAAAACTGGCCACTTTCAGAGGTGCGAATGCAAAGGCCGGATCGCTCTGCCTCACCCGTGTCTTACAAAATGGGTGATGAATAAGCCACCGGTTCGATCATCCCTGCTTCTACCCTCAATTTGTCCATGTGCCTTTCGTAATAAGGCCCCATTTTCAGAACCACTTAGTTGTAGGTACAAATAAATGTGCCACACTTTAACGAGGTAAAATGTGTTTCTACTCATGGCAGAGATGGAGGACCAAAACTTCTGAAATGATTCACATTCCTCCCACAAACGTCAAATGGTTTTTTATGAGTAAACCACACACTAGAAGTTTATCTTCCCTGTCACTGTTTCTAAACTCAATAGGCTGTAAAGATTTAATGACTATGATGCCCATCTGCCTTCACTTGGAGTGTTGCAGAGCTCTATATTACCAGTTGTATATAATTCGGTTTTAATCTATTTATCTTATCTCTTTGGTAACATTTTGCAGGCTAATATAAAGGGCAGAAGAGCTCTGCATGATGTTGGAGTAACATCTGGACACTTCCAAGGGCCACATGAAGGTCAATGAACTGTGAAACTTCTCATTAAAGACAGTAAGGTTAAACCGGTTCAGATACAGGAGAAGAAAGTACCCTAAAGACAAAAGGTTAGCACAAAAACTGTTAGGTCACATTCACTTTAATTTGACCCTGTGTATCTGCACTAGCACTCGTGGTGATGTATTTTAGCTTCTTAGCTATCGCTGCTGTGTAATTAATATCTGTCACCATGTCTATACTATCTCAGTACCCTTCTTCACATTAACAAAAACCTTAACTAATTGACTCTTGACTGGGATGATCACTGGAGATCAGCTAATTATCTTTTAATGCATGAATACCGAAAAGTCATTAAAAGTGGCTCAACCTAGCAACTAGCACCACGAGACAGATGTGGTGGTGTTAGAGTGTCAAGGCCTCCTTAATTACACACTTAAACTCTCTGCCAAGAATGTCTTTGCCTCTGAAAGTGGAAAAAGAAGTGTGGGCCATAACTCTGCTATAATTTAATACTAAATCAAATGTTTTTTTTTATCCTTTATGATTGTAAGATAATGTTCTAAGCCTGGTAGTGTTTACATACTTTAAGTAAATAATTATATATAATTAGCAGAATTATTATTCTGATCGCTCAGAGTTAGGGATCTGAGCAAACTGACACCTAAAGGGTTGTTCACACACACACAATGATAATTATAAAGATAACTACATTAGCATCCACACCAACGCACAAAAGTAGTCGTTGCCATTATGTTGTCTACTACTTTAATATTCAATCTCAGGTAGCTCTGAGTAACTCATATAGTTTTAAAGCAAAAATTATACTTTATTTTTAGTTACAATAGTTATTATGAGATATATGCTTACGAAAAAATATAAAAAGAAAACCCCTTAGACTTAGGAAATATCAGATTTTGACTTGGGCCTACCCTAAATACCACAGAAACCACTTAGAACACCCTGGCAATTTGACAGCAAGTTTTGCAGTATCCAGACGTTCTTCATAAATATGACAAATGTCAGCGTCAGTAAAAGACATTTCTGTATGCCTCTGTGTATGTCTGCTTTGTGTTGTACTGTGAAACTATCACAGTACAGCACAAAACAGACAAACACAGAGGTCTGCTTGGAGTAATGGACCCGCCCCCTGAAGCCATCCAAAGTGAGTTTGACCTCGGCTACCCATCAGGCAGGAATATAATAGATAATTTGGCCAGTAAATGGCAGGTATTACTGCAGTTGTCTCCTCTCGGAGGCATATGATTTAGAAAGACACTCAGGTAATAGCTTTGCAAATTTCCTCTGCCATCTCTCCACGCTTCTGCACATCTGAGATGTTGGGAGAAAGGTGAGAAGTCAATGACTATCCATCAAAACATCAATCTCCATTTATTCTCCTCTCAGCTCTTAAATACTAAACACGACGACAAAACGCTATTATGTGTGCCAACCCTCCCCGAGACCTCAACACTATATAGTCTAGCAGGTCAGAAAGGAAGGCATGTGATGTCAGAGTGAAGAGAAGATGTAATGATTCTAAATTAGCATATGTAATCATGGCTTCTTGAAGTTTAAGGTGATGCAGTGTTCAGCCAGTAGTCCCAATGACTGGATAAAAAGCAGGTAAATTGACACTACCGTATTTTCCTGCATATAATCCGCAGACACAAATCTGCACCCTCATATAGCCCGCGTGTTTTGGGGTTGTGTGTAAAAAAATCATTGGCATAACCCGCACCTTTATATAACCCGCACCCATAGATTTATGAACTTTTTTGTGTAAGTTCACATTTCGAATTTCGAATGTTGCTCGCAAGACGTCAATTATCCATAACTGTTCAGGCTCGGTACACAGTGCTTGTGCGCGGAATTCAAACAGTAAGAAAACAAACACAAGTCAGAATCAGAACAAAAAGAAAAAGCAGTCTCTCCCGCTGGGCAGCAGCTCGTCCCTTAAGAAGCATATTCTACAGGTGTTGATCATCGGATGAGATGAGAAGAGCCCGCCCTCATGGCAACACAGCCAATCACATCTTCTTGCATGATTGACAGGTCAGACAGCCTATCAGCGCCAGCTGTCAGAGTGATAGTGAAGAGATTGCCAGAGACAACAACCCTCGCAAGAAAGAAAAACAGAAAGAAAATACTGCGGGAAAAAACTTACGTCCTTAGGGACGTAAGATATATATTGAAATATGATTCCGTGTAAAAAATGTGTACCATAGCCCGCACCCTCATATTACCCGCACCCCCCTGCGGGGTTTGTAAAATCGAGTATAACCCACGGGTTATATGCGGGAAAACATGGTAGTCATTTAAAAAAATTATTATTAGAGATTAAATATTCATTCAATCAGTCGACTACTGATGCAAGTGGTTGGCAGTGGTTTTAGTGTGGTCTTAAAGCCCCCATTTTGTGGAGTTGGCTAAAATGTTTACATCACGATTATACCATGCAAAACTAAACTCTCCAAATACAGTGATTGTTGCCTAAAATGGGAATTTCAAAAGCCGGTAAGAGTGCAGACGTACTTGTGAAATAACTACAACTGACTAAGTCGTGTGAGAATAAAGAATCAATTAGTTTCCCGGGTAGATCCACTATGTAGGCTCCCCACTAATAGTGAATAATGAATTAGGATATAGGGGTCAGTTTTGACGCTAATAGAAGATAAAGATTACAGAGTAATACAACATGTTGCTATAGTTGCCGTTAATTAATTTGTTCGTCATGACCAATACTATACTCCTGCAATACTGGAGCGGTTTCAGGAATGCATTACTAGGACCCTCTTTTATTTTTGTGACAGCACCACCTAGTCAATTCTTATTCAACAGAAGAGCCCTGATTCAAATTTCAAACAGATACAAAGACTAGACACATGATTCATTTTATTTTTATTATCTTTCCGCCATTTTAAACTTGAATGAGTGAGGCTTTCAGTGTCAGCATTTATTATTAAGCTGAGCAAAAACAGTTATTAACAGTTATTAAAAATAACAGTTCATTATGGATGTTGTAAAACTTATCAACATGCTAATAAACATACTAGTTTGTAGCGCAATTGTTTTACTGTTTACTGTGCTTTGTTTAGTGTGTCACACATCAGATGTGAAGCAAAAAAGAACATAGTATTTCTTTCAAATAAAAATTAATTTAAAAACTATAATAATGGGGCTCAGATATTGAATTAAATTAGGTTACATAATTACTTAGGTTACTAATGCTTGTGTTTAGTGTTAGGGGTTGGTTGGGACATAACTATAAATTAAATTTAAACTATTCAGAAACTAAATCATACAGAAATGAATAGTAAGTGGTATAAAATAGTATAAACTGCTAGTACATTCCAAAAGCTATGATCCTACAAATGGACTATTATATTTCTGTTAATTAAAGTAAAATAAAATCTAATTATTAGATGAAGAATTCAATTTAGAAAATATGCTTACACAGTTTCTGTTATGATATCTTTGTCCAGACCACCGGGTGAATGAGCCTTTATTCACCTGAAACATTTCAAAATACTCTTAGGAATAAAATAACATCCTTTACGGTAAATTGCTTTTGATATTAACCTACTGAGCGAAAATGATATTTACATGTTGAAAACCGTAACATTTCTACAGCTTTTACACACCGGGGTGCATCAGTGCAGACGCCATGAAGTTGGCATCTTTGCGCCTTGACTGCTGTCCATGAAAAGCAAACAAACAGGAGGACGTGGTAAAGCCTCCAGCTCGTCTGTGGCTGGAAATGTTGGAAATTATCACACAGTCGCAAATGTAATACCGCTATAATCTGCGTTTCCCCCTGTTCCCCACCCTATCACGTTCTATCAGCCTGTTTCTCTCAGACTACATCCTACGAATACATATTTGAAATGTAAGCTGTTAGCATCAGGAAAGATTTGAGCATTTTAGACATCGCTTTTATCAGGAAAAATACCAATTAACCCATCTTTTCACGAAAAAGGACTCTTCCGGAATCAGAAAACAAAGAAAGCCCGGCACAATTAATAGCACGCCTCTGTGGTCAGGGACTGATAAGACACACATTCCGATAGACAGCACAAAAAGAGAAAGTCACAACACACTGACAACACTCGCAGGCTCAGCCAAAACCACAATGACTCAAATTACGGCGCCACACAATGTTGATGGGTGGCGACTCAGAGCGTATTTCAAATTCGCAGACAGGGGCAGAAAAGGTTGTAGAGGCTGTTATGGAATGGGACCATTCTCTTATATTGCTGCTTTTTAGGAGGAAGGAGGAGCAGAATTAGTTAAGCTTGTCCTGAGGGTTTCCTAAACGCCAGAGTGTTGGTTAATCAGAAGCAACGGTTCAGATCACTGACAGATTTAGTGTGGAAAGCCTGTGAACTGCTCTAACATACTGTCTTACATCAGGGGTTTTTCATGACAATGACCCATAAATATTACACAGCGAAATATTTTGTATGTATACACATCCTTTTATATTGTGTGAAAAAATAGTAGTATTAAAATAACATAAAAAACAAAATATGCAAAAAAATTGCCCTTTGTATTGTTATTATACTAAAATATCAAAAAATATTTACTTATAACTTCTTATCTGGCCCCCAGATTGCAGTTGTTAACATTCCCTGCACGTCATTACCTTGAAAAACTGACAAAAAAAGACTTGACGGCATTTCGTTTTCAACCCATTGCATATAAATATGGTGTCTTAAAACTCTCCGAGCAAGATAGAGGGGACAATGGTGAGGAGAAACTCTGTGGAAAGATACACAATACAACATAACATAACGTAAAACAAACACTGGAAGATTATTACATAAATTGCCTATCCATCATGTGAATTGAGAGGTGCATTAGACTCTATGCATCACTTTTGTTCTTTTTTTTTCACTGTCATAGAGCTAAAAAATTCAACTAGAATCTCTGGCTTGATACTGTGAAAACGTACCTGGTCTGACCCTTGTGTGTTTTGTTCGTTCTTGCTGCACAGGTGAACAGATGGATCCTGTGTCTGTTCCAGCTCTGCTGATCAGGGATCAGGTGGCCTTTCTCACAGTGATGGGGCACAACATGATGCCCAAATTACAAAAATAAACAGCTTTCTGGAAGCTTCCCAGGTAATGCATGCTGGGTAGCCCATTACACCTGAGTTATCATGATCATGTATCGTATGATGTTAAAAGTAGCGTCCATCATGTCTGGGACTCACTTTTCATTTGTACCTAGAGTATGCGGGTGTATTGACTATCGATGTAAACAAGTTCATTTGTTTTTGAAGATTACAAAGTTTGGTACGTTAGAATTATTTAAATTAAATGGTAATTGAGTCTTTATTTCTCAAAATTTAACATCTTCTCAATGTAAATATTTTGTACAATAGCGACTTGCATTTCAAAATTACAGTTGTGCAACTTATTCACAATTGTTATATTTATATCTCACAATTCGGACTACATATAGTGAGTACTTTAAAAATTAAAATTACACATTTCTAATATTTGCAACTTTGTATTTTATAATTGTATATCTCAAAATGGTGACTATTTCATCATGACAACTCTAAAAATAGTTTTAGCATGTTTTCAAAGATGTAATATGTAAATGTATTTGGTATTAGTGGACTAGATCTGCTACGCCGCTGCTGCAAAGCAAGTTTTTACTTGCTGCTTCTAATAGATACACAAACACACTGCTGTGAGCATTGTAAGATATGCTGCTTCAGCATGAATAGACATATAAATCATGTAGCAGATCTAGGCAGGTGGAGCTGGGGGAGGTGGAAGGTTTCAGAGCAAACACTAAACCAGACTAGTGAAATGTTAAACAAGCAATCTCATTGGCTGCAGGACCAGCAGAGGCCGATCAGCTTGAGTCATGCGTTAATGATGTGATTGCATGTAAAGGATCAGCCTATGCCTTTTAATTTCATGACTGAACTAGAGAATACTTGTAATTGCGAGTATACAGTGATCCCTCGTGTATCGCAAAAATCCACGAAGTAGGATCAGCCAATCAGCTCACGGATACATCCACTCGTGCTCTCATTGATCGATCTCACGCCAGGAACCAATCACGTGTCTTGTCTGAGTGTCTGTGGGTGTGTACAAAGCCTCTGAGAGAGTTTCTCTTTGTCTGACATCCTGGGAAACCTTTTCTCTCACGCATCATGATAAAACAACGCTGCTTTCTGCAATATGGCTTTTTTATTTTTCTATGAATATTTTTGAAAAATCCGCGATGCACTGAGGCCGCAAAACTTGAACCGCAAAGTGGCGAGTTATTACTGTATATCTAACAACTTTATAACCAAATTGTGACTATATTTTGCATATCCAAATTGCAAGAACATGAATAAAACGGGACTGTAAAGATATAAAGTCTCTCAAAATTGTAACTAAACACAGTGATTATAAATTCCCAATATCTCAAAATTGTGAGATATTTAGATCCTATTTCCTAGGATCAGTCCCAATATCTAAAAAATAGTCTATATATACTATATTCAGTATCTCAAAATTGCAACTACAGTATATCAAAATTGTGACTATATACAGATCACATCAAAATTTCTCAAAACTGACACTTTACTTCTCATAATTGCGACTTTGTATCTCACAATTACACCATACCACAAGCTAGCAACCCAAAAACAACAACCTAGCAACCACCCAGATCACTACAGAAAGTGGTTTTGCTTGAGAGTTTAACACCAACAGGTACTGCTCACATTTTCAAAAGAAATGTAAAAAAACTAGTTGAAGCCTACCAACATCAACATCCCTTGAGATAAATATAACGTGAATAACACTTCTCATGACTGCTGCTCACCGCTGTGAACACCAACAAACCGGCAACAACAAAACGCGGCATCTCATTTCAAACTGCATCAGAATGGGACAGAACAACTTGGAAAAAAACCACAAGGAAGAAAGGAAAAAAGTCAGTCTGACATAAAAAACTCACATCTATGGGCCCTTCAACATATTCAGCAGAGAAAACTACTTTATTGGAGGAGATCGAAGGGAAGCTGAAAAGCAGCAACTTCCTGTTGAGGGCTTTTATGGGCTTATGGGACCACATTGAGAGGAACACACCTCCATTCACCTGTATTAAAGTCAAATCAATTTCCATATTTTTGGAGTTGTAATTAAATCTCTTCTTTTCTTGACCAAAACACAAATGGCTTTATTATTATTTTTGGATCTTGCCTCGCCACATGTGTCTTCTGATTATATTAATATTGATGGTGACACACTGCTGTTTTGGCTGTGGAAGCCTGCAGCTACAATCTGTCAAGAGCTCTGGTGGCATGAGACGGCGTGTCTGTGCTCGCCTTTCATCACTGCTGCGTCTTCTTGAGCAGAAGCAGAGGCAGCATGGGGCTACAGGGCTGCGGATGGGGTCCGTACAGCATGGTCGAGACACGCCACTGCTCCATTGGAGCGCTCTTAAAACAAAGGGATAACAAGGGAAGGGAGCTTGTCACACCCGACTCCCAGAACAGAGCCTCGGAGCACCACGTTCTCCTCAAAGAAGCTCTCCCTCCCTTATTTTTTTCTCTCTGTCTCTCTGTGTCCTTGTTTTCACGTAGCTGACTGTCATACTGCACCATGTTGCATGATAAATACTGAATGGAAATCAGCAGGAACTGTGAGGCGTTGTCTGAATATGAAGCGTGTGATTACATTCCAAGAGAATCTGCAGTGTGATATAAATGAACGAGAATTAAAGTCAATATTTACAGTAGCAATGACTTTAAATAGTTTTGAATGGCACATTTAAGCGGTTCTTTATTAAGAAATAAAACTAGAAGGTGAAATTCCTAAAGGAATATGCCAACACTGTTACATATGGATTTCTGAAACATAAAAAGTCAAAATTAAGCTATAAATGTCATAATTACTACAACATATTTATGACATAAGTCATAATTCTGCCTGAAATGTTGACTTATGTTATATTTCTCAACTTTGTATGTCAAAATGGTTCATTGGTATCTCAGAAATAATGTTCCATCTCTTATTTATCAGTTTTTCTACATAATTATGATTCTTTTTCGTATGTGGTGGAAACTGGCTCCCATATTTACATCTATGCATATGTACAGTATTTGCCCTGAGAGCGAGATTTAAATTGCATTCAAACATACATCCATTGTTGTGCTGCTGTGAAGTTCAGGGTTATATAATCTGTCTTGCACACATTTCATATATGTATCGATTTCTTATAAAAATAAATGTGTTGGTGGAATTGGAAATGTCCATAGTTTGCTTTTTACTAAATTCTCTCATCAGTGAATGTCACTCATCTGCACACGTTTTGTTTAACCAGAGTGTTTGTAGATCAGCTAATATTTTGCCATATAATCATTAACAATTGATAACACTATTAATTGCATTTTGCACCCTCAGATGGCACTGCAGAGGCATTTGGCTGGATATGAATCTGGTGTATAATTATTATCAGTTAATTTAGCAGAAATTTCACACCGAGCGCATCACGTTATCAGACAGGATGTATTCCTATCGCCCTTAATAAGCCTCATTCATTTGGATTTCTTTCTTATGACGTAAAGTATTATATGAGAGATTAATCTTGGCTATATTTTATTCTCAAACAAGCTTTATTGGGAGTCCACACTTAATATGGCTGGATGATATATCAGTAAACAAAATATAGGAATTACATGAAATATAATTCTAAATATAGGAACAAAATGAGGATTTTAGTTACTAGACTTTAACCACTTTTTGGTTGAAATGATGACTTTTCTGATTAGAAAAAAAAAAAAATCAATCAATAAATATAATAAACCACTTCAGGTCCATAAAAGCTATATAAGGTATGTACATATATAACGTATCAGAAACGTTTTTTTTCAGCTCTATTGCCCAGCCATAATCTCTTTATCCTGTAGCGCACAACGACTCCCTTCGCTGTTCATGATACATGCTGAGGGACACAAAACGAGCTCGTTCACATACTGTTGTTTGTCACGACTGCACACCTCTGAGATCTAACACATCTCTCTCTCTCACCCACATATTCCTGCTCTGTGTAACATCACACCTTCATTTTGAGAGACGATTTGCACTTTAAAAATAACGAGAAGTATCATCAGCTCAAAGTAACTGAACCATCACTCAGATGGTTTAATTAGGATTTGGAAGAAGGAGATGGGTTGTAGTTTTCATGGGGCTTACGGCAAGACACCCCAAGTGAATAGAGTACAAAAAATAACTAATAGATATTACAAGTTTTCTGAAATGTTCAGTTTAAATATGCAAATGAGGTATTTTCTAATTAAATATGCACTCATTTGCATACATTTCCAGATACAAAATCTGACCATTGATTGGATAAAGACAGGTTCAAATATATATATATATATTGTGGCGAGTCACCAGCAGCTCGTCAAGCGTCGCCCCTGGCAACACACACACACCAGCTGGAAAGCAATCATGAAGCCCAGCTGATGAAGTTCAGGCAATCATCTAGACAGGGATAAATGCCCTGTTTGAAACAGAAGAGGTAGAGAAGATTCTCTCAAAGGAGACTAATGGTTATGTTGTTGTTTTATTGTCCCCACAGAGAGTGATTAACAGGAGAACTGTGGTAAAGACTCTCTACACAGCCTGAACTTCAGCATTGTACACTCAACTCTCACCTTCATGCCTTGAGACCACAAAGGCTCACTTTTGGGGAGCACTTGAGAAGCACAGAGGAACGGTTGAAGGACAACAGTCAAGGGTCTACTGGTTTACTCTCTGTGCATCTCTTAATGTGTAAATAAACTCACCCTCCGGGTTGAACGCACTTCTCGTGTCTACTCTCCTCCTTTCCCCTTTAGGAACCCGCTACATTGGTGGAGAATGCGGGCAGGAGATCAGCGACATGAAGCCTCCCCTGAGGAAGCTCTTTCCCCCAGCGTGAGAGATATCATCCGTCATCTTACAGAGGTATCAGTCCGACAGCAGCAGTTGTCTGAAGCGATGGTGTCAAGCCAGACACGCATCGCTGAAGAGTTATTGCACTTGCAAACAGACACAGTGGCTTCCACAACACGCCTTGAGAGATGTACAGCAGCAAGGCAAAGCCTCCCTAAGATGACACCTCAAGATGATGTTGAGGCGTTTCTCCATATGTTTGAGGTAATAGCTACCCGAGAAGGTTGGGATCAATCCGAGTGGGCCCAACTTCTTGCCCCTCTACTCGTGGGAGAGCCGCAGCGGATCTATTTTTCACTTCCAGTAGACCAAGCAAATGATTATGCTGTGCTTAAGAAGGAAATTCTTGGCTGCGTGGGGCTCTCTTCAGTGTGTGCAGCACAGAAAGTGCATGAGTGGACGTTTGACCCTAGTATTCCGGTGCGGATTCAGGCCACACAGCTGGCTCGACTGGTGAAACATTGGCTATTGCCCGAGCAAGCTACAGCAGCGGAAGTTGTGGAAAGAGTCACGGTCGATAGGTTGTTGCGTTCCCTTCCCCGACCCCACCGCCGAGCTGTGGGACTCACCAATCCCACCACGTTGACTGAACTTGTGGAGGCGGCGGAACTTTCTGAAGCGTCACTTGCAAGAGACGTAGGGGAAAGAGCTGTCCCGTTCACCCGGAGGGGCACAAACAGAGAGCGACAAGGGATAGATGGCACCCGCAAGCCTGTAAGCCTGGCGGCTCCCCGAGGCACACCCCAAGATGAACCTATGCCTACCGATCCTGTACCTCCAGCGGGGCGAACTTGGTTAGCGGGCTGCATCGTCCATCAGACGATACCAGATGGCGCCCCCGAACAAGAAGTACGGATCAATGGTCGCCGAGTCCGAGCAGTCTTGGACACAGGAAGCAGTGTCAGTTTGGTCCGCCCTCAGCTTCTGGGAACAACCAAGTTTGGCAGATCTCGTCTCCCCATCACCTGTGTCCATGGGGACACCAGGTATGTCCCGGCTCAAACTGTAACAATTTCTGCCGCTCCAGGTACATGGTCAATGGAAGTGGGCATTCTCCCCGATCTCCCAGTGCCCTTGCTGTTAGGGAGAGACTGGCCTGGGTTGGACCAACTCCTCCGCCGGGCAGAAGAGCCCAAGCACCGGAAAAAACCTGCTGAGCTGAGGGGAAGACGCAGTCGCCAGGCTTACCTTGCTTCCGAGAGCGAAAGAGCGGGTGAGTCAGCTAGTGCTAATCTTGATGTCTACTCTGATCTCTTCCAGCAGGTTACCTCAGGAGGAACTCTAGGTAGGGAGCAGCGAGAAGATGACCGCCTAAAACACTGCTGGAACCAGGTCAGAATAGTAGAGGGGGATGAACGCCTACCACCCCCTCATCCCTCCCCGCACTTTTTGATCAAAAACGGTTTGCTGTACTGTGTGGCAGTCAGGCGGGGTGAAGAAAAGGAGTTACTGGTCTTGCCAAGAGTGAAAACAGACCTGGTGATGACACTTGCCCACTCCCATCCCATGGCTGGACATCTAGCCTCAGAAAATACCCTCCAACGTCTCCGAGACCGATTCCACTGGCCAGGGATGAATATGGACGTTCGGCGCTTTTGCCAAGCCTGCGAGGTCTGTCAAAGAACCGCCCCAAAGAAACCAGCTCCTGCCCCACTGATACCGCTGCCAGTCATTGAGGTGCCATTCACCCGCATTGGCTTGGACTTGGTAGGGCCCCTGCCTAAATCTGCCCGGGGACACGAACATATCCTAGTCATCGTGGACTACGCC
The DNA here is from genome assembly GCA_037043235.1 of Rhodeus uyekii. Lineage (NCBI taxonomy): Eukaryota > Metazoa > Chordata > Actinopteri > Cypriniformes > Acheilognathidae > Rhodeus > Rhodeus uyekii. Next base: position 601,500 of record JAWRVZ010000018.1, on the reverse strand, counting down.
ACCCGCTATCCTGAGGCCATCCCCCTTCGGCGAGCAACCTCGGCAGCCATAGCTCAGGAACTGTTTCTACTCTGCAGCAGGGTGGGAATTCCGGCGGAGATACTCACCGACCAGGGGACGCCTTTCGTTTCCCGGATCTTGGCTGATCTATGCCGTCTGTTAAAGGTAAAACATCTTCGAACCTCTGTCTACCACCCTCAGACTGATGGGCTAGTTGAACGTTTTAACAAAACTTTGAAGCAGATGCTAAAGAGGGTCGTCGCTGAGGATGGGCGTGACTGGGATAAGATGCTGCCGTATGTGCTGTTTGGGGTCCGGGAGGTCCCTCAAGCCTCTACCGGCTTCACCCCCTTTGAACTTTTATTTGGCCGTCAGCCCCGGGGACTCTTAGATGTAGCCAAGGAAGCATGGGAACAACAGCCATCCCCTCACCGTTCCCTCATTGAACATGTGCACAGCATGAGAGACCGCATTGAGAGAGTGATGCCCCTGGTTAAACAACATCTCGTCAAGTCCCAGCAAGCCCAACAACGTCTGTATGACCGGCCTGCACAGCCACGTGAGTTTCAGCCCGGTGACAAAGTTCTCGTTCTGGTCCCCAACTCCGCCTGCAAGTTCTTAGCTTCCTGGCAGGGCCCGTACTCTGTTGTCGAACGGGTGGGACCTGTCAATTATCGGCTGCGCCAGCCCGGGAGGCGAAAGAAAGAACAAATATATCACATCAACCTCTTAAAGCGTTGGGTGGGGGAAACTCCGCCGACTGTCCTGATAGCTGACATTGCTGACCCCATAGTAGATTTTGGGGTTCATCTCACAGGACCCCAGCGTAAGGAGCTGGATTCCCTGGTCTACAGCTTTAAGGACGTCTTCTCTGAACTTCCTGGACGCACCACCATCCTCACTCATCAAATACGGACCCCTCCCCAGGTCCTCGTTCGGCAGAGGCCCTACAGAGTCCCGGAATCTCGCCGGCAGGCCATTGAGGAGGAGGTGAAGAAAATGATCCAACTGCAAGTGATTGAGCCGTCCAATAGCCCTTGGTCAAGTCCGATCGTCATGGTCCCTAAACCTGATGGCACTTTCCGTTTCTGTAACGACTTCAGGAAGCTAAATGAAGTCTCACAATTTGACAGTTACCCAATGCCCAGAGTGGATGAACTCATCGAACGACTCGGTAGGGCACGTTACATTTCCACACTAGATCTCACCAAGGGCTATTGGCAAGTACCCTTGAGCCCTCAGGACAAGCAGAAAACAGCATTTAGTACACCCTCAGGTCACTGGCAGTACCGGGTCCTTCCTTTTGGCCTTCATGGGGCTCCAGCCACTTTCCAACGGCTCATGGATATTGTTCTGCGACCCCCATCAGGAGTATGCCGCTGCCTATCTTGATGATGTGGTGATCCACTCTGAGAGTTGGGAAGACCACTTAACCAGGTTACGGGAGGTACTATCTGCGTTACGACAGGCTGGACTAACTGCTAATCCCCGCAAGTGCCATCTGGGACTAGACGAAGCACGCTACTTGGGCTACCGCATAGGCCGTGGCCTTATCCTTCCCCAAAATGAAAAGGTGGCAGCAATACGGGACTGTCCCCGGCCAACTACAAAGAAACAGGTACGGGCTTTCCTGGGCTTAGCGGGCTATTATCGTTGTTTCATCCAGTCCTTCTCCTCTCTGGCTTGTCCCCTTACAGACCTGACCAAAAAGGGCCAACCAGACAAAGTAAAGTGGAACCCTGCAGCTGAAGAGGCATTCCAGCGTCTCAAGATGGCACTCTCTTCATCCCCAGTTCTACACGCCCCAGACTTTTCCCAGCCCTTCACCCTCCAGACAGATGCCTCGGATATCGGTCTGGGAGCAGTTCTGTCACAAACCATCAAGGGGGAAGAACATCCAGTCACATACATTAGTCGGAAACTCACCCCACCAGAAACACGGTATGCTGCAGTCGAGAAGGAAGCCCTCGCCATAAAGTGGGCAGTCCTCGAATTGCGCTATTACCTCTTGGGGAGGTCCTTCACCCTGGTGACTGACCATGCCCCCCTTCAGTGGATGGCCAAAGCAAAAGACACCAATGCCAGAGTCACCAGATGGTTTCTAGCTCTGCAGGATTTCCATTTTGTGGTTAAGCATCGGGCCGGAGTCTCCAACGGAAATGCAGATGGGTTGTCCAGGATGTTCTCCAGTTGGTCAGGTCTGGTAAGGGTCATTCCCACCCCCACCCCTTCCCCATTAACGGCTCTCGCTTTGGTCAACAGGATCCACAACGGAGAGAAAAAAGGGGGGGGGAATGTGGCGAGTCACCAGCAGCTCGTCAAGCGTCGCCCCTGGCAACACACACACACCAGCTGGAAAGCAATCATGAAGCCCAGCTGATGAAGTTCAGGCAATCATCTAGACAGGGATAAATGCCCTGTTTGAAACAGAAGAGGTAGAGAAGATTCTCTCAAAGGAGACTAATGGTTATGTTGTTGTTTTATTGTCCCCACAGAGAGTGATTAACAGGAGAACTGTGGTAAAGACTCTCTACACAGCCTGAACTTCAGCATTGTACACTCAACTCTCACCTTCATGCCTTGAGACCACAAAGGCTCACTTTTGGGGAGCACTTGAGAAGCACAGAGGAACGGTTGAAGGACAACAGTCAAGGGTCTACTGGTTTACTCTCTGTGCATCTCTTAATGTGTAAATAAACTCACCCTCCGGGTTGAACGCACTTCTCGTGTCTACTCTCCTCCTTTCCCCTTTAGGAACCCGCTACAATATATATATATGTGTGTCACTCTCTTTTGTCACCATTTATTTAGGAATAAAATTTATAAAATCTGGTCAATTATATATGAACAAACCCCTAAGTGAAAACCTTGGATACGAATAAAACTGTAAAGTTTGGGGTAAGTGCAACAGAAGTGGAGATTTCTGACTCTGTGAAGGAGGAAAAAATCTTTTTTTAGAAAACAACCTTTAAAGGTATGTACTGTAATTGAAATCTACGGATGCAAATAGATAAAGTGCTATAAAACATACACTTGTGATGTTTTCTTTCCTCTAGTCTGATAAAACACTTTACGAAAATCCAAAAAGCCCCAAATCTACAGATGCATGAAAAAACATCATGTTTTTGCCTTTTGTGTCTTGTCTTTCCTCGGCAAAATCAGCATTAAACGTATTTGTTTTAAGACTAGTTGTGCCTATGCATCTAATTTTGCTCTAAATGACAGCGTCTCCTGTCACACAGGAATAATTGCAAAGGGCTGTAGATGGAGTGGCCGCAGCGGTCTGCACTTACAAGAACTGCCACAGTGAAGAATTGATGGGTTTAAACCGTCATTAATATTCAAGGTGAAGTCCCTCTCAGTCTCCAACACTATTTAGCCGACCCTCCACTCACAAGCTCAAGCCACACATTACTCTTTTCTCTCTGTTTCTGTGTGCCATCACTATTTCTGCATCTCGTATTCACTCCTTTTACCTATTTTTCATGTGATGAGTAACTAACTGAAGTAGCATCACTATTAATGACTATTATAATGACTATTAAAGAGTGACAGTGCCTCAGCTATTTTCAAAACCTGCTACTTTTTGCTAAAAAAATCCAACACGATTATGTTTTGTAATATTGTATACAACCGAGCAAACTAAAGTCATAATCAAACACATCAAAAATCTCACCAGGAGGGAGAAAGAGAAAGAAAGAAAGAAAGGATTAATTGATTTGCTCAAGACTTATTTAAAACAAGATTAAGATCATATAAAATAATTAAAAAAATTACTAGTGAAAACGACAGGAAGACAGAAAGATTAATTTAGTCACTCAAGATCTTTTTGCAGCAAAAAATAAGATGAAAAAAATTAATAATTTGTAATATTTGATATAATTATTGTTTTAAATAGTTTCTCTTATCTAAATCTAAACACTTCATCACCCAAATTTTGATAATTGTTATTTTGTTTTGAGAGAGAGAGAGTGAACGAAAGACAGGATTAATTGATTCGCTCAAGACTTATTTGCAACAAAATTAAGATAATATAAAATAATTGTAAAAATTACTAGTGAAAACAAAAGGAAGAGAGAAAGACTGCAAAAAAATAAGATGAAAATTTTTAAAAAAATAATATTTTATTTTATTATTTTTTTAAATAAATAGTTTCTCTTATCTAAATCTAAACGCTTCATCACCCACATTTTGATAATTGTTTTAGTCATTTTTGATAGCGTCAATATTGTATTTCAATATTAGATATTCAATTTATTAGCATCTTGAATTTAAATTTACTTGACAAACTAGAGTTTCAAAGTAGCTTCAAGAACACTGATTTCTACTTATCGATCTCCCAGCCCATCCCTCATTTTTCGTGGCCCGTTAATGCGATTTCCTGTCCTTCATTATTCAAAGTCTCTCGGTGTGTCTGGACATTAGGGGCCGAGTGCAGGACGTGCGTTACTTTTGCCTCTTTCTGCTTGTTATGATCTCTCTCTATGATTAAATGACCCCTTCAGTAATGACATACACCACAGACAGACGGCGGGAGGACGTGGCAAACTACTGAAGCAGCAAAACGCTGCCATGACACTGCCCCGAGACGGCCGCATGGCCGCCGATATGTTTAATGAAGGGAGTGATGAGTTATTGATGCCTCCGCTCTAATTAGAGGTCTAGAAGTGTCCACGGCAGTCATGGCAGTGACAGCAAACACAAAGGCGGTCATTGATTGTGTTGGGATGGAACTGACTTCAGGTTTTGCAGACTGGAAGAGCAAAGGCACATAAATACTGTTCTACTCGACTGGCACGGGCCTATTCTGATTAGTTACACTTCCTAGGATCAGTGAAACTAATTATTGGCCTTAACTTCAAAACCGATAATGAAAGGTTTAGGGGAAAAGTGCTTAGACATTCTTCAATTCAAATTCAGAATGATAATGGTTTATCTCTGTTCCAAAATCTGCTCTACTTAGACATCACTCTAGAGGTCGGTGTGGGATGGATATTTCAATGGATGGATTTTTGCTCTCCCAAAAATTTTTATATTTATACAATACAATACAAACATACAATATACTGAAGTTTTAGGTAAATTATAATTTTTTAAACTATTTATATTGATATTGTTCTGCACTAAAAAAAATATTTCTATACACAGTAATACCTTGGTTTACGTGGTATTAAGAGCGAGCTCGTAACTCAAAATTCTCGCATACCAAAACAATTTTCCCCATAAGAATGCAAAAAAAATCACTCGAGTCGTTCCACATGATCATAAATGCCCATTTTAAATATTTTTTTGGTTATAACCTATTAATTACAGTTAAAATAAAAAAATACAATCTCATATCAATGCTAATTAATAATTGACAATTTACTCTAACGTGCTTTAGCTTTGAGTAGCATCGCTGCTGGCGTGAAGGAGACGAGAGGAGGGTTTTACGGCTTAGAGGGTGAATTTCGTACTGTCTTTCTAACTCATTTTGAGGGCCATTGTCTATATGCTGTACTGTACGTATATATTTCACTACGGGAACAATAGCGATCATAATTAATGTAACAACACGAGGTAAAACCGCATGGCGAGGGAAAAAAATTCTTGCACTCCGATACAATTGATACAACTCTTACACCGATTTTTTCGTATACAAAGTCACTCGTAAACCGAGGTATTACTGTATATAACCAACATTTCTTTATACTAATGATATTTCTTCCTCAAGCTTTTTGCAGTTCATTCTGGGATTGTTTTATACGTGAATTATGCAAGCGATACTGACTGACTTTGGCTAAAATAAGGTTTCTTTGTAACACGTAGTTTAGCTTCATTGTGTTTTGGTTCCCTGTTGTGAGGTGCGTTTCAGAAAAGCATTGTTAGCCAATAATGGTCGCAAGTTCCGTCGCTGTCAGCAAAGTGCAGGGATGACCAACAGTGGTCCTGGAGAGCCACTGTCCAGCAGAGATTAGCTCCAGCCCTAATCAAACACACCTGAACAAGCTAAACAAGGTCTTAAGGGTTACCTGAAAGCTACAGGCAGGCAAGTTTTTATCAGGGTTAGAGCAAAACTCTGCAGGACTGTGGCTTTCCAGGACCAACGTGCATGGGTATGCAAGAACCCTGTGACTGAATCTGGAAATAAAGCTAAATAACTGAGAAAATGGGAATTCATGCTCAGATGCTATGCTATGAATTTACAGCATTAATTCAATCTAAAATGGATTAATTAAAATTACGTATCACTTATAATTGACCAAAGTGGTTGAACAACAAATTTATGACACTACATTTCGGGCAACAGTTGTGATGCTTCATACTATGGTTGTTAAGCAGTGAGTTGCATTGTATGGGAAATGGATCCAGTTCCCTGTGCGTATGTGTTTCCATGGTTCCTAATTAATTTACACACCTGTTCTGTTTTATCTTGATTACCCTCCCCAATGTATTTAAGCCACAGCTCTGTGTTCCGTCTTGTTTGCATCTAAGTTGCCAACAATGTGGTTGTGATAATATGTTCCCCTGCGATACCCTGAGTGTCTCCTACATTGTGCGCTCATTACAACCACCAATTATGACAATCTTAGTGTAACATAATTCTGGCAACATTTTAGAACTTACCTCAAAATGTGTTTAGCACCTCAAGTTTTTCAATTGAGTATTGTGGTTTCACAATTCCTATTTAAATGAACAAGAGAGAAATTTAAGATGAAATAATGTGAAGAATGTACTTATTTATTGATAAAATCTAGTCATTTAAAGGTTAATAAAAATAAAAAATACATTAAAATATAGACTATTATCAAAATGGAATTAAATGAGCTTTCTGGGTCATTTTGATCCACAAGGGATTAAGGCCGTGATATTGTGACATTATTTCATATGTAGCTCATTTTACCACCGATTCCTCATTCTCTTATTGTAAAAAGGAAAATAAATAAAAATAGATTGCTGTATAATTCAAACCTATCAAATGAATATTATTACTGTACAGAATGGTTGAATTTTTTGTACGATTTTATATGTGATCTTCCTTGTTACAAGTAGTTATGGTTAAAATCACAATGAATAAATGAAAATATACTTAAATATAAATTTTAATCAAAAGAACAATAAATTACAATAATGAAAATCATCATGAAGTAATATCAGAAGCATTAAAGTAACGAGAACTAAGGATGAACGTATGTCACAATGCAAAATATTATAAGGGTCAGAAAAGTGGACGTTTTTAGTTCAGGCAAAATGTGCAGATGCAGAATGAGAACGCATAATGTAGTTTGTGTTTCAAAAGTATTTTTTTTATTCAATTACACCATAACAGTGCCCTGTTCTGTGACCACGAGCTGCTAACTCTCACAGTCTATGTAGGCTGGTGGCAATTTATAAAAACATTGCTGTGAAACTTTGGATTTGAAGCTCAAAAACAAGTGACAAAATGCCTCTGCAACAATTTCCAGTATCACCTTTGAAAATGCTGACAACATAGTTTCATATAACGCAATAGCTTTCTATCCCAAAGGGTTTTGTTGTCAATATCCATTAACATTAACTATTTTTCAGAAAAGTGCTGCAGATAAACAGAATGAAGCAATCTAGACACATTTTCAAATATGCTCGGAGTAAATTGAAGACAAAAAATTATATTTGAAAAAACTCAATTCTCCAAAGCATATATTAACCTGCATTCTTTTGCTCAAGACAGTATGTATGCGAATTGTTTCTGCATTGAGTGAACACTAGGCTCTAGGTCAAATAAGAGCCTCTCATTGTCATTTCAAGGTGAAAGAAGCGTTTAGACAATCTCCCCTGCATACGCGCCATCTGCGACAGTCTGTCTCTTCACTACCTCTCTGCATTTTCCTCTCAACAAGGTTCAGTTGTTGTCATCTACGTTACGAGAAAAGGCTTTGAGCTGATCTGGGAACAGCGCCAGGTGCCACACGCCAGTCTGTTTCCTCTAATACGCTCTATTTTAGCATAAACTGTAATTAACGCAACTTGGCACGACACTTAGCACAGGAATTTTTCAGTTTAGACCAATGCTTTAGAGCTGAACAATGCCATCGCTTGAAATGTTTTTTCTTATAGTTTTACGGTATTTACCCCAGAAATAAGCAATAAGAGTGACATTTTCTGGGGGCGGGAGGGAATTTAAGAACAGAGTCTGCAAAATTAGGACGAGGGACGAGTCATAAATCAGCAAAACAGCCAAGAACTAAATTATTCTAATCCCACTAATACAATTAGAAATCCTAAATCTACAGCAAAACTAAATTTAGATTGCTAGTTTGGAACAGATATCGGTTTCAGCTCTTGAGCTGAAAAGGGTTTGCTTTTACTGCAGTATTACATGCATGTCTTTATTTAGTTTACTCCTCTTTAGGATTGAAGATCACTAATAGTATATCTCATACATCCATGAGGAGGTTTCACAAGTCTGTCATGGTCTACCACTGTGATAACTGACTTTGAGTGAAACTGAGAATTGTTTTATCAATGTACATGATGAACCATTTCTATCGATGCATTTCTATAATGGCTACCATTACTCATGTTAAGTCAAGTGTACTCAGATTTGTATTTGCATCTTTGAGCAACGAGCTTTCTTACTTTACACTAAGGCTACACTTTTTAAGAGTTAACTACATTAACTAAAACTGGAAAACGCTTTTATTTTTAGATAATTTTTTTCCCTTTCGCATTTATTAAGCATTATCTCAGATAATGTTAATTTGAACATAGACTGATACATTATTAAATTCAAAAGTTGAATCTTCTGTTAATATTATTTAATGGACCTGAGCTAACATGAACTAACAATGAACAGTTGTATTTTATTAACTACATATTATGCTAACAATGACTAATAAATACTGTAATGAATATCTTGCTCATTAATGAGATAATACATTAATTAACATTAATTAATGGAACCTTATTGTAAAATCTTACCAACTTTTTAATGCCAAGGATTCAAATATGATGATGTATTTGGGACTCCTTTCCTGAAATATAACAGAAGTTAGACTGATACACTCACCTAAAGGATTATTATGAACACCACACTAATACTGTGTTTGACCCCCTCTCGCCTTCAGAACTGCCTTAATTCTGCATGGCATTGATTCAACAAGGTGCTGAAAGCATTCTTTAGAAATGTTGGCCATATTGATAGGAAAGCATCTTGCAGTTGATGGAGATTTGTGGGATGCACATTCAGGGCACAAAGCTCTTTTGGGTTGAGATCTGGTGACTGTGGGGCCATTTTAGTACAGTGAACTCATTGTCATATTCAAGAAACCAATTTGAAATGATTCGAGCTTTGTGACATGGTGCATTATCCTGCTGGAAGTAGCATCAGATAATGGGTACATGGTGGTCATAAAGGGATGGACATGGTCAGAAACAACACTCAGGTAGGCCGTGGCATTTAAACGATGCCCAATTGGCACTAAGGGGCCTAAAGTGTGCCAAGAAAACATCCCCCACACCATTACACCACCACCACCATCCTGCACAGTCGTAAACGAAGCTGCCATGCTCAATTTCTTAAATCACCTTTCTTTCCCATTCTGACATTCAGTTTGGAGTTCAGGAGATTGTCTTGACCAGGAGCAACCCCTAAATGCATTGAAGCAACTGCCATGTGATTGGTTGATTGGATAATTGCATTAATGAGAAACTGAACAGGTGTTCCTAATAATCCTTTAGGTGAGTGTATACGTTAATTTATTGTTGAATTGTTTAAAAGCAAAACATTTTATATTACGCAGACAACGATGTAATAAAACAAATAACATTTAATTTACTTAATATAATAATTGGTTATTGACTTTTAGAATAAAAAAGGGGTCATTTTTCCTCAATCTTACACATACAGTATATTTTTATAGTAAAATGACAATTTCAGCTTTTATTAAAACCAAGCTCAGAAAACGAGTTTCAGATTTTGTCAAATGATTTTAATAGAGCGCAAAAACAAAAGAACATAGAAGATCAATGCCTATTTCTACATCATTGCCTCTTTAGACCCGCCCAACGATTTGTGCTTGTCCTTTAGTACGAGAGTGTAAATACGAGACACAAACACTAGATTACTCCAGCAACAAAATGATAGGGATGCCTCTGAAGATTACAAGCTGTGAAAAACCGTCTTTGCATTGCCATACTTGTGATCCTAACATTAAGAAAGAGTAGATTAACTTTTTTTTTAAGAAAGTTCCAGTTAGATTACATCAGTAAGAGACCGTTTTGTTTGCTCGCTTCATTTACTGCTGAGTCTTTTCAGAGTGAAAATAAAGGACAAACTACATTGGATCTGATAGTAATGTCTCAACACACAAGTGTGAGTAGCAATGGTTTTACCATGTGTTTCTATTGGTTTGATATGGACTGTAGCACCTCAGTCTAACAATATCTATGATAGTGATTTGCTTCGGAATTTATGGGGTAATGCGTTGGATTATCGGATATTGAAGAAAGCACATGGAGAATGCTGGTTTTGTTATTGTTTTGTATCTAAGCCATTCACTGTAATCCTGTACAAAAGCTTCCGTGATAAACTATGGCACAACTATAATTGTGGTAACACCAAGTACTTAAACTTTGCCACAACCAAGACTTATAAACCATATGTAACACACATAAATGTTTCACATTGTTGGCAAATGTTTCAACTATGTAATGGTGAAGAGGTTGAAAATTATTTTAATATGCAAAAACAGTTGAATGTGGCACGAATGTGTTTGGAAGGAGTCAAAGACAGGATAGAAAATAGCATACTACTTCTAAATTACAATATATATATATATTGTATTTATTACCATAAGTTAACCTCAAAGAACATTTTAAAATGCAAAAAAATCCAGTTTATACCCCCTTCTTAGACTGCAATAGACTATTGATTGTTTTTCAAAAATGATGTAGTAAAGGGTGAGGATGAGTGTGCGTGAGTGAGACTGAATCAGTGATTAGATTTGGATTTTCTTTTTCTCTCTCAAAATGATCCAGCAGTCTGTTGTTAGTATTCATCAGTCATGGTGAAATGGTTCCCTCATTATTGATTCAAACTGAGACATTATCACCTACACAACATGGCCCTCGTGTCACACAGGAAGTTCATACAAAAGCACAGTGAGCAGAAAATTATTCTGAAACAATGGTGAAAAGCATAACCTACAGTAATATTACTCTGTCCCACGCCCACATGCATATTCAATATTCAAATAGACTCTGAACAAATAGATTTGTGAGTCAGAACACTGGGACTGCTAAAGTAAGCCTACTGAAATGCATGTTAAGAACAGGGATACATAGGAAGAATTTTTCCACCCACCCATATAGACGTTCTAAAACATGTATACAACAAATTACGTGTTACTAATTTGTTAATTAGTGGTGTTTGCTAACCTTTTGTTTTACGGAGACAAATTATATAATTTCATTGATCATACACTAAATAGATAAATGCAGCAGCAATGTCACCCTGTAGGCCAAGACTGGTTGCCCACTGAAGCTAAGCAGAGTTGAGGCTGGGAAAAGCTCATGGGAAAGCTAGTTTGCTGCTGGAAGAGGTGTTAGGAGGCCAGCAGGGGGGTCCCAATTGTCTGTGTGGGTCCTAATGCCCCAGTATAGTGACGGGGACACTGTACTGCAACAAGCACCGTCCTTCGGATGAGACGTTAAACCGAGGTCCTGACTCTCTGTGGTCATTAAAAATCCCAGGATGTTGTTCGTAAAGAGTAGGGGTGTAAACCTGACGTCCTGGCCAAATTTGTCCATCATGGCTTCCTAACCATCCCCATTCTCTGATTGGCTTTATCACTCGGTCTCCTCTCCACCAATAAGCTGGTGTGTGGTGAGCGTTCTGGCGCAATATGGCTGCCGTCGCATCATCCAGGTGGATGCTGCACTCTAGTGGCGGTTGAGGAGATTCTATGGAGTGTCTATGATAAAGCGCTATATAAATGTAATGAATTATTATTATTATTATAAATTAATAGATATATACAGTGGTGTGAGAAAGAGTTTCCCCCCCTTCCTGATTTTTTTTTTTCCCATCGGTCACATTTAAATAAAAAAATAAATCATAAAACATATTTAAATATTAGTCAAAGAAAACACAAAATGCAATTTTTAAATGAAGGTTGTTATTATCAAGAGAAAACAAGTTCCAAACCTACATGACCCTGTGTGAAAAAAGTGATTGCCCCCTAAACCTAATAACTGGTTTAGGGGGAAATCCTTAGCAGCAACTGCAATCAAGCAATTTTGGTAAACTCATATTCGCAGAATTGTTGTAATTCAGCCAGATTAGAGGGTTTTTGAGCATGAAATGCCTTAAGGTTGTGCCACAGCATCTCAAAAGACAACAAAGATAAGAAATAAATATATATATAACTGTGCAAGTCTCTTATGCACTTTACCATAAAAACAAATGTATGCCAGTTATTTATATATTTTGCAGTAGTGTGTCAGTAAGATGTACCAGTTTGCATTTCCAAACATTCCTTCACTCAATCCAGTGAGATTTTTGATAACAGCCGGTATGATCTGATCCCACCATCATCGAGTCCATCTGGGATTACATGAAGAATCAACTGAGATAGACTAAATCCAGAAGAACTGTGGCAACGTTTCCAAAACACTTGAAGAAAAATACCCGCAAAGATTCCTGAATAATTGTGCCATGAACAAAAGTTATTGATTTAATTTAGTTAATAAACAAAATTTATGACAACATTTTTGAAAGCTTCCTCATTTTACTTCATTTTTGCACTAGTGCCTAAAACTTTTCACAGGGTTCTCATTGGATTATTGCAATTAATGGTAAAAGGAATGTTTGGAAATTTATTTTTCCTACTGTACATATGACATTGACGGGATCCATACCAATAAGCATCATACTAATTCTACATCATACTAATTCTACTAATTCTGATTAAAATTGAGTTAATCAGTCTTAAAAATAAGAACTAAATAAGAAAATGTAAGGTGGTTCCTGCAAGTATATAATGTATAACATGTAGACATCTTTACCTAAAATTATCACTTGAAAAACATTATTACCAAAGCCACAGGATCACAATACACCATAATAATGTATTTAATGAATAATGTTCCTATACAAAGACTTCCAAAACTCCATTACTACCAGAACTCTACACTTTTCTCAATAGACTGACTTTCAAAACATTGTATATCCCACAGAGAGAAATTTGATTTAAGTCACAGCGAGTTATAGCGAAGCCCAGGTTATTCTGATCACCGCATGTATATATGATTCCAATCTGATTTCCTTTGAGAGTTGGACAACCCTGAACCAGAGGAATCCTGTTGCTCTGTCACACCACGACTCTTTCCGCCCACGTCTACTGCAAGCCTCCAAAACAAGTGTGACAAACCTCTTTACTTACAGACACAAACTCAGCATAGCTTTCTCACACCTCTAACTCTGTGCCCTGCCAAGATGATCAAGTTTCTCCCCGAGTTTCTGCGAGCACCACCCCCGGCCTCAATACAAACAGACGTCTGCGCTCATCTCCACCCTCGCCTCTAACCCTGGCTCCTCCGTGCGCCTATCACCCAGCCAAGACAGCGCGAATTTCAGCTCGGGTTTTACAGACCATCTCAAGGGAGGGTACAGAGAGGAGGCAGATACTGAGAAGGGGAAAAAAAAAAAAATATATATGGAAAGCGAAGCACTGGGGCTGCAAATCCATTCCTGTCTTAGTGTGAAGAAGCATCGCACTTCCCTTAGGACTACCATCAACCATTACAAAACTGGAACAGGAAGAGAACGAGGGAGCTTATTGATGGCCACTCAATTCTAGTGACGCAGCTAAATATCAGTCACACTAGAAATGAAAATCAACATTATTAAATTTTTATCAACAGAAGCCCCTGTTACAAGCTCTGAATTAAATTTTAATGGCTCACCGTGGCTTAATCTCTTGTCTTTTTATCAACAAATACTTTGATTTATGCAACAGTTTGGTATGCAGTAAAAACCTAGCATTTTCCTAGATGGTTAATAATGTAACTGTGTCTGTTCACAGTGTTTTAAAGTAGTTAATTACACAAAAATATCGAGACAACACTGTGCTGTTAAAAACCATTAAACGCCGCTCTTATCTATCAGAAACGTAAATGCAATTAGGATTTCGAAATCAAAGGTTTCCATTAAAACAAATTAAATGTAGAGGTGTGAATTTCAAATCCAATTAAAGCATGAGCTAGCGGTACAAAAATGAAATCTCATCATTGCATTTCCCCCATGAGAAAGCACAATTTTTCCAAAACAGAGCCTAAATGGAAATTAAATTTGTTCACAAAAGACATATCATCAACAATTATTTCTTATAGAACTTGAGCGAAGTATTGATCTAACGGCACATAAATCAACTCACTAGACATGAACAAAATGTGATATTCATATCAAAAGAGAAGGGATTTTACATCATTTACCCAGAAATTCTCAATTTGAGCAAATTCCTCACTCATTCCTCTTGAAGACACTCCATCTAACGTAGCAATTTTATTCAAAAATGCCTCAATTATTTTGGTAGGCACAAGGGACAACTGTTCTTGCTGAAGGCAATCCCAGTTGATGGTGGGTCTTATTACAGAGCATGCTGGAAACATGGCTTCAACTGCAAACATTGGAGATGTCACAATGGCAGCATGTTCACAACATATTCTAAACATTCATGATAAACCAAAGCGCAAGATGCTATCTGTGTCCTCATTGGCCTGCTAAGACGTGTGCAAGGCACGAATGTGTTAAAAAATGGACTGAATTCTTTAATTGGTTTGTCCTTTAGATTAACACAGATGAAAATTTGTTGCACAGCCAAATAATTGGAGACAGTTAATAAAACAATATTGAAAATTAACTGTTTGTGACATGTTTCAACACAGAATTTTGAGACAACGTTAGAATAAAATGGAGTTTAAAAATAAAATTCAACTTTGATTAAACCTTCATCTGTGGTGAATAACCATTGAAATGCTGGATAGGTCACCTTAAAGGGATAGTTCTGTCATCATTTACTCACTTTCATGTCATTCCAAATATGGTTAGTGGTTTTGGACCCCACTGACTTTCAGTGTATGGACCCAAAACGTGGAAACATTCATCAAAATATTTGAAATATTCTGTTTTCAGTTGAAGAAAGCAAATAAAATTATGACAGATTATCCCTTTAACAACTATGCCAAACAGGAAAATTTGGGGGAAATGTATTTTACTTGTATATTCACAGATTTTTTGCTATGTCAAACCAGCAAAAGACAGGACAATGTTCTCCAGCTGGAACATTTTATGATTGCTCTTGTCAGCAGGGAGGCCGTATTAACAGGATACATTATATAAGAGGAGCTGTCACCAAATCAAATCCTTGGAGGGGCCAAGGTAGGGAACATAAGGGTGGGGGAGCTGGAGACATTATCTTGATGAAGCTGTGATCAATACAGCCAGTGTAAGCCAATGAAATCCAGATAGCATCTCTTTTAATTGAGATTAGACTCTGTAAGTTCAAAGAGTGCCCATCTGATTTAAGAGACGGCTCGGTCTCCCCAGTTGGCTCTTCATGGTGGGAATCAATTATGGTTTCTTCTCTGATGTGACCTCAGAGAGTCGAGATCTGGACTGGTGTTGTAGAGAGGGGAGGAGATATTTGCCTGGTCTCATTTGGGTTTTATGTCGGTGGATACATACCTCCTTTTCTACAAATTTTCTTGCCGGGTTTTCTGGCACATTCCTTGGATATTCTTTTTACTGCAAAATGAATAGAAGACTAAAAAATAACATGGGAGTCCATTATGGACATCAGGAGCATGCAACAGCACAACTTGACTGAAAGAAGAAGAGAAGAGTTTAACAAGAAGTTATCTGACTTAAATCATCATCATGAGTACTGCACAAAATGTTCCCCTTTTAAGATTCATTTTGAAACATTATGGGCTGTTTACACTAAAAGTGTGTGTTGTATAACAAGTAAAGGGGAAAACCAACCACCTAAAATGGACGTGCTGCAGCACACAGAAAGATTTGCATGTGCAGGGGATGGTGGGAAGGTTAGGACACACATACAGCCTCGTTCACACACACACTCACGCATTAAGCAGAGACATGCATCGGGCATGCAGAGATCATGCTTTTTTTTTCTGCTGCACTCACTACATTCTGCACGGAGGAAACTGACACAGTGAGATGACAAAGACAGGTCTCTCCATCCTGTCCACACATAAACTCACCATCCTCTGTTGGCACGTATATGTTTAAGAATAAGCAGTCCTCGCTCTGGTCCTGTACGTAGGATGACACCACTTCAATACTGTTGGTGAACCAAACCGGCAGCATAACGTCCGGTAGCCTGCCCTCCAGCAGGGTTTGGGGACAAACAGGGCCAAACTGAGTGGCATTACGGATTTCTGACCATGAAATAGGGGGCTCAGGCGGTTGGAAGCGCCTTTCGCCTGTTGGAGGTGCTGCGTAGGGAACGCCCAAGAATTGGATGACAGGCCCCAGGATCTCATTGTTGAGTTCTTTTTTGAATCCCCGCAGTTTGCCGTAAGTCGTAGTGACAACGGGATCCGTCTCGTCCAGTTTTTGTGAGGCAGCAAGCTGGGCGTGCAGGGTTAAGCCTAATATCCAACACAAGAATGGCAAGTCCAGGCTAGCACTAAGGCCTAGGCGTGGACACATGGCCTTCCAGACGCCACCCAGGCGGTTTGGTCGTTGGAAGGGCATGCTCAATCCTCTTCACGCTAGTCCCTCTAACAGCGGCGGCAGTAGCTTATATCCACTTGCACAAAAAAAACGATCAAACCCAAAATCTCAGACGTTCCAAGAGCGAAGCTGTCAAAAATCTCAAAGCCTCTTTGCATGGCAAGTATTCCCACGTGTATTTAAAAACGGATCCAAGCAACATCTTCATCAGGAAGCCAGCTATTCATCAGGTCCCATCCTATTGACAACGTAGCTTTCCATCCTGGCTACGTGCGGGGCAGGGGTGGGGGAGGCATTTGAGTCAGGCTGTCCACAGATAAATCAAGCCCGGTGCAATGGTCGGTCTATATCCTGCTAGGAAGAAGAAAAAAATTAGTGGTGAGGCAGATGGGAGAATGGAGCTTTATTAGAGTCTGCGATCTTTTGTGCCTGTTATCAAGCAGAATGTTTTAGGATCACAGCTCACCGGCATGACAGAGCATCTATCATACAGACCCATCGAGTTAGTTAAGAGGAATGTTGGCGAATGGCAAATCAAATACTTCTTCAATACACTTATAGGTTGAAGTGATTATATAATAAAGCAGTACTTAAGACAATATGGTATTGAATATAGTATTGAAAATCACTTAGTTAGGGGGATATCTCGCATGTCATAAAACATCACAAATGCAAGACCTTTTTTCACAAATATCACATTATTACGAATTCTGAAATAAATGTTAAAATTTGGGGCTGTCCTATAAACTACTGTTATATGTCTCTTCTCCACATTTTATATATATATATATATATATACACATACATACACACACACACGTACACACACATACAAACTACTTTAGATGTTTTACTTAAATATTTCACATATTAAAAAGACATTCATCATACTAAGTGACTATCTATATGAATGATATTTCATGCATTTGAAAGATCTTGTTGTGTCGTGATCATCACTGATTTAGGCAATAGCTCTTCATTCCACTACTGCAAAAATCCAGATATATTTGATCAAGAAGTGTGGTGATAAAGTAAGTAAAGAAATATCGAAGAGCAGCTCAATAGAACCCTAAACATGCATTTAGTGTATCGTCTTCCCTTCCTCAACTCACCGATCAGAGACAACCTTGCAATTGTGCAAAAACTATATTTAGATCCCCCCAGAACACAAGTCTTAATAAGGAATAGAGGTTCATTTATAACTGTGGGCGAGTTTTTCCCAGTGGACACTATGACGGGCGGATTCAGAACAGGCTTTCACTCAGCACGGTAAATGAGAAAAGCACCTCTGCTTCCACAGCTCTACAATAGGGTTTATGTTCCACTATAATAGGACATTTGTCTTGAGTATTACTGTACCACCACACACAGCCTCCTCTGCCCACTACCCTCCAACAACCAGATCATTCATGATGACTAGCTTTGGAAGAGTCAGTAGATACGAACTGAGTGACACACAGCCAGACAGGGAGCAGACAAAACTGAATGGAATTGCTAGAACTGACCTTTCCTCTACCCGCTATATAATGGCTCACACAGACAATGCTTAAAGACCCTCCGTTCTCTCTCTGATCACAATATGTGGCCCAGAGGTCTAATCTACTGCAATAAAATGGACCGATTTCAGTAATAACATTGCCATTTTGCATTTTGTTAATGGGGAACCAGAAACTGCTAGCATTTTATTCCATTCAAAAGGTTTTCAAACAACCCATTGTATAGTTTAAGGGGCAGGGCTGCACCTTAAAATAGATCACGATGTAACATGCAATATATACAATTTGGTTACATCCTGCATCACATGGTTCTTGTAAGTTGCACTCAAGTTCAGTCTTGCATAGAAACATGCCTAAAACAAACCTTGTTCTGCAAAACTGGATGTGTTAACTCAAGTGGTTTATTCATCCATGATTAGTCAGTCTCACTGCGGCCCAGCTGACATTTCAACTCCCCTCACTTCATATTTCAAAACAAATTACTCCTATTGATGGTAGCCTATCAATAACAGGCTTCAGAAAGATGCAAAACAGTCTGTTCCATCACATAATTAGACCAACAGATAAACACAGATACAAGACGAGGAATCCACTGCATTGATTGTGTACTGTATTGTTAATGAGCCTATAAAATTGCCAAGGAGATTTTTACAATAGAGCACAAATATATATGCATATGCTGTTGGACCTCTGCAAGCAGAAGCGCAGACTTTACAGAACTCCTGAACGTGGCCTGTGGTGTCTGGTAGATGCTCAATTGGATTGAGATTTAGAGAATTTAGAGGCCAGGGAGGCTGACACCTTGTTCCTAAAACCATTCCTGAACAGTGTGTGCAGAGTGGCAGGGCGTATTATCCTGCTGAAAGAGACCATTGAGAGGGAAGACCATTGTCAAGAAGCAGTGTACTTGGCCTGCAACAATGTTTAGATAGGTGGCACATGTCAAATTTACTGGACCATGGACGGCCAGGCGGACGTTTTCCCAGCAGAACATTGCCCTGAGCATCACACTCACTCCGCCACCTTGACATTGATCCACAGTGCATCCTGGTGAAATCACTTCCCCAGGTAAATGGCACACACAGATGAGACCGTCCACATGATGGGAAACAAAATGAGAGTCATCAGACGAGGCAACCTTTCTTTCGACATGCTCATTGTAGGCACTTTCAACAGTGGACAATGGTCATCATAGGCACTCTGATTGGTGTGTGGCTATGTAGCCTCATATGCAGAGGAGTGTGATGTACTGTGTGTGGTGACATTAACATTTTATCATTAAAATTTTGTGTGACACATGTCACAGTAGACAGGAAGGCCTTCATTGCCCTTGTGCGTCAATGAGCCTTGGGCGGCCAACACCCTGTCGCTGGTTTGTCCCTCCTCGGATCACTGTTGGTAAATTCTCACCACTGTTAACCTGGAGAAACACACAAGCCTTGGCGTTTCAGAGAAACTCTGACCCAGTCACCTTGCCCTAACACTTTGGCTCTTGTCAAAGTCGCTCAGATCTTCAGTCCTGCCCATTTCTCCTGTATCCAAGACGTTGATTACGAGAACTGATTGTTTCTAATCTACCCACACCTTAATACGTGAACTTGATCAATGATATAGGCTTCGCCTGTAACTGGTTATACGTTTTGGTTTGGCTCATCACTGTGTGTGTGTGTGTGTGTGTGTGGAGTGAGGAGATTGAGTTTGCCTTGACGGATAGAAAGAGGGCCCGGGGAACTGAATTGAGAGATAGACATATGCCACCTCTGAGTCAGTATGTAACAATCTCCGTTGGGATCTTAATACAGTGTTCTCTTGCAGACAAATAAAGAATTCATAGCACAGATACTGTAAATCTCCATAGAATATACACAATCAGAACTTCCTCTTCGCTTTTCTTATGGTAGTCCTTTGCTTGCTCTCTTATATGTACATCTACTCAATCTGAAAGCCGTTTATAAGGACTGGTAGACTGGTGACATCATCCCCATCCTCTTACACCAATGTTGATAGATCTGAAGAGCTACATACACAAATACATACACAAATTTGTCTTATTAAATACCTCTTCTTAAGTACTAGGGACACATTTATCACGGTCAAATATGAATAAAATCTGGCAAAATTGTCTCACTTAAACATTAACCAAGACCACCTTCTTCCATCACTTAAAACCTACCACAAATATGTTTTGCGAAATAATTTGCTCTCTTTCTTTGGAATTCATGCCCTATAATTTGATATTCTTTTATATAAAAGCAAAAACATTCTTCCATATTTTCCCTTTGGGTTTGATATCTTTGTCTCAATGCTTTGGTTGTGTATTCTCTTGAAGTTTTTTCAGTTTGTTTTGTCATTTCTTCCTGCTTGAAGTGCTTATCTTGTAGCTCCTGCTGTGAGTTATCCTGTTAAAGGCCGAGAGCTCTTAAACCCAGGGTCTGTGAATCTCAGTTACAGTCGGGCCGGATCTAGGCATGGGCAAATGTTTACCTCGCCCACCCCCAACCAATAAAAAAATAGCACCAGAAAATTGCAGTAGGCTATTTTTCTTTTATAAGCTGAAAGTAACGGCGTGGAGCGTTACACACTCAAGGCGCTTCAATCTGTAGCAGAAAAGCAGAGGCTGAAAATCACACAAGTGAAAACAGGCAGAAATATTTACGTGCCATCAAGGTGCAAATTATGGAGAGTTTCTAAACATTTCTAGCCCCAAACATTTGAATATTATGTTTATATTTATATATAGATGTATCCTGTGATTTGAAGATATAATTGCTGCTTTATAAGCAACAATAATATATTTTATTCAAAATAGAATTCTATCTCCGACATGAAAAGATGACAAACATCCACATCTTATTCTAGATTTTCAACATACTGGCATCTGAGGATAATGGAGCATGGTTCTCGATTGCAAAGGTGGTTTGAAGTGGAAAACAAATGGCTGATTATTTTAGCGAATGCCTTCACAAGTTGTGAACACAGGCCAGAACAGTGAGTTACTGCAGCAGTCGGTCAAATCTGCGGCCATTTCATCAGCGTTTGCTTAAGGCCTGCACAAGCTCACACTCACCTTAATGATCTCATCTCAACCGCAATAAGACTTTGGGAGAAATTTATCGGCCAAAGTTTATATGATTATGTGTGGATATGCTTAGCTTGCAGGTCAGAATGGTGGCACTGGCGAGTTTGGGGGATCTTAAGTCTGATTGAGGAGACCCTGAGTTTATTAAAGCTGCCATCAAGGACTCACTAAAAATTAAACACCATTTGCATGATGAGTAATCTATCATATCATCCGGCCAGTCAGTAACGCCACTCACACATCACTTATGAGTGGTACAGCAAAGTGACAACTTACATCAGGTCTTTTTTCAACACTTACAAAATGAATATGGTGTCCGAAAAATGGAATCGAAAAATCGAAATTATCTATATTTTAAAATATTGCACAATCCTGTATGTAGACATTATTAAAAACGTTGAATGTGCATGTTCTACATCAGGGGTACCCAATTTTTAGATCGTGATACCAGTCGATTGCAAAGGTAGTGTGGGTAGATCACATGGAATTAAAGTAGACGATCACACAATAAATGTGTCACTTGATTAGCATACAGGGCACCCAGTCTGACACATTGGGCCAGTCTAACACCGCGCAAACGCATGCGTACAACGGCGCCAAGTGCTGTAAAACTCTTGCAAGCTAGCGAGATCACCTACAGTATATTTATTTTAAAGCTGGACAAAGGAAGTCAAAAACATACCACTCCCAAGTGCTTTTGCCTCATCTGCCAATCTGTCATCGCTATACCGAAGAAGGGAAATGTGGAGCGGTGATTTCCCCCTGAACAGCGAACTGAGAAAAAGAAGGGTGAAGGAACTAAAATCTCAGATGTCTGGACACCAGTCATTTTGTACAAACTCTAAAAAAAATTATTTGTGAAATATGGGTTCATGTAGTTATGCAAGCTACACCACTATATATTGTGCATATAAAGGATTCTCAATACATTCATAAATAAACATGTGTTTTGTATTTTTATAGTTGGTACATCATTTTGACTTGGTCATTTTAGAAGTAGCACACAAGCCAAAAAAGTGTGGGCACCCCTGTTCTACTTAAACAACAAACAGGTTTAGAACAACCTGGTTGAGACTGTACATAAAGAAATGCACATTAGAGTAGTGCACAATGAGAACACGTCCATCTCCTGGGACTGCAGAGATCTGCATGTG
Source organism: Rhodeus uyekii (assembly GCA_037043235.1). Taxonomy (NCBI): domain Eukaryota; kingdom Metazoa; phylum Chordata; class Actinopteri; order Cypriniformes; family Acheilognathidae; genus Rhodeus; species Rhodeus uyekii. The sequence continues at coordinate 579,051 of JAWRVZ010000018.1, read as the reverse complement.
AAGACGCTCTGACAGAAAGCAGATGCCGAAGTGAAACAAGCAGAAATGAGATTGGAAGTGCTTTTTGTCTTCAGATGACATGCAAGCAGCCGTCATCTAACAGAAAGAAGAAAAAAAAGAGAGAAACGTAGACTGCTGCTGCAGACCTGATCTTGCTCACATGGACCGCTTTCAAACACGACTTAAGTCATGAGAATATTTTAATGCTCACACAAATGCATGTATATGCAAACGTTCTCACAAAAACATATACAATTGCGCATAACTCATTCCCAGCAGCTGTAAGAGCGAACACCGGCAAAAACGCTGAGGTGCATGACTACCACCGGGCCTTTGCATTATTCATAACAAAGGTACAGCCAGAGGGAGAACGTGATTTTACCAAGTACATCATACTCCTGGATCAACATCTTTGTTGATCCTGGAACAACTTTCCAATCAGCCAGTCAGTTTTGAGGGACTGGTTTACAATTTATGTCAAGTCTAGGCTTACAACAAGGATTAGGTAATTCTACGTCAGTGTTATTAGGATTTAAATTTCAGACAGAAATGTTGTTACAGGATCAACAAAATATGCTGAACTAGAAACATGTCTTACTTGGCAAAATTGCAATGACCACAACTAGAAGCATATTCGCACGTCTACAAAATGTACAAAGTATATGCATTGGGGGTCAGTTTTTAAAAGAAATTGTATAGTTCAGTACAGTAAAAAACAGCTACAGTAAAAATATGTAATATTGTGAAATTTTATTACAATTTAAAATATAATTTTTTATTTAAAAATGCTATTTATTCCAGTGATGGCAAAGCTGAATTTTCAGCAGCCATTACGCCATTCTTTAGTGTTACATGATCGTTCATAAATCATAACAATATGCTGATTTGGTGCTCAAGAAACATTTCCTAGTATTCAACAAATCTAAAAACAGTGGTGCTGCTTTTAATATCGATCTTGAAACCGGGTATTTTCAAGACTCTTTGATGAATAGAAAGTTCAAAAGAATAAATAAAAATAGATCTTTCTATTTTAAATATCTTAGAAATATTATATTTTATATCGCCTACATAATTGTGTGGAAGAGTTGAACTTGTGGTGGTGATAACCAAAAAATACATTTAATATAATTTATGTAACAAAGTATTTTTAGTGATATCAATGTACAGATTTATTTAAAAGTGACAATATGACCTTTTAAAACAAGATTACTATTTCACACCCACATATGTATATAAATATTTCCTCTCTTTAAAAAGGTTTAGGTGTGTAAATGTATTAAAGGTTTAGGATTGTAAAGTGCATATATTAACAACATTCACCATATTTTTCACCATTTTTTGTGATATCTGCTTTGCAAGATTCTCTAGAATCACACGGTGATGTGTGAAAACCAAAAAAAGCTTGTGCTGTCTCCAAGCAAACGGCTCCTCCCACATGCACTTTTGCAGAGACATCAGGATTGTGAATCTGAATGTTACACGGGTCGGATTAACAGATGAAATATGCTGATTGCACTACATTTCCTATAATACAGACGATGACCTGCTTTCTATAACGTTCTCTAAACCACATTAACAGGTCCTGGAAACACTCCCTATACAGTACATAACCCAGTCAAATAAGATGCGTGTAGAACATTTAATTAAACTCGTTGCTATCAAAACAATAAAAGGAGATTTATTAGGAAGGTAGCAAAATTACAAAACCTGTATACATGAACGTGAAAACCATCTGTATCTGAATCGTAGTGTCAATTGTAGGCTTTGAAAACCAATCTGCAAAACCCATAAAGTGCATGACAGATTCAGCCTGATGATTGCATGCGATACATACAGGTCTTCATCCTACAGAAATGTCACATTAGCTTCTGGTCAATGATCATGTGGCGACGATAAACATCAAAAAGCATTTCGCAATCAAAGCATTCGGGGGAGGGTGGGGGCGGGGGAGCAGATCCAACCTTGACCTGACCTGAACCCTGGATTTAAACAAAGACTAGAATAAAACAAAGACGATTAATAACAGCACATGCAGTATTTGTGCAAATGTATGTAGTCTTCACAAAAGGTTTGTTCTTGGATTTGGCAAGCGTTTCACAGCCTACACTGAATCTTTTGTCTGAAATGAGTGTGAAGAGTAGACAGGTGTCCAAGTGTAAATACTGGCTTCAGCTGGCAGAGATGGAGAGAAGGGAAAGGACACACGGCTGCCTACCTATCACACCTTTAGAACCACAAGGTGCCCATCGATCCGCACTGTCCTCACACTCCACTGCCGATAGAGAGGTGGGAAGTAGAATTTTGACTGCTATAACGACAGGGGGTGGGAGCCAATTGCTTCCCTGTGTTCTTCTCTGGAACAAACGCACCAGTCCATTTAGACAGTTTAACTTTGTCTGCCACTTTCTGCACTCAAAACACTCTGTGCTTGACTTCCACTGACTTCAACAGAATGTCTTTCCCAAAAACGTCGTAATCCTAAGGGACCATAAAAATGGCGGCCAGTTTGCTCACAAACTGACAGAGAAAGGTCAAGGCTCTTGGGCGACGCAGGGCTAACCACGTGAGAACAGAAGAACACTTCAGCCATGATGAAAGCTACATTTCCAGTGGATCAAACCAAGCGTGTTGTGAAAAGGGGATCAGAGAGAGACATGGCAACTCATTGTGCCTCATAATAACTATGTGCCATAAAAAAGCCCGTAAGTGGAACAATGTCATGAACAGAACACTGCTAATGGATCTTCCAGGATTGTGGGTTCTGGAGGTCTGTTACATGTAGTGCATTTTCAACAGACTTAAAATGAAAAAAAGTACATTTGATTCTTGAAAACAACATAATTGTGTTATTTTTAACATAACCCATTAATAGGTTAGTTCCCCTAAAATTAAAATTGTCAAATTACTCACCTTCATTTAGTTCCAAACTAATGAGACAATGTGTATCTTCAAAACAAAAATAAAATACATTTTGGTTAAAACTTTATTTTACAGTATGTTAAATAAATCAGTAAATTAAACCAGTCGATTCATATGGATTACTTTCACTGTCTTTAAAAACTTGTTGAAGTGCCAAGGTTGTTGTGAAATTGACAATGAACGAAGACAAATATCTATATAATATATTAATATGTGTTTCCAAGAATAAGGATAGTCTTATGGGTTTAGATCAACTCGTGCTGTTATGTTACTCATTATTGAGCTCACACACCTCAAATGATCAGATTAGCAGCACTTCATAAGTTTACATTTATACAAAGTTGGAAAGATAAACAGTATTATGCCGAAGGATCAAGGCACAAGGGAATAATGAAAGGTGAACAGGCTTTAGCGGGCCTAATGCCTTCCTCATCAAATGCACGGCAAATCCTGAACCTGACAGCACAGATATGTGAAACACACAGCACTGCGTATTCTTCAAAGGGCAACCATTGTCGCTTCCCTCCAGCTTGCTGCAAAAAGCGATGTCAGCTATGTCTAAATGATTACAGCAAAATAATCGTTTTCTTGCAGTAGAAAAAACAAAACAAGCACGAAGACAGTCAAACAAAGGCATTCGTCTGCATAGTAAAGCAGAGTAAAGAGACAGCGGCTGCCATGCTACACTCAGGATGTATGCTGGGAGACAAATCGCATCGCCTTAATCTCATTAAATAGCCTACGATTTGTGAATTAATATTCTGTGTGTGCCAATGTGGTTGAGAGTTCAGCAGGATTTAGAAGCATCTGAGACACATCATTATTGAATAAAATGGTCTGAAGAATTTGGTCTCCAAACTTTTTAACTACTTAAAGGTATATTAAGTATTGTTTATATAGTATAGTTGAAAAATGTTTTTTATAGGCATTTTGGTATTGGTCTCCTATTAATGTGTCTTACCAAATGTGTCCAGAAATAGGGGTTACAGAGATAAAAATAGAAATGTTCAGCTGGTCATGTGATCTCACCATGTAAAACAATATAACTATCAATATTTATAAAATACATGTTGAATTGTATAATATGCCCCTACATTATGCATTGCTTTACGTAACTTATGACTTATAGCAGTCCTGCTCCTTCAGGATGTCACATACATGCTGTCACAAAAAGGTTTGGTGTATCTACCAGCACAAACTCATGGAGGAGTTACAGAGAGACAGGTCTTTATACAGAGAGAGCTGGACAGGGACTTAGAGCAATAACCCAGCAGCAGGACCGGTATCGGCTCCTTTGTGCGAGGAGGAACAGGTGGAGCACTGACAGTGCCCTACAAAATGACCTCCAGCAAGATACTGGTGTACATATTTCTGACCAAAGGGTGGCATGAGGGCCCGATGTCCTCTACCGGGACATGTGCTCACAGATCAACACCATGAAGCTCAATTGGCATTTGCCAGAGAACACCAGAATTGGCAGCCGTTTTAAGGCTATTGGCGATCCTGTTCTCTTCACGGATGAGAGCAGGTTCTACGGAGCATGTGTGACAGATGTGAAAGAGTCTGGAGATGCCTTGGGGAACGTTATGCTACGTACAACATCATACAGAATGACTGGTTTGGCGGCGGGTCAGTAATGTCCGAGGAAGACTATCCTTAGAGGGTCGCACTGACCTCCATGTGCTAGCCAATGGTTCCTTTACTGCTGATAGGTACCAGGATGAAATCCTCAGAGCGATTGTAAGACCTTATGTTGGTGCAGTGGGCCCTGGGTTTCTCTTAATGCCCTACCTCGTGTGGCTAGAGTGTGTAGGAAGTTTTTAGATGATGAAAGCATTGACTGGCCCTCACGATCCCAGACCTGAATCCAATTGAGAATCTCTGCAATATTATGTATCAGAGCATCTGAATGTGTCAGGTAGCACCACAGACTGTCCAGAAGCTACTGATGCCCTGATCCAGGTCTAGGAGGAGATTCGTCAGGATACCATCCGCCTTCTCATCAGGAACATGCCCACACAGTATGCTTACAGGCACGTAGGAGCCATACACACTACTGATCAGCCTGTAACTTCGTTGTTTTACATTGATTTTTGGTATGATTTTGAAACCAGCCCTCAATGTGTTGATTTTGGTTTCCACTGATTGATGTCACAATTGTGTTCTTAATAAATGAAAGAATGTAAAGATTTGCAAATTGAATATTTCATTAACTGAAATCCAATAAGTGATTTAAGTTCCCTTCATTTTTTTCTGAGCACTGTGTGTGTATGTGTATATATATACACACACACATATATATATATATATATATATATATACATATACACATATATACATACATATACACACACACACGTTTGTCACACGCACTATTCATTCCTTTCGGTATGCACTTGTTTTTACTTACTGCACCTTTAAAATTAAAGAACTTACCAAAAACACATATATACATCGTCACAATATCTGCCATATACAATCTTGCTGCATCTCTCTTTAAAGATTGAGTTATCATTGTGGTGGTGGCTTCTATCCAAACAACTAGGCATACAATAGCAATTATGACATTCTCTGAATAGATTCAATTCAGTCCCAGATGATTATAAGTCACAGTGGGAAATCACAGCTTTATAATAGCAGACCTTCGATATACATCTGTAGATACATAATGTACAGTCACTGTAAGAAATTAAATCTGACAGTTCACATCAAGATGACAACTCAATATTACTTTCAGACCATAAGCCAACAGAAATCCCAGTTGGCCATTGTAAAACGTAGGAATATTATGGAGACAACCACAGTATCCACACACACACGCATACACGATCTCTCACACATCACTTTCCCCTTTACGCTTTCAAACAGTGACGTACGCATGCTGATTATGAAGTGATCCTCATATCACATAATGAAGAGCATCACTGAAGGCAGAACAAAGCCCTGGTAATTAATCACCACGTAACCAACAAAGGTTTAATGTCAACTCAGTAAATGGAAAGACTTTCCAACCAATCAGAGTGTAAACTTTAGGGTGATACAATTAAGCATCTAGACAGCAACTAAGCTTAAAGGACTTAAAGACATTTGCCATATTTACACTGCAAAGACAGCACATCTGCATATACACCACGAAAAAATGGATTCACGCTCTATTTGAAGACACCATTAATGGATTTATACAGATCATACTTATTCAGAAATTTGTAAAGAAAAGTAATAACGCATGTAGAAAGGTGAAATGAGTAGAAATCTGAAATGGGTTGATAAAAACGTTCAAATATAAGCTTTGTTAGGACATCAGCAAAGTTTTAGGCTGCACTGATGCTGCATTTCATTTACACAATCAAAGCAACATCAGAACCGCACAGTTTACTTTGCCTTGTTTGTGGCCTTTTGAGCAAAGGGATAAGGACAAACTTTTTTAAGGATGGCTTAGTACATAAAATGTGTTCGTGTGAAGACACAAATGGGCCTTGGGGGCGACTGTCTTCATTTATAAGAAGCCACGAAGCAACATTAGCAGGAAGAGTCAAAGCCTCCATTATTTATGGACTGGCTCCCTCCCCTGTACACATTTGGTACCTGGTCTTCAGAAAAGGAGGAGAAACACACACACACACACATAAAGCTTCCAAAAGGTTAGTATTTTTGACAAAACTACTATGTATGGCAATATGGACGACCTTTATTTTAAGATATGCATTTCCCTGAAGCAATATTCCACCGTATTTGAATACGTAAGATGTTTTTAACTCGAAATATTTGTAGCTAAACTGAACTGAACAAAATGTCCCGAAAACCGACAAGTTTTCCATGAAGTAATGGATGAAAAAATAAATAAAAGAAAATCTAAATTGCCCAGTTTTGACACTAGGTTGCCATGAAATAAATTCGGTGTCTAGCATTGAATGAACAGTTAACCTCAACGAAATGAAAGTCATTTAAAGCATTTCCTCTCCCTCGCGTTGTTCCAAACTCGTATGACTTTCTTCAGAAAATACGTTTATTTAAATGACATCCTCAGTCACCATTCGCTTTCATCGTATGCCGAAAAGACGCAATGAAAGTGAATGGTGACTTAGACTCATTCTGACTAACATGTTATTTCCCGTTTCACAAAATAACGCAAGTCAACACGGACTTGGTGCAACACGAGTGAGAGTAAATAATGACATATGTATATTTTTCATGATAGAGTGAACTATTTAAAATACAGAAATGTTTCAAAAAGAACTCGAACTTCAACCGCGTCTCGTCCGGAAAGCCCAACAGCACCAAATGCCAAAGCGTCGAATGAGGCGGATTTTCAGGCGTTTAATTAAAAAGCAATCGTGTCGACCATAAATGACAAGTTTGCTTGATCATCACACCGGGATTTTAATCATTATGCCATGAGATCTGTACAAGTTACCCACCAAATCAACCATCTACTCGCGACCGTCCAGTATCACTGCACGATGATATCTCCCCCCCCAAAAAAAAAATAATAATAATTAATTCCATCACTCGGCCTGACACGCATTGAATAAAACAATGATGATAATTTAAAAAATCCCAAAATAGGCGACGCATGCACACGCTTGCGTTTCCATACCACGACGTCAAAGCTGTCTGAGTCAGAGACCCCATTATCAGTCAATTAATACGAGCTCGACTAATTTGTAGGATTAATTATAATTAAGGGGAATCAAATGAGAATCACCATAATCAAAACGGAATAATTCCCATACAAGTTGACGAGTGAGCTCATTCGTGTACACTTTAAATAGGCTACATCTGACTCTGGCCAGTTGATCTTTAACGGTCGCAGATTGTATTTGAATTCTTATTTAAGTTACATCACATCAATTTATTTCGCCCGATCACTGTTTCTGAGCATTAAAAGATAACTAGATGCTGAAAGCTCCTTTCTCTAGCTATAATTAAACATTTAGAGCAGTTTTAAGTCCTGGAATCCTTACAAAAGCACAAGTTTCCCATGTCCGAATATGTATCTTTTAAATGATATAACGAACAGTCTCATTTAGCAACAAACAGCGTAAGAAGCTCGCGAGATAGATAAAATGATCCACATAATTACCATGAAGCTCTATTTCCAACATTTGCCATTTTCTACATTTCCAGAGTGAGTCTCCCACTAATGAAGGCAGGAGGAGGGGGGAAAATACAATCCAAGCGAATGGAAAGCTCAAGGAAGAAACATTTGTGACAGCGACATGATTCGGTCCAACTATTTCGCAGAGTAAAACAGCATATGATTTCCCTATTGCAGTTTTAAGACTGATGTTAATCCACAATGCGTCGTCTCATCAGAAAACAAAACATCCCGGTGCAGTCTTTAGGTGTCGCAATGAAGGTAAAGGACTGGAGAGGGATTTTTTACCCTCGTTCCTCACGATTGTGGGTTCGCGGGCTGATAAAATGCCGATATCTCCACTTGCCCTCAGTAAGGAGAGGAACTGAATGCGAGCGCCTCAAAAGTGGAGCAAAGACGCCCCTTGCGGCAGGTAAAGAAACTACGACGCTCTTGCTGATATATTTTTAAAGGGACATTTAAAAATCTTTCCCAAGTGCATCTGCTTAAAACACATAATGGCATTTCAGTCTCATAGGTTGTGATTTTTATCTAATCTGATAAAGAATGCTGACATTGAGATGCTTCGGTGGAAGATCTATTTGGAGATGATTCTGCCTGATAACAGAGACCAGGGAGTGCTGTAATATTGTGTTGAGATGTCCGTAAGTCTCAAACTTTCATATAATATTTCCATATTCATCTGCAAAGTGAATTTGAGATGTACTACTTATCCATAAACTGTTTAGTTAGCATAAAGTGTACTAGTCAACCGTGATTTATTATTAGTATTATTTGTTGGCATGAAATCATACTTATAAATGTTAAATTTTGCCCATTTGTCACATGATTTCAGTAGCTCATTTCTCAGTTAAACATTTTATCATTCCAACACTCCACAGTCTCCCATCCTCACTTTAATGGGGTTTTACTAATGGGTCTCTTGGGAGTATGTCAGTGTTCCAGCAAACAGGTCTATGTCTATATCAGTAGAAATAACTGACCCTCCCCTGCAGTGTAATGAAACCTTAAACAAGCACTTATTTTAAAGTCCCCGTGAGAGCCTACTCCAGGGTCCATTTAATCTATTCTCATCTCTCACAAGGCACACAATCTGATAAATAAGTAAAATCTGAATAATTTTACAATAAAAAAATGCATTATCCTACAATAATTAAATCCAGATTTCTTCTACTTGTCAGCTCTGTCCGATCTAACTTTGAACATCGTTGCTCATTTTTGGCTCTTTTTGCCCAAACAAATCATTTCCACACTCATATCCAATGAAAAAGGTTCAGAGTTCCACATGTAATATTCTCTTTCATAGTATGTGCAGCAGAAGAAAAAATTCACTCACTCTTAACCTCGTTGAAAACAGACTTTAAACATTTTGTGATGCAATCCAACTACTAGATGCTACAGCAGCTGCTGTATTAAGAAATATTAGCATCTGTGCGCTTGTGTTGTGCCGGTTATTGCCAATAGGAAGACCACAACTGTCATCCAAATCATGTGATTACAGCGTCACAGCTGGGCAGGTTCCACACATGCCACGGCATGTTCTGAATCACTTGATGAGAGAGCGGTTTACTGTACTAATGTCCTCAATATCCCTTTGAGAGAGTTAAATATAAAACTGATGCCGCTGTCATGAACAAATGGTCCAGCAGTTGAATCAAGTCTTCCTTGGACTCACAAGCATTCCATTGGCTGTAAGTATTTTTAATGGGTGGTCTATTTAGCACTTGATTAGAAATACAAAATATATATATTTTTTTTAAAGAAATAAATACCTTTATTCAACAAAGATGGATTAAAATAGTTCAGAGACAGACTTTGGTATGATTTCAATTTCAAATGAATGCTGTTGTTTTAAAATTTCTATTCATCAAAAACATCCTGGTGCCCACAAAAATATTAAGCAGCACAACTGTTTTCAACTATGATAATAATCAGAAATTATTCTTCAACGCCAAATCAGCATTCAATGATTTCTGAAAGATCATGTGACACTGAAGACTGGCGTAATAGTGGCTGTAAAGAAACACTATCCCATTCCCTATGCAATTTTTTTTTTAATTTGTTTCTTTTTTGATTAGGCATTAAAAATAGCTGTTCCCTGGGATCCTTGGCAAATTGAATAGGCATGCCAAACAGTTCATGATACTGAGAAAGACATATCCAACCAATGAGGAACTGGTTCTGGCACCTCTTTCATCTCATATACTTCTGAACGAAAGTCATATCTTATATTAAATTCACATCTAATCATATGACTTGCTTATAACTAAACTGTGGAATTCCTTTCAGAAATCCACCTTGACTTTTTAAATATGTTTTATTCTCAATCATCCTTGCTAATCTTGCTCCATGTCACTCCATCTCACATCCTTTCATAAATACGTCATGTGTTAATTGAAACGCTCTATTCTGCGCTAGACTAGCCTTTGAATGTTTTTAATGCACTTTTCACATTAATAAACTGCAGCGATTTAAAGTGGATCACTGACCTGACCTCCGCCGTGATTCATTCCACCCACTGCAAATAAAAGCTACGTTTCAACGGAAACATGATGAAAGCTTAGCATTCAGCAAACACCCTCAACTTCTAATATCTGCTAAGAGCCCCAAACAATGTCAATTACAGCGCTCGCTCTCCTCACTTGGAGAATTCAAGCCCAGAAACAAAAAGCCCCAAACCACAAATCTCCCTTTAAATCACGATGGGCTTAATGACACGTGCTACTGTTTCGACCACCACAATTATTGTAGATGACAGCTTTGCGATGACAGTCCAACCTGGATTTCAAAAGGACATCTCTGCTGGGGTTCTGTACAGTAGTAAGCACATTAAATAGGCTTGTGAGATCTCCCTGCCATTCCTGACACTCCCATATGTTGTCTTTGCTGTCACTCAAAGGCAGCCATCGGCAAGTAAATTGTTCATTTTCCAGACGCGATGTAGGACAAACGTGCAGCCAGATGTTTGGGGAGATGCAAAGAGGCTGCAGATGAAAGGCTACAACATGTGCCGGCATTGCCCCGAGTGTAGTGTGGCGTGCCAGGCAGACGCTGGTGTAATAACTGATCTGCCTCCGGCAGGCTTTGAGATGCGGCCCTGCTCCCGGCACCCAGGGGTCACTGCAGTGGATGCATCCGTCCCTCATTTTCTCCATTCAACTTCCTCTTTTCTCCCTCTGTGAGTACATTTTCTTACAGCAGGAGGGAGAAAAGAGGGGCAGGCTATAAATAACCAACACAGCACACTAATAGGCACTCTGTAACTGTACCTGCTGCTGAGCAAATGCTAATTGCGGTAACTTACAGGTGGTATATATCTGCTGTGAACAGATATTCAATTCATCTTTACAGTTCAATTCATCTTGGTTCTGTTATTTATCTTGTCTTTAGTTTAGTTTTCTATCCTTGAGTTTTCTAATTTCAGATTTTTAGTTGTATATTTTTGTTTTAGTAAATAGTAACAGTATTGCCATTTTAGGGCTATTATTGTGTTAACTCCTCAAGTTGAAATGGTTAATGGCTTTAAACTATATAGTTGGCATTTGTATAGTGGAATTTTTATATTATTTATATTAAAATTCAGGTGGGGGTCGATACGATTTTTCAAATGTTTTTGAAAAAAGTCTCTTATGCACATCAAGACTGTGTTTATTTGATAAAAAATACAAAAATAGAGTGAGATTGTGAAATATTTGTTACAATAAGGAGACGCTGCTGTTTGATGCGGAGAGACGAGGAGACGCAGGGATCCAACTGAAAATACTTTAATAAGAAAACAAAACTAAAACGGCACTTCGCGATCTCGGGAAGAACACAGAGCGGCATCCACACACTCGGGGACAACATCCAACATAACGTTAACATCTGACAAAGACAAGGAAACACAGGAGGGTATAAATACACACGGGGCAACTGGGAAACAGCTGTCAAGACTTTAGGGAGTGATTAGACACAGACGGGAGTGTGCAGGACCTGGATGATACATCAAGGGACCTGGAAGGGAAAAACGCAAGACAAGACCGTGACATTTCATATTATTATCACAGTTGAATATAATGGGCTGCTTCATATTTTTTAGCAGTGAATCGCAAAACGTTTTTGTCATACATAAGGAGTCCTACTTGATCCGCTCAAACAAGAGTCTTCAATGTGGAAGGCGGGGACTCTTCAATGTGGGACTCTTACTGGCCTACGTCTGTTACACTTAGAATGTTCAAAGGAACAGCACTGATTTTAAAATGTATCTATAAATATCTTTGTCACTTTTGATCAATATAATAAGCGCTTGCTAAATAAAATAGTCTTTCAACAACATAAAAAAAAGACCCCAATTTTTTTTTATGGTAGTGTGTATGTGCACGTGTATATGTGAGTCTGTGTGTACGTGAGTCTCTGTGTGTGTGTGTGTGTGTGTGTGTGTATATGTGTATGTGTGTATATATATTTTACACACACACAAAAATTTGAGAGTAGGGAGCAAATTATCAGAGGTAGATGAGAATGCTCAGTTGTAGATGGACTGAACCTGGCATTCTCTAATGGGTAGATTGGATGGCAGGCCTGGGGCAAAGGCACGGTGGGTACACAGACTGGGTGATTAGTGAAAGGGGCAAGTTGTAATCCACCGCTACATTAATCAAAATGATAATGCTTCCATTTGTGATTACTGCTTGCTTCCAGCACTGCATAAAGCCTGTCCCATGTGTATCCAGGGTTGTTTGAGGATGAAGCAAGGGGGGTGTAGTCACCCCACCGTGGTATCAGTCATATAATCAAATATCCTTCCAAAACCACCTGGTGTATCGACTGCAAAAGACTGAGAAACGACAGTCGAATGTGCAGAAATCGAGTCACATTGTACTTGCATCCTTAAAGAGAGTGGAATCGGACTGCAGAGTCAAAGAAATCTCTCCATTCATACTTGCCTGTTGTCGTGTGTCTTTTGTTCTGTTGTCCTCACCTGCCTTTGGCTGAGTTTGCTTTTGCTGCGTGATAAATCACCTTAAAGACTGTTGCCTCTCCGTATAGTGCTGCGCATTCAGCCATGTCAGATTTAAATAAGAAAATGATAAGACAGAAAGAGGATCTGCCACATTTAACACGGGAAAACGCAACGCTGGCATCTTATTAAAATGTATGAAACCAATAAGAGTCAGGTTGGCAGAGATAGGGTGATCCATAGGCAGCCAAAAGGTGTGGCAGTGTTGTTTATTTGCCGGAAAAGTCAGATAGGAGACCAGAAGTGAGCCGTCTTTAAACTTGAATAAGCGGCCGCTCTGTATCGTGGCTCGGTGACAGTGATTGTTGGATAGTATGGAGTAAAATAAGTGCAAATGAATCCTAAGGAACAGTGAGTTGAATTTGAGCTTTTCTGGAGCAGTTTTCCACTCAGTGCCTTTCATCGTGACTCTGAATGAAACCTGGAGCATTTCTCTTGTTCAAAACAATATGGTTAGGGTCAGACATGTTCCAGCAAAGTGACTCATATCGATTTTTGCAGGAGTAAGACATCAGACTTGGATCTGATGCCAGGGGGAGTCAGCAGCCTGTTGTTTTTGGAGTGGGGGTCAATCATTTGATATCATCAAACTGTAATGAATCTGGGAGAGAAGAGAGTTGGTTCAGAAATTAAAAGTGTCCTTTGCTACCATAAATGGGTCTCTGAAGCTGCAGCTCCCAGTCCTCTTCACTAAACACTGAGATTGAATCAGCTGCAAACTCTATGGTGATAAATCTCACTCTTGACTTTAAACTACAAGTCATAATGACTAAGGAAAAAGAGAGTGTAATATTGCTTTAAAGATATTTTGACACAAACATCAAAGCATTTCACAAAAGGATTTAATTCTGCCACAGCTACAATATAATTTCATCATTTGAATAAATTTAAAACTGAACTGCCTCAAATAACAGTGCTGATCAGAAAGTCATTTGGAGTTGCATGACTGTAATACTTCATCACTACAAAGTTATTTTGGAAAAGCATGGATCCTTCAGCAGACAGAGAGCCTTTTTTTAATTACACAAGACTGGTGGAGAGACCCAGGCAGCATGGCATATATTGAGCGCTTACTAAATCTTGTTTATGCTGTCACACAGGGGTCAACTGGCTCCTAGCAGGCTCCTGGCACCAGCAGAACAGCACAGTTGGGCTGCCTCTTTCTGGCCCTGTCCGTGGTGCTGAAACGGGAATCCTCAAGGTTGGAAAATATATGTATGATATTCTCAATCAATTTGGTCAATATGAAATAAAGCAACACTGTGAAAGCTACAGGGATTTTAAGGACCTCGTTTTATCAATGAATGAGTGCTGAATCTGTTTTTCTTATTTATTTTTTTTAGATATTTACTGTAATAAGTAAATAATCAGTTTAAACATTTTCAGATTACTCTGCTATAATGGGCGTATAACAGCCCAATTTACAAAAGGAAAAAAGTAAATAAAAATAAAAACATTAATTGATAATAATAATAATATTACTTGTTTAAAATCAAACTATTTGCGAAACTACACACACATACATATATACACTCATACACACACACTATATATATACAAGATATATATATATATATATATATATATATATATATATATATATATATATGTATATAAATATATGTATGTTACGAAATCATTAGTATGATTATTTATTAAGTATGATATTATTATGATAATCATAAGTATTAAGTACTTAAAAATGATTTCATAACTTAATTGTGTGTGTGTACATATGTGCACACACACACACACACAAAATTAAGTTTTTATTATTTAATTTTAAATTAAATATACTTTATATTAAATAATAAAGTATGTACAAATTATTTAAAAATTATATTTTAAATGTATACATTTTAAAAATTAAAAGCATAATTTCTCTGAAACTTATACAATATTGAATATAAAATATGAATTCAACAAAATGTTTCTCTCTCTCAGTGCAACCTGGAAGAAACAAGGAAACTGATTGGTACAACAGGTGTGTGTGTGTGATTACCAGCATGCAGAGGGATCTTTGTTTGCAAAGTGGATGTGCTTCTCCTACCCAAATTGGTGCTGTTACTGGTTATAAAACCAAAGGAGAAAAAATGCAACAACCTGCATGGTTGTAGCAAACAACATGGGGAGTTTGTTCATGGACAGCTGGGAAATGCCACAATGTGTTCATCAACTTTGATACACTACTGGTAGGATAAAGACTCATTTCTTTTGTGACTTCAGACTGTTTACAAGAAAGTTGTTTCTCAAGTTGTACAGTAATGTTAGCGGTTTTAGCATCTAATATGCTAACTAGTCATGCCCAAGTGCATTTGATTTAGTTTTGCCATTGTAGAGCTGTTTAAAAATATTCTTTGTGATTTGTGTGTCCTAGTAACATTGCAGATTTAAATGAGTTAAATATCCTTAAATTATCACATTTTTTGTGTATAGTGACTCATATTTATATTAATATATATATTTAATGTATCCAGCCTCTCTATCCCTCTCTTTTGCATTGGCACCTCTAGATTTCCCTGACCCTAGTGAACCAACTGGTCAATGAGCAAGTGCCACCTGTATCCGATGAACACGGCCCCGCTGATATCAACAACCCAATATCTCAGTGCTGTGAAAGTGAACGGGCAAGTGGGAGAAGTTCAGCTCATTTTCACATTTGATGAATAAATTTTCGGACTAGATGCGACAGGAAGCGCAGCAGAGCCTGCTTTTCTCATCCGACGCAAGGTCAAGCAGATCCGTCTGGTTCTGGAAATCTCTGCAGGCTGTCTTTAACACACACACAAAATCGCAGAAACTTTGCAATCACATTCCGTCCTTGTGGGCCAGAGGTAAACCATCTCTGGATGGCGTGGCCGCTTCATTTGTATTCCAACACACACAGGACACTAGCTTGATCAGGTTGGGTTACATAGCCAAAGCGATCTATCTTCTTTGATGTAAAAAAAGATCTCTTGCTTGTTTTCTGACAGCGTAGGGTAGGAAAAACTGCTCAGCCCAAGAACTTTGCGCATTTTCCTTCCACCTGCCAGAGCACTGTGTTGAGATGGAGAGAAAAGCCTTGGAGAAGAGGCTGAATTTATCAAGTGCACAGTGCTCCGAGCTCCCCCCTGGTAGCATAATGAGTTTAAACTCGGTGAAAAAATCAACAGCACACGGATAGAATAACCTGAGCGCTCGACATCTCGAATGGATTTTGCCTTCAGAAAGATGCCTTTTAGCCAAAGATCTCTTGCTCTGTGTTGTGAAATGTGATAAATATCTAACATCCTCTATTCTTGTAATGGCTCCTGGAGCCAGGAAGAACAAGCAAATCGTACTTTTCTATTAGATTCCTCGACTTTTTATTGGCGTAATTGGTCTGAGTAAATGGGTTGGTGAGCAGGTGCTACAACGCGTAAGAGCTCTAATCTTTCTTCATTTGATCATTTACAGGTAGATTCATGTCTTTAATGGAAGTTTACCTCATGAAACATGGCCGTAATGGGGAGGAGAAATACACGCCTAATCGGAGTTTTGATTTCCATCACTCTGCCCATCTCTCTGGAGCCCTGAAAGATCTAATTACAACTTTTTTTACAGACTTTCCACATCCACTCCATAACCTATTATGCCTCATCCACAGCCAACTGAATATTGCTGTAAGGGAACAAGTGTGGCGGGGGGCGTTCTCGTCAAAGACCTCTTTTACCTTCTTAAATGTTCAGCATTGTGACCCCTCCGGGTGGAACTGACGTTTGATCTTAATGATGGCGGTGGGTTTTCTGAGCCGACAGCAACAGGTAGCCTGGCGTTTAATGAGCCCATTAAATCCCATGAGGCTGTGAATTTGGCGGCGAGACTGGGAGACAGGAGAGCCAGCTGACATATTGGACGGGACGCAGAAATACACAGGGAAAGAGACACGGAGAGCCGGAGGAGGAACTAAAGCTGAAGAAAATTGTCACTGCTATGAGGAGCTTTGGGTTCGCTGTTGCCATAGATACTCCATGGCCTTTCCACTAGGAGAGTGCTGCTGAATCACACATTACTGTGGCACTCCGAGGCAGGTGAACACAGCCCAAAAAAAATCAATGGTAAGGAGGTGAGTGGGCAGCTATGCAGAGCAATGGAAGAATACTTTATGGGGAGAGAGAACTACATGGAAGGCAGATAAGATGCTTCCTGTAACCGCACCAGAAAGCTGTGATGTATGGAGCGGGTGAGCAGGTGTAGTTATATAGGTGCCTTCTAATTCATCATTCCATCCCAGCATGCATTCTAGAGAAGAGAGCGAGCGAGAGAGACGAGGTTTGGACTAGATCTGTGTGCCGTGGCACATAAAGGAACATTGCATTGTGACGTTCCATATAAATGCGCTGAGGAATTCAAAGCTACAAAGAACACGGCAACAAAACGGCTATTGATGCCACTCTCTTTGCTTTCTCTTTCTCGGTTAAACATTCTCACACACAGTCATGCATCATAGGGATGTGCACGGAGCCCAACCTTATTCGAAAAGGTACAAATAATGACAAAAAGAATAATGAATTCTAACTAAAAATAAGAAAAAAAGAAAAGCCTATTTTATAATGAACATTTAATACGCCAACGCAATGGTGAATGTTGTGACTTAAAATACAAAAAGGCCAAGAATATTTACATGCACACATTTTCAACTTTTTTTCAATGTCTGTTACGGTTTTAAACCCACTCTGTTCTTTTGTTGTTGTTTTTTAGCTTTATTTTAAATCGTTCTATTAATAATAAAATGTCAAATCTGTGTTAATTCATAAAATAATAATAAACTATTATTGTTATTATATAAATTGTACAATACAGATTTTAGATCATTTTATTATTCATAAATGTATACATTTAAGATAAAAAGTAAAAAAATATATTCAGTGGGAGTGACGACAATGGCGGAACCAGAGGGAATAGTCAGTTCAACTGAAGTGGTGGAGGGAGGTGTAGCCGGAGGACCAAAATTCCAATGATGGTCCAATCATCACCAGGGTGATGACCATGTATACGTATCCATCGCGACCAAGGTGATGCTGGAAGGAAGAGGGAGCCTGAGGGAGCATTAAGCCCAAGGTTGAGCCAATAGATCTGAGGGCCGAGGTGGAGTCCAGAGCTTGAAGGATTCACACATCATGGGAGAGTTGACAACTGGGAAGCCCAAGTGGATCGAGCAACATGGCGGAACCACTGGATGAGCCGAGGGGCTGAAGTGAGACAGAGGACACGTAACAAAGCAACTTTGGCAGTGGAGGAGTGTAAGGAAGGCTGGGCGGGACCATCCACAATGAAGACTTGGAGCTTGGCTTGACCAATGACTTGGAACTGGGCCGAGCTAATGGCGATTTAAGACTTTTAACTGGACTGGACTGAAATCAGGGAGATCACATGAGGAGGTACAGATTTCAGGAGTAAGATGCTATTCCATGATGTCAAAATCCACCGGCACTCCCTCAGGGATGAACATCAATACAAGCTCACACACCTGGCCAGACTTGGCTCGTGGAGAGTGCAGGTTTGGGCTCAAAGTTCAAAACATCATTCTAGTGAACTTTTTATCATTATTAGAAACTAAACATAATATGATCTGAATATTGACACTTCAGTGTTCACTGTCTCACACTACTTAGCTTAAGCCTCGCCACATTCAGTTCTATAGATTCACAGCTAAATATGTCATTGCAATTGATACATATACAAGCCTAAAAAAATTCATATGTGTATTTATACTGTAATTACACTCAGTTATAATATATGTCAGACTAAACACAAGCTTGAATAAAATTGCAAAAAGCTGTAGATGCCATTCTAAATGTAAGTATAAAGTCAGCCTTCATTAAATGCCCAAATGAAGCATGTGACTTCTAACACCACCATGGCTAAAACGCAGAGTAACTGGCCATTGCAGTCAGCCCGTATGGCGGGCATGACGTGAACAGTGGCTGATTAACATGCCAAATGTGTAATGAACTATCCCAATCATACATTGCCTGCCAAGTTTTTCTTTGAGGTGAGGTCACATATCGCATTAGCGAGCATTCATACCCACCTCTGCACTTAACAGCTCTGAAACAATATTTACACATTATTACAGAAGTGATTTACTAATAACTTTGAAATTAAATACATGTTTAAATTGAACTGTACTCTAATGGCATGGAGGAAAAATATACACTTTAATTTAATACAAAGTAATTATAATATTATTATAATAAACAAATATATATATAATAAAAATAATATTTGCTTTGCTAAATAATAATACATTTATTTTATAATAATAAATAATAATAATGACAAAGTATAATTGTATAAATCAATATCAATCAAAATGACTTCCTATATTTTTTATGAAATTGGTCTCTCAATGTAAAGTGTCAAAGAATAAAAAAGTTGGAAAATCTGAATGTCAAAATATATTTATTTTCAAATATAACATGCTCATATCTCTAATGTTAGTATTTATGGTCATCGCATTGTCCACCCTGCCAATTACACTTATCACAATACATTACTTATTGACTACTTCAGAAACCAAACTCATAGTAATTTCCTACGAAACTGATTAATGATGCTCTGATGTAGCACTAATGCTGCAAAATAATCAGATACAAAATATTTCTTTATTAATATGTTGGCTTTACTGCTATTCAATAGTCCCCCCCCCCCCCCCCCCCCCCCCCCCCCCCCCCCCCCCCCCCCCCCCCCCCCCCCCCCGAAGGGTAGAACAGAGACAACAACAAGGGAAAATATCCATTGATTGATTAAGCACACTTGACTTTACTTGTAATTCTGCCATTTGACAAAGCCTAATATTAAATGATACATTCTGGACCAGGCTAAGGTAACAATTGAAGCTAAATTGCAATCACTCTAAACTCTAAAACCACAAAGAGAACAGACAAAGTGATGGGGAAATCGAAGCCACTTGCTCACACTGCTAAAATTAACTGAACCATTCAAATGATTTTGAAGCCCTTCGGCTCTTTCCAGTAGCTGAAAAACACAACCCATGTGAGATTTCAACAATTCCTTAACAAAACATTTGACTAGCTTTTGATAACGAGCTTGCACAATTAGCTGTGGTAAGGCTACTGAATTTCATTTCATTAAAAAACGATTTATTGCTTTCATCAGATTGGAAAAGAAATCATTTTGATGGCGATGTTAATTGGGCCTCTTCAATTCTCAAAATTTGCTAAGTGACATTTTTAATGACCTGTTGATGTGGCCCTTAAATATGGTGTATAATTCAGTGTCTTGACTCTTATAAGCCCTTATTTTATTAAAAAGTTAAAGCAATGAAAACATTCAGACACTGTATCTTATACACTATATCCTAGACAGTTCTTCAGACCATTTTTTATACATATATATACACATATATATACACATATATATACACATATATACACATACATACACACACACACACATACATATATATATATATATATATATATATATATATATATAGGCGCACCGGATTATATGGTGCGGTCTCAACTACCGCGTTATTTTTGTACTTAGTCCGTACACAAGGCGCACCGCATTATAAGGCGCACGGTAAAACATATGGTCTACAAAAAGGTAATGGAAGCAAAACAGTGAGTTTTACTGAACCTTATTCTACTGTATAACAATACACTCACATTGTTTTAATCAATCAAAGTCATCATCTTCTGTGTCTGAATTGAACAGCTTGGCAATTTTCCTGGTGTGATTAGACAGAAGCACATGGCAGTGTGCAGCACCTGGAAGATGCAGCTTTCCTGTAGAGCGACTCTACATATGAGTATTCCAAGATATGAGCAAGCCTTCAGGCAGATTTTTGCTTCTATATAGGAGTAAATATTAGAGTACTGAGGCCGACGCCGACACTTGTTCACTTCATGTGTTCACTGACTTGTACGAGTCATCCGCGAATACGGTAGATATTTTTCTCTCTATTTTGTGCATTATTCTTCATAATAGCGACGAATTCTAAGAAAGTAAGTAGTAAGGATGGTAGTGAAAAGAAGAAACGCATGATGACAATGGAAATGAAGCCTGAAATTGTGGATAAATATGAGCGCGGTGCCGCGTGAGAGATCTAGCACACACTTATGATCGCAGTACATCCACGATGTGTACCATCCTAAAGCAGAATGATGTTATCAAGAATGTAAATCCTTCCAAGGGCGTGAGGATTATATTGAAGTTGTGTTCGAATATAAATGATGAGATGGAGAGGCTTCTGTTGTTGTGGATAAAGGAGAAGCAGATGTCCCTCCACAGATATTTCGTCAAAAGGTCTGCGCCAAGTGAAAGTGAAAGTTAGGGTAATCAGGCGAAAAAAGGTAAGGAAAGTGATCAAAAGTAACAAATACAAATCGAAAAAATGCTATTCAAGAAAATTACAGTTCTTACGAAACGAAAAAAGCATGAAAAGTGATCAAATAAAGAATCCAAATCGAAAAAAAATTAAAACAATGATATAAAATAGAAAAGTAAAAAAAAACGAAAGCTAAGTTCAGTTATGCTTAGTTCCTGCTATTGAAGAAAATTACAGTTCTTACTAAACGAAAAAAGCATGAAAAGTGATCAAAAATAAATAATACAAATCGAAAAAAATTAAAACAATGATATAAAATAGAAAAGTATAAAAAAAACGAAAGCTAAGTTCAGTTATGCTTAGTTCCTGCTATTCAAGAAAATCAACAGTTTTGCTGGTGTCTTTATCTCTCATCCTGACAAAGCTCAGGAAGTTTACAG
Source organism: Rhodeus uyekii (assembly GCA_037043235.1). NCBI lineage: Eukaryota > Metazoa > Chordata > Actinopteri > Cypriniformes > Acheilognathidae > Rhodeus > Rhodeus uyekii. The sequence continues at coordinate 557,275 of JAWRVZ010000018.1, read as the reverse complement.
TTTCAATCCATCTCACATCCTTTATACACATTATTTTGTTTTCTTTGTATTAATTTAAGTACTCAAAACCTGTGCTCAGTTCAGCGGGGTAAAGTTAGTTTTGTTTTCGATATGTCACACATTCAACGATAAATGGCAATAACTCCAAAACAACTCGCACAAAAAAAAATCTTAACAACCTTATCACAAAAAGGAAATATATCTTAATGTTTCACAAGCTTCCATTTCATTTTTTGGCTGTATATAACGAGCACTGAGCCGTAAAGCCCGTCTGAATGTGAGTTTCGCGGGAAAGCTTGCTCTTTGATGAGCTGTGCGTAAGGGACCGTGGGAAAAGTGCAAGTTCTTTTCGATTTCTGCTATAATTTAAGTGTGTGTAGACATGAGACCAGTGGCATTCATTAAAGGGACACAGTGGACAACGTTTAAACCTGTCTTTTCAAAAAGTGAATTGCATGTCCAAATTTACCTTTCTTTTACCAATAGCTTTCTCCATAAGAAAATTGCACTTTTCCCACGGTCCCTTAATCACATCTCGGCAAAGAGACAAGCTTTTCAGGTGAAAATCACATTCAGACGGGTTTGACGGCTCCTTGCTCATTATATCTAGCGGAAATAACGAAAAAAAAGCTTGTGAAACATTAAGACATATGTATCCATAAGTATACATTGTTAAGATTTTTTTTTTTGAGTGAGTCCTTTTAGAGTTATTGCCATTTTATGCTGAATGTGTGAGGAATATAAAAAACAAAACTAACTTTACCCCGCTTGCGTGTTCTGGGTGTTTGCTGTGTGAAAACATGGATTGATAAGGGAATATGCTCCAGGAGTCAGATTTCAGGAGGTAAGCATATGGTATTACATAATGTTCTGTGATTGGTTTATCACTGTGTCAGTGTGAAATGGTCCGACAGTCAATCAAGCTGAGCGCTTATCAAAATCACCCAAAAACAATTTTATAGATTTTGGAACGAAGTCTGTATATAAGGCGCACCGGGCTATAAGGCGCACATCCGATTTTTGTACAAAATCACGTCTTTTGGGTGCGCCTTATAGTGCGGAAAATACGGTATATATATACACACACACACATACTTTTTCTGTTTGGACTTTTTCTAAACAAACAAAACAAAACAGGTAATTAATTAAACCGACCTTAATCTGCAAAAAAACAAAACAAAAAAAACAACACTTGCCATGTCTACTTTTCCTCTACTGCATTTATTTTTGCTAATGCCACTGTTTTCATCTAAGGTTTTTACAGAACCGTGAACAACTACATTTTGCCTTCCACTAAAGCTTGAAGTGAGACTCATTCTGATTAAATGACCCTGTGGCACTAAATAATGCATACTGAACAATCCCAGCAAAAAGGATTAGGATTTAGATGTCAGGTTCAGGTCATATCAGGTCTGTGTGGTGGTGTTGTTGTTGTTATTGTTTGTTTTATTTATTTTGTCTTCATATGTGGATAGTCTGACTAAGCTCTCAGAAAGAGGAGCAGCCACACCAGTGAGGTGTGATAATTCCCACCAGGCAGCGTTCCCTCCTCCTGTCAGGACTAGATTTGTGCCACTGGATGACGGCAAGGACCCAAGGCTAACTGCTGAGGCATGCTGACACTTTAGCGATTACATAAGACAACTATTAGACATATATGCAGCCACAAATAACATTAAAAAGAAGCTTTGCTGATGTTTGAAGCAGTCTGGGCTGTGCACTCTCATGATTAATCTGCTGTGAATACATTCTGTTGGCTTCAGAATAAGCAGCTCACATGTAGCTTTAAGTCCAAGCATATCTTTTGTTATTTTATTCTAATTGTTTTTTCTAGAGGTTTTATTTTAACTCAGCACTTCTAAATTGGTGGTAAAGAAAAGTTTAAAGATTCATAACATACCTTCAATGCTCATTACACGGGTAAAATGACAAGATTTATTTTCATACTTTGAGCACAAATAACGTTCACTTTATGTGCAAAGATACTGGAGTTATGGAGTTTAACAAAAAATACTATTACAGTCTTTCTATACTTTACAATTCAGTTTAACTCAATGTCCATCCATTCATTCATCCATCCAACTGCTCGTAAATGTAAAGAAAACATTATTAGACCTCTTAAATGTTCTTGGGAGTTTATCATATAGTGTAAGGTTTAAAAAAATACATCAAGGTGCCCTCAACTCATTTTTTGCAGGTCTGTGCTTTAATACACCTTGATACCAGCAGAAAAAATGTGCGGCGGGAGCTTCTTGGAATGTGTTGGTCAAGTAAATGCAAAATTAATTTTAATAATTGATTCTTTTCGATATCTTGTTAACACAAATAAAGGCCATTGGCTGGCATTCTGCAAATGTATTACAAACGTACAAAGGTTTAAGCAGGAAGAGCGGAATTACTGATGACTTGTTTCAGGATATTCTTTCTTTTGAGAGACAATGACTCCATTTATCGTGCATTTTGATCTTTGGAACTTTGCAGAGCTTTAGATAGCACAATAGATTAAAGGTAATATCTGAAAAAGGATAATTCAGGCACTTTAATGCTGCTACTTCACATTCAAATAACAATTCTGCATTGTATTTAGAACTTTAATTCAAATTCAATAATTTAATTGAAATTTAAAAGGCCTTATTAGTTGATTCTGAATGGCACACATCTCTGGTGAATATAGTATTATAGACTAATGCATAAACGATGGGTTGAATTTCATAGACTTCATAATGTGTGTCTGGTCCATGGCAGTTCTGATAACCCTCACAGCACAGTTTTTGCTGTTCAAGACTGAAGAAAAATGACAGCTATTCAAAATCCTTTCACTGCTTTTTTAGGGCCAATTTAGATACTGTTCTCTCATATCCTCCTTTGATGTGCTGCTTGGGGGGAAACAAGATTTTGATTTTGAAAAATTCAGGCCTCTTTATAAAAAAAACAACCAAACAACAAAAACTAATGAATGAATGCCGATCGTACCATGGAGACATGGTTTGCAGAAACAAAACAAATATCTTGCCAATTTTCTCTTTTGTTTTCTTTTCTGTCAAGCTAAGATCCAATTATTTTATCTGCGAGCACAGGAAAAAAACATCAGGGGGAGGGATCATGCTCTATTTCCGATCCAATCTTCAATAGTTGGTCAACATACTGGGGACACTAATAAATAAGAACAGAGCCTCAACCATAATTTTGGCTCCTTAAACTAATGGTCTGAAAGCGAATGTTCCTCATAAGGCTGATTCTATACAAGCAGCAAGAAATGTAGATGCTCGTCCTTGTGGACAACTCTAGTTATTACGACATTGCATTTATGTAGAGGAGAGAAAAGATTCATGAATACAGCCTCGACCATAATTTCATATTCTTTAAACATTTACACATTAAACTTTTCTAGAAGACTGATCCTGTAAAGGAAAATATATCTATAACACATACACACACACATATACATACATGTTATACATATACATATCCTTACACATATACATCTATACATATACACACACACACACACAAAATATATACATATACATTTTTTATATGTATATTTTACATATTACATTTATTTATTTTTATTTACAAACAGTCTTTATATTTATATATTTATAAATGCGCATATATATATATATATATATATATATATATATAAATATAAATTACACGTATAAATTACACTGTTTTTAAATGATTTATTTTAAAAAATCATTTTTTTCTAAAAATTAAAAATCAATCAGTTTTGGCATCACAACACTATAATGTATACATTTAATGAATATATTTTAATTATTTTAATGTAATGGAAAAGCTGGATTTTTAGTGTCACATGATCCTTTAGAAATCATTTTAATATGCGGATTTGCTGCTATTTGCTGAAATGTATTATCTATCAAAATTAAAAACAGTTGTGCTGCATAATATCTTTTGTGGAAACAAAATGATGCATTACCATTCAAATGTTTGGGTACGACTTAATTGACTGGGATCCATTCAGTTGATCAAAAGTGACCGTTAAAACATTATAATGTTACAAAAGATTTGTATTTAAAATAAATGTTGTTCCTTTCAACTTAATTTTCATCACAAAAAAAAAGTTTGATCAAAAAAATAATCTGTTTGATTAGTGGTCCTTTTGAGTAGTGATATTAGATTGTAAAGGTTTGAATCCCTTGTTTGCCTTTTGCTGGACCTCCTCACCTTCCTGCATTACAGTTGACTATGAACCTACCACGCTGTTTCTAAACTCGCGCAGGCCTGGGACCCAGGGATCCGCTATTACAACCCTCATGTTAGTCTTACTCATTATTTACAATTGATGTGCTGCCTTTAATGGTCAGCGAGGGAGCCGCCCCCTCGCGCTGGGTAGATGAAGCAGAAGTCTAAATGACTATTAGACTATTATTCAGCCGTGAGATACAATAACACACAGCCGTGGCCTGTCGTGTCATTTGCTGTCGGGGGGGAAGTAAATGAATGACAACTTCACTGCTGTTTATGCATCCCAACAGCCTTTTAAGCCACTGCTTTGAAAGGACAAGACATTTATTCATCACTTACGGCAATGCTGCCGATGAAAGCAAGAGAGGAATGCACCTATTTGCTTTTTTACCCTGCGCAACCTCCCATTCCGACCGCATGCGCCTGGAGGATGGGCTGTACCTCACCACATGCATTTTTAACAGGTCCATTATTAACAGGTGCTTTGCGGTGTGGGATGCATGATTTATGCGTGCCATTTGCAAGCTCGTCCGGCTCCACTGGAAGCTAGAGAGCTCGGTCTCCATTAGTGAAGGGACTGGCCTTGACTGCACTATAGCGCAGCAGAGAGCCTATACAATAAGATCAGAGGCTTTGCAGTTAATGCACCACTATCAGAAACAAATTAGATCATATGCTGCTCATACCCACCGGTGCCGTCTACCGCAGCCCCCAATGCCCTCTCAGATCTACGGGAGAATATTTATGCCTGAGTCAATAGAATCACGCCTATGTGCAGGTATTGCACACAGAACAATGCATTCCGCTTACACGGAATCAAATTGAAAGTCAATGTCCTTTTCAGATTCAAGATTTGAATCAAAATCATACAGACGAAAGTTGCATACAAAGATTTGTGCACTTACAAAGTGGCCCGATGACATTTTTTGTCCTAAAAGTACATTTTACATTTTAAACAACGCAAATTATGACAAGCGCTTAGCTCTTAATCCCTTTTGTACTTGTTAGAATATCCAAGGAACCAAATTACCCCTAAAAGTAATCGGTAGACCAAATCATAAGTTGTAGAGTCTTAAAACTTTGGGGAATGGTAGTACCCACCCTGTCTACAATGTCACCAAAGCTTGTCCCAATCGGCTTGATGTTGGCTCCACAACGATCAAAAATATGTAATGCCTCATAACTCCTTGAACCATTTGCCTGAGACTCAAGTTTTACGTCATTGAAATCCTTGGTTCAAGACAAACAAGATGCATATTTGATCGTCACAGAGTAAAATATTTCGGGTATTTTGGAGTTTCTTCGAAAAACCTACTTTTGAAAAATAGTCGTAGGTTTTTTCGCCCGATCGGAACCAAACCAGTGCAATACAATTCTCTGGAGTTTGATTATCAATAATTATCCAAAACATGTGAACGTTTGATTGATGTCCGCATTGGGACGCCTAAACATTTGACTTTAAAATTGGCATGTAGTGTCTTTTTTCCAAGGTGCCATGACTGTTTATGAGGGCATTCAAAGAAAATGTAATTAGAAAAACATGGCCACCATCGCCAATTAATTTTTAGCACATATAACAAAACTCGGTGAGCCTGTTTGACTCATGGTCCTAGAGGTCTGTGAGAAACTTGAAAGAAATCAGAGGAGCTAATTAGTTTTTCGCTTCAATAATCATGCAGTTTCATACAAACACACAATAAGTATATCACATGTTAGCTCTCCTCATTCTGAACAACTTTGCCTCAAGAACCACTGCTGTATGTCAAATCATTTTTTAAATATTTGAGAATATAAAAAAAACTTTTGTTTTTTGCAAACTAGTTCGAGTTCTTTCACTCAACCTCAATGCAGCACAATCCTCTGGACTCTCTTGGTTAATAATTCTAAAACAAAATTAACTTTACCCTTTGGGTAGCAAGACGGGGTCAGAAAGCGGGTATGACAAGTGAACACAAAAGGATATAACTTCTAAACAAAAACACAGAACTTCATGAAATTAGATGTGACAGGATTTAAAACAAAAATGCAAATGTTATCAAGATTGGACCATAGGTGGCGCTATAACTTAAAAAGCTCTAAAAACCATGCATTTCCTTAGAAGATTGGATGTAAATGGGCTTTTCCATCTGTGATTTAAGTGGTTACAGATTTGGTAAATAAAACATAATGCCATTTTATGCATGTGCTCAAAGATCTTAATATTCTTGAATCCTGACAATTGTTGCTCACTGTAATTTATTTTCTTTTTTTATTGAAATTAATCTAACTAAAGCTCAGGCATTTAGTTTGTAAAGATAAGTGTAAGACATGACAAAAGTTTTTAACATGTTTTTGAAATTAGTCTCTTATGCTCACGAAGGCTGAAAAATATGTGAAATTGTTGCAATACAACGGTTTTCTATTTGAATATTTTAAAGTGTAATATATTCCTGTGTTGGCAAAGCTGAGTTTTCAGCATCATTACTCCAGTCTTAAGTGTCACATTCCCCTTTAGAAACCATTATAATATGAAATTGTAGTGTTCAGGAAATAATGAATAAATGAAATTCATTTCAATTTCAATGAAATTATCAATGAAAACAAGTTTCCTGCTCAATATTTATGCGGAAACAGTGATTAATTGATAAAGACATTTTAAATTATATAAAATGTCACTTTTTGTTCTCTTAGAATAATGCAAGAACAGACTCAATGCCTTAGTAAAACAGGAAAGTTTTCTTTCTTCCCAAAATTGAATTTAGTTTGTACTCTACAAAACCATTCAAAAGTACTGTATTCGCTTAAGACTTTACCTCGCATCACTGCACTTTCTAAATAATGGGCTAGTTTCACCACAGACTTTGAGATATAGCGCACCTGGTTCCTACACGTTGCGGGTCCACAGGCAGTCCAAACCTTGCCCGGCACAAATTGCCAAGCTCTGCCAACCCTGCATGTCTTTTCATGTCTTGTTTAAAATTGCTGCCAGTGGAAGACTCTCCGTCTTGTTCTTCTATCAGAAAACGCATAGTGTTCACCTCTAACCCCTCACCCCATCCTCTGAGATCAGTTTCAATAAAGCACAGAACCGTCAAAGTCATTCTCCCAACACTGTCACTGGAAACTCCAGCCGACTGGATGATCGAAGAAGCCCTAGTGCCTTGGTTATGCGCACTCGTCCTACTTCTCTATCTCACACACACCACCACACTTATTGCATCCCAACTTCCCTTTAGTCCCCAAGTGAGACTGACATTTCCAAACAGTACCTCGCTTGGCTTAATGTGATGGTCAGTTCATGCCCGGTCGCTCTTCTGTGTCTGTCTTGTTTGAGAACCACTGAGCTCAGATTGGTCCAAATCACCCGGCCCTTTTCTAAGACCCATTGCAGTGAAGACAGAGCCAGCTAGCCTGCTGAGTAGCCTGAGATTGAATGCTATATTCAGTCTGCAATTCAACCCTGTTCACTCGTCTAGACGAGAACTGCTTCACATTCCCATCCTAAATTTGCAATTATAGACCAAATATATCATACAACACTGTATAAATTGAGACTGCAAACCATATAAAATATTATTCGATCCATAATCCCTTCTTTTGTAGGATTTAAAAAAAATAATGTGTTAACCAATGGAGTAATTACACTGCTCTCTGAATTGCTTGATTCTGATTGGCCAGTCACAACATTCAGAGGTCAATTATACCCGGATAAACAATGGCAACATTGCATAAAAACCACATATATGGGTATTTTAGGCCAGTGGTTCTTTCATATCTCTCATATCACACAGCGGACTCTCTCTCTCTCTCTCTCTCTCTCTCGTTTCATTCAAATGCAGCTGGCGGACCTCAGTTATTCAGCTGCATTTATTGTAAAATTAAACCAGAGTACTTCAGAATTAATAGTAGCCTTGTGTTCATATTTTTAAAGTATTCTCCTTGTTGCTAGAATGATTGCTTTGTACAATATAATGTATTATAAGATAATAAACAGGTAAGAATATAAAACGTTCTTCTCAGATCAATATTCCGTGTCCCCATCATTATTTCGGTAGTAAACAGCTAAGTATTGAGTGATAGTATCTCTTAAATGTCCATCTTGTTTAACTTTCTTGATCCTCTAGGCTCAGAACTGCTTATCTCAGAACGGTTCCTTTCTGCCCTTTCAAGGGAACTCGTGCTGCATCAAAATACTGTGGAAACGCATCTGTGTGACTACATCGTGATACACGTTATAGTCCAATTGTGGGTGATGTCATCGAACAGGAAATTATAAAGCACACCTAAAAACACAGTGTGCTTGCTTCAGCTACTTTAGCAAACACTGGGTAAATTGTAAATTCTCACTGTAAGAAGCTGCATGAACACATTGTAAAATGGCATAGTAAACAGCATTAAAAAGATTATGTTCTCATAAAAAAAGAGTGGGGATACACACACTCTTTGTGTTGTTTGTTTAGGAGCACAGCACAGTCAGGCAGCCCTTCAGATAAAAAGGCTGATTACAAGCACTGTGAGAGACATTAAGAATAGCGCACTCCTACCGGGTGCTCTTTGAGTAGGGTGCCTCGACTCGCCAAGGCAAAGCAGATACTGAGCACACGGGGTTCACGAAAGAGGTTGAATGCTCCCGTCAGGTGCTCTTTGAGGAGGGTGCCTCGGCTCGACTTCCTCACGGCTCTGGTTCCACTTCTGCCGAGGCAGAGCGGCAAATCAGGTTGCGAGTTCGCAAACTGATCTGGCAGAAGGGTTTGAGACAGCTCATACCTTTACCTTACCTGCCTGGTCCAGTGCCTCATCTCATGGTTGTACGCACGCACTGCAGTTACTTTCACCTCGGGAAGTAACCAAAGTAATTATCCCAAAATAATAATAATAATAAAATAAAAAGATTGTTAGTGTCCAGTTGCGTAGCTTAGAGGTTGCGTCTCAGTCCACTGAAAAAAGGGATTAAGTTTTAGGACCAGCTGAGCAACAGAGCTTTGTTAATAATTAGACTAACTCTTCTTGCCATCTTCAGCACAACCTCCCTGTTGGGGCTTAGGGTTCTTTCCCGACCATCACACTGAGGTGTCAGGGTCGTGGATGGGACCAATTTCTTCTGTGTGCTTATTTGCCAAATTTCCAATCAATCAGAATATCATGGGACTTAAGCAACACGATTATGGAACAATGCCCAGGGATCTAGAGACGCTACGGCTATCCTCTGTCTTGGCATCATTCCTGAAGGCCCCGTCGTCACCTTGGGGTTCTGGGGCTGCTGGGCGAGAGCAGCTCCATCTTTTAAAGGGCTCTTCGCATAGACTCAGTGTTCACTCTAAGGAGGGTCCAAGAGCAAGAAAAGGAGTGCCCCAGAGCCCCAGAGTTCATCCTTCCTCAGCACAGGAAGTTCATCAGGTTCGCCTTCGGGGACAAGGTTTACCAATACAAGGTTCTTCCCTTTGGCCTAGCTTTATAACCCTGCACTTTCACAAAGTGTGTGGATGCAGCTCTGGTTCCATTGCGAATCCAGGGCATTGGTTGATTTTAGCTCAATCAGAGAATTTAATAATTCTTCAATGAGATGTCGTCTTCGCACACATGAGAAAGTTGGGGTTGAGACTGAAAGAGTGTACATTGCTAGAGGTAGTTTGGGATTCAGGGATAATGCAGGTAAATCTTGCCCCAGCTTGTATCTCCTCAAGCCTCTCAGCCATCAACGAGCTAAAGCTAGCTCCATTCACTCACTGTCCCGTACACCCTTACAGTGGTGGCTCAAAACTAAGGGGTTCGCCCCCGAGGGGAAACCCGCTCACAAAAGCAGAGTTTCACAACGATGCCTTTATGCTCTAGTTATGTGGAAAACAAACCTTCTTTCCCAGGAACCAGTTCTGTGAGCTCCTAGTCGTGGTGTCATGCTTATGATGGATGCTTCCCATACTGGTAGTTTTTTCAGGCACTAAAGATCTTTCAACCTCTATGCAAATTGGAATACCAGATCCTCCTGTGGGCAAAAAAGAAATTACTCGCTAAGACCTATGCACAACCTCTTTGCCTCTTTTGAAACAACGCATTGCCTGCTCTGGTTCTCCCTATCTCATCCAGCTCCACTCGTACTGGATGCCATGATACAGCCGTGGCCAAGGCTTCACCTGTATGCTTTTCCCCCGATCACACTACTCCCAGGAGATCTGGGAAGAGTTCGCCAAGATAAGGTCAGCATCTTGCTGGTAGCCCTGCATTGGCCAACTCGAATATGGTTTGCGAACCTTATATCTCTCCTCGCCTAGCTCTCCTATGGAGATTCCACCCAGGAGGGACATTCTGTCTTAGGCGAAGGGGTTGATACTTCACCCCCGTCCAGAGCTATGGAAACTCTGGGCTTGCTTCATCTAATCAGAAGATTGCACTGTGTTTTCAGGTGCGCTTTATAATTTCCTGGTCGATGATGTCACCCACCTATGACCTTCCATCATCCCATTGAACTGATTTCACATGTACTTCACGAAGACATAACGAGGCGTTCCCACAGCGTTTTTACGTAGCGTCTTGTTCCCTATTGAAGGAACTAAGGCCCCGTCCACACGGAGACGCGGATCACTGCATCCGCATACATTTCTTATCGGATTGGCGTTCCGTCCACACGCATCCGGCGATTTGGGAGACTGAATCCGCTCCCTTTTTATACCGGGTCCTAAAGTGGATAGATCTGAATCCAACACCCTTGCGGACTCGTGTGGACGGCCAATCCGTATATTTTTTGTTTACCGATGATGTCATCACATCTCGTGTCGGCTGCGTCACAGTAACAGCAACAGTGTTGCCAGATTGGACTGAAGATTCCAGCGCAGCTACAGCTTAAAACCCTCCCATTTAAAAAACCTTTACCTGCCCAAAGTGCGTACTCTTATAAATAATGAAAAATGTTGAGCGATTTTATGCATCAAAAACCATCCCAAATTTTATCAACCAGCCCAATGCATTTTTTCCCGGTCAGATGTGACAAAAAGGTAAATATCAATCTGGCAACACTGAACAGCAACAACAATGCGCATGCTCAAAGTCTACTTCTCTGTTTATAGTGTATTATCTGTGGCAGAATTACAGCGCCCCATACTGGTCTGGCATATAAACTACACTGGATTCAGTCGGTTTCAGTGGTATCGTGTGGACGCTGATTTTTTTTTTTGAACGAGGAAAAAAAAGATCGGATAAGGAACGCGCCGGCATCGTGTGGACGTGGCCTAAGATTACCGAGACATTTTCCATTACGGAATTTTTGTGTTTAATGAGCTAATAAAATATTTCAAGCGTGTATTTGGTGACAACTTGCATGTGGCAAGTAGCCATAATAAGCAGGATATTGCGTATCCAGCTGGTTATCACAAAATAAAGCCCTTCGGGGTGTTACAAGGTCCTGATCTCCCTGTCTGGGTTTATTTTGTGATAACAGCCAGATGGATGCACAATATCCCTTACTTAACACGTTATTAAACATTAAACTGTTAATAATCAAGTGAGTTTCACAAATGCTGTTAATGCTTGACTGTTCCAAATACATTTCCAAAATGGATTCGAAGACTTGCATCTCAGTAGTACAGCAACCCTGATGTTTTCTGCTCCCTGACTCACTCTGATAATGAAGTAATGAGGTTCCAGTATTTAAGGGCGTTACGGAGGTGGTGGAGGTCCCCTACCAGTCATATATAGATTTGTTTTTAGGCACTGAGCAGCTTAGACTTCATTTCACATATCTGGCTGAGAATCTTCTCCATGTGATCTAATCCAACTTTACCCTGATGTAGCAACCCATCTGTTTGCCCTTGACATCTTTTCGCTTTTTCTCCCCATTTAGCCTTCTGTTTATTTCTCTATTCTGTTTTTCTCTTCTCTTTTCCCCCCTCATTCTCTCTTCCTGCTGCTGCCTCAATTTTCAGTTGTGACCCAAGGCAAACAATGTTTTGCACCAAATTCTCCCACTCAATTAGCTGGGCGCCTGTCTGTTGTTGATTTGTCACAGTGTTGGGTTGCTTCGTAACTGTTGTGGTTAACCGCAAGATGTGAGGTGCATGTTAAGTGAGCCACTAGGATGGCTCATGTGTTTAAAGCTCGGAACGGATTGGTGGCATGTGAATGCACAGTTGAACACACTCTGATACATGAAAAAGTGAAGACACCTTGATTACTGCAGGTGAATATAACCACTCTAATTGATACCAAAACTACTGTCAGCGATTATAAATCTGTCAATGTCGACTATTGCAAAACATTATATATATTTATCCTTTATCCAAAGTCAGGGATCAGTAAGATTTTTTTTTTTTTTTAAGAATTTAAAGCTTTTATTCTGCAAGGATGCATTAAAAGTAAAGTGATTTCAGTTTTCTGTTATTTTGAGCATTCTATTAAGCAAAGTTTCCTGAAAAAAATACACAACAAGAAACACAACTGTTTTCAACACATAACCACGCAGGTCCTAAACTTCAAGTGTTGGCGAGTATATAAAATGGTGTCACTCACTCACCAGTTGGCCGGTAAAATTTTTATTAACTCTTACGTAAAAAAGTGTTAACTCTGGACAGTTTTCTGGCCTGCACTAAAGTTTTTAAGCCTTGAAAATATTCAAGAAGAAATGGAAGGGAGCTAATTTCATTACTCACGTGAATATTAAATCATCTTGCACTTAAGCTAACACATTTAGTCAAAATTATATTAAAAATCCTAAAAAAAAGATCCTAGGACACATAATCGTTAACAAATAAAATTAACAACAACAAAATAAAAGTAATGGTGGCTTCACTTCACGGACTACATATCTAAAATGTCCAGGCCTGGTCCTCTCTTGACCTTTCTCTTGACCTCCTACTTTTATGCTTCCGCTCCTCCGTGAGATACAACTGGCCTCGCACAGTTCTCACGGCCCTCAGCCTCATCCTGATCTCCACATACCCCCATCGTCCTTCACAGGTCGGGGGTACTCTCGACTCTGTACTCTTCTCTGGCCAGTAATGGCGGCCACGGCACCTCATTGTAAAGAGAGATGAGGTGAGAGAAGGGAGAGAGGAATAGAAAAGAAAATATTCTTGATCCAGTTCCCAGACACACTGGAGCGCTATACTCAACCAGCCAAGAGGCTCTTCCTCACAGTGCCATGCAATGGTACTGGACATCCTTTGTTGTCTGGACAGGCCAATATCCCTCTGCCCTCTGGCGACTGACGATTGCTCCTCCTATTGAGGGCAGACGGCAGCTCCTCCCCTGTTCGCTGCTTCACCCCCAACCTGGTGAAAGGTTCGTCCCACCCAATCTTCCATCACTCTCCACCACTGCCTCGGGCAGCCCCTGACAATCCTCACGCCTTCCTGCTGCCTGACCTCTTCAGCACCGTGATCCCTCCCAACATGTCCCTGCTTCCTTCTGGGCTTCAGTACCACTGTAGCAAAGTTTGTTGTTCAGAGAAGGAGAAGTAACCAACAAACATTTAACATTTGAATAATATAAATAAAATAAACAATAACAAAATAAAAGCAATCGGAGTAGCCCCTCATGGACAACTGCCGCTCACACACAACCAATAAAACATAACTAAAATGTTTAGTTCTGGTCCTCTCTTGTCCTTCACTGGCATCACCCCTTTTGTGCTTCTACTCCTCCATGAGATACAAGGCCAGTGCGGCGCACAGGTGGCGCTCATTATCAATCTCTTCCTGCTCGCCAGTCTTAAGTGAATATAAACAGTTGAGAAAGTAAACGCATGTGTGCAGCATCAGTGTATTAGATCCATGCATTTGCTATTAAAATGACAGCAGCCTAACAGTCCTGCTGTTGTCTGTGTTTTTAAGGTTAATCAAACAACAAAGGAACATCACTCTCTGTGCCTTGACTGTAACTTTGTAACTTTAATAAAGATTAATTAACAGGATGTTTAGTTTGTGCTATGAAGACTATGTAGTGTTATTTTACAGTTATTTCATTACATTTTTGTGCCTGAAAACTGTGAATTTTCACTGGTATCTAAAATGTTGGTGTAAGTACTGCCTTTTTTATTGGCAGGTGTTGCAAAAAGCATATTTATTAAAAAAAACATGAAATTCCTTGTATATAAATTTTTTTTATATCAGTATTTACAAATCTGCATAAAATTTGAAAAAGCTATTTAAATGTATTACATTTTTATAGAAATTAATAAAGAAAAATGTATAAAATGAGCGTTATTGTAACGTTGCGGTAATGACAAATTTTAAGATGACCCGAAAAACCAAAAAAATAAACATTAAAATCTTAACGACTACATTCAATTTTGTGTACATTTTTATATGTATTACAGACTATGATGGTTAAAATGTAAATTCATAGAGGTTGATTTTTTAAAAATCGGGATAGTCAAAAGTGCCCGTAGTTGCAGAAACACCCATAAAGTACATGTATTAGGCTGCCAATGCACACAATGTTATATTGTGATTTAAAAAAAAAAAAACTGTGCAATTGCAGGTGCTAATTTTATGGAGGGTATATTGAAAAGTAATGCCACCATGAATGTTTAATTAGTCCAGTTACAGTTTGTTATATGTCAGATCCTGTTTTGGCCTCACACTGAACTGAATAATGAAAACATAGGGCAGAACAAATTGCAGTGCACTTCCTGTCTGCTTCATCAACCATACTGTCATTACCATACAGCTTATCAGCACAGCACATTAAACATGCCACGTGGACCATTTTAATCTGATACTCTACATCACAGCTGAGGGAGTAAGGTCAACAGTAGAACCCACTGATCTCACTCATCACTCACTCTCTCGATTCTACTTCTAGATTTGAATGTGGCTTTTTGAGAGAGAGAGAGAGAGAGAGAGAGAGAGAGAGAGAGAGAGACCCCTTGAAAACGTAATATGGAGGTAAGATGCAAGAGTGTTTTCTTTTCTCAGCCTCATCCTCATCCTTACATGTTCTCTGAAGTTCTGGCACTTCACTGATACTCCCTGTGAAATTCTCAAGTAAATCAAACTCTGCAGTCGATGCAAATGAGAAACCGTCTTAAATTAGAACTTAAAAGGATAGAGAGAAGAAAAACTTCCATTAGAAATCATCTGTACCATCTCAAGACTTTGAAGATCTGTGAGAAAACTTGTCTTCGAATCAGCCACTCCTGACCTACTGTGAAGAAAATAACTGATATGACCAACTTTCTTAGTCCTTAAATCTTCTAAAGTCATTAGTAGCAAACCCTGACCAATTTCACACAAATTAGCCTAACAGTGTGTAGTCGCAAAGTTCTCAATATTGATAATAATAATAAACAGAAATGCTTTTTTCAGCATCAAATCAGCACATTATAATGATATCTAGAGGATCATGTGACACTGAAGACTGATGAGAATTCAGCTTTACCAGCACAAGAATAAATGACATTACCTGCCATTAAAAATACTATTAAAACAAATCAGGTTAACTTTATTTGGAGAATTGTTTATATTTTATTATTTCTAGATTTTACAAAAAAAATTAAAAAAATTAAAAAAAATTCACAATTGGGTCAGAGTACTATTTAAAGAGAATTTCTGATTTAAATTATACATTATTTACAATTAATAAACTAATTTCTTGTGCAGTGTCTGATAAAGTCTGGTATTCACAATCAAACAAAGGCAAAAAAGTACATGCTGATCGTATACTTTTTTTAGTGACAGAAACTGATCCAAAACCTGACCTCACTATGATCCCTGCAAATGACAAGCAATTTGGGCTAAATGTGTGTTTAAACGAGGCCTCTGAGTTGCAGTCAGGGCACCTGCAAAGAAGGCATTTAAAGGGACATGATGGGAAATCAAAGCGGAACTTCTCGCTTGTCTGATTAGAAGGAGAGAGGCGGCATCTCAGCTGGTGTGTTTACTTGCTTTTGCTGTGTCTGACTGTTTGTTTTGGAGCCACTGGGGCTGTAAAGCTCTGCCGCTGTCACACGTTGGCATGCGTAATGCCACAAATCTTCTCTGTTCTATTCAGCAAAAAGAAATGTATAAATAGCCAGCCTTTATCGCTGTCGCTGCATTAATCTGCCTTGATCCAATCGCACAACGAACAAGTCAGCTAATGATGATCATTTTATTCACTCTATCCAACTGGATTTGTAATACGTCCAACTTGTACTAGATTATATTTCTTTCTTAAAAGAACAGAACATCTAAATAAAAAAGAAGAAAAAATAACATTATTTAATGATTTTTATGCATTCATTTCACAGTAGTTCCAAATCTGAATGCTGTTGATTTTTTGGTTGTGGAATACAAAGGAGAATTTAGATTCAGAAAATAGAGATTCAGTGATGCAAATAGTTAATAAATTATAGAATGAGTTCAATTCAACTATAAATCAGGAGAAAAACGTGATGTTATCATCCAGCTAAGTTCAGTTATCATTCAATAGTTTCAGAGTATTCAAGTCAGTTAAACTGCCATATATTAAGTGTCCCAACTAATCAAGCCAAACAGCGACAGTAGCAAGCCACTTGTGGTACTTTTTGTACTTTTTTGAGCTTTACAGACAATATCAACTCCTGTCATATAGGGAAATAGAAGCATAATATTTCTCTTTTGTATACTATAAAAAGAAAAAGGTTTGGAATAGCACAAGTGTGTAAATAATGACCTAATTTAAATTTTTGTCTGAACCGTTTCTTTAATAACTCCTATTCCTCTCTCTGTCTGGCTGCTTAAATCTGACATCCCAATGACCGACAAATGCAATCCTGGTAATTTAGCTCAGAACTGCTCAGAACCCTTTGGTGCAAATCACTTAACAAATTCCACTCCCCCCACCTCCACCCCCACCCCCAATTTCATTTCCCGCACATGCATCTGCTCCGACTAACCTGCCAACAGTTGTGCTCGAAAATGCAAATCCTTTACCACTATCATTTGCTCACACACACATGCAAAAAAAATAAAACACACAAAAAAATCTAACTAAACCGTACAAAGAGACTAAACTCTGAGTGATTTCCCAAGCCCAAACAGCAGAAAATAATCGTGTTATTGACTGAACACTCCTCTTCCTATAAACCAGCCCTACCTGTAATCTGACACGTTGATGAACAGAGGAAAATAAATAAATAAACAAGTGCTCTCATGTGTTTAGACCTCTGCATATGCTTCAAAAATATCAAGTTTGAAAGTCAACAACACAAAGAATGCAAGGCTGGTCTGAATGTAATTTATTTGCCTGCTTAATGAGATTACATTTTGGTGTGAAACCAATTTTTGCGGAAATTAAATCTTAATATTGTGCAGTGGCAGGGGTGTTGACACAAGGTTATTTTATTTGCTATTGAGCATGACAGCCATTCAATTCTCTGTGGTGTTGACTGTCCCTCATGTTTAGCAGGACATCTTTCTGAGACCTTCAACACAACTTTAAACACTAAACTATAACGTGACTAGCTGCTGTGTGAAAAGAGTGTAGTTTTGTTAGCCAATAAAATAACTGCACTGAATTACTGAGGACAATAGCCATTCACCGTACATATGTAGAAGGCAACATCGATCCTGGAGTGTTGCTGTACTGCAGAGTGTAGCTCCAACCCTGAAACTGCCTATAGCCTTAGTAATCCTGAAGACATTGATTAGCTTGTTCAGGTGTGTTTGTTTAGGGTTGGAGCTAAACTCTGCAGGACAGTGTCATTCCAAGAACGATGCTGCCTACCCCTGTCCAAGAGTATGTATTTATAACCCTTTATTATAAGTTAAAACATTATATGATTGGTACTCTTTAGACATTCGATTGACTATAAGTAACATTCCACATACATGTTAATGTCTCAGGTTATGTATGTAACTAGTTCCCTGAAGAAGGAACGAGATGCTGCGTCAAAACACTAGGGGAATGCTTTAGCGTGATTATCTCGTAAAGCACAATCAGTGGAGTGAATAAGATCGCGTGAATACACGTTGTGGAATGATGATATTATGAACCAGGAGGATAGAGGTAAGCCAGAAACCGGAAGCGGCAGCTTAAACAGTTTCTGAAGTAATGCGCCCGGCAGGCATCTAGGAGATGTGACAGAACGACACAGTGTTCCCCCTTCCTTGGGGGCTCTGAAGCAGCAAAACAGATAATCTGGCTTCCGCCACAGTGCCACAGCAGATCCTTTCCCGGTTATGAAGGGAAGACAAAATGCAAAACGAAAGGTGAGCCACGTCAGTGGACTTGAAGATCTCCTAAGCTTAAAGGGCCAGTCATGCAGCGAAAACGCATGAATCACGCACTAATTACACAAAGATTTTTGTTTCTTCCCGGAGCGTGCGTCGTATGCATAATTCATCGGTGAAATGAACGTGGACCATCAGTGATTGTAAGTGGATGTGCGTCGAAGGCGGTTTGTGCTTGATTTTGAGTTTTGAACAGTTCAAAATTTTTGTTCAAAGTGTGCGTTATTCATGAGTCGGCGTGCGTAGTTTATGTGTCGAGTATGCGCGACTATGCGTGGGACACGTCGGCCGTCTGTGCTTATGCATCGGAACTGGTTCAAAACCGTGCACGTCCACGTCCGTCCACTGACGCCCCACCTTCATATCACGCATGGACCGCACACGTATCACGTTCATTCCACTGACAATGTGGATTCTGAAAGTGCTTGTACGTGGAACGTTAGCGAAGCATGCGTGTTTGGACCCGCTCCGTCAGTGATTCATGCGTCGGGTATGCGTTGAATGTTCGTGGAATACTTTGGTCAATTTCTCGACGCACAAGCACGCACAAATCCAATCTACGCGTGATTTGTGAGTGATTCGTGCGTGATCGGCTGTGTGACTGACCCTTAAGGGATGTAAGGAAAAGGAAGGTCTTCAACATGGCTTTAAAGTCAGAAACTTGGCCAACCTCCTCGAAGTTTCAAAAGTTGGGCCTCGGATGAGCCCTAGAGCATCAGATACCAATCCTAGATTAAAAGCTTACTGTGCACTTCTAGCCTCAACCTCAGTTTGCCACAAAGGAAACATGTAAGTGATAGGTCTCTCCCAAATGAAATACCACCCAGAGGTATGTGGTAAGCACCATGGCAGCCACGTAAACCTTCAGGGTAGAAGGGGATAATCCTGCAGTGAATTTGTCCTGCAGGAACTCTAACCTGGTTCAAACTGCCTCTCACTGCACTACAAAGTGATTGTTTTTTTTTTACTTCAGGTCGTACAGTTTCCTCGTGGACAGAGCTCTGGAGTGGAGAATGGTTTCAACCTCAGTTGAGAGACCAGAATCTATGAGGTGGGCCCCCTCAGAGGCCAAGCACACCACAGTTCACACCACAAGTCTCCACAGTTCTGGGCAAGGGCAAGTTCCTCTCCTCGGTCTGTCGATGAGGGACACTAGGTCCGAAAGCCACACTAGATGAGTCAGACCTTGTCCCGGCGAACTCTCCAGAACATGTGTGTGATCGTGATCGAGGGAAAAGCATACAGACGTAGCCTTGGCCATGTCTGAACCAAATCCAGTCTACCACCTCTGGGTAGAGCCTCCATTCCTCATGCCTCAGCCCCTGCCTCAACAGGATGTCTGCTCCCAAGTTGTGGGTCCCTGGGATGTGAATTGCTCAAAGAGAAAGCAGTTTCTATTTAGACCAAAGGAGGATCTGTCGCTCCAATTCGTAAAGCGGCCGCCGACCTCCTGATGATTTATATAACACTGGAAGCTGTTGCCATGAGGCCCAACAGTCTTGACTGCTGACTGGTCTAGCTTTATGCTGTTGACTGCTGCCAGGATGATGTCGATGAGCGCGAGGGAAAGCCGGGTTGACAACGACACAGAATCCACACAACACCTAAGAAGGTTGTCCTCGGGAGAGGATAAAGTACTCCTTCACGTTCAGTCTCAGGCCCAGCTCCAAGTGAGTGAGAACGACACATCAATGTAACGAAACGCTAACTGCCATGGCTGAGCGAGGACAAACAAATCATTGATAAGGTTCAGAACCCATGACCATGATTGTGAGAGGTGGGTTGCCCCTCGGGGGAAAAAAACCCTGGTTATGAACCACTACTCTAGAGAGTCTCAACTGCTCAGTGAGTGACTGGTTATTTTGTTGAAGGATGGACATACATTTCAACTGTATTTTGATTTAGTTGGAGGATGAAGTCTCTCGCGAGAGATTTCATCTCCAGTGTCAATACTAACACCGTCTGGTCCTTCGGAACTGGAAAGCCATAGTACAAATGCCTCTGCTGGAGTGGAAGTAACCACCATGTGTGCTTCCAGCTCCAGAAAGAGGAAATCAGACTGTAAGATGAGGACAGGGATGAGGTCTAGGCCCGTAAAGCGTAACCCTAACGTTTCAACGCAGTGCAGGTTCCCTTTAAAGCGAACTAACTCGCAGAGTATTAGTTGACTGCCTGCTTAATATCCCTATAATAATGCTATAATAAGTCTTAATTTGAATGTTTATTTTGCAGTAGACATTCTACTGACTATGAGTAACTTAATTTATACATGTAAAGGCATTTATGATATTACAAAAGATTTCAATTTCAAATAAATTGTTATTTTGAACTTTATATTAAGAAAAGATTCCTGGGTGAGATTCCTGTGCCTGTGTGTGTGTGGGCACACACTGCCTGGTCAAAAACAAAAAGTCACTGTTTGGATTTAAATAGGCAAATGCTTAAGAGTCTATGATTGGATCATTATTTCAGTGAGTATTATGTTTCTAGCATTTCTAGCATCCGACAGTTGTAATGTTAAGATGTAAAGATTCATCAGGCTCAAATTGTGATAGAAAGGTTGGGAGGGAGCATGAAGAATAATTTGCACACCATTAATTGCCAACTCTGATTCCAGACATTAAATTAATTGAAAGTCTTTGGGTTGTGCTGGAGGAGACTTTACAGAGTGCTGGACTCTTGCATTGTCAGTTCAAGATCTTGACAAAAACTGATGCACCTCTTGATGTAATTAAATAATGTGATGTTTTTTTCCATCAAAAGGTGAACTGCTAGAAGCATAATAACCACTACAATATAGCCATACTATTACATTATGTAAGAAACATAAAAGTATTAACTAAATAACAGCAATCAAATCTCATTCACATTCTTGTTTATTCAAATTTGTCATGTTGTATATTTTGTTTAGGTTTTTTTCCCCTCAAACTATTATTTTAAAAGCTAATAATAACAATAAATGTAATGCAGGTGCAATGATGAACCACCTAATTACTAGAATAACTAATGATTAATATCCATTCATGTGCAACAACAATTACATATAATGCACATAAATCCCATTACCCTAAAATATAAGTGTGTTATTGATTTTTCTGACTGTGCCGTATGCATTGAGAGTAGCATCAGTTCCTTGCTTTATAGTTGAATGTTCAGCAAGCACTGGATATTAGTATTCATCTGGCCCCAGACCTGTGCCTCAGAAGTCTGGACACAGCAGAAAGCTGGGAGTGAATCATTGCTTGCCCTCAGGGTGCTGGCAGCACCCACGATCCCTCTCACTGGAGAGCCGCCACATGCGCGCACCCCCCACCCCCAACAAGAAGAGAGCAAACAAACATCAGCACCCCTGAAGAGCCCAGTCAGAACCAATGAAGAGTTTACTCCTCAGCCGCTACACAGACATGAAAGGCTCCATGTCTTCTGAGAGAGACAGGAGAGCTGAACTAAAGTCCAGTTAAAAAAAAAAGAACTCATTTCCTAGTTCTCCCTGTCCACAACAGGAACTTCCTGAGAGACGTTTAGCGAGATTCAGTTGATGTTTCATGCATATATTCTATTTCGTAGTTTTGTTTGCGAGTGACCAATGTGGCCCAGAAGGGGATGATGTTTTTATGTGCAAGCGTTCATTTGCTTTATTTTTAGAGAGAACCTCACAAGGTGCTCTTGAATCATGCCGGCTCCAGAACCCATCGCGGCTTTGCTCAGCTGCACACGGGGAGGGCTGCGCTCCGCAGGACGCTCTGTTTACATTTAGGTCATAAATCAATAGACAGACGTTTCACACAGTGAGCAGACCTGCCAAATACAACATCAAAGTAGTTTATCGTAGGTAGCATTTCGCAGTCAAGGAATGAACAATTGTGCATCTGGTCAGCACAGCAGCACACCGTCTGGCACATGTATATTTAAATCTTGGCCCAAAATATGCATATGTAAATACTCAAGCATAGATAAAGGCATCAGTAAGTCACAATGTCGCTTCAGGAGCCCATTTAAACCGGAATGGACACCTGATTGATAACCGTCCAACTGGCGTGCCATTTAAGAGCAGGTTTATTTGAAATAGACACCGGAATAACAGATGGTATGAGTTGTAGAGATACTATAGTGGAACAAAATTAGAAAAGTATTCATAGATACACTACATTTCAAAAGTTTGGGGTCAGAATTATATACATTTCAACTGGTTTTAACATTTAGAATATTAAGAAATGTTTCTTGAGCATCAAATCAGTATATTAAAATGATTTATTAATTTATTACACTAATAACTGGACTAATGATGCTTAAAATTCATCTTTGCCAACAAAGGAATAAATAACATTGAAAAAAAGAAAATTTTCTAATTGAACTAAAGTCTAATCTGGCTTAATATAGACCAGGCCTATATGTTTTAATCTGTTAAATTGCAAAAGGGCGCCAAATGTAATTTTGACAAACTAGACATAATTAAAAAGGTCTAAGACTCAAGCTTCTATTTTTAAAAATCACTAAAAATCTTATAGTGACAGTAATTACTTGATTTGTGCCAGGAAAATGAAAAACAGAATCGAAGACTCATGTTGCATCCATTTAGATGCGGAGTAGACAGAGCCTGCTCCTAACTCACCTAAACACACCTTTAGATGGTGATCCTTGGTCTCACATTAAGATATATGCTTTAAGTACATTTATACAAAAGAAAAGTTGTCACTTTGTACGTTTAGAAGCAAGGCCACTTGTCAGTAATCTGATGTAGTGTTGATGAGGACTGTTGGCAGGGGAGTGTTTAGAAAGCTTCTCAGTGCATTTTGTTTCATCCAGGGTAATTTTTGCAAGGACAAGTAAACTATGGGTCAGTGTTGGGTAGAAAGCACTCAGAAAGGATATCATGACAAACATGAGAATGACTGTATAGATGCAGAATACTAATGGCACCATAAAGCCAAGCAACACTCATCCAGCCACGCCACTTCCTGACACTCTCACGAAACCCTTATCTGCTTTAAGAGTGTTTGTGTTCTTGACATTCAGGATGGCAGAACAATGAACAAATGTCTTGTTATTATTCCTCTAGATCTGTGACACAGTTTGACATATTGGCTGTGCTATTTTAAAAAAACAGCACAGTCAAAACGATAATGAGAAGGTCAATCCAGCATTTTTCAGTGTTTGTACAATGAGGCTAAAACAATGATTTTATGACAATGTAGGAATCTGAAAGCTGTTCAGGAGTCTTTTAATCTTTAATAGGCATTGAGCTTTTTGACATTTATACGTTGGGAAATTAATACCGTAAGCATGATGTGATAGCGGTAATGACAACCCACAAACACAAAGGCTCATCTGTCAAACAAAAATCCATTACATCCAAGTACAGCTTTTTTGTGCTTTCTGTGAAAGAAGGTGCTAATTTTGTTTGGACCCCATAATCTTGGAGATGAAGTGATCGGCTCCTATTCCTCCTGTGTGTTGTTTAACAAAGCTGCGTTGATTTCAGCGCTTTAATTACTGTACTATGGAGATGTTCAGGGGTTACAATGTGAGAGTGGTGTCGTGCAGTTAATAAGGTACAGATCAACTCACTACTGCTTATTTACTCTAAATAATGTGTCGTAGAACAGACCACATGCAAATTAATCCAACAAAATCTGTGATATATATATATATATATATATATATATATATATATATATATATATATATATATATATATATATATATATATATATATATATATATATATATATATATATATATATATATAAAACATTCCTCAAGCTGTTTTTTTGTGAACTATCCCTTTAAGGAATTAAGTATTGATCTTTATGAAACCAAATCCATCTTGGGTGATGATTTGGTTTCCTCCAGTCATGTTCTGCACCAACACATCCTTAACATAGTTACATACTCTACATTACAATGATCAATGACAATGTTTTTCCATGTATGCCTCATGTGTCAATGAGACTCAAGTTTCCCTCTATCAATACTTTTATCAAACTAGATTATTAAAAAATGCAATACAAAATGTGGGTGGAAAGTAAACTTTCACACACACACATATACATACAGTGGGTAGGGAAAAAATTCATACCATCTTACATTTTTCGCTCTTTATTATATTGCGGCCATTTGCCAAAATCAAGTACGTTTTTTTCCCTTAATGTACACAGCACCCCATATTGACAGAATAACACAGAATTGTTGACATCTTTGCAGATTTATTAAAAAGGAAAAACGGAAGAAAAATAAATAAATCACATGGTCCTAAGTTTTCAGACCCTGTATAGGATGTAAAGACTCATTTTCGGCCAAGGTTGTGAGAAGTCCAAGTACATATTGTTATTGTTCCATTTTAAGGGCTGATTCTGTGTTACTTGGTGACTGGGAATAAATACGGCTTCAACATTCTTTCCCTGAAATACAGCCAGGATATGATTGCTGCACCTTGCAGGCAGTTGGCCTTTTATAGGAGGTCAGGATTTTGCCAGTAGTGTTAACTGTGGAGGCAATAGAGAAATGCAACTTTTTGGAGGTACAGATTGTGAATGACTGTGGCTTTGGATTCTGGGCAGGAATGCAGTTCTATTGAATTACAGGCCACTGGCTTAACAGAGGCCCCAACAGACAGTTTTGTTTAACTACAGTCGACTAAGATGTACCGAAGCCGGTAATGATACTTTTAATTCTGCAGCTCAATAAAATGCTAAACTGCTGCTTTCTGACAAAAGCGAGAAAATCCACGAGTGATGGAGTAGCTTACAGCTAGAGTCGAAGAAAAACAGAGATACCTTCAATAAGGGAGAGAAAGAGAACCAGTAAGAAACATGAGGATGCAAGAGAGAGCAGAAGATAGCCTGAACTAAAACGGTCACATATATAACACTAAATAACTGTTATTTTTATAAACTACTTCTGTACTTTGACCAATTTTGAGTAAAACACGATGTAAAAGCACACACACAAGATATTTTGAAAAAATTGCTTTTTTTTTTTTTAAAAAAGTGTTTTTTCTCCGTACAACGAAAGTGAGTGGTTTGGGCCCCATTCACTTTCATTACATGGAAAAAATTATTGAAAATCTTAAACAATATCTTCTTTCATGCCCCAAAGAAGAAATACAGGTTCGGAACAACATGAGAGAGAATAAATAATTAACTATCCTGTGAAGTAATTGCAGTCCATTCTTATTTCAAGTTGACTCATATTGAGTGAAAAGGAACATGTAAAAATCACAACTGCAAACTGGCAAAGGCAGGTCAAGTTAGCATTGTGGGATATCACACTGCCCAGAATGTTGGAATACATTTTGGCAGGTGTAATAGAAAATTCAACTACTATGCACAGTACATACTTCAGAAATAGTATGAAAGTTACTATCCTAAACATAGCCTCAAAGAAGAACGATTTGACAAGCAGTACTGGAGAAGTTACAGAAAGAAAGAAAGAAAGAAAGAAAGAATGAAAAGCCAAGTAAAACAATGAAAAAGAGCACATATCGGCTGGGCGTGGGAGAGAACAGATTAATGCTTCCTACTTTGGCTTAGGAAAGGGGGTTAGAAAGTAAACAATTAAAATAATTACATTTTCAGCTCTGAGCTCATTCCTTAACTGGACTGATAACTCTTTGCTCTTAGTATGAGCTCATTAGTGCTCATTATACAAAAAGGGGACTCTAAAAAGCTAAGCTACATGATAATATTCTTCATTACCTATTCCTGCACCCTTAGTTGCTTTAAATTAGAGTGAAATTTGGTCAGTACATTCATCATAAGATAGAGAGTTTATGAACTATAAGTACTGTATCTGTACACCTGTATCTGTTTGTTGAGCATTTAATTTCAAAACTATGGGCATTAAAAGGGATTTTCTGCTCCTTAAAACTTTACACTTCTATTGGAAGGTTTTCCACTAAATATTGAAGCGTGAACATTTTGGTTTCATTCAGAAACCGTGGGCGCTGACGTTGGGTGATAAGGGTCTGACTCATTTTTTCAATTCATTGTGTGGAATTCAGGTCTAGACTTTGAGCAGATCATTCAGACTCAGTAAATCAGAGGGATACTGGCATGCTGGGGGAAAAAAAGTCCTAGGATCCCAGGGTGCAGACGGAGAGCCGATGGACTTGAGCGCTGGAGTCCAAGGCAGAGCTGAGGCAACAATCGTCCAAGGTGTAACCAAGGACTGAGGCAGAGCCGATGTGACAGAAGAGGAGTGGAGCCGGAGGAGGGAGGAGCTCACTGGACCTGAAGGGGTGGAGAGTTGTAGCACCGTGGATGGCTTGCATGTCCACAGCAGGGTGAAGGCTGTGACTGAGGTGGAGCCAGAGGGACGAAGGAGCCTGTTGGTGCCACAAGGCAGAGGATCTCAGGTGGAGCTGAGCTTGGGAGGAGCCAAGGCATTGCCAAATGGTTGACGGGCCGAGGCGAAGTGAAAGGATCAGCAACCAGAGGTGAAGCCAAGGGATCCTCACACTGCAAGGTGTCAAGGGGAAGGCAAAGGGCTACAGGAAAACGGATGAGATCTGCAGTGGAGGTGGGAGTGGGAGGTTAGGCGGGATCAATGATCACTGTTTTCGTTCGAACCAGCGGTGAGGATAGAAAGTTCAGGGTGGGACAGGGTAGGAAACATCGCTTCAGTGTTCCAATCCATCACCCTGTGTCAAGCTCCATCAGGACTCCTACAGGAATGATGATTGCCAGCACACACCCCTGGCCGGACTTACGTTGGGGCTTCGTTTCCGTCACCACAGGCTCAGTGTTTGCGACGGGTAGAAGCTGTCCATCTGTGGGTGGCTCTGGTACTGTCGTCTCTGTGGTTATGGGTTGTACTCTAGGTCTGGCTGCGGTTGGACCAGCAGGGGGAAGGCAGTCTTGAGACACCGGATGATGACCTCCTTCCAATCAAGTCCTGTGATGTCTGGGAGGTCTACAGGATAGTAGTCGTTCAGTCGATCCAAAAGAGAGACTCAACATCTTATCGTCGAAGGCCATCTAAGCTGACAGAACGACAGAAGGGGCAAAGACCATTAGATGAAGCCCTCTCGAGCTAGGTCGGCGAATTTCACTGCATAATCCATTCTCAGAATAGGCAGGCAAATAACAATCCAAACGATCCAAATGGTGCAAGTGTGCTTATCAGAAACAATACCAGACAAGTGCAAAAGAGCACAAGAAGGAACTTAAATATACAATGGTGATGAGCTAAATGATGAACGACCGTGATAATCGTATTAGTGTTCATGGAAACGGTGGTGAGAAACTGAACAAAGGAACACGTGTGACTGAAAATAGCAAACTAAAAGTGCACTAAAATGAAACTAAGATCAAAATAGCATCCAAACAGAGCAGAACTGTGACACAGGAATGTGAGTGCATTCACAGTTTTGAATCGGAGGCGTTTCATATACGAGATGACTGCAGCTGGTGATGAGGTCAAAACGAGCATGTCCAGTGCAAGGTGACAATAAACATGTAATTGCTCTCCTCACAATTCAAGATTTACTAATGACACAGTGAAAATTTGCATTGAAAAGGCTTGGAGAAGCTTTCCCTTTCAGATGGCAAATTTATGGAAGTCGAAAGTATTTAAATTAATCATGCAAGGTGATTTCCTAAGGTTACTGGTATTTACACCATTACTCACCAGCTCAAAAAATCATGTCTTAAACAGATACTAAATTTCGCTGCTCTTGGTAGGTTATGGTGGTCATTTTGAAAAATAATTGTGTTCTTTAACTTGCGCATTATCAGCAACTTTCCACACCCATCAGCGCTTTTACGGGTTTGCGCTCTCATACTAATTTGCCCTGTTTAGTAAATCTGGCCCTAAAAACCTTGGCTAAAATTATAAGTAGACTTTTAAGAAATGCATTATTTGGATTTATTTTGAATTTAAAATGTTCATTGAAAACTAAAGGAAGATGGTGATAGTGAAATTATAGTGGCGTTTAAGATCCTACTCCAAGCATAGGTGGTGTGGGACAGGGTGTGTGACATCTGCATTGTTGTACCGGCTGAAGACGAGAAGTAACCTTGACAGTGGTCCAGTGAAAAGATCTATGACCCATATATAAAGCAACATATTACTCCCGAACCATGCGTTTAATCTCGTGTAGTGGCCAGCCCTGCTTTTAAGAGCCGGTCTGCTTGACGGAAAGCAGGGATTCAAAGCATAAAGGTCAAGATTTCTCAATGTCCCCTCAAAACAGTCACAGTCGAACAGCTTTCAAACACACAGACAACACACACCAGGAGGAGGGGGCTGAGGCTGGGGGACAACGCTCTGCTACAGCACTGGACGCTGCATTCAGCCATCACTGTCCTTTTGGCAGCAGAGACCAGCATCAATGTCAACCTCCTAGAAAATCAAATAAATCACACACTCAAGCACTACATGCTCTTAACGTTTCCACAAACATTTGGAAGCATATCCGAGTTTAAAGTTGGTAAACTCTGGAATTGAACGCTTAGAGACTTTATATAGTTGTAATATTTTTTGAGTTAGTAAGATTTCCTTCTATGCAATGGAACTTAACTGACAGGTTTTTTATGACACTGTAGTCAAATGTCCTTAATGCTATATATGAACATGGTTTGGTGCTATTTTTAATATATTTCGAAACAATGACTTCCAAAATAAATAAAATATTAGATACAAATCATGTGGCTTGGCCTTATGTGTATTTGTGTATATGTAATTAGTTTAACAATTTTAGTGTTTCAGTTTTGTACTAAAGTTAAGTAAAATACAGATAAATGTTTAAAAAAATGTTAGCAAGAATAAATAAAAGCTACAGTCAATCTACTATTATTACTACTACTACTACTACTACCACCACCATTAATAATAATAAACTTTATATGCAATTAATTAGCTGCACAAAAATAAAATAAATAATAAAAACAATAAATTGTTATGGTCTTAATAAAAGGAAAGATTAAATGGAAAGTCCATCATTACCAAAATCATCATCCGTGTATATGCAATTGACCTGATAAATAAAATAGTTATGAGCTGCATATATAACCTCAACAACAATTATAACTATAATCATTATTATTAATTTCATTCTAATGATACAATAATTATTATATTACATTATATACTGAAGAATGACACTGAAAAATCTTAAAGATTTAACAATTGACAGAAATGAACAATTAATAATATTTTTAATTACATTTTTAATTAATTTTTTCATTTATTGCTTAGCTTCAAAAATGCAGTGGGAAGTCTCTTTATAGAATCACTCAGATACGACCAAATTATGAATTTAATTCTGTAGCATTTTCAACAATGCAGACCAGCAAAAAAATTATATTACATGGTTAATATTACAGATATTCTACACTTTTATATTACACAGTGTAAACAAGCATTATGCCTCAAGCAAACAGCTTTCTTTAACAGAAAACTGCAGTCAAATAACAAATGCAATGGATGTTAGTCACTGCTTAAACAGTCATGTAGGGGTTGCAAGAAATTGCATGTTTCTGTGTATCTGCAAAGGAGAAATTTTGTTTTCAATAAATCTTTCTACAGATCTCCACACCGCTGCTGAAATGTCAGCACAGATGGATATAATTAATAATTTAGGCAGGAGCTCAATAATCACTTTAACAAAATATTTTCACTTGTTCTCCCTCCCTAGAACCAAAACTGTTCTTTTTCATCTGACTTGATAAATACTGTAATTAGCTGTATTTGCCAAGTCAACCATCCCTTTTTCTATTGCTCATATAGTACATAGGCTTGGGGATTTGAACAAACCCCAAACCCTAAATATTAAATTTCAGCATGTAACTCATCCCGTACAGATTGTACATGAATGATCGCTGAAATCATGATCTGTGCGCCTCTGTGGTGGAAAGGCGTGCTATTACTTTTTAAAAAGAGAAAAATCAAATTCTGTATAAATCCAGCATACAGTAGTGTCTATTTCAATGGAAGATCCTCAAATGCAGCTTTTCTTTTTGGTTTGCTCACTGGTGCCAAATGCCATTGCCAAATGTCATCAGAGTAACGTTACATAATTCAGTCAGAGCTCAGAGGGGGCACTTCTCTCACCTCATTCAATCCTCCTGATGGTGAACTTAGTAATGCGCTAATTGCTATGTTTCATGCCAGAAGTAACGGAGGAGGTTGTGTGTGTGTGTGTAATGCGTCTAATGTTCTTGAACCTATGGAGGAATAGCAAATTTGGGAAAATCCAAAAAGCACAATCAGCATAGCGAGACACGACACCAATTACAGTGCACAAAGATGTAAATTCCCTCCGTCCTTGGAGAGCCCTAGATTCCCACAGGCAATCGAGGAGTTTTTTCAGCCTGTCTGCTACTTGTAATGAGCTCCAGCTGGCCTTCATGTCATTCTCATGGTGGAGGACCCAAAAATCTGTCAGCAAATAGATGACGGTCATCTCATTTAAACCATTTACTGGAGGAAACATAAAAACTATAAACTATAGTGTCCCTAAAGGAGACTCTTTCACAAAACTAAAGAGATCTCAGTGTTACAGTTTTTCTCAAATGCTAAAACACAAATGCCAATCCTCTAAACCAAATGACCAGTTGTCTAAACACATTTACTAAATCTAGGCATCATTTTCCAATATCACAAACACATTTCACATGAAGACACAATTCACAAAACACAATCCTCCGTTCTCATAAATCTTAACACATTTTTCCTTGCTAAAACACAAGTTGCAAAAGAACTCTGCTCATATCCTCAAATGAAAGCTCATGTGATGCAAAATGCTTGCCACACTCAGCAATATTTGAACACAATGAACACACCTGGCGTCATTCATTACACACAACGACTCAAAATTGAAGACACTTGTTGCTAATGCTGTGACCACATGTATAAAAGCAAGTTCAGAGTGCACAGTTTGCTGAACATCCCAAACCAACACAATGGATGAAGGTAGAGTCATAGGAAGAGGAATTTGAGTCAGAGGAGGAGGAGGAGGAGGAGGAGGAGGAGGAGGAGGAGGAGGAGACAACAAGGTTAATATAGTCCCCACCCTAGTCCCCTTTCCTGAACCCTATAGAGGAGTTCTTCTCATCGTGGAGATGGAAGGTTTATGACAGACAACCATACACCAGAGAGAACCTCCTAAGGGCAATGGAGCTGGCCTGTGACGACATCCCAGTGGAGGCCTTCCAAGGATGGATTCGCCATTCCAGGGCGTTTTTTCCCGCGGTCCCTGGCAAGAGACAGTATAGCCTGCGACGTGGATGAGGTGATGTGGCCTGATGCAGCTCAGCGACGTGATGCCGCACAGTGATTGTGGTGTATGTGTGTGGTGTAAATAAAAAAAACTTTACACCCTGATCATGTTTTCAAGAGTTCTGTTGTGTGCAATAGATTCTGTTTTTGCATTGAGTTGGTACTGTAGTGTACATGTAGAATTTATTATATATTTATACTCTTCATATGAAACTTACGAATCGAAATGCTTCATCCTCTGCAGAGATCTAAGAACCATTACTGTAAAGTTTCTAAAAATATGCATTGGCAGTTATGAAACCAAGAACCTTCTCACAAATTGAGCATTGTGTTTTCAATTGTTTTGCTGTAGTGTGTAATGATGTGTGTAGTGTTTACACTTTTGAAAGCTTCGAGCTGCTCTTTTGGTGTTAAAGTTTGAGTTTTGAAGTGAGAAGGTGTGGTTGTGTTTATGTAGCTTTAGAAAAGGGTGTTGTGGTTAGACATTGGGGAACATGGAGGAAACATTTGTGAAATGTGTTTTAGCATTTGAGAAAAACTGTAATATAAAACGTTATAAAACATGTAACACTTTTAAATTAAATTTTTTTTTTCTGTTGATTTCTAAGAATAAATAATAAAAGATACACTCAATCTATTATTATTACTACTACTACTACTACTACTACTACTACTACTACTAATAATAATAATAATAATAATAATAATAATAATATTTCTATGCAATTAATGTGATATGGTATTTTACCAGCACAAAAATAAAATAAATAAATAATAATAATAAAAACAATAAATTGTTATGGTCTTAATAAAATAAAAAATTAAATGGAAAGTCCATCATTACCAAAATCATCATCATCATCATCTGTGTATATACAACTGTTCTGATATATAAGATTATAGTTACAGTATAAGTGGCATAAATAACCTCAAAAACAAAAATAATTGTAATCATTATTATTAATATTATTCTAATGATGCAATAATAATTATATTACATAATATACTTAATGCTACTGAATTTCCCATTGCAATCACTCAGAAATGAACAAATAATAATGTTTTTAATTTAAAAAAATTCTCATTTATTGTAAAAGGAAGTGGGAAGTCTCTTTATAGAATCACTCAGATACGACCAAGTTATGAATTTCATAACTAAATGCGTCAACCTGTTTATATCGGTTCCACTTTTACTCACCAAAGAATCTGCACAGCTAGTCCGTGGTCATTTGTTTTAGTCTTGCTTTTATTTACCAGCGGTCGTGCCGATAAGAGCTCTATAACGTGCTGTGTGGGCTGTCACAGCGAAAAGGAATATGAGCTATTAAATGTTTCAGTGACTGGGCACAACCTGTCCAACAGACTGGCAGCCACTCACTATTAGTCAGCCATGGTGAGTGGGCAGGACACTTTCATGCCACTATGAGAGAAAGAGAGACCGGAAAGATGACATTCACACTCCAGCCTTGTCTCTAAGAAACACGTTCGCCTACCATGTCCTTCGCAGATCTTCTGTTGAGGTCTTCTTAAAGATTGGGAAGAGATTTGCATGGTTTAAGACACAGGAAAATGCGTCGAACAAGGCTGACTGTCTCTGTATGAAAAGGCTGCGCTGTAATCAGCATACTGTGTACAGGAAATTAAAGTAATTGTCGTTTAACTGAGATGAAAAGCAATGACCCTTTCCAAGATAAACAAGATGCTGTTTAGTGTACCGTGCTTTGCCTTTGGGCAACTCCCTTGCAGAGACAACTGCCTGTAAGAGCACCTAACTAATACAGAGGCTGCAATGACAAGCACCATTCATTGAAAAGACCATCTAAGTGAAGTCTCCAGTGAAGCAGTTTTCATGAATGTATACATTGCATGCGCACAATGGAACCCTACAGAAAGGCCACTTCTTATCCAATGACCACCTGCTAATGCTTGTCTGCACCGTGCGTACATGAACCTTAACCCAGTAACTGCAAAACAACTATACTGGCCTATTTTATCACATCCATTTCTATAACACTGCGTTTCTCTCTTCCTTTCATAAAAGTTCAAGAAAGCTCTACACAGAAACAAAAAATGCTAAATTGCTGGCATTATGGAATGTATGTAATACGGAGATGAAACACCCACACACGCATGATATAACATATGCATGTTTATATATATATATATATATATATATATATATATATATATATATATATATATATATATATATATAACCACTATGCTAATTAGTTTCTATTCACATGGATGGATGGAGAGAGAAAGATAGAGAGATAGATGAGTTTAAATGAGTCAGATAGAAATAGATAGATGAATTTAAAGGAGTCAGATAGATAGAGAGAGAGAGAGAGAGATAGAGACAGATAGATGAGTTTAAATGAGTCAGATAGATATAGATAGATGAGTTTAAAGGAGTGAGATAGATAGAGAGAGATAGAGAGAGAGAGAGAGAGAGAGAGAGAGAGAGAGAGAGAGAGAGATAGATGAGTTTAAATGAGTCAGATAGATAGAAAGAGAGAGAGAGAGAGAGATGAGTTTAAAGGAGTGAGAGAGAGATAGATAGATAGATAGATAGATAGATAGATAGATAGATAGATAGATAGATAGATAGATAGATAGATAGATAGATAGATAGATAGATAGATAGATAGATAGATAGATAGATAGATGAGTTTAAATGAGTCAGATAGATAGATAGATAGACAGACAGACAGACGTAATGAGAATGCTCAGGATTTTTTGAAGTTTGGAGAATAAAGTTAGATTTGCACAGGGCAATTGGGACAGAGTGGCATCCAGAAGGGCTGACCCAGCAACTGGTGGTAATAGATATTAAAGCAGCCAGCTGTTCACTCTGGGATCATTTATCTGACGATGCTGATGTTCTGCATGAAACAAGTGCTCTCCTACATTATTATTCAAAAGTGGAGGAGGAGCTGTCTGCTGCTCAGGCTTTGATCTCTAAAACCTCAAGCAAGGAGGGCACTGGGGTCAGTGGGCACATAGCTCCAGTGCACCAAAGACAGATAAACAAAATTCTTTTCTAAATAGAAATTACATAACAAATGACTGACTATTCTATGACTCTTCTAAAAACAAACTTCAGTTTTTGGATCGGCTCACAACAACACACAGAACCTTTTTTCTTTCTTTTTTGGTGAACTATCCCTTTAAATATGAACGTGGATCACTAGTATCAGTCCAAATACAAAACTGGTTACATTTTAAACAACTTGGTATCTTTAGAACA
Source organism: Rhodeus uyekii (assembly GCA_037043235.1). Classification (NCBI taxonomy): domain Eukaryota; kingdom Metazoa; phylum Chordata; class Actinopteri; order Cypriniformes; family Acheilognathidae; genus Rhodeus; species Rhodeus uyekii. The sequence goes on along the minus strand of JAWRVZ010000018.1, from coordinate 522,430 downwards.
GATTTCTAAATGTTAAACACAACAATTCTTAATATATGCACCATAAGGTCTAAATTTGAATAAAACATACATTTTAGCACTATGCATTCCCTGGGAGTTGACCCTGACCTGAATTACAGAAATATACAGTATAAATACATATTATTATCACCCACGATCTATGTGTAACAAGATTTTACGGCACCTTAATCCTTAGGATTGATTGAGTCATTCTTTTGATAGAAATATAGAACGCAAAGCATACATAAATAGGGGAATAAACCTTCTCTCCACCTTTGAAGTGGATAAATAACCATCAACTGGAAACTACATCTAAGTGAATAAATCATTTCTTTAAGAGTGACCTGAAACGATTCCTCGCTACTGAAGGATACAATTACATGATTGCGGCTCTCTACGTGCCAGAAAGAGTAGTTTTGCATATTAGTCCGCAATGATGGTCCGCTTTACAAGCAACTTGACAGGACCTTCTCACGACGACTCGTCAAATTGAGCGTAAATATTTGATTTACACTGCCATCTACAGGAGTAGAACTCGAGGGCTGGGTGGTGACGGAAAGAAAAGCCTCAGCGGCTCAGCCTGTGTCAGTTATATCCAAACTGTCCTCGCTTGAAGAAGATAATTAAGTTGGATTAGCTCGCAAGTCCACGTCTCGCTATTTCTACAGTGGTTAATATACTCCAGCACCATGGACAGAGACCGCAAGCCCATTAGTATTCAACAGAGAAAGTTAGTCAAGTTAACCATTTCAATATGAATTCCCCTGAGAGAAAAACATACAGACACAGAAAAACAAAAAGCACGTAGTGTGTCCTGCTCTATTAAGAAAGCATACAGTGCAAAGAATTCAGTCTTATTTCCACACAAATAATGTGCCCTTTAAGACTCGGTTCTCTTTAGTAAGTCAAAACCATACAGAGCAAGTGCAGTCAGATACCCCAACGAACGAGTCTTATGAACCGGTTCTTCTGAGTCAGTGAATCAAACCCAATTATGAATCGGTCAGAGCAGTTAGTGTAGTAAACTAATCGTAAATCATTGTTAATGTTATTATGCCTCACTTGAAATGAACGGAAGACTGACACAGTGATTTTTATTTTACTTTAGCTTGTTATAGATCTGTGTAGCTGTGTATATTTGGCAATCTGTTGGTAACATCATTGTATTGCATTTATGCTGTCTCAAAAGCCATAAAAAGTGAAGTCTTTAAAAATGCTATAAGTCGGTTTGATCCAAAAACATCACCATTTGGTAACATACTGTTGAAATGCAATAAGCATTTGTTTCTCCCCCAAATAAATCTTCCTCAAAAGTACTACAACTATTGGAACCATCGTTTAGAGGAATCAGAATCGTTCAGTTGTTTTCGATTTCCGTCACTAATAAAGAGTGCGTTTTCATCCAGCACGAGATCCGGGAATTCAGCTTTGCATTTTCAATTGATGCTGACAAAGAATGCATTCATACATTATTGCTTTCACAAAATTACTCAACTTCAGCAGCACACTTTTATGATATAAATACGGGGGTGTCCATAAAAAAACGCGACATAAATATGGACGGTCAAACCTACCTCAGTTTTTAGTTAAGAGAGAACGACGTTGCTTTGCGTGGAATAGGACATGTTCGTGGCCCGTTAAATCCTGAGTATGGGAAAGGAATTCGGTGAGAACGACAACAATTCCGAACGTACAAGATGTTGACAAACGCGTGATGCTGTTCAAACGAGCGCTTCTGCACGAGAGGATCAGAATCCCGTGAAACATTCACGAGGGCGAGTTCACACGTTCTCACTGATGCTCTGTGGAGTCTCGAGACGTTAGCCAAGTCTCAGTTCAAAACATCTTCTCTGTAAAGTTTCAGTGCTTCAGCGGTCGATGGTTTTGACGGTGTCCGGATTTGATAGCGCACATCTGGGAGTAACGGTCACCTAGTGTTGTTTCTACAGTCCGTTGCCGGAGACAAGACACTAAATGATGCACTGAGTTTGCAATTTATTATAGAAAATGACGCTTCAGATGAGCAACCATGAAGAAACACAGCATCTTTCTCTCCTTAGAAAAACTGGAAGGGATTCTGCAGAAACCTCTGCGTAGATGAGGGAGTGACGCACAAGGTGTTTAATATAGCAAGAGTCTTTGATAATATATGATAAGGATGCGTATTTTTATTGATTCAGATTTCGATTGATTCAAGATTCAGAAATCTTGAAGTATAAAAAAGAATAAATACTCGAAGTAATATTATTTCATGAATGAATTAAATGTATACAAATTCTAAAAATGCATAATAGAAATACAAAATTATACTGTGAAAAAAACAATATTTCAACATGCAACACTTTTAGCAAATATTATAGATCACTGTTGCAATGGTAGCAGATGAATAAACAAAGATGATGATAAAGTTCAAACACAAAGTTAATTAATAATCCAAGAAGATAGATGCAAATAGATGACCGTACCAATGAAAACTGAAAAGACTGCAACTTAAATACAGAGAAAAAGACATACGTAATGATAAACACCAGTGACAATTAATGAATGTCCTTGACAACAAATGAATGGCAGGGAAAAACAAAGACAAGGAAACACATGTCCAGTGAAAACAAACAAAAAGTCCTTGAAAATTTGAAACAGACAAAACAAATGTAACAATCACTGCCCATAATGATCTAGAACTATTTTTCTGAATGACGTCAGCTAAATCTGTATGGTGTGAATAGATGTGCGTAGATGCCACAGTTGATCATTTTATACACAATGATGTATCTGACATCTCACAACAGTGAAAAATTCAGATACTGTCGCCAGTCACTAAAAACCAAAGAGTTTTCCAAGTTGCAACAACATTTTCTCTGGTTGTAAAAACTGCCGTGATCTAAACCTCATCAAATTCTCACCTTTCACCGGTGAATGTGTCAGGCAGAGAAGGCCTAAACTATTGTAAAAATAATATCTACAAACTTTATTTAAAAGTTTAAAAGCATTTTTAATAAAACATAATCAGTTCTAATGTTATTTTAAGAATGAATAACTTGACAAAGACCTAAATCTTTTTGAGGATGTAAACCCTTCAAATCTACCTAAATCTGCTGCTGTGAAGAACTTGATCAAAGTAAAAAAAAAACAAAAAAAAAAAACAGTGATAAAATAGCTAGCACTATTTGCTATGGGAGCAACATGAACGAGCAGGACATTGTTGCTAGTTTATCATCTATACCGTTTTCAAGATTAACTTTTGAATAAAACCTGTAGTTAATCTGCAAAGGAAGACCTATACCAGATCTTACATTTTTGCAGAAAGCCAAAGCTTTTTAAAGTATTGAAACCCCAGCAATCATGAGCGATGGATGACAGCATCAACCAAGAAGCTACACTTACTGCTGGAACTGTTAAGCTTTATACTTCTTGTTCTTCTTCTTCTTATTATTATTATCTTAAGTGTTATGTTAATACACATTAAGCTTTATTTGAGAAGTTTTTTTGCAGAATTACCAGTCAGTCTGTAAATTTACTAACTTAGCAACCTTGCATATTTGCTGTAATTCTGTTTAATAAGTTAAATCATCTGCTGTGCCATTCTATATTTGCTTGATTGAGGTGGTGGAAATGTTCACGGTCTATGATACAGAAGTGAATGTCGCTAATGTTCTTTGGTCTAAGTGCTGTCATGATGTGACGACTTACTTTCAATTGTGTTGGTTTTTTGCCAGTTAAAATGTACACACTTATTGTGTGATTATCCAATTATTTGTAATGATTTGCATTTTATTACTTGTCTGTTTTATGTTGGTGATAACTCTTACTGATGTTTGCTCGTGGTATTTCTTGTCAAAGGTAACATGCAGTATTTTAGAAGAGGACATAGGCTGATTTTAGGATGATGTGGCGAGCAGGGTGGAGCCGAGGGATGTGAGAGCGCTGCGAGGTCCGTGAGGGACTGCCTCTGTTACTTTCATTTAGTTGTTGTTTTATTTGAATTTATTAAAGTGTGGAAATGTTCACTGGTTCCTCCCTCCTTCCCGAACTACAATCTGTGTTACATTGTTGCCAGAACCCGCGAGGAAGGAGGTACAGCATGTCTGAGAACCCTCACTGCTGGGAGTGGTTCTGAGGAGGTCGGGCAGCAGAGACGATCGGATGACCGCCAATGGTTAACCAAGGCAGTGGTGTTGGAGCAAAGAAGCATTGGCTGGGACCGAGAGCTTGAGCCCGTGCTCCTGAGACGATGTGGGGTCTTTGCCGTCCGCCATAATGGGGACTTGCAGGGAAACTGGGGACTCGCTGCTGGCTGCCCTCAGGAGGAGGAACCATCCCTAGCTGCTAGGAGGTATAGGAGTGTCGGGACGTCCACCGAGCAGCGTCCAGTGGTTGAGGACCAAGAATTTATTTTCTTTCTCTTTTCCCTCTCCACTCCACATGCTTATATCTTCTTGGCCCTCGCCTCGTCTGTCCTTACCCCCAGGTGCCGCGGCCACCATGATTGGCCTCTTTTAGGGGGAGGGTGGGGGAGTAGAGCACAGTCTCGGGTCTACACCCCAGCCTGCAATAGGGGCAATAGGAGTATGTGGCGAGCAGGGTGGGGATGAAGGACATGAGAGAGCCGTGATGATTGAGAATGAGAGTCACCTGTGTGCTAATCCAGCCTCGCATCTCACGGAGGAGTGGAGGCATAAAAGGAGAGGAGCGACACCAGCAAAGGAAGAGAGTGGACCAGGCCTGGACTTTATGTATTTGTTTTTTTATTATTAAAGTTGTTGAAACATTTGCGGGTTACAGTCTCCTTCCTTCCCAAACTATAAACTGTTTTACAGCAGAGCTTACTTTTTTCCCCCACAAAGACCTTGAGAGGGCCAGGATTTGAGATTCACGGTCATGTTGTTGCAACTCAATATTGCAGGATTTTAACTATATGGTAATTTGTGGTTTATTGTTCATACATGTGTATAACAATTGCAGAAATCGTCAACTTGCTCTCAAGTGTTACATATAGTGTCCAAAGAAAAAGCCGCTAATGAGGAATCTATACGTCGCCATTGTTAGAGGGCTACAATTTAGCATCAATAAGTGAGAAAAAGTAACAACCTGTCACTTAATGCATCGTAATCCCATTAGAAGGTTAACTATGACATTGATACATAAATGTATGTGCAATCTAGGCTGCTTTGAGTCAATAGTGTAATCAAGATTGGAAAATAAGTTATCGGTTCTTCTGAACAAATTATCCTATGTTAGATGTTCAATGGCTAGATATACATCAATTATTATTCCTTTGTCGCCACTGTCCAAATATAGAGTCAGTGGTACTGTGCTAAAGGTTAATCAATTGTATAATGAGTTTAGTTGACGAAATCAAATTAAACAGCTGATTGATAAAGGTCAAAATGTGTGGTCCATCTACAGGAAGAGCAATCAAAGAGCAATGAGCTATCTTGAGCTGATCATTCAATGGTTTCTGCGCTCATTGAAACCACTGAATGGTTTGTGACAGCACTGTAAAAAGTGGTATCTTGCCGTTATTACCGTAAAGAGCTGTTTTAACCCCCAAAAAATAGTTTTGGTGTTATAAATTGATTAATATAAGTTGGGTCAGTAATGTTAAATAATGTTGATTTGAAATGTTTAAGTTACCATGTTTATCTTACTTTGTGTGTGTGTGAGTCAAATTATGTTTATGTTGTATGAATACAAGAAATCTGGATTACTCTCAATAGGAGTAATAATTATACAAGTCTATATTCTTTCAATTATTTAGCCTCCAACATCTTCATGGCATTCTTCAAATCACCTAATTATTATTTAATTAAATTATTCTTCCATTCATTGCAACAGCAATCATAATATCTGGCCTTCACACACAAGCATATTGATTGAGTCCTGTTTTCTTTACTCCCTCTATACTATTACTATTCCGTATTGCTTCTTTCCCCTAAAGGCATAAAGAGCTTTTCAAAGACGGCTGAGTTGCTTTTAGATATATACATGTGGGCTATTTTCCAGGTAAATAAATAATCATACCATCATTTACAGTTGAGATCACCTCATTACAGATGCAGCAGGGTCACTGTTGTCGGTGAGCTGTTCAGTAGAATTAACATCCAGCAATGGGAAGAAAAAGCAGATGGGTTTTCATATTGTACGTGCTTGTGGCTTATGTACACTCTAAAGTTACTTTATAAAGGTTAAGGCACGAAATGTATTTTTATTTTATCTACAAATATAAAAAGGCAGCAACTTGGCCGGCATGTTTTCTAATCCGCAGATTACCACCCACTCTGAGCAGTAAACTTTGTTGTTCGTCAAATGGGTTGTTGAAGTTTTATTTAAGGATATACAGTTGACAAGCCCCTATTTGACAGTGTTATACTGGAGTTTATATTTCCTATGGAAAGCTAAAAGCAAGTTTTATAACACGACTAGGAGAGAATTTGAAAGATGAGATGAAACAGGTGTTGAAATCAACATACAGCGTGATTCTACAACTGCTACTCATCCCTCGAGCCACGTGACGTGCGCGTTCACGTGAAGTCCTTCATTTTTAAAGCAGCATTTATTGTTATTGGTATTTATATTTGCTGCGTGGGGAAATTTATGTACCCATCTGTCTGGTGTAAAGCAGTTAGAAATAAGTGAATTGTGAGAGCTGAGTGCTGCGTGTCAGGCTGAAATATGTCTTTCGGCTGCTCATGGCTGCACAATGGTGTGGGTTTCATTAAAACGAACGCGAGGCATAAGGGCCAATCAGAAGCTCATCACTCTGTTTTAACAGTTAAACCATGCAAGGGAGAAATGACAGACAGTGTGATTTAATGCCTGAGAGGTCCTGCATACAAACATGGCACCATGTATATAAATATATAAATGCATGAATCACAATTAAAGCTTCCTTACACATGGAGACATTATTTGAAGTGAACTCAAGAACACCAGCGGTACTGAATACCGAACATGGCACAGCTGGAACCTGTTGGTGTAACAGCAAGTATCATTAGCAGGAGGTCCAACAGAGGGGAAGGATAGTGTGTCTGAGATAACACTACTTTTACTCAATGCTGCCAGACAGTCAATGTTCACTGCATTATGGGCATGTATAATACCTGCTAGACCGTAATGTCAGTCCGTTTCTATACCAGCTTGATTGTGATTGTGAAAAAATTGTTGACTACACTTCGATAGTTTACTTTATACATTCTACTAACTATAAAGTTACTATAAAGTAACTTTGCAACTACATGTCAACTAACTTTCATTATACTATTAGTAAACTGGAAGGGTTAGTGTCAATAGAATAAGTTGTATGTAGTTGCAAAGTTTCTCACAGTCAGTAGAACACCAAAATATGTATGGTACTGGAAAAGGCTTCATTATCTTTTTCTTTTTTTTTATGTATATACAGTAATACCTCGATATTCGAGCATAATCCATTCCAGGACAGAGCTCATAACTCGAATTGCTCGTACCTAGAATCATGTTTTCCCAGAAGAAACAATAGAAAACAAATTAGTCCGTTCCAGATCTGTAATAATGGGGGAAAAAACATGTTTTTTATTGGTATAGACACACACACACACAATTATAGTACATGTAAACAGTATAAGAGTTTGTGTGATATCAGATAAAATGTGGTTTTAATTATACGTTTTTACAGACAGTAGCGGCAGGTGCGGAGGAGGGAAGGGGTTGGTACGCAGACACTTGATTCTGTATCTTACCTACCTTACACAAACACTACGCAACTTACGTAAACTTAAATTATCAACTGAACTTAGCGTATGTATTTTTTTTCTTCTATTTTATATTATTGTTTTGCTTTTATTGATTTGTTTTCTTCCCTTTTCTCACCTGACTGCGCTTGCTTTCACTTTCACTTTGCGCAGACCTTTTAACGAAATGCCTATCGAGTGAGATTTGTTTCTGTCTCCCTTTAAAAATAAGGCACATGTCGTCAAAAAAAAAGCACAGAAGCAAGACCAGTAGACGATTTATCAGGGTATTTCTTTTCAATGAAATCAGAAAACTTCTACCACATAGCTATCACTTCCTTAATTTCACTTGTTGAAATGATTTCCCCCGGTTCCTCCTCCTCCTTGCCACTGCTGAGCTCTTGCAACACCTGCGTATGTTCAGCGTCTGTGGCTCGATCAACTCCTCAGTTGACAGTTCCTCCTGATGCTCCTGCATGCTAGATGACTCACCCGGGCACCACGCTTGTATTTATTCACAATTTCATGCTTCATTTCCATGGTCATCATGCGTTTCTTCTCACTACCATCCTTACCACTCATTTTCTTAGAACTTGTCGCTATTATGAAGAATAATGAATAAAATAGAGAAAATCAGCTACTCGTGGGCTATGTGTAAAGTCCGCGAACACGTGAAATGAACGTGCATCAGCATCAGCGTCAGTACACATGCTCGTATCTCGAATATTTACTCTTATCTAGAAGCTCTTATCTAGAAGCTCTTGGAATACTCGTATGTAGAGACAATCATATCTCAAGGCATTACTGTATATGATTTTGGAGTACACTTTTATGGGATTCAATGCATTACATGTTTTAGCGGTTATATTATTTTAGTTTCAATCATTTTCTGTAATTGAATTTTTATATGATTGAATCTCTTTTCATTTACTGGTATCACTAACTGTGGTTTGAAAGAATTGTCATTCAATCAGAAGCCCTTATTTATGCATTACATAAAAAATGAGCAATTGTGAGTTCACATTTCAGACTGCATAACTCGCAATTGTGAATTTATATCACAACTCCATGGAACACTGAACTCTGTATGCAACAGGAAGAAATGAGCAAAAAAGCAGCAGCATTTTCCTTTGCGTTCCTGTCCAGTTCAGTGTTATATAATTCTCAACTAACAAGAAAAAAGCATGTGTTGAATTTCATTTTAGCTCAGTACCATTAGCATTATCAAATATAGTAACGACCTTTCTGTAACCTTAAATGACACTATAGTTTCACAGACCCATATAAGCAATTTCCTCAGCAATGATCCTCAGCAATGAGTCCCAATCGAGTACACACCACCCCAATCCATTATTGCACTGGTGAATTGGTCTATAGAGTCATTTAACATGCCAGTAATTAGCATTCCTCAGGAGGCCAGGAGCGAGCGGTGTTCACCGCACCAATGTGGAGCTCGGCGGCCTACAGCTCTATCTATAACTCTGACAGAAGCCTCAGCGCTGTCAGTCCCTCTGTGGCACCCTCCCCAATCTACAGAGAGGATGATGAATGCCCCATCCACTCTGACATCACAATCAGAGCGTACTTGCAGTGCCTCTCTCTCTTGAACTCCTTTTGTCCTCTTGTCTTTCGCTCTATCATTCTCTCACTTTGTCTCTCCCTTCAAACACATTTCTTTCCCTTTATCTTGCTCGCTCTCTTTCTCTATGAAGTGCCCCCTCTTTTTCGCCCATGAGCCACCTACGTTCCTCTCCTCCGCTTACTACCGCACTGCTGGAAAACAAATTGTGTGACAAATCCAGGATCAGACATTGACTTGATTATTCTCTTCTAAAGAGCAGACACTGAATTATCAGCTATCAAATTGCACCTAGAGTATATGAACACAATTTGGAATTCAAAAACTGCTGCCAACCTCTGCCATAACCCACAGAAATCGATTCCATCACATCAAGACCTTTAGAAAATGTATGTCTTGGCCATCTACTGTATAGTCAGGGCCAAAAGTTGAGAAATGTTTGCACCGCTCCAACCCTGCCCACACCAGAACTTTAGCCAACTTCTCAAGGCCATGTTGTGGCCTTTATGGCACACATTATTCCACACACACAAACTCAGACAGCAGCTAACAAGCGATTTTGCTTCAGGACACTAAAAGTACAGTAATTACCCAACACAGTACCAAACATGTATTTAATGTAGTCTGGTTCATATTTTCTTTTTTTTTTCTCAAGGTTTGAGGGTATGTTCTGCAAACTTGTGTAATTTGATTTGATTGGATGCATACACTTTGACATCAATAACAACAGAAAAGGGAAACATTTACTCCCATCTAGAAAGTTGAGAAGCATAATTATATTTCTAGCATAAACATATGTAATGTGTATGTATGGAGTAATAGTATGGAGCCCCAAAATGGAAATGTTTATGGGGCAAGGTTGTGTGGTAATCACATTGTGCTGGTATACAGCGATATTACAGTTTGACGGCACAAGTGAGTAATAAGTAAAGAAATAAGAATCAACAATGGAACGTCTTTAATAACTGATCTGTGCGGAACTACTTCCGCAACGGATTCAAATCTACTAAATGCTACTAAATCTATAACATCTCTTTAGAACTCTCAATGAGTCACTTAATTGAAGCTTATTGTATTATGTAGAGTTGAGTATTATGAGAGAGAGATTGATTAGTCAGATTTAATTTCAAAATCACAAAATTGTTTTAAATGACCGCTGAGGAAAGCAATAACTTGTAAGTCAATGCATTTGTAGGTTATATCTTAAGAAGTTGTTTAGAGTAAAAACAATGTCCTTGTTTCCATCCATTTCAATATATATTTAAATTTATGCATTTGGCAGATGCTTTTATCCAAAGCGACTTACATTGCATTCAAAGTACACATTGACATTCTAATCGGTACTTGTTTTTTGTGGGAAGCGAACGACCTTCGAATGACCCATGACCTTGGCGTTGCAGGCACCATACTCTACTATTTGAGCTACAGGAAAGCTATCAAATAAATATAAAATAAATATAAAAGTCTTTGCTACTGGCTCACTCATAAAAACAGTCTTTACTGCCAACTAATGGTGTAATAATATCTTCAAACACACACACACACATATATACACTGTATATATATATATATATATATATATATATATATATTGATAGAATCGCTCTACAGTGTTGTTGGTTTTCAGTGTCTACTCAGCAACTGGATGTTAACGAGATCTCGGGAGACCGCAGCTCAATGAACCACACGAATAAAATCAAATCTGGTTTATTCAGAATGCAGTTCTCAAAGAAACAAAGAGGACAGGCGATTCTTATACTAATAGCCCTTCCCCCTAATAGGGTGTGGTGATGTAGAGAGAAAGAGAAAAAACAACTCCATATATGGCAGAGAGAGGGACACAGCGTGCGTGTAGTTACACACACACAGAAGCAGGACAAAAAAGTTCAGACTGAAATGATACATAATGTATTATAGAAAAATAAAGCATATAAAATAAAGCATATAATTTCCCTCAGTCCCCTCTTTTAAGCTAAAAGCTTAAGCATTATTCACTGGTACATATCTATGTTGCCTGGTGGTTGCATCAATCATACTATACACTCTATTCATCAGACATTGCAACAAACAGGGCCCAAAAGTACATAGGGCCACAAGAATCAGTAGTACAGGAATTATCATGGTGATAAGTGGTGTCACCCATCCAAACAGATTGTGCATCAAACCCCATCCCCAGTCCTTGGTCTCATCTCCGTACAGCTTATGCGCAGTGTTCTTCATCTCTTGCACAGCATGACCCACAGCGCCCTCAGATTCATCTTCAGCCGGGACGAAGGTGCAGCACTGATCCCCCACCATGGCACAGACACCTCCTTTGTCTGCTAACAACATGTCCAATGCCAGGCGGTTTTGCATGGTCATCAGGCGCAGGGCACCCAGTTCTGTTCTCACACCGGCCATTCCATCCGTGGTGTCATTGACGAACTTAGCTAGTCGATAATGCAGGACCTCAATGTGAGTCCACTGAGAGACAGTGCCGAACTGTGAGAACACAGAGGTCCACCACCTTGTCCAGTGAGTGGTCAGGCGATGCTCAGTGGGAACCTCATCCATTGATACGTCTCTCTTGTGGCGGCCTGTGGGTCGATGCTCGTTGATCCGCTGGAATATCTGGACAGGGTAAGATAGTTGAATTGGAGCACAGATACCAGACCAGTTGCCTGGAATGTCCGGGAACAATGAATTTGGGCCACAATACCACCACCAATCAATATTCAACGTGATACAATTAAGTTTTTGTGGACATCTAATCTGCATAAGGTCAGAGGGGTGCTTTTCTGAATAATTACCTCCCCTGGAAGAACCCCAATCTCTATTGATTATTATTCGACATCTTTTCTCCTTTATGGTGCCTAACGTTCCTATCCCTGTGTTGTTGTAACAAAAAACGAACACAAAATTCAATGTGAACTGTGGACGTATCGTGACATGGGGAGAAAGCTTGTGGGGTAAGGATCGTTTAACGAAGAAAGGGGGGCATTTCGAGCCTGAAGGAACCCAATCATACCTGGAACCGTTGCTTTCTGATTGTACACATATTTGGGTGAGATTCTGTTGGTGCATCACGGGTAGCGACAGGCTAACAACAGACGACATCACTTGTTGACATACATAACATGATTTGTTGGTATACATCCTAGCAGTGTTATTAGCATACTGCCAAAACAAATTATCAGTTGGTCTTGAGCTCCATCCCATGGACAGTGAGCTCATCAATAAAACAAGGAACTGCATTCTGATAGTTCAATCAATAACAATATCATAGGAAATTAAATAATAGTTGGTAAGGATATTGGAGCTGATAATTCTTATGTCATGGACAGCGCTGCGTGTTCAGCTCCTCTGTCATGCAATAACAATTGATCAGCAAATAAAAATGACACGTCGTCAGTCAGTAGTCAGTCCGGTTGCGCACTGCCAAGCCCCTCCGTCCCTTGACGCAGTAGTGACCCTGAAGATCCTACAAAAGTGGCCCCTTGTTCAGGTGTTGACAGCTATAACAGCCTGGATAGATAACATCGTTAACACGCTCAATAACCAATTTAGAATTTTATTTTCTCCTATTTCTCTTGCGAGATGTTGGTGCACATGGTCCTTGCCAGCTTCCTGTAACACAAATCAAGTTAGTCAGATAACACAGGATTTTTATGCAGTTTCAGTCGGGTTGCATGAATCCACTGTGGGAAAGAATCAGTTAATACGGCGGTTCGAGTTACAGCAACAATTTTGGTGGGGGCACTAAATTTAGGTGCGTTCAATGGATCCCCCATTTTTAAGAATTGTTTTATTAATACTTCATCACCCACTTGAAAGGGGTGTGTCGTGTCAATTGGCAAAGGTGCTGAACTCGAATGCATTTTGCTCCAATTTTCGTGTAGAGCTTTAATCAACAATTGTGCATATTCACTTAATGGTACATCACATCCCCCATTGCCCAACACACCCCCACCCTTTCTCCATGGTGCAGGGAAAGGGCGTCCCATCACCATCTCATATGGTGACAGACCTTTTAGACCCTTATGGGGTGCCATTCGCATATCAGCTAGGACAGCAGGCAGCAATGTGGGCCAGTCTTGGTGACCAACCGTCTGCATGGCTTTTCTCAACTTATCTTTGATCGTTCTGTTCGCTCTCTCCACGATCCCTGAGGACTGTGGATGATACGGAATGTGATGCTTCCAGGTGATCTGGAGCTGTTTTGTCATGTCCATTAATACTTTAGCAATGAAAGCAGGGCCTTTATCAGAGTCAATGGCGAGTGGTATACCGTATCTAGGAATTATTTCCTTCAATAGATGTCTGACCACGGTGGAGGCGTCTTCTTTGGGACATGGGAACGCTTCCACCCACCTGGAAAATTTGTCTACAAATACCAGTAGATATCTGTAGGGGCCCCTCTTTGGCAGATGAGTGAAATCTACCTGCCATTGTTGCAGGGGGCCCTCAGGTAATGGTAGCTGTTGATGTTTCGCTACAGGCTTCGCACTATTATTCATTGCACACGTCACACATCGATCTAACGTGTCATTTACATATTTTGTCAAATTTCGAATGCACACAAATTTAGACATCTCCTCTGTTACCCCTCTTCGGCCGCGGTGAGTGACACCATGAAATTCCCTAACAATGAAAGGTGCACAGGACGCTGGCACACACACGCGGCCGAAACTATCAGTCCAAATGTTATTTTCGTTAGAGCCTGAAAAAGATAATGAGAGAGAGAGTTTAGACATCAAATCTCTTCCTAACAAATTAAAAGGGCAGTCTTCCATAAACATAAAACGATGTGTCAGACGACATTTTGGGTCGTCTACACAGAAAACAGTGAAAGGTGGAGTAATATGACTAGGAAAAGGGACCCCATCTATTCCCACAGAGCTGATTGTTGTTGCTGAAACAGGTCCTTCATATATGGATCCCAACGAGGATAAAGTGGCGCCTGTATCTAGAAGAAAAGGGTAAGCCATACCATTCACATTAAGCTCAACAATGGGCAGAGTGTTTCCCAATGCAGAGTTAAAACTTACAGATAACAAAGCGTCATTATGCCCCCTTGTGGCGGAATCCAGGCTCTGTGGGCACCTCTAGTTGCCATAAGGCCCTGGCCCTCCCCTCTGCTGATTTTGGGCTGCGGGGGAAGGTGGCCTTTGCTGATAGTATGACTGAGGCACATACAGCTGTGGCTGAGGATGAGCCTCAGCGGGGGCTGGACCTTGTTGGTATGCCAGATATTTTCCGGGTTGCTGCTTAAAAGGGGCTTGCATCTGCACGCCATTACGCTCATCATTCATTCTCTGTCTACACTCTTTGTACCAATGCCCTGGTTTTTTGCAGTAATTACACCTCCCTGGTTTTTTTCCTCCCTTAAAAGGCTTCTGGCCCTGATGGCCACCCCCCATTGAGACACACACAACATTCCTTGCCTTATCTGGAAACAACCCATCTGATTCTAAGGTTCGGATTTTTACAGCAGCATTTTGTACAGTCAAATTATTACGGTCACACAGATGGTGCTTCAATACTTCCTTATGATGTGGTAGGCAATTGGACATATACGTAGCAATGAACATAGGGTTGGCCTCAGATTTCTTTAATTCCATACCCCCTACACTCACCCATACGTCTGCAAAACGGTCAAAGAAACGGGCTGGGGTTTCATCCTTCCCTTGCTTACAATTGGTAACCTGTGATAGGTCTCTATTAGCCGATTTTACACTTAATAAATAAGCCTTCAAATCTTTTGCTAATTTCTCTAGCATTCCCTTGTTATCATCTCGCCACGCAAATTTAGTCATTGTCTTCGTTTTGCGTTTCCCCTTCTCATCCTTTTCACTATATTTTGTCATGTGAGCCTCGTCTGTGTCCGGGTTATCGAACGACGCATTTTCCCTTTTGCTTTTAGATGGTTTAGGAACGGTTTTAAGGACTGATCTTGGGACATATGAATTTGTTTTATCCCGCCACACATCTGCCATTTTATACCACACGTCATATCCTCCCTGCATATAGTTATAGGACCAGTCAGGATCACCCTGTCCTCCGTATGTTAAATCATACGCTACTTTTAGAAATCCGGGGTCGAAAGTGCCCTCTCTAGGATATTTCCGCCATTGCGTGTCTGCTGTCCAGCCAGCTAAATTATCAAGATAAGGATTCGTGTAGTATCCCCAACTACATCTTTCCATCCACGCTTTGGGTGTTTCACTGGGTTCTGGTTTAGGATATGATTGACCCATTATTGTTAGTACAGTTTATTATTAGTACAGTTTATTGACTAGACACTGAAATACCCAATTCGTACGTACGTTTTTATAGCTCACAACTTTATTTATAGATCGATCACGGTCTGAATTTAATCTGACTCCAAGTAATGATCGGTCCCCTCATCCGGTTCAGATAGCGAAACAATTCATCACTTATCTAACCAGGTTATTCCCTTATCAAAGATACATCTAGTACAGGTAGCGAAACAAATTCATCACTTACCTGACCAGATGTATCCCGGACGAGCCCCCAAAACACTGATAGAATCGCTCTACAGTGTTGTTGGTTTTCAGTGTCTACTCAGCAACTGGATGTTAACGAGATCTCGGGAGACCGCAGCTCAATGAACCACACGAATAAAATCAAATCTGGTTTATTCAGAATGCAGTTCTCAAAGAAACAAAGAGGACAGGCGATTCTTATACTAATAGCCCTTCCCCCTAATAGGGTGTGGTGATGTAGAGAGAAAGAGAAAAAACAACTCCATATATGGCAGAGAGAGGGACACAGCGTGCGTGTAGTTACACACACACAGAAGCAGGACAAAAAAGTTCAGACTGAAATGATACATAATGTATTATAGAAAAATAAAGCATATAAAATAAAGCATATAATTTCCCTCATATATATATATATATATATATATATATATACATACACACACACACACACACACATGTATACACTGTATACAGTGATCCCTCGTTTATAGCGGTTAATGTGGACCAGAACCCCCTTGAGTGGTGAAAATTTGCGAAGTAGGATTGACAGGTGAAGCAACACTGCATCATGATGAAGCAACACTGCTTTCCTCAATACGGCTGTTGATATGGAGGGAATTTAATTTTTTTTATTTTCTCAATGAATATTTTTGAAAAATCCACGATGCACTGAGGCCGCGAAACTTGAACCGTGTAGTGGCGAGGGATTACTGTGTATGTGTGTGTGTGTGTGTACTGAACGTATACACATGTATACACGTCCCCTTTTTCATTTTCAAAGCTCAAAACTCATCACCTCATAGGAGTAATTGTGACTGTGCTTTCCACATCCATCTGTCAGAGACGTCTATCTTTAATGTCCATCTGTCTAAGTGCCTGCACACTCTAGTTCTCTGAGGTTGCACTGAAGTTTTTTAATGCATATTTGCGCACTAAGAGGTTTGTAATGCCAACTCAGTCTCCAGATTTAGTTTGTAATCACCCAGCTCCACCAGAGGAACTGCAGGAAGATTGTCACATGCAAAAATGCAAACAAAGGGTGAAATAAAGCTTTAACAGTTTATGATTGCCTTTGATGAAATGTCATTTACTATCTTCAACAAAACCCTATAAGCATGAGAACTTTGAAAATATTACTAATCTATTTTGTATGATTTTAATTACTTAAAAATGAACATCAGAAGCAAATTAAAAATATATTTTTACAAAATGTAACTGCTCACTGTTTTCCATACACTCTTAGAAAAAGGTGAGGTTATATAGAACCAGTTTCCAAAACGGGCCTGAATATTTAATTCATAAATCAGACTGAAATAATAAATTACAACTTTATCATTATTTTTATTTATTTATTTTTATTTTATTTTATTCTTCCCTTGAAGAATTAGAGAAACAGGTTTCTATTTACTTCATTAAATAATTTATTTATTCTGTCTTTAAATTTGAAGGTTTAACTAAGTCTTTCCCTGCAGAGAAAATATATGAAGTGGAGGATTGTGGGTCTCTCAGCGTGGCCCTAAAACATTTTCTAATCCACTTTTATTCCTCACCAAGGTCTATTAATCTGAGGAGCAGATACTTATCCTCCTCTGATTTATCCGCTTATAAATGAGCTGACATATGGATGAGATTAAGCATTGGCATGGTGTAAGGTTTATAGTTAAGGTTTATGATTTAAGCCGGGCCTATGAGATTCCAGTGGCGTAATGAGAGTCCACTAGTGTAATGTGAAGCTCAACCCAATGGATTTTAGCCTTCAGGCCTGAATGAGAGTCAACATAAGAAAGAAAGAAAAGTCAGAGTTTGAATGAGCTCATGCAATTTCTTTAAACATAGAACTAATTCTACGGATGTTGCTTTTCATTTTCCATCTACACACATTTACACAAACACGCACACAACTGAGTGCATCAGAAGAAGACCTCATAACTCCCTCAGGGTTTGTGAACTTCACCTTTAAACCAGGCTATTTTGTGCAGTAATGATCTCCATAGAGTTACATAATTTATCAGTTCTTTCACATTTCCTTCTCTGAAAATATTCTTCATATATTTTCATCTCTGCCCCTCCCCGACTTTCCATTAATTCTTTTATGATTTTAAAGAGGCGAGAATGCTTTAATTAACCGCACGAGAAACACACAATGGCAAGAATGCTTTGATAGAGCAACTCTCACTGCGAACCAACAATATATTGTGACAGTTGGCCTGTATAACTGATGCAAATTCTAAAGCGCTTCACTTCATTGGGCCATAGCCTGGTACGGAAACAAGAAAGGAATCCTGTCAGCCTGTGCATTCAACGAACAAATCATTCAATTACAAAAGCCAAATACCTCGAAACTCACTGGTGGACACAGTGGTAACAGTGTCAAGACTTCCTACTTAATCATACATGTCTTTCTTCAAACCAAGCCTTCAGTCACAAAACAATCTATTTATTCATGTTTTTCATCTCTTTATTTTTTTACTCCCCAGCACTGCCTCTCTGTTCCATTTTCACTTTGAACCAGCCAAGAGTAAACAGGCTCTCAAGGTTCCGGAAATAATCTGGATTAATATGGATGAGACATCTCATTAACAGCAAAAGATGGGGGAACATTAAAGCAGTCCATAAAAACAGTGGTGCAGTATCTCCACGCTTTTCCTTAAAGTGTTGTACATGACGACAAGTGTTTGTAATCGAAGCCTGGCTGAGAAATGGTGCATGCTCTTAAAAATAAGAAGAAAAAAAAGTGCTAAGAGAGAAACAAGGGATGAGATACTCAGTGAGAGTATTTCTTACAAATGTTCCACTTCACTGTGGTCACATTGAAGCTATTCAAGATGTCCTTTAGTGGAAGACTAATAACTCAGGTCTGAGGTCTTCGTAAATTGTTGACGACACCGGGTGGAATCACTGTCTGCCGAGAAAAGCAGAAGTGGAACATGATGGATAAACGAATAAGCAGCTATTTATATGCATCAAGGGTGAACAGGAGAGAGTGTGTTTGTCATCCAGTGCTGATTGTCCAGGCCAGACGCTGAGACAACGCGCTCTGATGTCTGTAGAGTTTATTGCAGGAGAGCCCAATAAATTGAAAGGTGCTGGCTTTGTTTGTTTGTGTTTGTGTTTGTGTGTGTGTGTGTGTGTGTGTGTGTGTGTGTGTGTGTGTGTGTGTGTGTGTGTGTGTGTGTGTGTGTGTGTGTGTGTGTGTGTGTGTGTGTGTGTGTGTGTGTGTGTGTGTGTGTGTGTGTGTGTGTGTGTGTGTGTGTGTGTGTGTGTGTGTGTGTGTGTGTGTGTGTGTGTGTGTGATAAAACCCACATTATGGGGACAAAAGGTCCCCCAAAAAACAAGTCTTTGTGGGGATATTTTTCGGTTCCCATGACTGAAAAATGTAAAATTGCAGAAAGTTTTCTGTAAAAATGTTAAATTCATACATACTAATTCATACAGACAGTGACATGTTTTTATTTCTTAATTACAATACATTTTGATTTCAATTTAACTTTGGTGCCATAAAAATATCAGGATGATACAAATGTCCTGATATGATTGATATTAATCATTAATAAATGAATACATAAATTCATATTTTAAAAGCTGGACAAGGTTTAAGGCCCCATATACACACGGCAAAGTTTCTTTTTTTCACTTAGGGGTAAAAAGAAGTTCGAAATACGTGAGCATCAATATACTGTTAGTGAACATCCGACACCACCCACACTACTTAAAGCGGTTTAGACAAATACGTAAATATGTGCTACATACTTTCCTCTCAATAACTAAATAAAACAGCATCAAAAAGCATCTGATCAAAGGGAAATATGTTTGCACACACTCTACAATATGGCACTCCAGTACTCACATCACTTTTGTTTATATAACACTTCATACAAGAGGATGCTTGTAAAGTCATTCAGCTTTACAGTATTAAAAAACAGTGTCATTGTCTCATTTAATCAGAAGTACAACTTCATTTTCCACTATAAAGTGACTCAAGTGTCTTTGTGTTTTTACCCACAGATGCCTGACCTTGATGGACTCGGCAAAAGAAAAAAACAAGACTACGTTAAAGAAGGTGGACCTATTGCCTAATAGCCACGGACCAAAGGGAGTTCAATGTTGTTTAATTTTGCTTGAAGTATATCAGCTTCCTCCTTCGCCTTTAGCTTTTAATTGACCACGAATTGGACACTAACATGGAATTTTCTCACTCAAACGGCTGTCTGCTTCTGACAAGTGGTACTCACTGCAGTCAAATGATGCCCAGCTCCACCTTTCTGGATGTCTAATGGGGTGGAGAGGTAGAGGTGTGGGTAGGGTTAGGGTGTGGATGGATATTCTAGCTCCACCCATTTAGGCTCAAATTACATTCAACATACTGGACGTCTAATGAGGTCTGCAGTGAGCAACTTCACACTCCTGATTGCTCTTAGAAAGGAAAAAAAGATTAGTAATTATTGGCAGCTTTTCGCTATAATAATAGCATATTGGTGAAGCATCAAAGGTTTCTATTTACAACAGGTTTCTGCAGCATTCAGCAATGTAGCCAATCATATTTTAAGTGAATATAAAGGAAGCATTTTTTCCACGCTTTCTGCCATGCCAAACCCTGCATGCAATATAGGCTTGCTTTTCTATTAAAAATAACAGTGTTTTGCGAACGATTTAACGGGAAATAGCTTATTGGGAAATATAGTGAGCCCTCATTTATCGTGGTTAATGTGGACCGGAACCCGCCCGCAATAGGTGAAAATCCGCAAAGTAGGATCAGCCAATCAGCTCACGGGATACATCCACTCGTGCTTTCAATTGTCGATCTCGCACCGGGAACCAATCACGTGTCTTGTCTGAGTGCCTGTGGGTGTGTACAAAGCCTCTGAGAGAGTTTCTCTCTTTGTCTGGCATCCTGGTAAACCGTTTCTCTCACATCACGATGAAGCAACACTGCTTTCCGCAATACGGCTGTCAATATGGCGGTATTTGTTATTTTTCGATAAATATTTTTGAAAAATCTGCGATGCACTGAGGCCGCGAAACTTGAACCGGGAAGAGGTGAGGGATTACTGTAGTTTATTGGGATGTGTGGTGACACATAACTTGAAACTCTTTAATATAGAGATGCACCAATCGACCGGAATCGGATGGTTTTCCGCATATCTGACCGGTCAGTCTCACTCACAGATAGGCAATAGCGATCTATATAAGTCGAGTGGACAAGCCGCCTCTCAAACAGCTTGTGAGTCGTCGAAATGAGTGGCTTACTACACTTAAACGGTCAAATACATATAAAAAGATGTTGAAATGCCTGTCTTGGCGAGTATTCAGTTAAACACAGTCAGTTTTGGAGCGTAAATACAGTTGAGAAAGATAACGCTTGTTGTGCAACAGTTATTTGGATCCATGTATAAACTCTTAAAGAACAAAAGAAAAAATCACTTTCTGATCTTGACTGAATAGGTTTAACAAATTAACATGCAGAAATATAAATAAATAAAAAATAAATCACCTTTATGATAAGGCAAGGTCATAATAGGTTGGAAAAAAAGTCTTGTGGTGCATCAGCCCAAAAAAAAAAAAAGAAGATATTTATGAATATGTCCAAAAACTAAGATTAAAATGTGGTAAATCACATGCAGTGTAATGTGCATTACACACTCACAAAGTGTAATGAATTTCATTTTCTTCTTACATTTTCTTGAAAATGGTATGACAGTTGTCAAAACAATATGAAATAAGAACATGAATATAAAGCGTGCATTTCTTTCAAAAGCTTGACACGTGTGTTTTAAACTGGATTTAAAAAAAGTTTTCCCCTTTTCTTTAACATTGACAACTGAAATCCTATGAGCTTAGGGTTCTATTGAACACCCTGTAAACTCTGACATAGAAAAGCATTATGAGATTCTCTTAGCTTTTAGTGATTTCTTTTCGCACTTCCACTCATACTGTTTTTTTCTCTTCTTCTTCTTCATCTTTCTTTCTTTCCTGTTGCACATATGAAGTCCCTTCTAGGTTTATCATCTTCTGGCACAGTTTATTTCCCCCCAGGCTGTAAACACAGACACACACACACACACACACACACTAAAGCCCATTCACACAGTCTTATTTTATAAAGTTGACATTCCAATAGGGACTGCTGTCCTCCTCGAGGAGTATGAGAGACAAGTATTTTATTGTCAGAAGAAAACATTACCTCATCGTCACCTTACCAGCAATTGACATTCTGTTTGAGCGATGCTCATTGACAAGGTTAATCGAAACAGAGAGTCTTATGAACATTTAACATAGCAAAACAAGTGCATAGTTATTCGTCTGGCCGCCAAGGGAGAAAATGAATGATTAATGATTAGGATATGTTATACAGTGAGTTCATACCTATCAGCGAACAACTGTACAGAGATTCTGTTTGCAATTATTGGTAAATTGATCACCATTTAGCTTTTATTCAAATGGCGTATGACTAGTTCATAAAAGAGAAAGAAAGGGCAAAGATAAATGAAATTAAATAAAACCAATTCAGGCAATCCTATGACACCGACAGCTGTGAGTTTGCATATTTATATACTGTTAGATGCTGATGCACTTTTTGACATAAGTACAATAATAAAATAAAAGATTATAATAAAATATTCTTGATACCAGTTTCAGTACTACATAAAACATGCTATCACACTTCAATTAACAATTATACATAAATAATAAAAACTATGCATGAAGCCTGAAAGTATTTTTTCATTAAAGTAGGCCTGCACATTGCTTAAAAACAGACAACACTAACCATTTTTAAAGTAAACTAGTATTAATTCATTTTCGTAGTATTGCACTCTTCACAATTGAGCATGCGAGCATGTGAAAGCAATCAGACAGTGCGCAGAAGATTAAATGAGTTGGTTAAAAACAACTATCATTACATTTTGGCATCACATTAAGCTGGAGACATACTTTGTAGCTGAGAGAAATAAAAAAAGACATTAATAAGGAGCTAGCAAAATAGTAGGCCCTAAATATGTCGGTATATAAGAGTAGTATACTATAAATGTAATGTATACATAAGACTGTAATATAATATTTATGCAATGTTTTAAGCAACTGGCAGACCATCCTTTGAGACAGCGTTCCACATCTGTCGGCGAGCTGTCAGTGATGGTAGATAGAGTTGTGTTCAACTCATTATCAGTAATGAGAAATGCATGAATTTGACAACCATCTTCACACATCATAATAACAAGCTTAGTTTGAAACAGAGCAGACATCAGTTTTAGGGCAAGAACTGATACAAATGTTGGCGCTACACAAATCTGACTGTAGCTTTGGCTAATTATTTCAACCAATCAAAGCACAGAATTGATTTGCCTGTGAGTGGGGTTCCAGGTGTAAAAATACCACAAATTTTCTCCAAAGGAAGTGATTTTTAATGATAACTTATAAATCTTAATAAACAGATGAACTGTAGCTTATGATATGTCCCTTTTCTTGTGATTCTTTCAAAAAACTAAAAACAGACGGGCACTGTTGCACTCTATAACAGTCATTCCCGATGCTCTAATCTGATTGGACAATGTTCCATAATTCGTTTGGTGATGTCACCATTAGAATGTTATTCTTCAAGCATTCAAAAGGACACATTTTGCTGTGAAAACTCAGAGGTAAGTGCAGCTTGGATTAGAGATTGAAGATTCAATATTTTTTAACAAATATATGTACTTTAAGATGAGAAACTGTAGTTGCTTTCATCCTCATTTGCTCCTGTTCAGTATGGAAGTAAATTAATGCCAAATGAGCTTAAAACAAAAAAATCTTATTGAATTGCATTACTTGAATAAAACAAAAGATGGATTGCATTAACTATTAACTGTCAAAGCTGTTTACATGTACACAGAGAAATAAATCATGAAGTATACACAGTAAAAACAGCTTTTGTGTCTTAATCAGCTTTTGTGATACTGGCCCTGGTAATCATCACATATACGTGCCTTGCTCCATTTCTTTAAATCAGTTTTTGTGAATGAATGACCTGTTCGTCAACACAGGCTTGCACCTCCTGCTGGTGAGTCAACTAACGGCAGATGGAGATCATGCTTCCGCAGATTCGACACTAATTAATTTGACACCGTTTAATTTTCTGTCGAATTTGAACCATTGAATTTGTAGAAGAAAATTTGTGAAGCAAAATAAAACACAGCAAAACGGAGACCGTCTAATATTATTGGTTATATTTTTAAAAAGACCAACTATTCTAGAAGTGAAATCTGAAAAGTGAATATGGATTATTGAATATTATTATAATTTTTTTAATTTAATCATATTTCATTATTTCAGCCCATTAAAACACAAGCCCTAAAAATACAATGCATTAAAATGCAAGCATGGATAATGCAATGCATTTTTTATTCATTAAGTGTAATTTAACAAGCTTTTTTGTTTCAAACATTTTTGGCGTTGATTTTCTTCCATAGTCAAGGCATTAAATATACAGGATGCATCAATAGTTATTGTGTAAAAATATTTCATATATAAACTTACTTATTGTCATCTAGTGAGCCTACATCGCTCCAGGTCTTTTGGTCTATTGTAAAAGAAAATGTATTTCTAAGGGGGGTGGAGGAACTCTTTTCTCCTCACACGGTAGCTACACACACACACATAAAGATGGGAGAATTTGCAGTCTACTCTTAAAACAGGAACTCGGCCCATTGCCAACAGGTGTATATGTCACAGTGACCTTTTCCTAAGCACATCTCAAGAGCGGCAGTGAATCAGCACCCCGGCCCTCTACATTATTTAAGTGACTTCTCCAACAGTACACTAACAGCAGTGCTTTTACCGAAGAATAATAGCAGCGAATGTATTAAAGTTTCAGCCCGCTTAGAGAATTGAGAACTTGTCTGAACTCTGTCTGTATGCAGAGAGCAGGCCTTCATTGGAATGTGAAACGCATATTTCCTGGGCTGTTTGAATTCACGGGGAGTAACCCATATGAATGGGAAGTCCATCTCAGTTGGCCATAATTTCCCAATTTTCTGTGATGGCTTCATTGACTGCTTTATGAAAAGCACAGCATTAATTTTAGATCTCTTTCAGACACATCATGGCAAATTCAACTGGAAGCACAGAGCTCCAGGGACTACAGCAGACGGTTTTCCCTGAGCACACAGAACATCCAACGCCTGCCACCACCAGGTCAAACCAGTCAGAGGAAAAGGGACAAAACAAGAGAAAAGGGAAAAGGGCAGACAGTGGAGCCCAAAAGAAGAGGAAGAAGAATGACACCCGAAGAAAAGATGGATCGTTGGACGACAGTGTGGAGGCAAATAATGAACGAAGCCTCCTTTCTCCACCCCCTCGCATTTCTCTAAGAGACCTGATGGAGGCTGAGACAAAGTTAGTGTTCGGTGACGAGCAGGACATTACCCACAAGTCCCTGGCCTGCACCGCCACACAATTAATGTGTCAAGAGGCTGAAATAGGAGGGCCTCTGAGTGGACCTAATCTCAGCTTTCTGCCTCAAATTGACAAATGGCTCGATGTAGCTTTACAGGACGCCAACTCGTACTACCAACTGAAGAAATATGCCACTGCAGCCAGCCGTTTCACTGCTGCACTAAAGGTACTCGATATTCAAATTTTACCACCCCTAAAACCCAAGCTTCCCGACCCACACTTAACACACCAGAATTTTTGGAAAACACGCATACACTGGGATCCTAAGGTGTTTGAAGTCATATTTGCTATATGGAGTTGTTTGGATGTTCAGGGTGGTTGCAAGAGTAAATCTTACGATTGCCCAAAAACGTAAAAGCACACCTATAATGTAATGTAATGTCCGGGCTTGTTTAAATGCCTTAAAACTAAGCCTGAACAATTTAAAGAACTGTGAGAGTACAATGAAAATTTAAATAAGGTAATCATTCAGTACCATGGTATTTATCAAAGTACCGTGACATTGCCACCTGACACTGGGGAATAGGCTGGGGAAGTACAATATTAAAATGTAATAGTGTTACTAATTTAATTGAGTATTAGATGGCAGCAAATGTAGGATTGATCTAAATATAAAAATATGGAAACTAAGGACACGATTAAATGAGTTAAAATTATTGAATAAAATGATGTCTGATTCACCTTAACAAAAGGTTATTGAAGATATTCCGAGGCACAGAGCAGAGGTTTAATTCATATTTTCAGAAGTTGGAGCACAGAGTCTCTTTAAATCATAATTCTGGCCTGTTCTTGAAATTACCTGGATCCCACATTACCAGACGGATCAGTAGAGTCTTAAACATCACAGAAGTTCTTGCTTTTGTCATTTCTATCCTTTGAGATTAATACGATCTGTCGTTGTACAATGCAGGGGGGCAAATGAAGTAAAGGCCATCAATGGAATATTTATACATGTTTTGTTGTAAATAAAATATTTTGCTTTTAATTAAGCTGTACTTTCAACGCTGAGCTTACAGTACATTCGAAAAATGCAGTGCTCAAGGTAAAATTCTTTGTGTTTCTCTTTTTGCATTGCATTCGTTTAAACAATCTGAGCTTTGGTCACAAAAGTGCGTCAAGCAGATTCTTGAAATGTAACTGTGCCTGAGCTCAAATGCAACAGTTTCTCTCTTTAATTAAAAACATTTATTACATTTAATTAAAAAAACTATTTTATAAGACAGATTATAACCTGTAGCAACCTGCATACTCGCAAATATAATCGGTAAAAAAAAATCTGGTTTTATTTATTCAGTTATATTTCTCATTAATGCAAGCTACTTTGAATTTCTCGCTCCTTTCTCTCTCTTCAGCTGTGTTCCAAAGGTGCTGTGTTTGAGAAACATTTAAATGCTGATTATGAAGACATCTGTAAAGTTACCAGCTTCATCGAGTCAAGGATTGTTGCCTGCTATCTTCGAATGAAAAGGCCAAACCCAGCATTGCTGCATTCCTACAGGTACATCACAGACATGACAAATAGCACACATTATTAAAATCTTCAAACCACTGGTCCACGAAACATATTAGGGTAAAAAAAATAATAATAATAATAATACAATTCAATTTGATGCATTAAATTGATCAAAATTGACGATAAACACCTTTATATAAATTCAAATAAGAATTTACAGGAATTACATCAAATTAAATTACATGATAAATATTAAAACAGTTGTTTTAAATTGTAAGTTACAATATTATCTTTTTTATTAATCAGCCTTGGTGAGCATATAAGACATCTTGCAAAGACATTAAAACATCTTTGACCCAAAACTTTTGAATGCTAGTGTGTGTATTTAAGAACCATTTATTTTTGCTGTAAACCTGTTTATTTATTATTATTATTTATGAATTACAGTATTTGCCTGCCTTTTTTATTTTTTGATAAACCATAGTGCCATTAATCAATTAAAGTAAAAATTTGTATAAAAATTATATGGAAATGCACAATATTGAAATGATGGACAATACTGATGAGGTGATAAGCATTTTTTCCCCTCACTCCTCAAGAATGGCAATGCAATGCAGGATCTCGTTCACGTCTCAGGGAACCATTTCATACCTAGACGTGTTACATACCAAGACATTGTGTCAGTTTCTGATGCTATTGGGACACGTTTACCCACTACACCATACTGAACAAATGCCTGCTCGCCAGCGGTGACTTGAATTAATAGTGGCAAACCAAGCATAGTCCAGCTCAAGACTGCCTCAGGTTGCCATACGTAGATGCATACCAAGTGGCCAAGAGCTTAAAACCTAGAGACATGAACAAAAACAGCACCAGGGGCAGAGTTGACCAGGGACAACAACTTCCCTATTAAAGAACGAACGCTTTGCTTTCCTGATTAGCATGTCCGTTAAGGAATGTGCTGATATAAACTTTTATTTCACTGTCTATCTTTTATCTCCAAGCATCTTAGACTGGAGGGGACAACTGAGAGAGTGGGATGTAAAACCACCACTCAAAGTAACCCATTCCTCGGCTTAATGGTTACTTATTCTGATCTTGTTTCCAGCAAGGAAGACTTACTGTGCTTAGGGGAGCTACCCATTCCCCATGGACTTAGATTGTGGGTGTTGCAGATGGAGTTTGCAGAGGAGGTCGAGATGGGACGTTCTCGGGCTTCACTGGCTAGCTCCAGTGCTCTCACATCGGATCTGAAAGCCCTCTTAGCAATAGTAAACCACTCTTTAATAAACGGGGTACTTCCCCATTGCCGTTGTACTGCCCCTAAACCGTAAACCCTTTTCTTAAAGGGGAAGACTTAAAGGAGAAGACTTTATCTGTAAATATCGGGTCATTCTCTGTCTTTCTATTCTGGTGTTCCACAGGGATCTACTCTTGGAACTCTTTTTTTTTCTCTGTACATACTCCCTTTAGGCTCAATATTCCATAAACAATACATTAATTTCCATTGTTCTGACAAACCTCCAACTATATTTTCCAATCAAACCAGGAATTGACTTTTCATTAGATCATCTCTTTTCATGCCTCAATGAAGTCAAGACCTGGATGACAATACATGAAAATAAAACAAAAGTGTTTCTTCTAGGTCCTGCTAGTTGCTACAATCAGCTCGGCTACAGGTTAGGTTTCTTAAGTAACAGCCTACACAATCTTGCGAAAAAAAACTTCTATTAGTCTATTTTTATTTTATTTTCCCATTTGACAAGCATGTAAAGAGTAGCCTTTTCAAAACCTTGAAATCGTGATTCATGCAAAGCTTTCTTCTTGATATTCTCTGAAAGTTGGCCTACCTCAATCGACACTGTCTCAGCTACAGATGGTTCAAAATGTATCTATAGTCGCCCCAAAGCTCTGGAACGGTCTACCTTTGGGCATCAGAGCCTCTCCATCATTGGATGCTTTAAAATCCAGTTTAAAGTCTTAGT
Source organism: Rhodeus uyekii (assembly GCA_037043235.1). Classification (NCBI taxonomy): domain Eukaryota; kingdom Metazoa; phylum Chordata; class Actinopteri; order Cypriniformes; family Acheilognathidae; genus Rhodeus; species Rhodeus uyekii. The sequence continues at coordinate 493,792 of JAWRVZ010000018.1, read as the reverse complement.
TTTTTCTCTCGTGCTCAAGTGACGTGGTATGCATTTTGAATAGCTGGTGTTCTTTGTACTTTATGTACTTATTAAACGTTCAACTACGCTTGTGGTAAACTTGCACTATATAAATAAGACTCTACTTGATGTGACAGAGATTGTGTGCATGTTTAATGCAGGTGCCCTTTTCATGCTGGAATTCCAGTGACGTCATGTTACTGTTGTATCTAATTACATTGACGTGCAATGGGATTCAGACACGGATGCATACAGACGAAAACGTCCCCATAGCTTCAGCAACTAACGAAGCGTCAACTTACTGCAAAATGTAACCGCTCTATAAGCAGACCTTTACATTTAGGACAGAATATTGGCCAACGGAGACAATAATTGGTCGTACAGATAAATTAGTGCCAATATCAGCTGATAACCTAAATGGTGCTGAATGATGCATTAAATAGTGCATACTTAACTATAAAACTGTAGTTTATAAAAGACATTTACTCATGTACAGCGAAAAAAAAGACATCTTAAGGTGGTTCTGTAAACTCAAACATTAGAGTTTCATCAAGTTTCAATCAGCAATGTCTACTAAGGATCAGCAACACTTACCAAAAGTAAATGGACATTGATTGGTGTGTTTGAGTGTAGTGTGACAACAGTAATTTTTTAAGCAGAGGGTGAGAGTAAAGCCTCCTGACCTCCAGTTAACTGAGTCTGCTGTATCCAGTTAGACATGCCCCTGTGCTGTTCTCCTTTGCTCCTCCATTAGCGAGAGAAAGAGAGAGAGGGTTTGTGGTTTCTCCGAGCAATAACTCATCCTGACTGCATTGTACCCTTGAAAAGTTCTGAACAGCTTAAGAAATGAAATGCAAGCCTTTGCAGCTCCCTCTGCAGACTAAAGGGCGATGAGAACAGGCAAAGTAAGCTGACGTAATACTAGATATTTATTCATTCGAAATTAAAACTATAGTGAACGTGAAATCAATCAATTGATCAAAATATATCAAGGCGGCAGGTAACATTTAATCACCAAATAAATACCATTTAATAATAAAACGATCAAATAACCAAAAAATACCAATTATAATAAAGCCTTGCCCAACATTTTGAATATCCTGATTTATTTTGAAACATTTAGTTATGGAAGAAAATCATTGATGTTAAGCATTCTTTCAACCTTTTCAATTTGTCTGAATAATAAACCAAAATCTAAAATTAATTTAATTAAGTGCTTAACCAAACTTTATCATCATCAGGTTGTCAAGATATTGTATTTGGTAACATGCCTGGTTGACATGAAACCCATGCTACATGTAATGTCTGCAAATCTTGTCAGACCGAGTCCCATCTGTCACTGTTATTGCTAGCAATATGCCATTTACTTTATATATAGAAAACGCTTTCAGTGAGAGAGTACTGGGATCATTAAATAAAAAGAAAAAACTGACACTCAAAGCAGCCTGGAAATGAAACCATAAGCAGGGTAGATGGGGGGGGGGGGGGGGGGGGGGGGGCGAGAGATCCACATATAAAACACATGAATACATATGTACTGTAGATATATTCAGAATATTACACCTATAACAAGTTGAAGCAAGAACTATGCATTTAATAGAAGCAGATGGGTTGTCGTGGCAACATTGAGCCATATGTAATGCAACGACAATTCTCTGGTTGAAATCAGGTTCACGGTCCACAGCATATCAAAAGCAGACTGTCTAAAAGCCAGTTAGAGAGCAGTTTAAGATGTTCAGGGAAAAGCAATTTTGGAGGAAACAACAGCACAGAAAATAAACATGGGAACATGATTTGGCTGGCATCAACCTCGTTCCTTTAGTTTATTTGATAAGCTTATGCTAATATACACTATGTATGTGGTACATAGTTCATTTTATGTATCATATCTCAGCTCATGAAAACAGTTTGTAGTTAGAAGACACAGTGCTATAACAGATAGATGTATCTGTTTATTATATCTGTTCAGGAAAAACAATTACAGTTAAATGATTACGCTTACCAGTGTGTTACTAATTAATATTAAAGTAGCATATTTTTCTTGCATAGATTAACACTGGGAAAAAAATTAACCTATGGTTCACAAAAAAGAAAAATAACAAGATAAAACAAAGTTGATCACACATACTGTAGCTCACAAGTTGTTGGATTGCTCATTTAAAGTTAATATTGTGTTGATGTTCAGAATATCTTCACATAGTCCTTCAGATAAGGACTCGGCAGAGCATTCAGCCTGTAACGTGAGGTTGGAATGTTCCATTGCCCAGAGAAAAGAAACACTACGTGATGTCAGAGGAAAAGATATACGAGACAAAGAGCTAGCGTATTTTCCCCGGGTTGACTTTAAGTGACTTTAACGCCGTCAAACTCATTCTCACACATGAGAATCTTGAGTTAGAAAAAAGTATAGAAATAAACATTCAACTCCAGTCATAATTACAAATACAGAAATAAAAAGTAGAAAAGTCAGTACAGCAGTTATCTCTCTTCTCTGCTCATTTCTTGACATCTCTCAAAAATATACGTGCATGTGCAGTTTTTAATACACCATGAAAAACCTTAAGTGACCGTTCCAAGCTGCTCATCAGTCAGGACTGCAACATTTCTGTTACTGTACACAAAAAACAATCTTTTGCTGTCAACGCAGATGTTTTAGAACAAAAACAATAAATAAACACGTCTCATTCACCTGAATGGTTGCAGACAGGTGTGGTGAATACAGGACATAATAAAAAGAAATAGAAATCCTGTATACAGCTGTAGCTTACATACAATCTTATGTTTTTACTACAACATCACATCTGTAATTTGGGCATGCAATGTTTGTCAGCCAGCCACTGTTCTTAAGGGCTTATGTGTCAGAGTTCTGTCACTTCAGTCTTGTTTTCTAGTGTTTTGGTGACAGAGCTCTGACAATGCCCTATCGTTGTGCCTTTTTGGGAGCACGTGGCTTCAAGTATCTCGAGTCGCGCTGTCTTGTCTATGTTTTGTGTCATTCATGACCCGTGTGTTTGTCCTTGTTGTGAGCGCACAATACGAGTGTTTGCTTGTCCTCATGGACTCTACGTCATGTGAGTGGGTACGGTTTTGTGCTTTTGCTCGGGCTGCGCTCTCTCTTGTCTGCGTGTTGTGTTTAGCACGTGGTTCATGTTTTCATCGGCCACGTGCTTTCATGTTGTGTTTCGTGTCACACGCAGTTGGTATTTTCACTAGCTGTGTGCTGTCTGGTCACGTTTCATGTAGACACGAGGCTATGTGCATCTGCATTGGCTGCATTTTTGTGTCATGTTTGGTCTTGTCATTGTGTAACCCCGCCCGTCTTGTTTTCTTGTTATAGTTTGATTTGCCCCAGCTGTTCTCCTTCTTGTTCCCTATTTAATCCCTGTGCTGCGTCATTGTCTTCCATAATGCGTAATTTGTGTGCGGTAATGAGTCTTGCCTTGCCTAGTTCTGTCTGTCAAGTCAGTTGTTTCTGTTTCAGTCCTGTTTTTTTCCCCGTTCAGGCAGTTTTGTTTTAATTTTCAATCAACAATAAAGACCCTTTCCCCTCTGAATGAGTCCTCGCTCCACATCCTTGACACTATAATGATATCTACAAAGATAACTGGTTGGTGGAGAGATCATGATTACACTTTTCCATACTTCAGCTTCCGTATTTTGAATCCAACTTGTCCAATCAGATATATTTATGCTTTAAATCTAGAATAGAGATGGACTCAGGAATTAATACATGTATGCCAGACTTTTAAACTAAAGTGATGATTGACTGTTAATGACAAATGGATAAAGTAAGCTTTATTCCCCTTCCTTCAACTATTACATTAATTTCTATTTGCTTCATTGTGTCTTATTTATTGAGAGGCCATAGTGTTCATGTGACACATAAATGAACATGCATTCATGCACAAATCCTATGGCTATGATAGGTTCTACACATATACAGTGCAGTGCAAAGTCAGCATTCTCTGTCCTGAACATCAACAACATAATATTAATAAAATATATTGCATACATATAAAAAAAGCTACTTGTATACAATTTTTTTCTACATTCAGATAGCATGGCCTATGAATAGAGTAGATCAAGAACCCTATGGTCTCTCAGAGATGGATCCAGCAAAAGAGTAGGTGAACTGATGTTCTGAATACTTTAAAACCCTTTATGGATTACTCTTGGCTTGTGCATTTATCTGCCTGTTTCAGTGAAGAAAATAAGAAGAGAATACCTTGGATGTCAATTGTTATCTCTTCATTCTCCTCATAGAAACTCGCTTTGAGCACCGTCAGGATGTGGGTGGAATCCCATCAAAGACAGCTTTGTTGATTCCTGTCGAACAGATTTTGTATATATATTAGCTCCATGCACGACAAGCAGGAATGCAATAACAGAATTCAGATAAAAATACAAAGGTAGTGACTTTAAAGCAGTTAAAGGCGCAGGGCTACGTGCCTCTTCCTGTCATGTTCTCAGGTTGGAGGTGCAATTTTCGAACAATATTCCTTTTCAGTCTGTCACCGAGCAAAACTACGTTTGTGATCTACAAATAATTATTGTTAGGCTCTAAAAAGAGACTAAGCTAAAGGAAGACAGAACGACATCAAAACTGTTTCCTCTCATGACAGATTACACATTTCAAACTCACAAGTCATTTTAACTGTCAATACTGCAACGTAGGATAGGTAATTTTCAGATAGTTGAATGCTTGCTTTGAAATCATAAGATCTACAGTGCTCTACAAAGCCATGCCTCCTTCAAAACACATTAACGCATTCGGCAAGAACCAAATGCAATGATTAGACAAACATTATATGGTCTTTCGCCTTCCACTGACGAAATATATAAAATGAAACATCTAAACCACTTAACTTAGTCACTGCTTTCAGGAAGAGATTTTTAACCAACATAACATAAATGTTTCTGGAACAAATCACCAACCCTGCCTTTAATTATGAATTAGCAATGATGTAAATTTATATTTTGTACATTTTCCTCATTGCACTAAAAAGGTGTGTGACTCATTACTTTGTGGGTTAGACCTTTATTCCATATACCAGTAAAGTATTCAGTCTAACCTTTTACTTTTATCGTGTCACAGATGTTTTAGCCCTGAGCAAAAGGTTAATAAAGGTCAATGTTATGCACAAATGTAATTCAATATGACACCTCTCGGAGTAGTTTTGGCATGTTAATGTGTTTGGTCTAGATCTGCTAATCCAGAAAAGCATGGAATTTCTACTGCCAATTGATACACAGACACACTGCTGTGAACATTTAAGACAGGGTTTCTCAACCCTTGCCCTTCAGACCTCTAATCCTAATCAAACAGACCTGAACTTGTTAATCAATGTCTTCAGGATTACTAGAAAGTTACAGGCAGGTTGGAGCTAAACATTGCAGGAAAGTTGACCTCGAGGGCCAGAGTTGAGAACCCCTGATTGCATACATAAATCCTGTAGCAGATCTAGACAGGTGGAGGATTCAGAGGAAGTAGCCTACAATGAATAATGAAGCAGAATATTTAAATGGTGAGCAAGCAATCTCATTTGGTTGAAAAATCAGCAGAAGCCAATCAGCTTGTGCTATTTTACCATGGTGTGATGGCTTGCAGATGAATCTACAAGTTTCATGGCTGAACTATTTATTTCTGAAATGCCCATACATGCCCATCGTACATCAACAAAATTGGAGAAAATGCTAATGTAAAGGACAAGTCAAATAGCACATTGATTGTGAAAGATAAAAGGCTCAATTGTATTTCGAGTGGTATTTACATGTCATGGCCAGCATTAAACTTTTTTCCCAATTGTGTCTTACATTTAAAAAAACAAATAAAATACAACTAATTAAATTCATAGTTCTTTTAAATGCTACATGTGAATTAAGTAATAGTAAAATATAAAAATTGTGAGTGCAAAGGTAATCTAAATTTTAAAATAGAGAAATTGGCATGTAAAATTAAATATAAAATGTCAGCAGATTTTTTTTAATATATAAAACAATGTCAGTAAAATATGGTAAAGATAAGTTGTGCAGCGTTCAATTCTCAATCTTGTTATGGCCAGTGACCAACCTGGTTATCAAAGTAATATATTCAAATTATACTTATTTAATTTTAACATGATACTAGTTTGAAAGGTTTTTATAATACTTTTTTTATTTGGGTTTTAAATTTCAGAAAATATTCTTGTGATCAAAACAAACTAAAACTTTAACCAAAAACTTACCAGCTGTAGACAATTGCAATGCAATTGCATCTTAATTATTGCATTCTGAATTAGTGTATCATGGTCATGAATTTGGGAAGTGGGAGGGACAGTAAAGGACACTGCTTCACTACACATTTGAACACTGAAGACTATTTCTGGCTATGTGATAAACTCCACGTTGTACAATATAACTACTAGTATAGTAGAGCTGATGTTATTTAAAGTACATTATGACAAACATTTTGCTTGTTACAAAATGTGTTACCATTAGTCCTGTCTGGTGTGTCAATTGTGCACTTCCTGTCTATCGTGTCCCTTTATCACTTCCTGGCTGTAAGGTCATGGTTACACTTCCTGTTGGTAAGGTCAATTGTCATTTCCTATCTGTAAGGTCTTTGTTACACTTCTTGTTTATCATGTCAGCACTTCTTGTTCACTTCCGGACCCTTCTAGATCTTTCTACCTGTCTTGTATCAGTTACCTCATCAGTGTCCTCAGGTGTTTCCCATGTCTTTGTCTATATTTATACCCGCTTGTGTTTGCTGGTCCTTGTCAATTGGTTTCCCTGTTATGTGATCCTATGTTGTTTACTGTGTGTGTAGCTGCGCCGTGGTTTTCCTAGTAATTCCCAGTATCTCGTTTTGCTGTGTGCTGTTTTCAGTTTATATTTAAAGTATTTTGTTTCTCGTGTTTGAAATAAAGTGAGTTTACTGAATCCTGCTGCTTCCTTGTCCTCACTCCGCATTGCACACCTTAATAGCATTGTTACAATATGTAAAATTTCAACCGTGAAAAAATAATACATGTTAGCTAGATTGCTCATTACCTGTCTTTTCTATGTTTATTCTGAAATAAATGAAAATAATGGTTTGTATTTTTAAAAACATTTATTGCATGTCGTATGTAGTGAGCCAGCTCACAGAATTTAAGTTTAACATTTAAGGTTAAGGCAACATAGTGGGCATCAATGCATCCCTGGGTTTAACTGTGCATTGAGGACTTTTTAAGGAGCTAAGGTTTAAGTGCACTGGAAAGATTCTGTAATTTAGACAGCCCTAAAAATGGATGAATCCTCGGTCAGTGTGAAGGGATCTGACTGAGACGTATCCAATGATATTTATTAGTGATTTAGGTAACAAGCCACAGGTGAATATAATTATGAGCAGAGAAATAGCTTTAAAAAACATAAGACATGACCTATGACTTCAAAACAACATAAAAATGACACATGAAAATTGAACAAAGACCCTTAAGCTCTTTCAACAGGCATGTGAATTTATTTCAAAGTACAACAACTCTACAAAATCAAAATTTCAGTGCCTCAGAATCAAATTTTATATAGTCTGACCTCTCTGCCATCTATGACCATGTTGTTTTCCCTCTCAAAATTCACAGGTAGATCACTTATATTAATTATTTAACACACATTTCTATTAACTATTAAAATCACTTTCTGTCATAGTCTCCTGGCCTTATCTCACAGGTTGAAGTCAGAAGATCAGTCAGTGAGGAGGCCTCAGAAAACAAACAATGCACTGCAACAGCAAGACTTTCCTGATATGAGTTTGCTTAATATATTTTATTATTCATAGCTTTAAGTAAATAATTATGAGCATTTAATCCCCAAATTGATACCATCTCACCCAAATAGATCCTTTGAAATTGTATTTGAATTGCATTGTCATGTGGACTCTACAAACATATGTATTTGATGAGGCATGAATAGTCATGCAAAGCATATTGTACCCACAGATAAAATATATTGTTATACCATTATGTACCTCTGCTATTCACCTTCTCTGTGTTGTTAAAGATCCAGTCTGCATAGTTTAGCTACAACCTTTGCTCAACCTCACCAACCTTCAAATTTCTAGTAATCCTGAAGACCTTGATTATCTTGTCCAGCTGTGTTTAATTAAGGTTGGAGCTAAATTGTGTAGCAAAATAGACCTTGAGGGCCAAATTTGAGAATCCAGTATGTAGCAGAATAGTTTAGAAAATGAATAATGTATAGTCTTACAGTATCACCTCAAGGAGGTTTTATTACAGTTTACGATTTAAGGCCAATGTTAACATATTCCAACATTCGTGTGTGGACGACCAACCTTAAGAAAATACTTGCGTGTTTGGAGAAATGAAAATATTCCAAGTATGTCCAGATTAATGTCGACATAACTTTAATGCTTTTTTTTGTATATTAATCTGTAAAAATGGTACAAAAAAAAAATAAAGTCTCTTCCTGTCTACATTGACTTTCTTGGCCTGAATATGTTGCAATAAGGAACAAGTCATTAACTGGGTTGGCTGTGGTGTCATTCTGACATTAGGACGGTTATGGAGCACAAAGAAAAAGAAAATCCAGTTTTTACAGGTTAATCGGGCTCTAGTTTAATAACTGTGATGTTTCAGCTCTGTAAATTATTAAGGGAGCAGATAACAGAGAGAGCATGCTGGCCAGAGAATGAGTAAGGCCTGGCTTTTTTCACACTCTGTCTCTGTCAGAGGAAGCGCCGTGGCGATTCATCTGCCTCGTCAAACATACGGTGCCGACTCTTCAATTACCAGCGACCTCGGCTGTAACCAGCACATGTAAAGCACAAGGAACAAGCAGTTAATTTCACCAATCATTAAAAGGTTGAGTGAAAGAGAGTGTGTGTGCGAAGTAACACCCTGCATGTTGCGACAAGTGATGATGGAAAGGCAATTAATGGAGCTTCAAAGTTGGCTATGATCACTGGCAGACAGCTGTTTTTTTTTGTACATTTATTTTTTATTTTTTTATAAAGGTGTCGTTGCTTCACTGAGGTCTCTATGCTTGTCTTCCTGTCTGTCTGTCTCTTTCTGGCACACCTGTCAGAGATTCTTCTGAATTTAATGAATAGTGAGGAAATAACGTTAATTTGTTCCTTAACGATAACTGGCTGATAAGGCCAAAAAGCGTTTAAGAAACATATTTCTTTAATTGTTGTCTGTGATGCCATTCATGATTGATTGATGTCAGTTTGAATTGACATTGGTGTGGATATAAAAAATGATTTAGCTCAGTTTGCTACAGTAAAGAGCAGAACGTTTGTTTCGTACATTCATTTTTAACAGTGTTAATTTAAAGATTTAATTCAAATTTTCTTGCACATGTCTTGTGTATTTTTAACTTGTCAGGCAATGTCAACTGTATATGATTTGTTTTAGGTGAAGATGTTTTAAAGTTAATCAGTAAAATAAAAGCCTTATTTGTAAATGCAGTTGAGAACAGAGAATGGGATCTGAGAAAGGATGCTCCTCTAAAAAAATATTCTTAGGGCCAGAATTATTAAACAGGGCAAATTAGCATAAGAGCGCCAAACCATAAAAGTGGGAAAATGAGAGTGATTTAAAAACAATTTAAAACGTCTTAGTTACATATATAGCCTTGGTTCCCTGAAGTGGGAACGAGACGCTGTGTCAAAACGCTATGGAAACACTCTTCATCATGAAGCAAAAGCGAAATCGAACCAATCGAGTGAAGAGATGTCAGAGGAAGGTGCTGTTATGAACCAGGATAAAAGGCATGCCAAATCAAACCGTGCCAGCTTCAAAAGTGTCTCAAGTAGTTGCTGACAGGAACGCAGGAGATATGGCGGGACAATGACAAAATTATAGACATTTTAGTGAAGAATAGTTTGCAGTTTCATCAGCAGAAGCTTCAAGTCTCTCAAGGAGTTTGTAGGCCGCCCCCCTTACAATCACATTGTTACAGCAAGTATACTCTAACAGAGGCTACTAACTAGGACATTACTGAAGGTTAAATGATTCTGTTTGGCTAAGAAAAGTAAACAAAACTAGTAATTTTCCACACAAGAGCAGATAGTCATAAGCATATCTTCGTCGATCACATAGTTTGACGAAAAGGCCTCTGGTGTACGTGTTAATTGACCAGGTTGCAGAAATGCCTTTCTGGGCAGCAGAAAAACAAGTCATGTCATCTCCTCACGGTGCCAGCTGATCACCGCACCAACACAAAGCATACTAACATAGTTGGCTATCAACAGAAAGACTTCTCAAAACACTGATAAAATGTTCTATCTGGTGAGAAGCACAGACAAAATTCATAATTATTCTATGGAAAAATATAGAAAATATAGATAGAAAATATAGAAAATATAGAAAAGCAAAGTAAAGGCTTTAACTAATTGGTTACATTGGCGATAGTCTGAAATGTACATAAATTTGAACAAGTCATTAAAAAACATTAATTACAACTCACTAGATTGATCATAAACCAAACATTACATATCATTAGAAGAAAAATAAAAGAATATATATATATATGTATATATAAGCAGCAGTGGATTTCCAAATCGTCCCTCTCAAGGTCATTCCTGGGTCAAATACCTGAAGGAGGGAGAACAAAAGGCCTGCAGCACAATTGGCCCATCTACATTAGTGGGGACCTCAAAAATGTAACCTGGCCCAGGTGGAGGAAGCCTTAAAGTCAAATACCTGACTAGAACCTAATCAACTAGACTGACTAGCCAGGGCTAGACTGCGGAGGACAACCGTCAAATCCCAGGCCTATACCCTAGTGCATTCATTCCGCGGACCACTAGTGTTCCGTGAGGGTACTGCTGGTGGTCCGTGGAAAGGCAAAATAAAACAATATTTTACCTTCAGTTTACCAGGAAATTCCCATATTTTTTTTTTTTAAAGAATATGTAGGCCTGCGGGCACATGAATAAATAAATAAAATAAATATGTGGCAGCCGTTGTGTGCAGTAAACTTTCTTTTAACAAGCCTGTTGCACACTGATGTGATTACTAGTTATAGTAGTGCTAGTAAGCCTATTTAGAGGTGCGGATTAATTCAGGTAAGACTGTGAGTAGACATTTTATTATGTGTGTTATGAGGTGGTCCGCAAATTTTTTTGATTACAAATAGTGGTCCACACACACAAAACGTTTGAAAAACCCTGCCCTAGTGCATACTTCAGTCCTCAGCCTCAGAGCCTCGGAGGAAATGTGATACCAGTGGGTCTTTAGTGGGTAAGCTTTCCTGTAGCTCAACCAGTAGAGCATTGGTGGTTAACAATGCCAAGGTCATGGGTTCAATCCCAGGGAGAGCAAGAACTGAGAACAATGTCAATGTGCTTCTTGCATGCAATGAAAGTTGCTTTGGATAAAAGTGTCTGCCAAATGCATAAATGTAAACAGATACCTTTCAAAGTTCCTGGTTCATGATGTCACTTGCCTCTGACGTCTGTTCACATATTGACACATTGATTCGTTTGATTTCACATGTGCTTCATGACGCATTTACGCAGAGCCTTGAAAGAAAAGCATAGACATGGATCATTTCCGTAAAGACCAATGCAATCTACTAAGAGCAGCATAAATTAGCCTCTAGCTTAAGACATGAGTGACATTTTTGGAGTGTAAAATAACGGTGCAAGTACACCGACTAGCGCAAACCTTAGTAAATCCCCTTGCGTGACCATCTTTAAGGAAACTCAACTTCAAGGAAACAAATTCATATACAAGAAGGTCAGCTGCCAAAATAACCCAATCCATTTAACGTTACCAAATTACGAAAGTATCAAAATATGACGCAAATCGGGCTATAGGTGGCGCTACAGCGACTACAAACGCGTACATGTTCATAACTCGTAAACCGTTTGTCGTACACTCAAGTGTCTTATATCTCTGGAATCCTTGGCTCAAGACTTAAAAAATGTATATCTCCGATTTCATTTCCGCCTATAAAAATTTTCCGCCATTTTGAATTTTCTGAAAAAAAAAGTTTTCGAACTCCTCATAGACCGTTTGTCCAAATAACGCGAAACTTCACACATATCATCTAGAGACTCTCATGACCAAAAGTTATTCAAATAATTTTGATCGGTGATTCACGCTTGCAACGACACGCTAAAACGTTCGCATAGTGCGGTGACACTTTTGCTAAAATCAGAATAGCTCTGGAACGCAAAGAGATAATCTCACCAAACTTCACATAGTCATGTATAAGCTCAATTTGTGGTCACACCAAAAAAACTGGGCCAGTTGACCACTTGGTGGCGCTATATTGCGAAAAAAACACTCAATCACCTGTACAGGGTCACATTGTAGTCCGATTGACCTGAGACTTGTCATGCACGGTCTTTGTCCAAGGGTCCATGATGGTCTATGAGGACATTGGTGTATCTCAAAAAACATGACCGTCATCGGCCAATGAACTTTGAGCATCAATTAGACCAGCTTAACGAAGGTCGATCGGAACGAAACTCGATGGGCGTGTTTGACTCATGGCCCTAGTGGTCTGTCAGAATTTTGAAGAAAATCGGACACTAGTTGGCGCTAACGAGTTTTTTGCGTCTCTACTCACGTGGTGTTTCACGCATCCACAAAATATTGACTTCATCTGATAGATCTCCTCATACTGAACAACTTTGCCTCAAGAACCACTGCTGTCAATCAAATTGTTTGCGAAATATTGGAGATTTTTGAAATTTCAAATTTTTCGAACTCGTCATAGGCCGTCAATCTCACTGTCTTGAAAATTCACATGCATCATCTAGGGACACTCAAGGCAAAAAGTTGTCAAAGGATTTTCGATTAGTTAAACCGTTCAGCAGATACAATTTTTCATATATTTCTGATTTGGCCTATTGTGATTAAAATGTCTATATATCTTGTCCAAAAACAAGAAACTTCACAAAACTGTGTAAATGTTAAGAACCAGACATTATGAAGAAACTTGTGAGGTTTCATGTATTTCTGATGCTCGTACGGCTCACAATAAATTATAAACCATCTACATTTTAAAATCTTAGAAAAGCTGTAATACTAGTTTTGTCCACAAGAAAAACGTCACAGATCTGTGAACATGTTAAGAACAAGTCATTTTGAAGAAATGTGTCAGGTCTCATGTATTTCTGATGCTCATAGGGCTCACAATAAATTACAAATGATCTACATTTTAAAATCTTAGAAAAGCTGTAATACTACTTTTGTCCACAAGAGGCACCATCAGGCTAGAAAATCTTTTTATTTGGAGAACAAGTCAGATTGACATAGACTGACATAAACCGACAGAACAGTTCAGATGTTCAGTTCACAATATTAATATCATTTAATCTTCTCAGTCTGAACATCTTTGAAAGATGTCTATTCATTGTTTGCACAGAGTAGAAACTTCACAGAACTGTGCTCATTAGGAAAACTAGTCAGATTGACAAAAAAAGGTCATAACAGTTCAAATGATATGACGTGTAGTGTTAAACATATCCACATTGTTATCATTTGATAGATCTTCCCATACTGAAAAAAATTGTAACATGTCTATATATCATTTACACAAACTAGAAACTTCATAAAGCTCTGTTTATGTGGAGAACAAGTCAGATTGACATAAACCGACATACACCGACATAACTGTTCAAATGTTCAGTTCACAATGTCAATATCATTTGATCTTCTCATTCTGAACATCTTTGAAAGATGTCTATACATTGTTTACACAAAGTAGAAACTTCACAGAACTGTGCTCATTAGGAGAACCAGTCAGATTGACCACAAACCGTCTTGACAGCTCAGATGGTCTTGCGACGTTTGAACCCCGGTCATTGCTGCTTGCAGCTATATTTATCAAACGCGAAGCGTTGAAAACCTATTGTAATTGTTAGGATTTTTATTATTATTATTATTATTATTATTATTATTATTCTGCCGTACTTCTTATCGTGCAGACCAAACCGTAAGGTCTAGAGACTTGAAAGTTGGTCAGATGGTAGGTCTCAATTTGGGGAGAACGTATCAAAATATGACGCAAATCGGGCAATAGGTGGCGCTACAGCGACTACAAACGCGTACACGCTCATAACTCGCAAACCGTTTGTCGTACACTCAAGTGTCTTATATCCCTGGAATCCTTGGCTCAAGACTTAAAAAATGTATATCTCCGATTTCATTTCCGCCTATAAAAATTTTCCGCCATTTTGAATTTTCTGAAAAAAAAATTTTTTCGAACTCCTCATAGGCCGTTTGGCCAAATCACGCAAAATTTCCCACGCATCATCTAGAAACTCTCATGACCAAAAGTTGTCAAAGGAATTTTAATCAGTGATTCACGCTTGCAACACGACAATAAAACGTTTGCATAAGGCGGAGACACTTTTGCTAAAATCGTAATAGCTCTGGAACGCAAAGAGATAATCTCACCAAACTTCACATAGTCATGTATAAGCTCAATTTGTGGTCACTCCAAAAAAACTGCGATGATTGACCACTTGGTGGCGCTATATTGCGAAAAAAACACTCAATCACCTGTACAGGGTCACATGGTAGTCCGATTGACCTGAGACTTGTCATGCACGGTCTTTGTCCAAGGGTCCATGATGGTCTATGAGGACATTGGTTTATCTCAAAAAACATGACCGTCATCGGCCAATGAACTTTGAGCATCAATTAGACTAGCTTAACGAAGGTCGATTGGAACGAAACTCGATGGGCGTGTTTGACTCATGGCCGTAGTGGTCTGTCAGAATTTTGAAGAAAATCGGACACTAGTTGGCGCTAACGAGTTTTTTGCATCTCTACTCACGTGGTGTTTCACGCATCCACAAAATATTGATATCATCTGATAGATCTCCTCATACTGAACAACTTTGCCTCAAGAACCACTGCTGTCAATCAAATTGTTTGCGAAATATTGGAGATTTTTGAAATTTCAAATTTTTCGAACTCGTCATAGGCCGTCAATCTCACTGGCTTGAAAATTCACACGCATCATCTAGGGACACTCAAGGCAAAAAGTTGTCAAAGGATTTTCGATTAGTTAAACCGTTCAGCAGATACAATTTTTCATATATTTCTGATTTGGCCTATTGTGATTAAAATGTCTATATATCTTGTCCAAAAACAAGAAACTTCACAAAACTGTGTAAATGTTAAGAACCAGACATTATGAAGAAACTTGTGAGGTTTCATGTATTTCTGAGACTCGTACGGCTCACAATAAATTATAAACCATCTACATTTTAAAATCTTAGAAAAGCTGTAATACTAGTTTTGTCCACAAGAGGCACCATCAGGCCAGAAAATCTTTTTATGTGGAGAACAAGTCAGATTGACATAGACTAACATAAACCGACAGAACAGTTCAGATGTTCAGTTCACAATATTAATATCATTTAATCTTCTCAGTCTGAACATCTTTGAAAGATATCTATTCATTGTTTGCACAGAGTAGAAACTTCACAGAACTGTGCTCATTAGGAAAACTAGACAGATTGACAAAAAAAGGTCATAACAGTTCAAATGATATGACGTGCAGTGTGCCGTACTTCTTATCGTGCAGACCAAACCGTAAGGTCTAGAGAGTTGAAAGTTGGTCAGATGGTAGGTCTCAATTTGGGGAGAACGTATCAAAATATGACGCAAATCGGGCAATAGGTGGCGCTACAGCGACTACAAACGCGTACACGCTCATAACTCGCAAACCGTTTGTCGTACAGACGTTTGCACAGAGTAGAAACTTCACAGAACTGTGCTCATTAGGAAAACTAGTCAGATTGACAAAAAAAGGTCATAACAGTTCAAATGATATGACGTGTAGTGTTAAACATATCCACATTGTTATCATTTGATAGATCTTCCCATACTGAAAAAATTTTGTAACGTCTATATATCATTTATACAAACTAGAAACTTCATAAAGCTCTGTTTATGTGGAGAACAAGTCAGATTGACATAGACCGACATAACAGTTCATATGTTCAGTTCACAATGTCAATATCATTTGATCTTCTCATTCTGAACATCTTTGAAAGATGTCTATACATTGTTTACACAAAGTAGAAACTTCACAGAACTGTGCACATTAGGAGAACTAGTCAGATTGACCACAAACCGTCTTGACAGCTCAGATGGTCTTACGACGTTTGAACCCCGGTCATTGCTGCTTGCAGCTATATTTATTATTATTATTATTATTCTTCTGCCGTAATGCGTCTTGTGCAGACCAAACCGTAAGGTCTAGAGACTTGAAACTTTGTCAGATGGTAGGTCTCAATTTGGGGAGAAAGTATCAAAATATGACGCAAATCGGGCTATAGGTGGCGCTACAGCGACTACAAACGCGTACATGTTCATAACTCGTAAACCGTTTGTCGTACACTCAAGTGTCTTATATCTCTGGAATCCTTGGCTCAAGACTTAAAAAATGTATATCTCCGATTTCATTTCCGCCTATAAAAATTTTCCGCCATTTTGAATTTTCTGAAAAAAAAAGTTTTCGAACTCCTCATAGACCGTTTGTCCAAATAACGCGAAACTTCACACATATCATCTAGAGACTCTCATGACCAAAAGTTATTCAAATAATTTTGATCGGTGATTCACGCTTGCAACGACACGCTAAAACGTTCGCATAAGGCTGAGACACTTTTGCTAAAATCAGAATAGCTCTGGAACGCAAAGAGATAATCTCACCAAACTTCACATAGTCATGTATAAGCTCAATTTGTGGTCACACCAAAAAAACTGGGCCAGTTGACCACTTGGTGGCGCTATATTGCGAAAAAAACACTCAATCACCTGTACAGGGTCACATTGTAGTCCGATTGACCTGAGACTTGTCATGCACGGTCTTTGTCCAAGGGTCCATGATGGTCTATGAGGACATTGGTGTATCTCAAAAAACATGACCGTCATCGGCCAATGAACTTTGAGCATCAATTAGACCAGCTTAACGAAGGTCGATCGGAACGAAACTCGATGGGCGTGTTTGACTCATGGCCCTAGTGGTCTGTCAGAATTTTGAAGAAAATCGGACACTAGTTGGCGCTAACAAGTTTTTTGCGTCTCTACTCACGTGGTGTTTCACGCATCCACAAAATATTGACTTCATCTGATAGATCTCCTCATACTGAACAACTTTGCCTCAAGAACCACTGCTGTCAATCAAATTGTTTGCGAAATATTGGAGATTTTTGAAATTTCAAATTTTTCGAACTCGTCATAGGCCGTCAATCTCACTGTCTTGAAAATTCACATGCATCATCTAGGGACACTCAAGGCAAAAAGTTGTCAAAGGATTTTCGATTAGTTAAACCGTTCAGCAGATACAATTTTTCATATATTTCTGATTTGGCCTATTGTGATTAAAATGTCTATATATCTTGTCCAAAAACAAGAAACTTCACAAAACTGTGTAAATGTTAAGAACCAGACATTATGAAGAAACTTGTGAGGTTTCATGTATTTCTGATGCTCGTACGGCTCACAATAAATTATAAACCATCTACATTTTAAAATCTTAGAAAAGCTGTAATACTAGTTTTGTCCACAAGAAAAACGTCACAGATCTGTGAACATGTTAAGAACAAGTCATTTTGAAGAAATGTGTCAGGTCTCATGTATTTCTGATGCTCATAGGGCTCACAATAAATTACAAATGATCTACATTTTAAAATCTTAGAAAAGCTGTAATACTACTTTTGTCCACAAGAGGCACCATCAGGCTAGAAAATCTTTTTATTTGGAGAACAAGTCAGATTGACATAGACTGACATAAACCGACAGAACAGTTCAGATGTTCAGTTCACAATATTAATATCATTTAATCTTCTCAGTCTGAACATCTTTGAAAGATGACTATTCATTGTTTGCACAGAGTAGAAACTTCACAGAACTGTGCTCATTAGGAAAACTAGTCAGATTGACAAAAAAAGGTCATAACAGTTCAAATGATATGACGTGTAGTGTTAAACATATCCACATTGTTATCATTTGATAGATCTTCCCATACTGAAATTTTTTTGTAACGTCTATATATCATTTACACAAACTAGAAACTTCATAAAGCTCTGTTTATGTGGAGAACAAGTCAGATTGACATAGACCGACATAACAGTTCATATGTTCAGTTCACAATGTCAATATCATTTGATCTTCTCATTCTGAACATCTTTAAAAGATGTCTATACATAGTTTACACAAAGTAGAAACTTCACAGAACTGTGCACATTAGGAGAACTAGTCAGATTGACCACAAACCGTCATGACAGCTCAGATGGTCCTGCTACGTTTGAACCCCGGTCATTGCTGCTTGCAGCTATATTGTTAATTACTTTTCTTCGCAATATTTTTCGTGCAAATTAAACTTCAAAACTCCACTCTGACTGACTGATGTGTTATATGAATGATTTGTTGTTGAAGTGTATTCCTTTACTTTGGAATTCTGTTTCATCATCATTCAGAATATGCCATCCATCTCATGCATTTTAAATGACTTAAAATAGGAACAACATTCTGAGTTTTTTTTTTTTAATGCTAATGGACATCAGTGTCTTGCATTTTTTATTTACTTTATTTATTTATTCGTCCATAAATCCCATTATGGCTTATGATTGATCTGTTTTATGTAGTCTGGTTGCAAATTGTTCCTGGAAACATGATTTCACAATTTTCCTATCTCTCTTCTTTTGATTTGCAGGAGTATCCAGCTAAACCCAATTCGTTTTCAGAACCACCTTCGACAGGCTATGGCGTATCGACTGCTGGGAAACCCCTGTGAGGCAGCAAGGTAAAATTGTCATTAATGGTTGGCTCAGAAAGGGTTTTATCCTGAAAATGAAGACAGATTCAGTAGGAGAAAAGCTCCCAGTCATTTAGACAAACCCCGCAAACATGTCTGCCCAGTGGTTCGTTACATCTCCCTCTGTTCTGTCGGCCTGTGCTGGAAAAATGTCTTCTGGGCGATACATAAATACTGGTGGTTCAGTGGGGTGTGAGTGGAAGAAGACAATTAGAGCTACGATTACATCCACTCCCGCCACTGCCAACTGACATCTTCCCCTGTAGCCTCCACGCACTGATGTTCCATATGTGTTTTAATGATATGGTTACCAAATGCCTATGTTAGCATCATTGGTCTTTTACAGATGACAGCTACCATTAGTTATTGGACGGCAGTGGAATAAATCGTTTAGGGGTGCCGGTTGCGCCAAATGCCATGGCCAACTGGTGGCTGCGAGTGCCATTTATTGCGAGCAAGTCATATTCTGTTTGATCATTATCAAGCCACATTAACCAAGTTGAAATAGATTAAAGCAAGAAACGGCTACAGCTATCTCTCTCTCTCTCTCTCTCTCTCTCACACACACACACTTGTTCTTGCCTTCCACCCCCTCTTGCATTTGAGTTTCTGCAAGCAGAAATAGATAAACTCCGCCACCCTGCCTACAAATTTGAATGCTACTATCCCAGTGGGTGAAAAGATGTTTTCCGGGAACATTGCAGAAATGCATTTAGATGAAGTTTGTACGTTTCACCACCACTGAATGAGGGCTCTTTATGCTCTTTTATTGCAGTAGGCGTGGATGAAATCTGGCTAGCTTTGCTGGCAATTGTCATTATCTAAATAAAAATAATTCTTATAATGTCAAGGAGTATTTGGACAACTACAACACACTTAAATGTTATTGCATTATATCAAACTGTGTACAAACTATTTTAAAGGAAAAAAAAAACACAAGCACAGTTCTCACAAACAAATATATATGTTTGTGGTCAGTAAGATCTTGAACATGTTTTTGAAATAAGTGCCCATTAAGGCTTTTTAAGTGAAACTAATATTGTGAAATAAAATTGTTTCTGGCTCTATATTTTTAAATATCATTTATTCCATTCAAAATCATTATTTAATTGTTTGTGTGAATAATTTAATGACAAAAAAATAGTGGTCTTCTGAGGCTTGTAGTCTAGGCTATGTTCATGTTCATACTGTCAATCCTGATTCCTTCCGGGAAGGGGGTATACTGTCAAATTTTGAATTTGTATATCATCTGTTTTTCTGTTCTATAGTTCACTGTTACTCCTTCTTCCATGTTTATTAGTTAAGTTAATCTTTTGTCCCCTACCTGTTCGTCTCTTATGTTACTAATTGATTTGATTCCTCAGATCATGTATATTGTTAATTATCTAGTTTAATTTCTAATTGAACTCTCTGTTACAGTTAGTCCCTTGGCTTGCTTTGTTTAATGACAGTGTGTAAAGTTGTTGTTTCTCCTTGGTAGTTTTGTTTAGTATTCATTTAAAAGACCACCTTGTTTATTTCCTCGTTGTGTGGTTCTCTACAGGCATCCACCGTGACAATTAAAATCATTATCAATTGACAGTCTCCATAAAACATGGAACCGTATCCAATATAAATTTAGTTTTCAATTACACTTATTGTTTTTCAGATTAAATAAAAATGGTTACTTGCATAATCAAAAATAAACAAGCAGAAAAATAATATGTAGTTACTCTATTTTATTCAATTTTTTTACATTTACATTGTAATCAGTGTTCTAATTAACGTTCAAAACCACGTATTTCTCACCAAGTGTTTTCACATCATTTCAGGTTATTTTGACATGACATAAAGCGGTTATATCTAGGTTGAGTTGTTAACTTTTTAATTAGTCTTCCCTTTAAAAGTTTTGTTTGTTGATTCAAACTGATTCGCTGATTTATAAAGTGCCTGAAAACCAGAGGTGGGATTTGTTATGTGAACAGCCAATCACAGTGCAATGGAGGCATTGCTCTCACATGACTATTCCCCATTAACTACCTCGTAACTTAATTACCACCCACCAAACACACAGCACATTTTAGTGGGTCTGTTAAAACTCAATGTGCTCTGGGGAGGCATGAGAAATGCTGTCTCCCTCTGTTACTTTGATAGTGTAACTTTAGAAAAAATAGTGATGTATATACTTTTTAATGTCGTATTTAATAACATTTGACTTAATTTATCTCATCCAATTGTTATTATTATAATGTATAAAACATGTATATTCTGTTTGTAATTGAGTTCTGGTTTTCCCTGCCTGCCTGTCTGTGTTCCTGGTTAGTTTCCTGGGATGTTTACTAGTTTCCACACATCTTTTTTGTAACCCTCTCCATGACTGATAAATACGGCGTAGGATGACAAGAGTAGGAAGACATCAAGGCATATGTGAATCCAAAGTTAGCTTTACTTCCTGTCTCCTGAGATACTTTAATTTGATTGATTTTTTGAAGGCAGCATAGATATATTCTTCACCACCTTTGATATCCTACAATACTATGCTTTTCATTCCATGACACTTGAACTAAATTGTCTTGTTTTGTCTACGATGTGTATTTGTGTTTATGATTAGCATCTGCAATCTCTCGAGTGTTATGTTGCTGATTTGATAAAGTTTCTCTACTGCTTCGTTTGTGCACATTTTTACACTCGCTGTGACAGAACACAGAACCTAGAAACCCAATTTGGACCTACAGCCAAGCCAGCCATCACCCTGCCACATGGATACAATGCCAGAGAAAAAGACTGAGCCAACCATCGCCTCGGAGCCTGAGCCCGAGCCTCACAGTGACTCTGACCAGATACGTAAGCTGGAAACATGTGCCTTAGTGGGTATTAATACGGAGTTTGAAGGAATGAAAAAATACCCCACCCACACTTCCAACACTGAGGGTGAGCTGCTGCTGACCTTTGCAGATTATTTTGAAATGGAAGAGAATGTGTTCCCAGTTATCGTGTCCCTGCTGGTTCCTCCTGACTCAAAGTCTCCTTTGTCTCCAAAGTTCCCATCCAGCCTCCCTCTCCCACCTCTTCTTCCAAAATTAGCCAGTTCTTCTCCTCTGCTTCTGCTAGTTCCCTTCAGCTCCTTGAATCCTTATCAGACACCACTCACACGCAATTGTGTGAACTTGCCTTAAATCTTCTGGTCTCCTACTCCACCAGTCAAGAGGATCCCTCGGTTCAGCCTCCAGCCGTCGATCCCGTCACTCCAGCTCATCCTGTGGACCTGTCTGCTCTGCCTTGGCTCCTCCCTTCCTCTGCTCCACTTGGAATCATCGTCCTTGTGGCTCCACTGGGACTAAGTTCAGCTACACATAATTCTTACAGTCTCATGAGTGTTTCCGTGGTTGGTTTAATAAATAAGGTTTAAATTTTGCTTCTCAACTCCGTCATTCGTATTGTTACAGCCCTGATGTCACCTAAAGCCGCTGTTAAAAAGAAATCCTCCATCTGCCACTAGGGACGCATGAAGTATGACTGATGTGTTTTCAATACACTTTTATAAAGAAAATTAATAGATTTTAAATCACTAATGTCATCCATGGGGTGCGAGTGCGATGCGGAAACAGACTCGGAAATACAAGTTCCAAACGAATCACACTTTATTCAAAAACCGAAAACCAAAATACTTTAAATATACAACATAAACGGCACTTAACCGTGCAAACCTCGGAAAACTCGGAAGCAGAACCATCCACACTCGACGGGAACACGGAACAAACATTCACAACTGACAAAGGAGCACAGGAAAGGTATTTAAGGACAAACACGAGATTAGGGACAGCTGACAAGACTTTAGGGAATGATTAGACACAGACTGGAGTGTGAAGGACCTGAAAGATACATAAAGGGACCTGGAAGGGAACAATGACAGGACCGTGACAAGTAAACAATCAGCAGGGAATTTACTGTACATTGTAAGTGAGCTACAAACCTTTTCTCTTATTGAACAGTTTTATTCATACATAGTATACTTTCTCAAAACGGGATTAGTCTATTATTTCAATTTTCTTAGATCTTGATGGACGCACACCAAATGGCTCAAAACAAAGCCATATCAGAACAGTTGCGCATATCTGAGCAAACTGTTTTGATTTTGATTATTTATTCATAATTGTTTATTTCTTGTCGCCATGCAAACTCATTTATTGTCTGCAAAAATACCTCAATGGCTCTTTTTTGAAATAGCATATTACAAACACATTCCTTATTGCATTATGATTGCAAGAATCACTGTTCTGTCAAAAATGTACAGTATGCTCAATCTATTTAAACGTGTTTTTGGAGATTGTTCGCTATGCTTCATGGCGTTGACGTGTTTTATATATTCGAATAATAGTATAGAATCATCATTATTGTTGCATATCATGGTTGACGTTCATTTATTTTGTAAGGACAAACTTGATGATTCATGAGGTTCATGTAGACTGGCACAGAATTCAAATCTTTCTACATTCCCATCAAATGAATCTCTGCTGACATTGCTCAGTACAGTCCACTCCTGAAACTCCTCATGCTAGATTAAGGCAGAGTCCGAAGGCAGTTTGTCAGACCACAATGCATGGTTGTGCATTTCAAAGAAGCGAGCAATGGCATTGAAGCTGGCGCCACTCTTTAACCTAATCACATCCTCTTTCCAGCAAATGCTGCTCAGCCATTTGAGGTCTTTAAGAGGAAAATGCATCTATGTTTTGAAGTTCACATGCCAGTAAATTTCACAGAAGCAATAGCTCTCCAGCACAAGGAAACCAAATTATTCTCCACATTTTCATCATTGTGCCATTTTCTTCCTCATTCTGGTAATGGTTACTTATATCATCCATGACTCTTTTATTAAGACGTCATTTCTTTTGTGAACAGACAAGCTGTGGCTTCTCTCTTGTTGTTGTTTTCATTTCTGTAGGTAGTATCAAAGTCAGATGTCAACATGCGCCATCAGAAAACATTAAAAAACAGTTACAGCTTCTCCAGGAAATATGTGCATATAGATTCATACGTTTCGAAGCACAGATTCACATCCCATCGCAATCTTAACTGTCAGAAAGTGAGTGACACATCAAGATATTGAACTCAAAAACGGAAATTATTCTAGAAGGCAATATCGTTCCATTTGTGGTGGAGACAAGCTTTCTCAATGCAGAAATAAAATTAACAGTGTAACCTTTGCTCTTGATGGATCCTGGCAGAATTTTGCTTTAGGAAAGTGGTATCCATTGCTCACAGCGAGAGCCAGTACAACAGTAAACACTCCCAAATGTGCTGTCAGCATTTAGGAAAAAAATGAATCTTTTGGCTTATTTCCAGATGTCAGGTTTGCTTTTCAGTAAAGTTTTAGTGCATGATTTCACTGAATGTTTCAGGGTGTTTATATAACTATAGGGAACTTTTAGTGCCTTTTAAAAGATAAACTTTCTCTTAACACACTTTTCACCTTTATTTGTCGACAAACAATGTCCAACGTTGGACATAGACGCATCACAGGACAAATCTGATATGTTTTTGGAAAGTCATTATTTTCAAACTTATTTATTATCTCAAAATTTATTTTACGGGATCAATTTTTGGGATAAAGTTGTAAACACTGTGTTGTGTAATGCAAAATTATTTTAAGATCATTCCATTGCCACCACCCTAGCCTGTCCGACACCACTGGCTCTCGTCAACCAGGTTTCCCCACCTGCACCAGCGAGGCCACTCCTCCTGCCTGCCTCAGAGAGGAACACTTCAACTACGAACGTCCCCGAGTGCTCTCATGAGGAAGTGACCGTGGCCATGATGACCTCCGTGCTGATGTGTGTTTTGGCTACACACGGAGCCTTTCAACACTTTGCTTTAGCCGACGAGCCAACTCCCGAGCACCCTTTAGTCCCATTTAGCTCAAACAAAATGACATTCTCATTGACATACTTTTTTTCATGACATAAGAAAAAAACACTCTAAATACTTGTCTGAAGTTGATTTCTGACCTATTCGATTTCTCTGGAACTAATCTACATTCAACATAGATCCATTTTAAATTTGTGAATGACATGAACATACACTGCATCATTCCATCATTGTTTGGCCAAAAAAGTTGTAAGGATTTCGAGCTTCTGCAGTGGTCTTGAGGTCATGCCCAGATGCAGAGCTACTGTGTGATGGTTTTGACATTGAGTGCATTTCCTGTCAATAGCGCCCAATCTAGTGATTTGAATATTACAGGTTGCCACTTTAAAAGACTGAATAAGACTGTTTATTCAACCACCCCTGACAGTTCTCTGGTTAACCAAGTTTCCCCATTCTCAGGGAAAAGTGCATTTGCAGTTGTATGTCTTTGGACAGCCAAATGTATCCATTTTGGCTATTATGAGGCCAGATGCGTGCCGTCAGTGAGGCCGTAGATGAAAAAAAGAAGCTCAATGAGCTAACATTCTCTACCAGCCCCATTTACAGCAATGACATCTCTATCTCTTCATTAAAACAAAGGTGCTTTTCACACTCAAATTTCAAATTGGTCAAAGTCAAATTTGGCAGCCCTTTACTCAGTTCTTAGTAAAACACTTAAGTTTTTGATTCATAATAACGGTACACACACACGGTGTAACGGGGGTTGTGGTGGTGAATGATGAGGACAAGGAAATCAGGGATCAACTGGAAACTCTATTTATTAAACAAAAAGGAAAACACTTTAAATAGAAACAAAATGGCACATGGTGAAAAAGGCTAGGAATAACACGGACACAGGAAACACGGAGACACATCCACACAGCAACATCAACAGTCGACAAAGACATGGGAGAACATGAGGGTTTATATTTACAGGATAATGGGAGACACCTGATGAGACTAACAAGGGGAGTGGCAAACGAGACGGAAAAATAATGGATCACACAGGAGGCAACAGGAAGTGACAAGACACGACATGATGGTGACACAATGGTTGTTAAAGTGTTGGGGTTGTAGAGTGTTATGGCACATTTATGCAGGCTGCACCTCTCAAAGAGCCTAAAAGACAAAATAGCCAATGCATTTTCTTTTAAAGACCTCAGAATTAAAGACCTTCAGCATGAAAAGGACGTTTTGAAAGCCCTTTTTCCATATTGTGGCGTATATATCTGACCGTGAAAGCTTCTCAAAAAAAAATGATTTTGTTCATCTGGAATTGATTGGATTATTGGATTTGTTGTGGTTTGCTATTGCTTCAATCTCATGATGTGAATGAGAGGTTTGTCCTTTAGTGTAAAGGTTGATCTGATCAATATTGCTGTTTATGATTGTGTGACACTTCCTCAATTTTATTTTGTGCTTTTTGTTAAACTGGTTGAAATTCTTAGTTGAAATTAGTGATTAATAATAGAAGTGGCCTAAATATTTCAATTTTCTTCTGTGGAAGTTTGGGGACCAAAACAATGTTCGTCCAATCTTTGCATTTAGTCCAAATACAATAATTGAATGTCCAACCTGCCTGCAAACCTATGCTTTTGTATAACTTTGCTCACCCTGCAGATCATCAGCACATTTCATGAGGCTATGGAGAGTTATAAACATACAGTCACTGAGCAGCAGCCACCTTTCACAGTTCCTCCTGAACCAAAACAACAAGCTCATGCAGCTTTCACCCTATAACTACGGTAATCAAAAGATGGCAACCTGTGACATTCTGCCAGCAGTAGTTCATACCCTCAGATTTGGATTTATGCATTTTTCTGGCAAAGCTATTGTAGGGGAATTACAGTTAAGACTCGAGGACCAGATATGTTGAATGAAGACCAGGAGTCAGAAGTGCAGTCAATAGAATACATTTTAGTGAAGTTTAGTTTGCAG
Organism: Rhodeus uyekii; assembly: GCA_037043235.1. Lineage (NCBI taxonomy): Eukaryota > Metazoa > Chordata > Actinopteri > Cypriniformes > Acheilognathidae > Rhodeus > Rhodeus uyekii. The sequence continues at coordinate 467,197 of JAWRVZ010000018.1, read as the reverse complement.
TTTCATCAGCAGAAGCCAGCTTCAGGTCTCACAAGGAATTTGTAGGCCGCCCCACTTACAATAACATTGTTGCAGCAATTATACTCTAACAGAGGGTGCTAACCATGTCAATGATGATGGTTAAATGATTGGCTAAGAAAGAAAGATAAACAAAACTAGTAATTTTCCACACAAGAGCAGACAGTCTGAAGCAAATCTCCGTTGATCACATGGTTGATCAGTCATTCCGTTTCCTGATGGTGCCAGTTAATCACCTCACCAATACAGATCATATTAACACACACAGAAACACAGCTTCTCCAAAGCTGAACTCGGCTCAGGCTCCAACTATCTAGAGAGAGACTTCCCAAAACACTCTGAGAACATGTATCTGTTGAGAAGTGCAGACAATATTCATTCTTACTCTATAGAAAAATACAGAAAAGTAAAGAAAGGATTTAACAAATAAAAATCCCTATCTTGATTATAAATCACTCTTCACAAATCATTCAAATAAGAAAAAGGAAAAGAATATATGAAAATAAGACAAAGAAAAGCATATATATACAAGCAGCAACGGATTTCTCTATCGTTCCATTTAATAATAATGCAGAAATGAATCTGCAGCAGTCAAGTGGTACAAGTAAGAGCTCTGTAATTTTTTTTCATTGCTATTGTGATGTTATTTGCTTTGAGACATGAGTTGATGTAACGCTGTCTCTTGTGACGCTTTGCAGACTTTGCTCTGGCTCTGCGCGGGCATGTGTTTTAGAGGAGGTGTGGCTTTGAAGACTTAGGTTAGAAATAGCAAGCTAGCTTTGACATATCTAAAATGGCCTACCCTAACTGTTACTTTCACACTGTGCTGCACTAGAAGTTGAGCTGGCTAAATGCAGAAAGCGATCAGGCTTACAGTCCATTTCACTTCCTACAGTACGTAGGCAAGGCTAGGTGTAGGGACAGTGTGTCCTCCTGATGCAAAATTTTGTTTGTAAGGTTGGTTGTTTTGTTTTTTCCTCTGTGTATGAAATGCATAAACAGTCTGATTTGTCAAGCTTGGACCTTTGTTGTCAGGGGGTATGAGAGGAATGAAAGGAGCCGTAAACCAAACATCACGCCAGAGAGCCAAGAACGCGCTAAGTGCTGACGCTATAGGAAAACAATGCAGATTGCCTGATGCCAATCTTCAGTTTTTGCCTCACTGTGTGAATTAGGGGACATGCTGTTTTTCACAGGCATAATACTCCTGCATATTTTAGCGCTGCTGTTCAGCAGGAATTTGGCCTTCTAAAAGCTCAGCGTTCCCGTGAAGGAGCTGTTAGAACACACAGGCGCTCAAAAACTATTGCTCTGGGCACGAGGGCACACAGCGGCCAGTCAGACAGGCTGTGCCCCTGTTTGCTGGGGGCAACAACTTGGTCTTTACCCTCCAACACTTCTCACTTTTAAGGATTTAATACTCTGTTGGACTTGTAGGCCTCACACATCAGCCCTAATGGCATGTTTCTCTCTGTGGCAGCCACAAAGGGCTTCCACTGCCAGACTTGTTATTATCTTGATGTGAAGTGCCCTGCTTGGAAATCTCTCCACTTACTTTCCATCCTTCTATACCCCTGTTTCTTTGCTTTCATTTTTTGTATCCCTTTGGCATAGATCTTATTGTTTGACACCCCCATGTGGCCAAAGCCAGTGAAATAACAAGGACTTTTGAAATTACCTCGACTCCCGGCCTACACACTGAATGTAACTTTGTCATTGATGCCTGCTAGTGGACATAAAAGTGATTTATGTGACAGGCACAAACATTGACAGCTGGGAAGTAGGGCTGCATACAGAGTTTGAGAATGCAATATACTACAGTTGTACACTGCTTCTGTATATTTTTATATGGATGTTTACAAACGCTTGAGAACTGATCGGGTCATGCAATACGATTATATGTCCCTGTGATGTATGTGTTAATATACTCTAGTACTTTTTGTCTTGTAAACCTCATTGCTTCAAATGCCCTTTTGACACTAAAACTACACAATCTAACTGGATATCATTTAGCATTATTTTCATTATTTTCTTCATAAATGTATTTAAAAGTGTCTATTTTATTTTTCACGGATTCAGTTTAATCCTAGAATCAATCCCATGGGTAAAGAAGAGATACTGTGCAAAAGTAGCTTCCTCTACCTTTAATGAGATACATGAGCTGGTTTCACAAGTTTGTTGTGTTTTTGTTTTTGTTTTTTTTGCGCGTAACACTTAATTTTAATGATCCTTTGTAGGCATTCTGTTGACTATAACTAACATTGCAGCTGCATGTGAAATATCTTCAATCAGAATATTAGCAGAATAACAGTAAACTGTCTACTAATACTTTATTTTGATGACCCCCAACTGACATTCCACTGGCTATGAGTAACTTTGCAAGTAGCAGTATACTAATACACTAATAAGAGTTAGTTGACACATTGGTGCAATGTTACTTATAGTCAACAGATTTGTTTTGATCCAAAAAAGGAAAAGTGTTAAAATATATTACAATATATATATATATATATATTTTATTATTATAATATAACTGTATTTTTAGCAAACAAAAACAGTCTTGGTGAGCATAAGAGACTTCTTTCCAAAACATAAAAAATACAGACTCCAAACTTGACCATGTGGTCATATTACAATTAAATAATCGTGTAACTTAATTAATAATACTATTTTAGGTTTCATCTGGGACAAAGGACATCCTTTACTTATCTGCTACTAAGCAAAATCCAACTCAACGGTAGATTTACAGTATTTGCCTGGTTCACAAATATGCTTATCGTCATGTTAGTTGTGACTTTACAAATTGCACAATTATTTTAAAGCATACAGTTATCCCTCGCCACTTCACGGTTCAAGTTTCCTTGCCTAAATGCATTGTGGATTTTTCAAATAAAATAAAAATTCACAAATACCTTCATATCAGCAGCCTTATTGCGGAAAGCAGCGTTGTTTCATCGTGATGCGAGAGAAACGTTTTCCCAGGATGAGACAAAGAGAGAAACTCTCTCTGAGGCTTTGTACATACGAGCAGATCGACCAATGAGAGCACGAGTGGAGTGGGAGACTCTCAGAAGCAAATGTTGATGATCCAGCGTTGATATCTGACGATGTGGCGCTTCCCGAACTGATTTAAAGGCCTCATTATACAAGTGCAGTAACACCATCATCATCATCATCATCATCATCATCACCGCACAGGTCTGTCATCGTCGTCATTACTGGAGTCTCAAGATACTACTGTAATTGATGAGTGTAGAGCACTATAATACATATCGTATGAGAGAGAGAGAGAGAGAGAGAGAGAGAGAGAGAGAGAGAGAGAGAGAGTAAATGTATAATATTAGGGTTTTATGATTAAATAGATTTAATTAAAATATATTTAAAGTATAAATATACATATTTTAAACATTCTGGTACCTACACACACATATACGGAAATTTCACCTATTGCGGAAGTTTCCGGTTCCCATTAACCGCGATAAATGAGGGATCATATATAATGTATATCATTATATTATTCACAATAAATACCACAGCATGCTTTTTAGTGATATTCTGGGGTAGGTCCTGACCTCGCCAGACCCCCCTCCCATGGCAGAGAAAGACAGGTGAAACTCTAATCAATGAAACAATGAATAAATATGGCAAACAAGAAAACAGGGACTAAACACAATGGAACTGAATTGAACACAGGCAAAGTAATACAAAAGAATATCAAAATAAAAGTTCATGTACATAGACGCATGGAATTTATGACGCATACACACTCCTGGGCAGAAAAACATTGGCCAAGCTCAACACTTTTAATTGTCTTGACCACTAATTACTAAAACTAAATAGAATAATTTATTCTAAAAGTGTACTCTCAAACTCAAACTCAGTTTTAATATATATGTTTTTAAAGCTACTGAGTTTAAAAGGCCCTATCAGTGAAGGACATCAGTTCTCAAACTTGTTAGTAGCTTAAGATGCTAGTGAAAGCGATTAGATGGTTAATTTACAAATCCAGCATGCTTCTTTTAAGGAAAGGGGATGGTGTCATGCGTTGATGGTATGACAGGGTTTTAAATGGCATTTAAAGGGCGATCCAGGTCTGTTCTGGGGGAGAGAAAGATAAGTGCTGCTTGTGCATTGCAATATAATGAAACACGCACACAAGCATCCAGTGTCTCTGTGTACTCGGTCGCTAGTCAAGCTCACTGTGCCGCTCAGTGCCACATCATACACAGACAAAAACAATTAGCATTTCATTTGATGCTTGAGCAAGAAAACAAGGCATGAGTGACACACCATGTCTCATCCAAAATTCGTCCCATTTCAAAATGAGAAAGCAGCATACCACACCAGAAATTCCTCTTAGAGAGAACGCCATGAAGCTTCTGGAATCAGATCTCAATCGTGCGTGACTGTCGATTCAAAGCTGCAAATGCGGCAGATGCAGAAGTTGAAACAGAGCGAGAAGAACTTAACCAGCCCTGTTGCGTCCTTAACTGTAAATGTCATGTTTACAGACAACAACATTTCAACCCCTGAGGGGACAAGTAGGTACTGTGGTTAATTATTTGTAAACATTTAATTGGCATTTACACCCGAGAGAATTGCTCCGTTCACCCCAGCAGGACACTTGCACATCCTCATCAAGCATTAATCAAGCAAGCTAAATGAGGCCTCCTCACGATTCCTGGCTCAGTGCTATCGAAACAAGGGGTGATGCTGGATTGTTATTCAGCGATGCAAGTTCCTTTACTCTCTGGAAATGCAATAGATCAGGGATGGACACACTTATTGGGCTTGGGAGCTACTTATAAAATGACCAAGTCAAAATGATCTACCTACTAGAAAAATACAAAAAATTAGGAATTCGTTATATGCACAATATATGTTGGTGAAGCTTGCATAACCACACCAACCCATATTGCATAATACAACTGTACTTCAATAGCTGCCTTCGCTTTTGAAGTTAGCTGTGAGAAAAATGACTGCAGTCTGGACAACTGAGATTTTAGTTCCTTCACCCTTCATCTTCTCAGTTAACTTTTCAGAGGGAAGTCAGTGATCCCTCGTTTATCGCGGTTAATGTGGACCGGTATCTTGAGACTTGACTCCAGTAATGACGACGATGACAGACCTGTGCAGTTCGATGAATGTGATGATGAATGATGAATGATGATGATGATGTTACTGCACTGGCATAATGAGAACTTTAAATCAGTTCGGGAAGTGTCTCATCTTCAGATATCGGCGCTGGATCTTCAACATTTGCTTCTGAGAGAGGCGTAGAGGCTCCCACTCCACTCGTGCTCTCATTCGTCGATCTCACGCCGGGAACCAATCATGTGTCTTGTCTGAGTCCCCGTGGGTGTGTACAAAGCCTCTGAGAGAGTTTCTCTCTTTGTTTGGCATCCTGGGAAACCGTTTCTCTCGTGCATCACGATGAAGCAACGCTGCTTTCTGCAATAAGGCTGCTGATATGGCGGTATGTTAAAGTTTTTATTTTTCGATTAATTTTTTCGAAAAATTTGCGATGCACTGAGGCCGCGAAACTTGAACCGTGAAGTGGCAAGGGATTACTGTAATTTTTATGAAGAGTTTGAAAATTACGCTCCACAATCCCCCTTCTTCAGTATAGCGATGACAGATTGGCAGTTGAGGAAAACGCAGTTCGAAAAATGACATGGAGAAAAACAAAATCCATCTCTCACTCCGTATGGAAGTGGTAAGTTTTTGACTTCTTACTTTGTCCAGCTCCCCCACTCATTTTTATATAATTTCTTTAGTTAAAAAGAAATAAATTGGAGGAAATAAATAAATCTCATTATATTGCTAGAGTTTTGCAGTTCTTGGCGCCTTTGTGCACATACACGGTGACCCATGTGTCAGAAAAGGTCAGATGTCAGACTGGCTGCCCTGTACGTCAATCAAGTGACAAATTTCATAGAGAGGATGGAGGATGGGCTGACGTCTACTTTGTTAATTCCATGCGATCACCCACCCTACCTTTGCGATCGACCGGTATACTGCTATCGACGTATTGGGCACCCCTGCTCTAGATTAGAAGATCACCCAAGAGGTTTTGAGTTGCAATTGCAATTACACTGATTGTAAGAACTGGACTAATTACAAAGGTTATCGTCTGGAAGTTGTAGATTAGCTCTCTGGAGGAAGCCAGACTAGGATACGTTTGAATTATACAGTCATTGGACAAACGACTAGGCAATAGTATGTATGTCTCTCTCAAGAAATGCTCAATTAAAAGCCATTTTCACAGCTTTCTCAAATCAGATTTAATTTATATCATGGCAGGAAAACTAGTTTTGATTTCCTACTTTATATATAATAAAAGCGCCTGTTAATTTGGTCTAGTGAATGTACCCTTCTATTCTCCTGATAAAAACAAGCCATTTGATTTAGCCAGGCCAGATAATTTAATCAGCTTAGTTTATCAAAATGTGTGGGGAAATAGCATCTAATACAATCCTAGTCACGCATTTTCCAGTGCATTTATGAATATAGAGGGGTCTTAATTATATTTCATAGCGCAGTGTGATGGAGAAGGTAATAATTTCTCTTTAACATTACTGTGCTTTTTTAAACGTGTCTCTGCAGTTTTGCATGATGCGTAACTGCATCATCAATTTGAAGTTCACACATTTAAATGCACGTCACCTGATGCGCTTAACTGACACATTTAAAAGATGTCCTTGCCTAAGCAAAATGAGTTTGTGCAGATCCTTCCCCATCATCCAAAACCACACGGTAATTTAATTATAAACAGAAGATGAAGTGCAGAAGTAAGTAATACCACATAAGACTGCTGTTTATTTATTTTTTTCAAATCATCATAGCCATGAATGGTATTCAGACCAATACCATGACTGTACCTGTTGCAATACTGGTGTTATTTTAAGTAAAGCTATACTGGTTTTATAACATTTAAATAAACATGAAGGTAATATTGTGTATCTTACATTTTAAATACAATTTTCACACATAGTTTGTGTAATTTTGCTCCCCCAACGATTTTTGCTCTAAAAGAAGAATCACCTTTTTTTCTCTTTTTAGAAAATATTCAGTGACTCTCATTTCACTCCTGAGTTGAGTGAAAAAATTAATTAATTTCCGAATTGGCTGATTGAATGATTCATTGTCTACTTGTGTAGGTAACAAGCTGATAGAATTTTTTTTTTTGAAAAAGAGTCCAAAAAGCATTCCAGGTTATCAGCAACTACGTGAAACTATATACATTACAAAACAATTTAATTTAATTTTAGTGTACACATTTCAATTTTTTCAATCTTTAATTTGAATCATTATTTGATCAGAATGCTGAAAACAGTTTTTACACAAAATTTTATTAAAAACGCAAACCATTTTTATTTTGTATTTGTATGCTTTATGTCTATGTTCATATTATATTTTTACATAATTGGTACATTTTATATTATGTATTATTATATACAAGATATATATTGTTGATAATTGTTTAATGTTTTTTTCATTACAACTTCTGTTTCAGATGTTTATCGTGGAAATAATGATTCTGTTTTACTTATGCAATGATGTACTAGCTTATTGTAAAGTATTGTATTCTTTTTTTTATGTGAAAATATATGTAAAGGCAAATATTTAATCTCACCTTGACCTTATTACTGTAAGTTTTACATAATTGCATGCATGTGACTTTTACTTTGCATGTTGGAAATAAAAAAAATAATAATTTATAAAGATGTGTCAGCATGGGTCGATGTTGGTCACTCTCATTTTTCTCAAATTTGATGATGTGATGTGTACACATTTGGGTATTATTAGCACAATAATTAAGTTTTAGATAATTGTGAATTTGTCCTCTGCATTTAATCCATCCAAGTTAATGCACACACATTAGGAGTAGTGAATAGTGAACACACACAGTGCAAACAGTGGGCAACCTTTTATGCTGTGGCGCCCAGAGAATGATTGGGGATTAGGTACCTCGGCTATTTCCTGCCGGTACTGAGTTGGCCTGATGCAAGCACTTTCACAGTATAGAGACTCTGGCATGTGCATGTGTGTCTGTCGAGTGAATTCCCTTATCGAGTACATGCCATGTCTCTTGTGCCGTCTCCCTCTAGACGATGTAACATCTTGATTGAAAGTTGTCTGATACTGTCTGTCTGTTTCTGTCCTTGTCATTAGGGGTGCCATGATTGCTGACTACATTTACTGGCTGTCAGGAGGCAACAACCGGCACATAAGCAAGCTCATCAAACTGTATTGGCAGGTGAGGACGGATGGGCTGCTGGGTGCCCACTGCGGCCTAGCGCCCAATCAAAAGCTCAGTGAATGATTATTGCTTAAAAGAGTGCCGACTGAGGTAAATCAGTGCGTATCAATCACAAAAATGTCTGCGTGTAAAACATCAGCGCCTTTGACGAGAAGGAGCACTATTTAATGATGTGTAATGTTCTTTTCCCCCCATATACTGCACTCACACTTATTATTCCAGGTTTAAAGCACAAAAACTCCTTTCATTTCAATCTGTATTCGCGTTATTAAAAATTTGAAGACAGTGGAGACTCTGAAAATATTCATACTAATATAAGTGCTCTTAACCCAGGTTGCCTCTCTCATCTGAACTCAAGGGAAAAGCGCTTTTTTCTAATTTACAGCATATAAAATGAATGCATTTTGACCCTCTTAACATCTCATAATTTGCATTTGCTTGAAGTGAGTTGAGTGTGGGGTAGCTCTCAGTGTACATCAAGCCCTCTCCTGTTTCATTTATCTATTTTTTCTATCTATTTTCATCCCACATGGATTGCAGTTCAATTCATGTGTTTATTTTGATGGCCCACAGTAAGGGCAAGCTTTTTCATCTTCTTGAACCTGCTCTGAGTTTTATTTTTCCCAACTGAAAGGTTATCACATACAATAAAAACACGTTTACCACTGCCACAGAAAAATTTATATGCTGTCTTAACCAATGTAAATGAATAAAAGGGCATCTTTTTGTATACAGTTTTGCCCTGTGGGGAAGAACAAGGTGCAATGATGGATAGAAACACTTTTCTACAGTGTATAGAAAAGACCAGCATCCTGCCAATGTTAGTGCTATAAATTCAAAAGAGAATCTTATAAGTTTGTACAATATATAGCTTATGTATTTAAGCCCATGTCAACATTGTTTCATGGTTTCACATGTTTCACAGAACTCAAATATAGGGCCATCATGAATAGTGCTTTCAAAGTGTCATAGTTTTTTGTGAATACGAACAATAATAATATTAGTCTCAGCCTCATGCCGCACACAAATTCGTTCTCTTTCTATCTGAAACTTATGTACAAAAAAACAACTGGCTGAAATCTGATGTGGTGGGTCACTTTTCATGTCAGGCAGACAATCATTTTCCATCTTAGTAAGAATAAAGTCTAAAATAAACTATTACAAAGAGACTTAAAAATACCTTTATTTATAAAAGTATTTTAACGTATTCATTAATTCACGTATACACATGCATTATAATGTATTATACATAAAGTGTTACCAAAATATTTTTAATTACCTAACATAAACAATTGAAGTACAATAAAATAAAATATGAATACTAGATGAAAAGCTTGAATGAGAAATACTCCTTTATCAACTAACTGAAATAAAATAAATTGAAGGACTACTGAAAAATAGCTGTAGTAGCTGGACCGATCAGACACACACAGTTATTTGTTATATTTAATAATAATATCCCCTCACCAACTACAAAACAAGGTACAATAATGTGTCAGTGACAACCCTCCAAAATAATAGAACCATATATAGAATAACTGATGCATGTATATTTATTTATACTGTTTCATGCCTGGGTTAGGATAGAATTATTAGATAATGTACCCTTTTTTCTAATCAGTTACATCATCACCTGAGACATGTACAATCATGCACACTATTTCCCTATGGGGCCACACATTCTTTTCTTGTGCTTGTGTATCAATATTATAATGAACGTGCCATTATTATTTATTTAATTAAGATCATATATATAAAATGTTTGGGATCTACAAATTTGTATTTTGATGACCTGCATGATATCCATGAAACGTATAAGAATTACAAGAGTAGTGAATAGACTGTTGATCAAACATCCAATCCAGTTACGTATGCAAATGCTCTGCTTGAGACAATGGACCGTAAACTCTCCATCCGAGTTTGCGATACCACTGGTTCACTGAATTCTGGGAGGAGAGACCAGATCCCACCTTCTGTCTATCTTCATTCTGCATCTTCTGCTCGCAGTTCTGCGTTGCCTCAACCACATTGATTTCAACCATGCTGACTTCATCCACACAGGCCTCAACCACGCTGACTTCAGCCACGCGCGCAGGCCTAAGCCACACAGGTATCAACCTGCAGCCAGCCATGCGCTTTTTTCAGAAAAACTCTCTCTCTTTATTTTCTGAAAACTCTCTCTCTCTTGTCATCTTCTGGATGCTGTGCATGTGTTGGACCGGAAAACCTGGCCAGACCGCAAGATAATAATGAAAAACCAGTACAGAACACTCGATGGATGAACAGATTTAATGATTATCATATTAATTTAACTAATTGAAGTTAATTTGATTAACTGATAAAGGCTACTTAAAGAAAATTAATAAATAGCACATAAATAAAAGGTCTATGTTAGACTACATACTTGAAGCTGAATGCAATGTAAATTCAAACAAATCCAATATTTATTTTATTTGACATTAATCTTATATATATATATATATATATATATATATATATATATATATATATATAATAAGTCAAGAAAAACTAATCCGAGACCAAGACCAGCGTGTGTTGAGACAAAGACAAGAGCAAGACCAAGACCAGGCCAGTACTCGTCAAATTCATCGCAAAGATCTGTATGTACTGTATGAGAAATGTCTTGCATTTAAATCAATAGATACAGTTGCAATAAGACACTATAGATGTCAAGAAATCACCAGGCTCCATCCTCACCCAGCCAGGCAGATCATCCTCATCTGAGTACTAATAATCATTCACAAGCGCCATTGAAAAGAACTCTCCACACAGACATATCGGGTCTCGTCTACAGCTCAGACCCACATACTATGAACTTGTACCTACCTTTACGATTTCACCAGTTTTAAGTTTCTGCATCACACCTGATTGTTTGAATTACTTAACTTAAGGAGTGCAACAGATTCCTCCTGCAATGGAGGCTTAGATCCATGGCTTAGGTCAAGGTTTAGGTCACCCACTCCAGTTGCATCTCACTGTATATGAGGATTCCAAAGGCCTCAAGAAGTTACATTTACGGATTTGGCAGACACGTTTATCCAAAGCGACTTACATTGCCTTCAAGGAACACATTGACATTATAATCAGTTCTTGCTTTCCCTGGCATCAAACCTATGACTGTGTCGTTTTTAACAACAATACTCTACTGGTTGAGCTATAGAAAGTTCATCCAGCATTCTATCACATATGCAAGGGTGTATGAAAATTCCCCAGGGTCAGCCAAGCTCCTCCTCTTCTCACCGCCCAGCGATGGTCAGCACTCCAGAACCAGAAGGAATGCAAATTGAGACCACCCGACTATCAATGACAGAATATCAGTGAAGGCTGACCAAGGGCTTGTGTCTCCATTGTGGAGCATCTGGGCATACAATCCTCAAACGCCCTATTCGACCTCTGGTGAATTTCATTTAATCAGACTGTGTCAGTTCATCCCCTCTCACCACCCAAGTGTTTATTACGGTTTCTGATATTTCTATTCCAGTCACCGCTCTCATGAACTCTGGGTCAGCCAGGAACTTCATCTCTGCCGACCTGTCAACACCACCTTCAAAAGCTCCTGAGCGAGAGACAATACATTGGACAAAGCCCAAATAACCATAAAGACTTCCATAACCAGAAGACCCCTAAACCACACAAACATCAATTACAAAGTAGGACCTATCCTGTTATGGGTCGGGTCACTAAATCAAGAGGAGATTTGAATGTTGGTTCTGGAGAATTCCACTGCTGGTCTCCTTCTAAGGTGATCGTGGTTAATCCAACATCATCCAGAGCACTCTTGGGAAACAGGTGAAGTCAGGAGATGGAGTGACTGCTGTTGCCTTTATCACTTTGGTGACTCATTGCTGACTTTCCTCTCAAGCCATTCCCATCTTCTTCACCTCCATCAAGAGTCCTTTAGAGTAGCAGTTCATGGACATCTCGGAGTGTTACACCCAGTTTCAAAATGTCTTCTGACCCAAGAGACTTTCCCAACCACCTCCACAATAGAAATAGGTGCACCATTTGATCTTTTTTTGAGTGAAAAAGTAGCCTAAATTTAGTAGGCTAAATTTACCCACTTCCTGTCAGCGGGGGAGGGGATTCACAGCAGCACTCGCTGCGGACAGGGAAGAGTAAGAGAGCAATATGTGCATTCAGAAAGTCTCCAAAAGTCACCAATAACTCCAGATAAAGTCACTAGATTTGTCGCTAGTAGCTTTTGGGAAAAATTGTCGCTGGAGTGGTCTGAAAACTCGCTAAATGTTGCGACAAATTCGCTAAGTTGGCAACACTGAACGCCGCTACGCAGAGGCAGGTGGGAGCGATGCTGACAATAGGAGAGCAGGATGCTGCAGCGAAAGCTAGCATCCGAGCCGGGAGACAGCCAATGGGAGAGAGGGACGATTGGTGAGAGTTTACGGGTCAGTGGCGCGCGAATTTCAAAACAAAACTGATTCTGAACGTTTTCCGCATCTCGATCATTTTGTCGTTACTTGGGCAAAAAAAAACAGAGCTTTTCGTAAGTTGGGGTTCTACTGTTTTTTTTTTTTTTCAATTAATATTTTAAAAAAAATCTGCGATGCACTGAGGCCGCAAAACTTGAACCGCAAAGTGGCAAGGGATTACTATATTTATATTAATTTGGGACATTTTTGAGACAATCCTTCACTGACTTCGAACCTGGCACCACATCACTTAAAAATTGTTGACAAGTTTTATAATTGTATATATTCTGACAAGAGGTGGCTGATTATCTGAAACAGTCACACAACAAAGGGTAAATAAGAAATAAATCATAACTTTAAATAAGATTTGGCACACTCTTGATTTAATCACTTGTGTTTTTTAAAGGCATAATAATGTTACACTTTAAAATGATCAAAACCATATGCTAGTCAAAGAGAAGTGCCAGAGCAAAATATAAAAGCTAAATTATTATCAGGAAATATAATTAAAATCACATTGTGCATTTCAGTAACATTTCAGTAGGCCTAAGCATTTCTCATCTGATTATTTGTAAATTAAAATAATACAAATCCCTTTCTTTATTTCCTCTCACAGGGGCTCCTGGAGGAAGCAGTCACTATGGAGGATAATTTCTCAGTCATGTTCACTCCCTGGATTGGAAAGCCGTCCTCAAATGCTATAGAAAAAACAGAAGATGCCTTCCGGAAGCTTCACCCAGCCTTTACAGGCTACATATTTACCGGTATGACAAAATCAAGACACTCTGAATTCAGAGTCTGCTTATTAAATAGCGAGGAAAAACGACATCCAACAATGAAACACTCGAGTAGGAAGACTTCAGGTTCACAGGCATTAGATTGTGTCTAACTAATAGGTTTGTCTAAGGCAGGTGTTGCCCTAGCAACAGGTCCTGAATTAGCGTGGTTTGAGGCGTGTGGAGATGTGAAGCCGTTCTCTTTGTTGTTCAAACAGTGAGGCTTGAGCCGCTCACACAGGCAGGTCAAGAGCGCACCTTCATGTTTCAATTAGCCTGTTTCTTTTTCACACACCCCCATTATGAAAAAATCTATAATCCAGCACTCGGTTTGTGTACATTATCAAAATCCTGACCTTAGACCTGATTTACTTCAAATTGCACACTTTGAGCCAATTTACCCAAGCATATACACAGTATACTGAATGCATGATTATAGCTCTGGTTGATTGTATGTGTGTTGGGTGAGCAGAGTTGTTAATTTAATTTGCTAATTAGTGTTGAGATTGTCAGTTGAGGTCATTGTATTGTAAGGCATGAAAAGTATATTCACTGACCAATAAGGATGGTCGGTTTTGTTTCAGAATGAATAAGGGATTTTGAATGAATCGTTGAACAAATGATTAAATGATAGACATATTAAGGGCCGGATTTACTAGATGTACAGGGCAAATTAGCGTGAGAGCACAATTCCAAAACTGTGGGTGATCTACTGACAATGTGCACATTAAAGAATACAGACGCAGCCGGATCATTTCCGTAATGACCACCATAATCTACCAAGAGCAGCATAATTTAGCATCTGGTTTAGGATATGCTTTTGGGGGGTGTTAAATAATGGCTCCGATATCAGTAAATTGACTAGTGCAAACCTAAGGAAATCACGTTGCATGATTCATTTAAAAACTCACTTCAACATAAATTATGCATCTGAAAGGGAAATTCCAGCAAATGCATATGGATAAAATAACCCTGTCCACATCTGTTCAGCACTTATTGTTCATGACAGTAGTCTTAACGGCAAAAGAGGGTTTGCGTTGGCACAAGGTTTTAGTAAATCTGGCCCATAAGTTGCTTGCTTTGTTCCTAAATAAATCAGTTTTTCTGAACTATTCATTAACTCATTCATGAAATTGGTCAATTGTTTTTGACGAAATTATTTAAATGAATGCTTCAATGATTAACTTATAAATACAGTTCCTTGTTTTATTCCTTACTGAATCAGTGTTTTTTTATTAGTCGATTGAATGATTTTAAGACCTAGACCAAGACCAAGTCAACAAATTGGTCACTTATTTCATGTTTGAATGAATCAGTGTTTTTAAATTAATTGATTGAATTAATGCTTTAATTATTGAATGTGGTCAATTGTTTAGTTCCTAAATGAATCGTTTTTTGAGCAAATTGTTTGAGTGAACTGGATAAATTAGTTAAAGGACACTCTCATAAAGGCAGCTGCTTGTTTTGCTATTAAATGAATCAGTGGTTTCACGGAAATCGTATGACTGATGAGTGATTCAATGACTTCATTTCTCAAAGAATTTGTGTTTTTGAATGAAGTCGATCAAAGAATGATTCAGTGATTCAGACAGTCTCTTGTTTCATTCCTCAATGAATCTATGTTTTTGAAAGAATGGTTTGAATGATTCACTGTCTCATAAATGATTCATAAAGTCAGTCACTTGTCTCTTTTTTTGAATAAATCACTGATCTAATTCAATGATTGATTGTTTCAGAGATTCATTATTAAACCTAGTCACTTGTTTCGTTGCTTAATGAGTGTTTTTAAATTAATCTTTTGAGTGAATGCTATTGGACTAAGTATCAGTACCATTCGCGGAACGACACTAAGCTAGTCAAAAACAATTATGATAATGATATGTATATGTATAAGTGTGTGTGTAAGATCCAGTACATAGAAGTCTCCTGTGATTCTCTGGGTTATGGGCATTAAATGGCCAGAATCTGAGATTATTTGTTTATTTTGGCTTCATTATGAAAAGTAGTTATTTGAAGGCTGTATTTTCTTTCAAAGCAATGCTAAAGAAATACACTCTGGTGACGCAAATGTTATGCTTTCCCCTGCTTGGATCAAACGATTCAAAGACGCCTCACAGAGGCACAGTGGAAAAAACATGTCTGAGAGCATTGCACTTTATTGAACGCAGATTCACCATGAAAATATCGGAACACCCTGACACAGCAGGGTGTCTTTCCCCAGGACACAATCTTATGATGCATTCACACCACGCAGACTATCTCCAGAACAGGCCACAAAAACCTGGAGAAGATGAAAAGCTGTATTTTGTAAGGAATTGTTCAGTTAAAAAGAAAATTCTGTCATAATTTACTCACATAATTTAGTTCTTCCCAAACCACTAGGATTTCTTTCTTCCATTGACCACAAAAGGAGATATTAAACATGATGTCCACACTGCAAACACTCAACATGAAGAGTTATCAGAGAGTGCCATGCTTCAAAGATGACCAAAATAAATGCATGCTATATTAAAAGTCTTCTGAAGTACAATGTGAACATTCTGGGAAACAATATGTTTTTTAATTTGACTTGAGTTATAAAAAATGAAAACAGAATTGCAATGACATGAGGTTGAGTAAATGACGGTAGAATTTAATTTTAAGGCTGTAATTTAATGCAGAGTCAGTTTCTGCAATCTACACCAGTGTTTCCCAACCCTGTTCCTGGATGCACACCAACAGTACACATTTTGGATGTGTACCTTATTTGCCCTTTATATTTCTGGTCTTGGGAGAGTCTACTAACAAGCTGATGAAATGAATCGGTGTGTTTAATTAGGAAGAGTTGTAAAACCTGTAGTGTTGGTGTGCCTCCAGGAACAGGGTTGGGAAACACTGATCTACACCACATAGATGTTTGACATTTGTAAAGATACCTTTTATTTAAACAGAGTTTATTTAAAATAGACTGTATAAAATACAGTGTATTTTATAATCCACAAATGCCATTGAGGAGTCATCAGTCCCCTGCTGTGCTCTACATTTGCTCTCATTTCTCAGGGATGCAGCCTTTTTTAATACCATATATCTTCTTTTTTTAACAAATTAAATTAGCATAATGTTCATCGTTGTGGAAAAATAATCCTGCATGACAGGAATATGTGACACTGAAAGACACGTTGGATTTAAATTTGGTACCCTAGAGGAAAACAGTCACTCATCACAGAATTGTCAACATCTTTGTCGCGTCAACACTGTGGATAACCAGCTCTGAAAAAATGGTTGTGGCCGTCTTCTTTGACTATGTAACACCTTTAATCATCTGTTGATGCAATCTCTTTGAAAAAGTGTACAATTTGCATTAAAATAAGGCATGTAAAAGAAGACAATGCCACTTTTAGTGTCACATCAACTCAGTTAAGTTAACATTGACCACTTCTCTGCGTCTATTATCTAGTTCAATGACTTTTGACTGTGCCCAACAAATGCAGTACCAAAATGTTTTAATGTACAAACGTAAACAAAAATGATAGATACAGTGTATTACTATTACCATCAACTTGAATGCTCAACATGGCCCAATATTCAAAACATCTATTTATATATGTATCTCTATCTCTCCTTTGGATGGATGGATGGATGATCAGACAATCACAGCTAAAAATTACAACAACATTAACACAGAATTAGAGTGAAAAATTAACACCATCTGACCAAAAGATTACAAGAAATAGATTCTTAGTTCTAACACACACTTGTGAAACCACAAGATTTACCAATCCTGAACTAAGAAATTTGGACACAATATTTTGAAAATGCATATAACGAAACCCCACCAAAATAACTAAATGGCAATTATAAACGGATCAAACAAAGTCTACAAGCATATAACAAGAAAAAGACAAGACAAATTGGATTTTAGAGGCATTTGTGTGAGCCATAATCTGGGGAAGTTATTTAGCAGCATTTTAAACAATATAATTCATTAAAGGGGACCTAATATAACCCTTTTCACAAGATGTAATATAAGTCTCTGGTGTCCCCAGAATGTGTAACCCACAGATCATTTATTCTAGCTTGTCAAATTTGCCCCATTTTAAATTCAAATGATAATAATAATAAACTTTATTTTGTATAGTGCCTTTAAAGCAGCTTCTCGAGGCACTTTACACACACACACACACACAAAATATAATAATATTAATAACACACACACACACACACACACACACACACACACGCACACATACACAAACACACACTGGAAGAAAAAAAATAGCCTAAAAAAATATATGTTTTTGGTTAGATTTAAAAATTAATTGATTCTGTGCATCTCTATAATATGAGAAATGAATATGTTCCATATTCAAGGAGCAGAGTATGAGAAAACCTTGTCCTCAACAGTTTGCAAACGTGTCTATGGAAAAACGGCTTGAGAGGAGTGCAAATGACACTAAGGAATATATAAAGTTAAAATCACAGACAGATACTGAGGGGCCAAACCATGCAGTGCCTTAAATGTGAGCATAAGGATTTTAAAATCAATACGGAACTTGACCGGGAGCCAGTGTAAGGACTGTATACAATATTGGAGCGATGTGTTCATTTCTCCCGACTCTAGTCAGGATCCTAGCAGTAGAATTTTGCACACATTGCAATTTGTTGAGTGTGGTTTTAGGAACCCCAGCAAGAAGTACATTGTAGCAATCAATGCTTGAAAAAAATCAATGCTTTATCAAAAGTATTGATACACCTTTCCATCAAAGGAAAAGTTAGCATAGGGTGAAGTCTAGCAAAGCAACATTTCTGAGATTAAAAAATACATTCTTAACAGTATATTGCGCATGTGGGTCAAAAGACAAACTCAAATCAGATATAACTCCTAAATTCACAACTCTAAAAAAGAGCCATCTACATTTATCATTTGTGATCTGGCTTTACGAAGCTGGTAAGGAGAGCCAATGAGAAAAACCTTATTACTATTAAGAAACAAAAAGGTCATCCATAGTTTTAACTCAGAAATGCAATGTGAGAGAAAAGAAACACAATTTGACCAGGCTTAAAGTGAGTAATTTGCATAAAAGTGGTATAGGCCCAAATGAGCTTAGAGCAATCCAAGAGGAAATATATCAATCTTAAAAAGTAAGGGGCCTAAAACTGAACCCTGAGGGTCCCCAGCAGAGATAGAGTCAATGTAAGACCTGAAACAACTCAAGACCAGCCAACAAACTAGCTGCGATCAGAGAAATAAAATCTCTTAGAAACACCAAAGACAGTTTCCAGTTGTCAGTTTCAAGTTCTGTAATTGACAATATTAAAAGCAGCGCTAAGATCAAGAAGGATAAGGATGGAGAGAGAACCAGAATCTCTAGCCATTAACAGATCATTGCCAACCATGACCAAACAACGAAAAACCCGACTGAAGAGGTTCGAAAAGATTATTAGCAGTAAGGAGACCGTGCAGCTGAAAAGCCACAATACGTTCCAAAAATATTTGCCAGAAAGGGAAGGTTTGATATGGGGTTATAATTATTTAAATTATCCAAAGTGTTGGTACAACACCAGTGCACAGAGAGTCTTTAATAATGCAATATTAACTTTAAGGAGTCTGTTTATAGTATAAAAAGGGATGAGCTGCTTCTACCGTTCCACCTTTCCATATGAGGGTGGAGACTTTAAAGCTTGTGCTTCAGATACTCCGGCAACAACAAAACTGGAGAATGTCACAAATGTCACAAAATTGTCTGTAGCAATTGTAGCAAAATTGTCTGTTCATCCTCACATGTTTGAACTGGAGTCAGACACTGATAGAGATACTAAGGAAGAAGTTACATCTTTTAGAATGCAACTGGACATTTCTGAATCATTAGTGGATACATTTATGCAGTTTTGTGGAGTTGATTAAACTCATCGACTCGCACGAATCGGCATGTTAATCTAAAAACCTTACTGAAACAACATTTGTGCAAATCCAGCTTTGAACTGACTGACCCTTGATTGTGAAGCAGCCAAAATGACGCTTTTATACAATTTATCCACTTTTATTGCATTCAAGACACACATTAACAATCTAATCAGTTCTTGCTTTCCATGGGAAATGAACCCATAACCTTTGACATTGTAAGCGTCACACTCTACTGTTTGAGCTACAGGAAAGCTACACTTTAACAACTTTTTGCAAATTTCCTCCATAAATTAAATTTACGGTGTCCTCAGTGGCTTGGATGCATTAGAGCAGGGGTGGGCAAACTACGGCCCGCGGGCCATATCCGGCCCGTTGGGCTTTTTAATCCGGCCCGCCGAACTTGCCGAACCTTTATTAAACCTCCTTCATTTTACATTTCCCTGTAATGTCAATCTGTCGCGGCTGCAAGCGGCAGTGGCGCTGAAAGTGTGGTGGAGAGTATGCGTGTGTCGCAAACCCCTCTAGACCCCCACCCCCTTCCGCGAGTAGAAAACAGAGCTACAGAGTAAATACGGGTACCCGCAAGATCATTTTAATCACTCGCGCGCGCTTGACATCTAATCTGCGCGCGCGCGAACATTCGCCCGCTCTCAACTGCTGTTTTTGCTCGCGCGAGCATTTTCATTTTTGTCAGTCGTGGAGCGGGGCTTGCTCTTGTAATAGTAACATCAAACGTCATTGGTTAGTTCCCTTTTTTCCAGAGGTCAGTTGTGATTGGACGCCTGTGATTGTCAATCTAGAGCTGAGGCAAATATACGATTCAGTCACATTGCATATTATGGTTTTTTTTTGTCGATTAAATTGTATTAATATTGTTTTGTTGTAATTTCACGTGTCGCAGTCGAGTGATTTAAGACCAAACTATACTTTATACAGGTTTTCTAGGATTTATTATAAGTAAATGCAGAGGTGCGACCTTCTCAAAAGAAGTTGTATGCTGTCAACGTTATGTTGTTATTTGCTGCATTCAAGAACATGACCTGCAAATACAAGAGGAAAAATAGGGAAATATAGGTAGAGGAAATATAATGTACATTAGAATAAAATGTACATGACACTTAGAGCTCATACACCAGTTTTGAAGTCATTACATATTTTAAATTGAGGAAAATATATACTGCCTTTGCTCTGGTCATGTTCCTATAAATATTTCCCTCAGTTATTTTCATGCTTCTGTTGTCATATTTTATCTTTCATTCAATAAAACAGTATGTATTTAGTGTTCCTTCATCAGGGCTCAGAAGAACAAAACACAGTAGTGTTTTTTCAGGTAGAACCAGCACTTGCTCTCAGCTAATTTGATTACGATAATCAAATGTAAAATAGCATTGAATCATATTCACTATATATTAAAAATATCTGAATTTATTAAAGTTACAAAAGTCAAGAGCAGTGAGTTATTTTTATTGTTTTGTTTTATTTTTGAGCTTGCGTACCCGTGTAGCTCTGTTTTCCACTTGCGGATGTAATTTATGCGCACACAAACATCAGTTTTGCGCTCGTATATTAAAGTCATATTTTAGTCCCCCCCCCCCCGACAACAATCCCGGCCCCTCTGTCAATTTTAAGAAACCAATGTGGCCCGCGAGACAAATAGTTTGCCCACCCCTGCATTAGAGTCTATGTTCTACATAACAGAACATAGATAATGTTTTTGGAGCAGACGTATATCTCCAGCTCCTACAGTGAGGAAATTGGTGGATTTTGGTGGCAGTATCTATGCTAACAGGGCAGATCATCACCAGTCTTGGGTGGTGCTTTCCTCTACTCTTATGTATCGCTTATGTATAATCTAGATTTGAGAGACGGTTTATGATTTATGGGGATTATAAAAAAGGAGTGGGTGGATTTGTACCATTATAGCCTGGTTGTTTACACACTATGGACACACAACTGTGTTCAAACACCTTATAAAAGAGAATTTTGCATATTAGGTCCCCTTTAATGAACCAAGTCAAATTGGCTTCCTTTCAAATCACAGAACCTTACTGACCACATAAACCTTACTAATCAATAAACACATAAAACACACACAAAATGGGAAATTACTTGCATGCTTTTTGCAAGCATTTGATGGCATGACAGATTATATTACAAACTTTTACAAAGAGGAAAAAGGGGTAAAGTTTATGACACTATGAAATCAATGTATTCAGACAATAAATGTGCAAAACAAATTGGCAATAAACATGCAAAATTCATCAACCAGAACAACGGAGTGTGGCAGAGCAGTCCAACATTTATATTAATGAATTAGCAGTGCAGATGGAACAGTCTATAGACCCTGGACTCACTCAACAATACAAAAATATCAAGCTTTTGTTCTGTGTAGATGACCCTATCACCAATACCACAGGGACTACAGCAGCACCTGCACCTGCTGGAGAACTACTGCCAGTTGTGGGCCTGGCAGTAAACCTCAAAAAGATAAATATTATGTCAGGAAAAACTCCAAATGTCAAGAACACAGATACCAGTTCACTCAGCACCACCCTACAATGTCAGGGGTGAAGGGAGGAGTGAGGACTCAATTGTGCAGAGTGAAAGGGCTTTTATTTAATAAAAAATAAAACAAAAACTACCCCGAGGGGAAAACATAACTTACACTTGACTTGACTGACTTGATTTGACTTGACAGGAATAAACTAGACAGGAATAACAACGACAGAAACAAACGACAAGAAACGACTAAACTGCAGTCAAGTACAGCAAACACAGGGAGAATAAATAGGGAACAAACTTGGTATGTAATGAGGGAGGACAGGTGGGGCAAATTAAACCAATAATGAGGAAACAAGACGAACAGGGTTACACAATGAAGGGATAAAACAAAACGCAGCCAATGAGAACACTCAAAAGCCACGTGTCCAGACAAAACAAGACATGACAGCAAGCAACCAGTGAAAACACAAGCTGTGCACAACACAGCACAAGACAAGATTTGAAAGCATGCGGCCAATGTAAACATGAACACAATGACACACCCAGACAGGACAGCGTGCAGTCCGAATGAACTTGAAACAGCACACAAGCATGAGCGAACACTCGTCCCGTGCGCTCATGATAAACTACAAACACACAGAGCATGAATGTTCGAATCCCGACACAAAACCGAAACTGAAGATAGAAACCGAAGTGGCAGGATACAAACACCACGCCCCGCACACAAGACATGTCACAGACAGGAGAGCGAATGACTTGAGAACACTCAAAGCCACGCTCTCACATGAAGACATGACAAAACAGTAGTGTCAGTGCTCTGTCACAATACACAAGAAAACTAGACCGTTCACTTAACTTGGCCAATTATCTCTGCATGTGCTGTGAATGCACTCAAAGATAAAGCTTGAAGAATGCTTTACAACCTTTAAGAAAAATATTGAATTACTGACTTCAAATTTGTGCACTTTTTTATAATTCAGCCAATAGAACTCTATCGAAAGTGAGATGTGGGGTACACTCAGGGATCTGAGCTACACTACATGGGACAGACATCCAAAAGAAGCTCTACTCACAGAACAGCAAATTCAATCTGAATTTAACTCAATCCAAATTAGCCCGATAGCCATTGATTGCAAAAAGAATC
Organism: Rhodeus uyekii; assembly: GCA_037043235.1. Lineage (NCBI taxonomy): Eukaryota > Metazoa > Chordata > Actinopteri > Cypriniformes > Acheilognathidae > Rhodeus > Rhodeus uyekii. Next base: position 444,162 of record JAWRVZ010000018.1, on the reverse strand, counting down.
CCATAAAATCGAAAACCACAGAATTTTAAAGCATTATAACCCCAAGAACTGAAACACGAAAACAGTCCCCTCGTCCCCAGTCCCCTCACTCAGCTTACCTGAGTCTCACTAACCCAATTAACACTAACCAGAGGGCTTTCCCTACATCAGTCCTACATCCTAATACATAAAAATATAAAACAATCTAAAACCCAACTGTAACACTAGAATCAGGAAACTAAAACAGAGAGTAAATAATTATCACACTTTAAAATCAAATTGTAAATTGGAAGAGAAGAATATCTTCTTACTGTCAGAGATACAAAGCAGAGACTGATCCTGACCAAGTACGGGCTCAGTAAGCACAGTCTAGACATAAGAGAGGCAGACACAGGAAGACATGGTTGCCCAGAGAGGAAAGAGAGTGTGCTCACTGCTCACTGTTCGACAGATGAGGTCGAGACAGAGGAGCGCTTCCTCCATCACTGCCACAAACTCAAACAAACAAGAGACATCTACTTGGACAAATTCACAAACATCATAAACAACTGTAGGGCCATGACAGAACATGAACAAATGAAAATAATGCTCTAAGATACATTAGTGTATTACCCTACTGTCCACCACAGTGACCCTATACATCTCTTTGTTTGTGTATGCATGTAGAAATGCCATTAGTCTTCCGTTTCCAGATTTTCACAAAAGCCCTCATTTGTCATATTGTTAAGCTCCAGTTTAAATAATGTAATGAAAATATATACTGTTCTCTTTTCTGTGTACATTCCCAACTTTGACAATATTGTAGTCATTTAGACAATATTGCATAGCCATGCCTATAAAGCCATTTGGAATCAGTCAGTCGATAGAACATTGGTAGTTTCAGATGATAAAAATTTGACTATCCTTCATCCCTATCTAGATCCACGTGGAGGTCATCTGTTGCCCCAGACGACGGATTGGAGTCAGCCTTCATCCACACAGAGTTACTTCCTCACCCTTGGCTTCAGAAGGAGTAAAAATGGAGACTTCCTGGATAAACTGCTCCATGGGAGGTGTCCCACATTCACAGGTTGGTGTGAACAGGTTGTCTCTATATTAGCTGAAGGGAGTTTATAAACTGCATTCACAGACCTCCAGTTCACAGAACACAAGGTTTTAGCACTGTATGTTCATAGCGTTGATGAGAGTGTTCTGAAAAGGGAAGGTTTAATCTCGGCTACACAATACATCTTTGACATCACACATTCATCTGCTTGGGTGACATCATTAGGAGCTTTCAGTATGTACTCTCTTATGAAAGAACATGAGCGAGTATGTATACTAACCTCAGGCGGGCTAAATGGAGCGCAAAGCTTACGGCGTCGAATACGTACCGCAAATAGACCTCTCAATCCTCACAACCATTACAATGACAAAAATGTTTTAATACAATCCCTGAGGGATCTTTTCTATTCTAGTCAAACTTTTTCACCACAATGACTTTGTTAGGTCAACAAAAAATGAATTATCTAGTAGTGCATGGAAATTGGTCCAATTGAAATCGAGGGCTAAGGCTGTGTCATATGTTAAATGTATGAATTTACAGACTGACCTCCAAGGTCACGCCATCATCGTCTATCAAGAATGAGAAATTCCTATTAACTCAGCCCTTTTCTGTCCTGTTTAAGAAGACAAGAGATTACAGGGACCAATCAATTTATTGACATCAATGGCATAAAATTTCTCAATTAACCTTGGTTCGTGCAAAGCCAGAGAGGCAAAGATGTTGAGGCTGTACTGCCGTCAAACAGCCTGCACAGCAGAGCTTGGGGTGTATATGTGAATGGGCTCTATTAAGAGGAGGAAAATCTATGGCATTTGTGTAATGTCTCAAAGGTACAGCCACTGCATGGGTCATTATACTAATCAATCATTCTCAAAATGCCATGACAACTTAAAGCTTTGGTTGAAAAAAATACTATAACTGCATGATCTGCCACCCATTTACAACTCATTATACATTTTGTACATAGGCAGTTCTCTAAGCAGAACATGTGTTTATTTGTAGCATCACTACTGTATATAGTATATATTGAAGTCTTGAAATCATTCTCCTGGGGGCCCTCGGCTCTGGGCCTCGAGGAATTAGTCTAACATTTCCCCCAGCTAGTGTTGCTCTTATCATACATAATATTATGAAGAGTTGAAGAACATTTAACTTTGCTCATTTGGGTGGTAGATTATTCAGCATTGTGGCTCCTACACTCTTGAACTCACTCCCACTGAGCCTTCATAAAACTAGCTCTATTTTTTTTCTGTCAATCATCTTGAATGGCAGGACTCTTGTTTTGTTGATTGTTTTAGTAAATTCTAAGTATTTACTAAATCCTAAAATGTTCTGTTTCTCTTAAAGTATAAATCAGTTTTTGTTTCACATGGTCTCAGACATTTAGTCGATAGTGTAAATGATAAAACAAGTCATCATAAGACTTATTGAACATTTACTGAGTTTTGGTTTGGTGATATTCTTTTACAGGGCAAAGATCTCCATTCACCTCTCCCAGCTTTAGAGACCTGGAAATGATGTATGAGATCCAAGGAAAGACAATTCTGCCAGTTCTAGATTTTATTAAGTGCACCAAGCTAAGTGTGAGTACATATTTATGTTCTTGTGTGATGTTTAATGATATCCTGGTTGCTAGGGTGTTGCTCTGCATTTCTTTAAGTCTACCCCCCAAAAAAATTATTCTGTCATTGTTTATTCACCTTCATTTCATTCCAAACTTGAATGACTTTCTGTCTAATATGTGTAATATGAAAGAACATATGAAGAATGTTGGTAACCAGTTACTAGAGTTGAGCCGGATACTCGGCTGAAACGAGTATACGGTACGGATAAAGCACTTTTGCTAAGTACGAGTATCATACAAGTAATACGAATCAATATCTGGTAATCTGTGGATTGAATAAAAATCCTCATTGGGTAGCTGACTGTGTCTGCATTCTGTGATAGGCTAGTCACAGAGCCCCTCCCCTACACATACAGATTTGCTGTGTCGTGCTCTGCTCACTCACAAACAGAACACTGAGAAGAGAACAGCTCTCTTTCTCTCGGTCTCTCCCTCAGTCACTCAGGTTCACGGTTCTGGTAAACGTGGGGCTTGTTCAGACGTGGTGCTTGGTAGAATGCGACTAGTCTCTGACTGTCTGAAATTTTTTATTGCTTTCTGATAAGCAATAAATATAACAATTTCTGATCAACCCATATAAATTGCATGATTAAAAATATTATACAAAGCCCCGCCCATTCCAAAACAACCCGCCCACTTCCGGGTTAGGCCCTGTCCAGTCCGAGTACAGATACTGATAATTCATATGGTTAACAGACACAGATAGATAATGCTGTACTCGCTCATCCCTACCAGTTACAATAGACTTCCTTTGTAATTTTGGGGAACTGAAAGCAGAACTTTATGGTTACCAACATACTTCAAAATATAATCTTTTATGCACTGCATTATTTATAGCCTAAAGTTAAAAGAGCCTTGATCACTTAGAAAAGTAATAGCACGCCTCAGTTCAGCGAGCCTCATGGTTTGATGTATCATTCAGGAAAATATACGTGCTAAAGGTTAATGTTCATTTTAGGAGTTTGTTCAAATCACTAATCCAGGTATGAGCAATAACGCTAGTGATTCTTGCCTTGGCTAACAGCACTAATTATATACGCTTGCTGGGCCATCAATAACTAACAATCCTGTGCTGTCAGTATCACAGGCACATTCCACTAATAATCTCTCCCCAGCCTCACAGCGGCCTACTGGAGACACAAACAATGAAAAGATGAAGATTTCATTTCATTTGAAGACTGAACTCTCAGGGTGTTTATTTCATCGGACAATGATTGAATTAGAGAAGCAATGGCAAATGTTTGATTGGCCCCGGCACAACACCAAATTACATTAGTCAGTTATTCTCCAGCCAAGAACAGCCATCAGCTCTCGATTAAAACAGTTGATATCATCTCCACTCTGATGAAATTTGTGGCACCACATCCATTCTGACAATGAAGAACTCAACAGTACAGAGGATATCAGTTCTGGATCCACACACACACTCCTTTGCTGACTCTAAGAATCATACAAATATATAAATTATGAATTTTTGTACATCAATATTAAATTGTTCCAGGGCATTTTGGTATTTATTTCATATATCAAAGTTTCTGAAATGACAGCTTCACTGCATCCACGTCCAAACAGAAAGAGTGATTGTACACAGAAAAAAAGAAAAAAAAACACACACATACATATATATATATATATATATATATATATATATATATATATATATATATATATATATATATATATATAATAGTTTATTTAAAACACAAATTATAATTTAAATGAATTTACTTAATATAAAATCTATTGATAAGCATATCCAAACTTGTATGTAAAAAATGTAATTGATTGAATGCCCTAATATATACTTATAGCTCCTTTATAATAATACACTGTTAAAAATATAAATAACAAAGAAAAAACATATCATGTTACATTAATAATATATTAATTTTTTTTTAATTTAAAATCTAATAGAATACTATTCTTGATTTCTTCTTCATTCCCTCTAACCATCCCACTGTTTTCTCTGCTTGGCTTCTGGAACGTACACCGTGTGTTGTGATAAATAATAATAAAAAAAGCCAAAAATCTCAGACCATAGTAATGAAAAATGATGCATGCTGGGGGATATGTGTTGGTAATAAAAATGACCATAAAGTGGATGCATGACACTGGAGTGTAACAGAGCTCACACGAAATAAAAGGAGTCTAGAAAGGCATGGAGTGGAGCATCATTTAGACAAGCGACCTCGACAGGCCAAAAACGGTCTACAGGGGAAACCAGTAAAGAGGCGACCTTGGGATGGGTGGGGGGGGGTACAACAAAATAGCAGAAGAATAGCAGTTTTTCAACTTGACTTCCAACATTTTGTAGCCTTTTGTCAAGTTTCAGCGTGAGAAGAATGTGTGTAACACAAGATGCTCAAAGGTATTTGACATAATGAATCATCGGGGAACATGGAGTTGCTTTTGTAGCACTGAAGCAGCGTGTGTGAAACGGCTCTGAGGGACGCTTTGGCACTGGGAGCTGTCAGTTTCAAACAAAAGCGCCGTATGCTGACACTTTTTAAAAGTGTTTGTTCTTCTTCTTTGTATTGTGACTCTCTGTGGAAAAGGTCAGCATCCCCTTTTCAATTTATAATGACTTCATTTACATATAGCACAACTCAGGCGATCAAGGAAACATGACAGATGCACACTTGTACCCAAACAACCAAATAAAAACAAATTCAGGCACCATTAACATTTCATGAAATACCTTCTGTGACATTATGGAAGTCAAAGCGATGCATGGCATTTGTCTTGAGAGATGCATTAAAGTCCAAATACTAGTTTGTGTGATTTGTCTTTCTACTATTTGAATGAGTGTATGCTTTCTCTAGCATTGGTTAGATTGAATGAATAAAACATATTTTCAGTTGAATGTTTTCTATGGTATAGCTCTCCTAAAAAAAAAGATTCTGTCAGTATTTACTCACCCTGTCAGTCCAAAAACGATGTCTGATATTTGAGAAATGTTCATAAGAAATTGTGGCAAACAACATCGCTTCCCTTTTGTGCCATCTACCTCTTCACACTCCAGTTCTGTAGGTGGCAGAAATGTTCATCTTCTGGCATTTCTACACAAGAAGTGCATTTCCTCCACCCTCTGGACTAATTTTCCATTCTTGATTGAACTGTTCATTTAGACATAAAGTGTATAATTTCTGTGCCACTTAATGCACCAAGCTAAATCATAAAAGTTATTTAAAATAAATTTCAACTCTCCTCCGCCTACTCACACCATTGGTTGGGCTAGTGTTGGGCCCAGCCTATCTCAAACAAGTAGATTGCAATTCCATCTGTTGCCACCAGGGGCAAAGAAACTAATACGTAGTGTGTTTTTAATGTTCATATTACGTGTATAAATGACCATGTGTTTTGGTGGGTGTCTAGGTTGGCTTTTTCACAGGATCTGGACTTATAGAGAGGCTTCAGTATGCTAGTGTCCTGGGACAGCTGAAAAGGTTCAGAGAGCATACTCATGTACTACAGTACACAGTGACTGAGCTGGCGATCGCACCCTACATACAGGACATCAGTCCTTCTGACAACAAGCTGGTGAGTCAATTCATTTTTGTTTCTCCCCTCCCCTCACTCTATTAAAGAAATCTAGATCATCTTGAGTGAGATGGCTTCTCAAAATAGAAAAACTTGGATGGGACTTGATTTTGAAATTGATTAGATATTTGTTATAGTTTGAATAATAAATGTTTTTTTTTTTTTAAATTATGTGCACTGACAAATCATTTGTATTATATTAATATAAAAAAATAATAATAATTGTGAATTTTGATTTCATGGTGACTTTAAAGAATGTTTTTTCTCCCATGGAACACAAAGGGAGAGATTTTGACAAATATTCATGAAGCTATTTCCCATACATCGACTCCAAAAGATTAAAAAGCCATTTTAAAGGTTGTCTCCTACAGAAGTTTTTCAATGATTCTCAAACAAATCGTTTACTTCTGTCAATTATTACTCTGATGATTCAGTATTGCTAAATCCCTCCTTTCTGAGAGAATACTATGCTCTGATTGGTCTGATATGATTGTTCTATAACTTACAACACATATTGGAAACAAAACGCATATTAGCATAACTGAACTTTAGCTCTGGAGGATTTCTAAAGCTCAGCAATTGTACATACGAGCGTGAGTCTGATGATGGAATGTTACAAGAACCAGTTATTCAACCTGATGTAATATTAAAATTTATAAAATAAATCATGCTCCATCCTTTATCGTTACTAAAAGTAGTAAAAACAACAGACAATCTGCATTAATGGACACAATTTTAAATAATAATGGGCCAAGAGCTGATTAGCAGAATAATACCATTACAATATAAAACAAAAAAGCTACATATTTTGAAAATATATACACATCAGTAATTAATCACACTTTCAGGTTGTGATTCTGAGGAGAAAGTTAGTCCAAAAAAGGGAGTACTGTCCCATCTTAATAATGGATAAGTGTTTTGTAAATCCCATTTAGACATCACAGAGATTTTAGAAGAAATCGTCCAAAGGTTATACTGCTGTTGTATTGCTGTGGTAATTTTAACCACTGACTCTTCACATCCTCATCCTTTGGAAGTGTTTACAAAGAGAATTTTCTTTAGTAGAGCAGAAAACAGGACATGTATACATAAAAGAAATCAGCCGCTGACCAGTGTTTGAGTTAAATTCTATTATTATTTACTCACCCTTGCGTCGTTCCGACCCCATAAGACGTTCATCTTGGAAACAAATGAATATGTTGTAATGAAATCAGAGAGCTTTCAGTCCTTCCACTGATAGTCTATGCAACTACCACCTTCATTCCCCAGAAAGGTATTAAAGACAACATTAAAGTAATGCATGCGACTCCAGTGGTTTAACTTCAGTTTTATGAAGCAACGCGCATGCTTTAAGCGAAAATACATAATTTATCTATATTGAGCTGTCCCGCAACGTCTATTTTTGCAACACAACATGCATGCATCCTGGAGCTCTCACGAACATGCTTTGTAAATTCATATTTTGTAAATAAAGTGGTAATTTATGGTTTTTTTTTAGCAAACAAGGCCCTCGTCTCTTCATAAAATTAAACCAATGGAGTCACATGAGGGCTTTTCCCACTTGAAATTGTCGCACTATAAGGATGCTGGTGTTTGATGCGGAGAAACGAGGAGACGCAGAGATCCAACTGAAAATACTTTATTATCAAACGAAAACCAAACGGCACACTTTTTGTGCAAAACTCGGGATGGGAACATCCACACACACAACGAAGCCAGGAACACATCCACATAGACATGTTAACAACTGACAAAGACAAAGGAGCACAGGAAAGTATTAACTGACAAACACGGATTGGGAACAGCTAATGAGAATTAGGCAGTGATTGGACACAGTGGAGTGTAGAGTGTGGGAGTGTGCAGGACCTGGAAGATACATAAAGGGACCTGGAAGGGAACAACGCTAGACAAGATCGTGACAGAAATAATTAACTCTATTTTCACACTGCTCATAATTTACCCAGGGTTAACAACTAATCCTGGGTATTCATAAACTGACGTTTCACATAGTATATTCCTAAACCCTGGGTTAACGTTCTTATTTGTGGGATCATTGAATGAATGCAGCATGCAACTTGTAAAGCTCTAGCATTGTGCGTCCTCATGTTGCTGACGGTGCTAGCCCTGTTCCAGATGAGTGTCTCATAACCCCAGGTTAAAAGCAGTACTAACCTCACTTCTAAATTACAAGTGTGAAATGTGTAAATAATTATGATTGGCTGGAAGGTGCATGTTCGAACTGTGTAATGCACTGACTTTGTTGAAGCTATAACCATCCCTGTTACAGCGCACAGGTCAAGCTACAATATTTTAAAGGGGATTCATCTTTTGTGCTATAAAAGTCTACTAATATATTTGGTTTTGGAAAACCAAGTGTGCAGTTCATTCAACATGTATTTCAACCATAATTTCACATTCAATATTTTCAAGACAAGCAATTGTATAGGCATATAGACAATTGAATTATCTCACACAGCGGATAATTTGATTGTCTATATGCCTATAGAATTTTTACAAAAACACTACCGGTGCAGTCCAAGAAGAAAAGGAAGGTAGGAAGGCATGATCTTCTTTTCTGAAGTCTCTGAAAGAAGTACAACGATTTCTAGGTATGTCAGGATGGTACCATAGAGTTATCCCAAATTTCTCAGAGAAAGTTGCATCACTACATGCCTTGAAAAAGAAAGAAGCTATATGGAGGTGGACTGAAGAATGCCAGAATTCCTTTGAGTTGATTAAGCATGAGTTGATTAGTGCTTCAATCCTCATTTCCCCCGACTTAATTGGATCATTTAAAGTACAGACGGATGCCAGTGATGTTGGAGTAGGAGCTGTTCTAACCCAAGATATTGAAGGAGCGGAACATGTAATCGCTTATGTTTCACGTCTTTTAAGAGGAGCTGAGAAGTCTTACTCTGTTTCGGAAAAGGAGTGTTTTGCAGTGGTAAGGGCAATAGAAAAATTGAGACCTTACCTTGAGGGAAGACCATTCGAAGTGATCACATACCATGCTGCTCTTACCTGGGTTTTCAACCATCCCAAACCCTCCCGATTGATACAATGGGGTCTCCAGGAATTTGAATTTAATGTAAAGTATCAGAAAGGCCAATGTAACATTGTTCCAGACACGCTTACCTGTAGTTTTACGGAATCTTCATCACTTAACATCTCAAAGATCTCAAAGATTCTTCAACCACCTTTGCAGCCTTTCCTGTAGAGTGGTCAGACATTGCCAAAGCACAGCAAGATGATGCAGAAATCCAAGAACTTATTGCTGCAATTCCATCAACTCCCAGTCCTGATACCACACGAATCCTGTTTCCTGTTATATACACCATCCTGAGTATGCTGCAAGCCCCCCCCCTAGAGTCTTGGAAGAACATAGCAACCATAAACACAATAAACCTGATAACAGGCAGTGACTGTTACAAAGCACACAGACACAAGTTATCAACACTGCCCAGTGACTTTTATTAATAAATTAAATTTGCTACTGAATCGCTAAAGAGTAAATAAAAAATCTCTCATCAAATATAATTAATCTAAATAATTAATATTAGTATTAATTAATAAGACTAAAACTTGCTAGCGACTTGCTAATTACATTTACATTTATGCATTTATCAGATGCTTTTATCCAAAGCGACTTACATTGCATTCAAGAAAGTCATTGAATCAGTTCTGGCCACAGGTCAGTGAATCATAGCATTCAATTAATGCTAAAACTTGCTAACGACATGCTAATTCATGATAAATCTTGCTAGCATCATGCTTCAAACTAACTCCTACTAAAAGCTGTTAAAAGTACTTCAAACTTTCTGGCCCGGCTTTCTGAAGCCAACTTTAAAGCTTGTTGACGAACTTTACTCATCTAGTTATATTATTTACGTGTTTTTTTTGTGTACATTTTTATTTTTAAGAATGCTAAAGTGAGCATTAGCCTACATTCCAAGTCTTCTGAATTCATACAAACGCTTTGTGAGAGAAACTTAAAGATAAAATGAAAATATTAAGCTGTTATTAACTGAAAACCTCACTAATCCATGGTGACCATTCACTTTCATTGAATGAACAAGAGCAGTACGGGCATTCTGCTATTAATAACTCTTTTTGTTTTCCATTAAAGAGGAAGCGATAAGAGTTTCATGCGTTTGTATCCTCTCATGACAGGATTGTTTGTTTTATTGGGGTGAAACATTTCTGTAGCGAATTCTTGGATGCCAATTTTTACTTTTCTCTGGTGCTTTTTAATGTCATTCGATGAAAGGAAAAAAAAGGTTACATGAAAACAAAGCTATTCTCCTCATCTCCAACTTCAAACGAGCGTTCCTCCAAAAGGCATTCATAATATGCAGATAAACTGCTGCACAGGGCCAAGCTTCCTCTCAGAGTACAGGTGGAGGAAGCAGACAGCTGGAATGAGATGTGGTGGCGATCCCTGGAGTGTGCATGCACTGAAAAATACAAGAATGAAATGAAATCAAAGGATTATAAACATCCTCTATCGGATTCAGATCAGTCTGAAGTGGGAATTTAGTCTAAATGCACATTTACATAGAGATCATTCTTTTATTTCTTTTTATCGCTATTTAAGTGTTCCCCTTGCTGTGAACAGGCTGAGCTACTTATGCAGATCTCTTGATCGCTCTGGGCCATTCTAGGCACACTTAACACTGATTTGAGAACAGCTTTAGATGGTAACTGCTCTCACTGGGCTCTACCCAAGGTGGTGTCCGATTCACAGACAAATAGCTCTTATGAATCAAAAATGCGTTACCATCACAGAATGGCACAAAATAACTGTCCGGAACGTGTTGTTCACTATTCCTTGATGGTGGAATGATCTTCCCAGCTATCCAGACGGCCAAATCCCTGACAATGTAGTTGTAAAATCATCTCTTCAATGAGCATCTTAGTGCATCCTGCTTAGAAAAAGATAAAAAGAAAAACATAATTCTTTAATCCCTCCCTGTTCAAGCTTGTATTATTCTGAACAATGTCTTAAACATTGCATTACTCACACTTCTTGCTTTTATTGGCACTTTAAGATGAATTGCTTGGTGTATTTCTCATTTGCAAGTCGCTTTGGATAAAAATGCCTGCTAAATGAATAAATATGTTCTATTTTTTGTGAATCAAAAACATATAGCATTATTATAGTGTAGTTTAGTCTTGTTCTAGAACGATTGACACTTGTGGCTCTACATGGTTTGGTGTAATTAACAAATTAAGGAATTCTATAAGTTTGTACTTTTTAGTGAATTAAAAACTTGCAGCAGCGAGTCCCTAATGAAAAACTTAAATTAGTCTATTATTTTAATGAATAGTTCAAAAAGCTGAATTACCAGTTAGAATTAGTATGAAACACTCCCCGGTGCAGCAGTAGCAGAGAGAAAATATCTTACATCAGTAAATATACCCAAATGAATAAGAATCAATTCAAACCGAGTTGAGCACTTATGAATGAGTTGAATTCAATTTGGGAAATCTGAATCAATATGCAGTCCTATTCAAAAGTAATTGAGTATTTTCACTAGATTAACATTACCAGCCTTTGTAACTATAGCCTGAGACGTTTTTTGGATGCATGCAACTTTAAAATCTTAAAATCAGTGTTAAAACTTTTTTAATTATAGGCCGCCTCCTTACCTGTGAGAAAATCTTGATGCAAAGTTTTGAGGGAGCAATCATGTAACATCATACCATAGGAGTAGAACCAGGCCATCTTGTTTTAATAAAGTCTGGAATTATGCACAGCAATAAAACACCGCTCTGTTGTGAATATTTATGAGACTGAAAGAGAAACTAGCGCAGACAATGAAGACAACTGCTATAATGCATGCAGATATAGAAGTGACGGAACAGAATTAAGAATATGAGAGAGAAAAAAGAAAGAATAGAAGGAGGAGATGGCGTAAATCTCATTCTGGCATACAGTGCTCAAGCACCATAATTGCCTCTTTACTAGATTAGCGCTTCACAGTGGTGAGATTAGCCCAGATCAATAGAGCGTGATGTATGTGAGATTGGGACCAAATCTGCCATGAATGGAGAGCCACGGGCGTTCAATTAGTGTGATGTTTGTATGGGCGCAATACACCTTCCAGAATGATTCTGACAAATTACATACCTAAATGAGCAGTAAAATAGAAACCTACAATAGAGAAGTACATATATGTAAATAATTAGGCTAAATGTAAGTAACTTGCTTTAAAATTACACTTTTTTTGTGAGCCATCCTGCATCTAAAAATAGGATGTACTTATATACATGAGAAGAAAAGCGTAAAGAGAGACTGATGTGAAGAGAGTGTATCAAGTATATCAAGTATATCAAGTACAGTATATCAAGAGTACAGGGAGTGCAGAATTATTAGGCAAGTTGTATTTTTGAGGATTAATTTTATTATTGAACAACAACCATGTTCTCACTGAACACAAAAAACTCATTAATATCAAAGCTGAATATTTTTGTATCAATATTTTAAGTAGTTTTTAGTTTTAACTATTTTAGGGGGATATCTGTGTGTGCAGGTGACTATTACTGTGCATAATTATTAGGCTACTTAACAAAAAACAAATTTATACCCATTTCAATTATTTATTTTTACCAGTGAAACCAATATAACATCTCAACATTCACAAATATACATTTCTGACATTCAAAAACCAAACAAAAACAAATCAGTGACCAATATAGCCATCTTTCTTTGCAAGGACACTCAAAAGCCTGCCATCCATGGATTCTGTCAGTGTTTTGATCTGTTCACCATCAACATTGCGTGCAGCAGCAACCACAGCCTCCCAGACACTGTTCAGAGAGGTGTACTGTTTTCCCTCCTTGTAAATCGCACATTTGATGATGGACCACAGGTTCTCAATGGGGTTCAGATCAGGTGAACAAGGAGGCCATATCATTAGATTTTCTTCTTTTATACCCTTTCTTGCCAGCCACGCTGTGGAGTACTTGGACGCGTGTGATGGAGCATTGTCCTGCATGAAAATCATGTTTTTCTTGAAGGATGCAGACTTCTTCCTGTACCACTGCTTGAAGAAGGTGTCTTCCAGAAACTGGCAGTAGGACTGGGAGTTGAGCTTGACTCCATCCTCAACCCGAAAAGGCCCCACAAGCTCATCTTTCATGATACCAGCCCAAACCAGTACTCCACCTCCACCTTGCTGGCGTCTGAGTCGGACTGGAGCTCTCTGCCCTTTACCAATCCAGCCACGGGCCCATCAAGACTCACTCTCATTTCATCAGTCCATAAAACCTTAGAAAAATCAGTCTTGAGATATTTCTTGGCCCAGTCTTGACGTTTCAGCTTGTGTGTCTTGTTCAGTGGTGGTCGACTTTCTGCCTTTCTTACCTTGGCCATGTCTCTGAGTATTGCACACCTTGTGCTTTTGGGCACTCCAGTGATGTTGCAGCTCTGAAATATGGCCAAACTGGTGGCAAGTGGCATCTTGGCAGCTGCACGCTTGACTTTTCTCAGTTCACGGGCAGTTATTTTGCGCCTTGGTTTTTCCGCACGCTTCTTGCGACCCTGTTGACTATTTTGAATGAAACGCTTGATTGTTCGATGATCACGCTTCAGAAGCTTGGCTATTTTAAGACTGCTGCATCCCTCTGCAATATATCTCACTATTTTTGACTTTTCTGAGCCTGTCAAGTCCTTCTTTTGACCCATTTTGCCAAAGGAAAGGAAGTTGCCTAATAATTATGCACACCTGATATAGGGTGTTGATGTCATTAGACCACACCCCTTCTCATTACAGAGATGCACATCACCTAATATGCTTAATTGGTAGTAGGCTTTCCAGCCTATACAGCTTGGAGTAAGACAACATGCATAACGAGGATGATGTGGTCAAAATACTCATTTGCCTAATAATTCTGCACTCCCTGTATATTCACTACAGAATCAACTGGCGTACTTTAAGAGCACTTAGTAAAGCAGGTGACCAGCCACTTCCTCTTCTTGTAGCTTTAACGTTTAGCATTACTCTCTGGTTTTTGATGATGAAAATATTTTTAAAAATCTACTTATGTGCCCAGTTAATAATCTTATTATATTTAAATATATATATTTGCATAGTTTAATTTTTTTTTTTTAATAATTGATTTCTTTACAGTATTTCAATGAGATTTTATTTCTGCAATCGAAACTTAAAATATTTTTACTTGGCCATTATGATCAGCGTGTTTTTGCTGTCCTGGTCTGGTTACAACGCCAAGGTCATGGGTTCGATCCCAGGGAAAGAAAGAACTGATTCAATGTGTTCCTTGAATGCACTGTAAGTCGCTTTGGACTAAAGCGTCTGCCAAATGCATAAATGTAATGTAAAAGTCTAAATAAAAGCCCTTCCTACTGCATCTCTGAGTCCTTGCGCTTCCCTTCACCCGTAACGTGGCTTATGAGTGTTCTCATTGGCTGAGTGTTCATGTGAGCACATGGCTTGCCACATGTGTTTCTTGTGTCATGTGCTCACATGTCTACTGTGTAACCCCACTGGTCTTGTTACCTCATTATTGGTTGATTTGCCCCACCTGTCCTCTCTCATTTACTGCCTTGTTGTTCCCTATTTGACTTTCCTGTATCTCAACCAGTAGAGTCATGGGTGCGATCCCCAGGGAAAGCAAGAACTGATTCAATGCGTTTCTTGAATGTAATGTAAGTCGCGTTGGATAAAAGCGTCTGCCAAATGCATGAATGTAAATGTGTTCATTCTCCCTGTGTTTGCTGTCCTGTTTTCATATGTTCATCATACATTTGTTGTATCCGCGAGTCAAGTCAAGTTTTTCCCCTTCTGAGTAGTTTTGGTTGTGTCTTTTGTTTTATTTTATAAATAAAAGCCCTTCCTACTAGGGATGAGTGAGGACAGCATAGTCTGTATCTGTAACCCGGAAATGGCCGAGTTGTCTTGAAATGGGCGGGGCTTTAACGGGTATGTTATTTTTAATCATGCAATTGATATGGGTTTATGAGAAATTGTTATATTTATTGCCGATTAGAAAACTATTTACATGAAGGAATCAGCATTGAGCTTCAGATGATTGGTTTTGATCATGATAACAAACGAACTATATACAGAACAAGTTGTGCAACAATGAATACAACACATGCGGTTGCAATTATGAAAAAAATCATTATTTTTAATCATTATTTTTTGCATGAAGTCAAAAAACTGGTTAGAGCCAGCAGACGATAAAAAAATAATAAATAAATCTCTGACAGGCAGAGACGCAACGCTAGTCGCATTCTACCAAGCACCACGTCTGAACAACCTCCACATTAACCAGTAGAGTTCTGGTAAACAAGTACTATAAACAAACAGAAATAAAAAACAAGCTTGAAGCTGAAGAAACCCTAAGCGTTAACGGAAAAGACCCGGCGAACCTGAGTGACTCTACTCCGTGTTCTGTATATGAATGAGCAGGCAAGACACAGCAGGGGAGGGCGCTGTAACTAACCTATCACAGAACGCAGACACAGTCAGCTACCCAATGAGGATTCTTATTTAATCCGAGCACAGATATTGACTTGTATTACTCATATAATACTCAAACTCGGCAAAAGTGCTTTATCCGTGCCGGATACTCGTTTCACCCAAGTATCTGGCTCAACTCTACTTCCTACTGCATCACATTGATTTTGATATTTTTGGACAATTACAATTATTTTTATTATTATTTAAATAATTATGATCTTTTCATGAGATTTTTTATATTTAGGATAATTATGGAGCCAGAATATACAGTGGTACCTGGAGATACGAAAGTAATCCGTTCCGAGGCGGCCTTCGTATAATGAGTTTTTCGTATCTTGGAACACATTTTATATGTAAAATGGCTAATCCGTTCCAAGCCCCCCAAAAACACCCCATTAAATTTCATAATAAAGCTAAATTGACCTCAGGAACCAATGGGAGAGCAGGAGGATGGTTGCGAGTCTACTATAACTAAGATGGCGGCGTGCGGCGCGAGTTTCAAAATTGTTATGTAGAGCAGTAAAAATGTTCGTCTTTGCTTTTATTACTTGGATTTTTCGTAAGTTGAGCCTTTCGTATCTTGAGGTACTACTGTATTTTACTTTGTCTATGGAGCTTAAAATATAATAAACTTGAACTAAAATTAACTTAATGAATCAGTGCCACATCATTGACCCCATATATATTGTTTCTAAAAATCTCGTTCTCTTGTTTTTAATGTCTCTTTAACTCCCCTGGTCTTCTCTTTCTTACTCCTCCATCCTGGACCATCAGCTAAATGGGTCTCAGCGTGCAGCCCTGTGTACATTCCCATCTGCTGTGCCCTGTGATGGACGAGTGTTGTTCCTCAATTTGTCCACATTGTTTCAATTTCTAACCACCAGCCTTGTAAAAAGCCAAGACCACCCCTTCCCTCTCTCCCTCATCCAAAGGTGAACAAGAAGGAAGTCCTCATTATATGAGGGATGACTTATAAAAATCAGCTGCCAACAAATGATTTTTAATTAGCTTTCAAGGTGCAGTGTTTAGAAAAGTTATGGCGTTTGTGTGAACTGAGCAGTGATAATCTTTATCTCCTCCTGGCAGCTGCTGGCTCTAATGGCAGACATCATGGACACCCTTGAAGGCAAGCGGTCTGATCAGGAACGTGTGTGGAATGCAATGCAAAAGGTAAATAGACAGCGAAAGGAAAATGGACAATGACGGCGTGTGTAGATGGGGCACAAATGCCACTCAGTGCCAGCATACACACATGCTGCAGCGCATTGTTCCATACACACACTCCTCAGAATTCAAAAAAGATATTTGATACACCAAATCTGAAGGGTAAAAATTATTTTTCCAAGGTGGTCTTTAGGGTCTGTGGAGACTTCTTGGCAGGGCTGTCATCTCCATTATGGTTAAAGTCATGTGGCTCTTTTCATGTGGGCAGTTCTTTAATACTTGTCTATAAATGAATTTCCTCTGTTAATTATCCATGGCTAATGTTATTCAAATCAAGCCTGGACTTTGGTGTAGAGTTATGCTCTAGAATCATGATTCAGATTTCATAAAACATACTGAGCCTTTTGAATATTGTACTGCAGCACCATGGAAACTATTGGCAGTGTATGCTAGCCTGCCTACCATCTTGTGTCTGAATTAATTGAATCTACCTCCCACTCTTGTGGAAGCCTGAACAGAATGAAGACTTCTGAAGAGAAGTTTGGGTAAACAATTAAAGGTAACAGTATAATTGAAGATTACAAAACACCCAGTTCTTCTCAGGGATTCATGCAATGAAATATGTTGTTACGCAGTGGAAATGTTAAGCTTAAAGCTTGATAATGAATTTAGTTGGTCCTTTGGAGGCGATCAGGTGATTCTTGAAATCAGGTTCCCAGAGAAAGTTACAAAAATGTCAAAATGTGGTAATGCATCAACAAAAAAAGAAAACATAATTCCTGCACAACTTCATAAGTGTGTCCAATGCTAACTAACTGAAACTATGAAAACATTTTGTCAATTGAACCAAGTTGAAATAAAGTAAAACCACAACTAAAATAAAATGTTTGTTAAAGTACTAAAATTACTAAAACTGAAATGCATATAAGTTAAAGCTAAATATAAATATTAAAACACTATTATAAATACGAATAAACACTATAGTAATATATAAATTATACTTAACACTGAAACTGCCAAAATGAGAATTTCCTCATTTGATTCTCAGTAAATCTGTGATTTTTTATAACCTTCTATTGATCTTTACGCTATATGAATTCAGAAGTTCACTTAACCTGAACTGTAGCACACAGCAATGAAAATTCAAAGCCTGTGGTGCAAGACATGAGAGCATTATGTATTTTTAGATGTTCTTGGACCAACATATTTTGTTGATCCTGGAACAACATTCCTATCTGAAAATGTTGTCCTAACCATTTCCTTAGCCTTAAACCTAACATTAACTTATCCCTAAAACCAGAGTGAAATGTTAGGTGATGTAGAAGCAACTACCCTCTTTTCTAAGCTTAAACGTGACTCTCAAAACTGATTGATTGATTGATTGATTGGAATTATGTTCTAGGATTAAAAAAGATGTTGAAATCAAATTTACATCCACAAGTTTTAACCAATCCAATGTCAGATTCTGCAATCTGATTCACATTTTGCATGTGCATTTATGTACTCTGAACAAAATAGAACTGTGAACATTTTGTCTCCCTAGTCACCCTAAAGAAAAATCTAAACTAAACTGGCGTGAATTCCATGTTAGTCAAGGGTGATTTCTGTTGGTTAGAGTTGGTCTTGAAAGTGCACCTGTTCACAAGCAAAACTGTGCTGGTGTAGCTGTTCCATCAGCCCTTCAGTTTCCCATGCTGGCTACCTTCAATATACCTTAAAAGTAGAGTAGACAATTTCAGAAAGGTTATCAATAGCAAGCTAGCCTTGAAAGCAAAAGATCGCACCATCCCTTCAGAGCATCTCCAAAGCCACACCTCCTCCAAAAGACATGAACGTAACAGCAGAGTCTGCGTTAAATTACCTCATGTCTCAAAGCACAATGGCCTTACAATAATAATGAATGTAAACAACTGGCTGGGCTCTTACTTTTGCCACTGACTAGTTCGCTTCACCCCCATGAAGTCTGTACAGGACAGTTTGTACACCAGTAGCTGGAGGTCATTTAGTAGGGCTCTCGCAGTGCTCCTCCTGTTTCTCCCTGCGCAAAGGAGTAGATCCCGATCCTGTTGCTGGGTTATTGCCCTTCTACATCCCTGTTCAACTCTTCTCTTGTAACAGCCTACAAGTTTCCCCGGTTTCTCCTCCATGCTATTGAAATTGTGCTGGGACACACACCAAACCTCCTTGCGACAGGACATATGGACAAGCTATCCTAGAGGAGCAGGACTGCCTGTGAATCCTGATTGGGTTGCAGGTACTGCCTTATGCTACAGACAGTGAGAAGGAACCTGACAAAAAAAAGACTAATCAGTCCGGAAGAATAAGGAGAGAACAAAACTTGAAAAATCATTGCGTTTCGGGGGTTGTCTTGCTGTTGCCTCTCCAGTGCACCTGTTGTCACATTCATTTGCACCAAAGCAGATGAAGCTCATTCTTAATCACTTATGCTTCCTAAATTGATATCCATGAATTTGTATTGAATTGGTGTTTTACTGTGATGATTATATGTTCCCATTAATTTTAATGAGCATTGTATGTTGGGGTTTCATTTTACGGGGTGAGTGAAGGATGTTGTTTTCAGGGCAGTGGGGTTATGGGTTGGACTCTAGGGCTCTATTCAGTGTGGGATCATCGGGTCTCGAAAGGGAATGTGTTGACTGGACTGCGGCGATGATGAATTACACTGAGGAAGGAATGATGACTCTCACACACTCAAAGACAGTGCATCAGTGGGTCACTTGCTCTCAGCCACAGCAGCGCCTGTCACTGGGGGTTACTGATGAACCCTTATTAATCACTCCATCAGCAACCCGCACCTCAGAGCCACTCTGATTACGTCATACACTGCTGCTAAAACAAACACTCTTCTTTTAAGCTCACACTCTCTCCAGTGGACATGACCTTTCACTCCAGATCTGTCTCATACATCATCCAACCAGCATTAGGGACAAAGGGAGTGAGCGAGGAAGAGAGGGCAAAGGGCAGAGTGAAGCCCGTCCCACAGCCGATGATGTTTAAATACTAAATCCAGGGGCAGGAGGAAAGACATTTCTGGCACAGCCATGGAGTTCATCACGGTGTAATTGCTCAAGGGCACAACCTCTGAAGGGACAGCTGGGGAAGAAGGTTGCAATTGGGTTTTCTCTTTCTAAGGTGAAAGAGACTGGTCTGTAAAAGCATCAAGCCACACTTCCATTTTATAACTGATTCTGTCTCTAAAACAAACAAAAACAGCTATACAAATATATGGAGGAATCAACTCTATTACTTCAAAATATACTCTGTTACATCAATAAAGATTTTTTTCCCAAACCTGATAATACATTAAGTTAGTGTTTATACAAAAAATAAGGAAAAAAAGCAAGTTTCAGATTGATCAATTTCCATTTGCACCATATATGAGTAACTCTTATTTAAGCAGACCTTCACAACATGACTTAATCAGTACAAAAAAAAGAAACAATGCTAGAAATCAAACAATAACCAATAAATGAGGTAAATCACAAAAGTCTTATTAGTAGAATTAATGTTTGTACTTGTAACAGAGTCCAGACACATAATGTCTGGCACATCAGTCTCTTCAGTGACAACCCCTACACATTATGCCCATAGCATAAGCAGTTGAATAAGGAAGTCCATAAACAAAAATACTTCTACAAAGGGAAATACAAACATTCAGAAATAAACCCAATCATAAACACTTATGTAAATGATAACCTCAAGGAATAATAACCATTACTCAGAAGTACATTTCACAGCTTTCATAGTTAAATCTGTTTAGGGTACACTGTTAGCGGGTACAGTCAAACATTACTTACTGAGAAAAGTTTCTCAACAAGGTTTGTCTCTCAGGGTAGAGTAAGAACACAAGACATCCATGCTGCTCTCTATCTTACTCTACAACTGCCCCATCTTTTATCAGACCCATAGAGAACACTAGGACCCCATGGTGGTGAGGAACAACCACTAAATCCTAGTACAGGACAGAACACTGTTACAATATATATATATATATATATATATATATATATATATATATATATATATATATATATATATATATATATATATATATATATATATATATATATATACACATATACACATACACACACACACACACACACACATAAAAACCCATCATCTTTCAACATACTTTCAGATGTAAAGATTAAGAGATGATCGCGTTCACTTACATTTATTCAGTTAGCATACGCTTTTATGCAAAGCGACTTACGACTTGAGGAATACAGAAAGCGAGGCAAAAGAGGCAAAAGTACATGAGTGCTCACAATACAAAGTTTAGAACATTGCTTGAAGCCGTATAAGCCTGGAGAATAGAGGGACTAAAGGAAAGCAAAGAAGGAAAAGGTTTTTTATATGTTTTGTTAGGTGCTCACGAAAGAGATGGGTTTTCTGTTGTCTTTTGAATATTGACAGGGATTCTGCATTCTGAAAGAAGGCATGGAGATTTTTCCACCAGCAAGGAATGTTTAACGAAAATATTCTTGAGATTCTGTGCCTCTCTGTGGTACCACAAGTCATCACTCATTGATCATTCGTAGTTTTTTGGTAGGTGTGTAGATTTTAAATAGCGAGTGGAAGTAGGAAGGTGCTGAGCCTGTGTTAGCTCTGTAAGCAAGTGTTAATGCTTTGAATTTGATGTGAGCTGCAAATGGGAGCCAGTGCAGAAAGATAAAGAGTGATGTGATGTGGACCCATTTTTGGTTGTGGAAAACCAGATTAGCTGCAGCGTTCTGGATCAGTTTCAGGGGTTTGGTTGCACTTGAAAGAAGATCGGCCAGAAGAGCATTGCAATAATCAAGCCTGGAAATGACCATGGCCTGTACGAGGAGTTGTGTTGCTTGCTCAGTTAGGAATGGCCTGATCGTCCTGACGTTGTGAAGTGCAAACCTGCACGATCGAGCAGCCTTTGCGATGTGATTATTGAAGGTAATTCGGTCCTCAAAGATTACTCCAAGATTTCAGGGGGAACTTGATGGGATAATCATTGAGGAGAAAATCTGGATGGCAAAGTCGTGCTTTAGAGTCGGACTGGCAGGGAAGGCGAGAAGCTCTGTCTTTGCCAGGTTGAGCTGCAGGTGATGTTCTTTCATCCATGCTGAGATGTCTGCCTGACTGCTTGTAATTTGCGCACCTACTGTGGGATAATATGGTTGAAATGATAGGTAGAGCTGTGTCATTGGCATAGCAGTGATAGGAGAAACCGTGTGCCTTTAAGTTAACAAGTAATGTGATGTATATGGAGAAGAGAAGGGGTCCAAGAACTGTACCCTGAGGAACCCCAGTGATCAGTTGACATTCTTTGGAGATTTCCCAACACCAAACAACTCTGAAAGACCTATCTGTATGATAGGATTCAAATCTAGTGAAGTGGAGTTCCTGTGATGTCCAGTGACGAGAGTTTGAACAGAAGGATCTGATGATTAACAGTCAAAGGCAGCAGGCAGATCCAAGAGAATGAGAACTGATGATTTGGAATCAGCTATTGCAGTTCTTAGAGCTTCAGTGACTAACAGTAATTCACTCTTGGTTTAAAGATGATACCTGGTTAAAAACAACACATTCAAGTGTTTTTGCTATTAATGGTAGGTGAGAGACAGGTCTAAAGGGCAGATGGGATCTAAAGGGCAGGTGGTAGGGTGGCTGAAGAGCAGAAGTTTAGATACATCTGCCTCTAGTGAGTGGAGAGAAGGAGGAAAGAAGTATTCGGGTTGCATCAGAGGTTGGTCTAAGCTCCTGTTTGTGTGGAGCACTGGAGCATTGTGTGGAGAACTGACTGCCGGATAGTTGTTGTTTTATAAATGAAGAAATAGGAAAAATTATTGGCAATTAAAGAGGTGAAGCGCAATAGCGGAGGGGGACAGAGGAGAGAGTTTAATGTTTTGTAGAGTGTGCATGAGATTGAGGTGCTGTTGATCTTGATATGGAAATGCAAAGATTTAGCAGTGTGGACTTCAGTAGAAAATGTTGCAATTCACTTGCACTGCTGCTTGGACTAAAGCACCTATACAGTGATCTGTTATACACACTCCACATTAAAGAACGTTTAAATGGTATTGTTTGAATTAGCTAAAACACTTGATTTTTATCCTTAGTAACAATATACAAAGCTTATTGCAATCATTTGTGGTTAAAGGTACAGCCTACAACACTGTATTTGTCATGTACACATGATAAGTGTTTAATATTTGTTTACTATTTAATCAAATGTTTAGCAAGAATTTAGTTCCCTTTCGAAAGGGAACCTATGCTGCGTCCCCTGTGCGGGATGCCTCAGGCATTACCAGTGTTTGAAGCATGAGCCTAAACAAGACAATGAACTTGGTAGCAGCCTATGACGTCATCGTGTGACCACAAGTATAAAAGGGCAATATGTCATTCTCTTTCTTGTCTTCAGGATACCTCTTTGTTTGAACGTGTGTTCTATACAAGGCGATTTCAAAAATGGCTAGCACCAAGTCTTTTAGAAAGTGTGTCCATCGTGTTAGCGCTTTCTGACACTACATGACACGCGATATGTGCGTCATTTGCATGGATGAAGAGTATGCATGCTCAGCTATTTGCATGCACTGTGAGTATTTCCCAATAAAGAATTCTTATCTCAAGGGAATCGG
This sequence comes from Rhodeus uyekii, assembly GCA_037043235.1. Lineage (NCBI taxonomy): Eukaryota > Metazoa > Chordata > Actinopteri > Cypriniformes > Acheilognathidae > Rhodeus > Rhodeus uyekii. The sequence goes on along the minus strand of JAWRVZ010000018.1, from coordinate 420,684 downwards.
GACAGCCATCTGTACCTCACAGTTAGGGACTTGTGGTTGAGGCAAGTAGGAGACTGAGGTTCAGAGCTCGCAGATGGAACTTACGGATGCATTTGATATAGGTATAAATATTTCTCATTCATCTGCAGTTGATGCTGATGAGAGTAAGCTGCGGAATTGTGATGATGCATGCTCCTGGCTTCGAGCCATGAGCAGAACAAGACTGATTAGATCTATGATGATTCTGAGCACTCTCAGCGAGATTAGATCTACCATGGAAACGAGAGAATCGCAAGGTACCTCTTAGCCACCTTGATGAACATTTTCTGTCGGGACATAACAGTCTGGCTTGGACAAGCCTTTCCTTTCTCCCATATCTCCCATTTCTCCCATATCTTCACACATAGGTGTGAAAGCCATGTTCAGCCTGTATCCATAGCATTCAGGCAAATTATGCTAATGTTGAGGAGATGCAGGAATATGGGTATGTGTTGATGCCTCTGATTGAAGAGCTGGCTGTATCGCAGTGAGGGAGGCATCCGCATTGAAGGCTTCATCTTTACCCTTTATATCATTGCACATCACCTCGCACCTTAACAGTAGAGCAAGTGTGGTATCAGGTCAGGCCAGTGCATCACTGCACACTATGGCTGTGCTGAATGCTTTCCAGGCCGACCTGCTGAAGGACCAGGACCAGGGGCTCACCTAGGCACTCACCAGGCCACTAAACAAACTGTTGTAAACTGTTGATTTATCAATCTATGGGGGCTACAGAGAGGCATCTCTGACTTGGCTGACATTGGGAGAAAGACAAAATCTTCCTCCTTGATGAGCCGGTTCTACTATCTGAAATTTTTGGCACATCCATCAAGGCGGTGGTCAGGAAATTTAGAGAGGCGAAGGCACGTTCCGCTGAATAAGACCTTCATGCCATGCCAGTCTAGGTCCGCGCCTCTAGTCTCAGAACCGAAGGAGGCATGAAGCCAAAGGGAGGAGAAAAGATCTGAGGGAAGTGATCAAGAATAAAAGCGGTCAGCATTATGGTGTCCCAAAGGCAAATTAACATCTGCCTCCTTCCTTAAGAATATGATGTTTCTGGCAGTGTGCTTTTATTTCTAACTTTGCCTTACTGATGGCTCACTTTGAGCCTCTTTGGAGTTGCCTTGGGTATGGACCGTAGTAAGGACTTTTTTTTTTAAGAAAGAAGAGCAGCACTATTAGAACAAATGTTTGCATACTGAGGCTCCACTCCGCAAGAGTCAAATATCCTTGTGTAGGCTGTTGTTATGTCTCCTCTCAAATTTGAGAGTTGTCATGTGGAGGTCTCCAGTACTGGAGCTCAGCTAGGCGGCTAATGTCTGCTAAGGTGTTAGGCTCTCAGTGAGCCTCCTTGGATGCTGCATGGATAGGCCTCCTCTTGCTAGAGAGAATTATCTTTTAGACCTCCGCGTCCTTGACCTCCGCTAGGATAACGATTGTGAGTGGTGAGATCACTGTGAACTTAACAAGACACCTTGAGGATGGGGTGTTGTTAGGTCTTCTCTTAAATTAGACATGTTAAGGTGAGGCCTGCACTCTTTGAGCTTGGCTAATGTCTACTATGTAAATAGTCTCTTTCTCACATTAGAAAGAGTTTCATTTTTGAGGCCTCCAGTCCCCAGGGATCCTCTAGGATGGCAACTGCAAGTTGCAGGTTCCCTGTGAAACCTCCTTGCAAGATATCCTGAATGCACGTCACTGTTAGGTCTTCCCTCCTTTTATATATATATTTTATATATATAAATAATGTATATAAACAGATACATACACAATCAAACCATGGTCTGTAAGAATATGTGATTCTGATTGGCCGAAAAGTCAAATTTCAAAGTCAATTGTAGTTCCAGTCAGTTTGATTATTGTTCTATGTGTCCTTGTTGGCAAGTAACCATGGTATAAGTAAGATCCAAGGCTTTCATGGAGTCGGGTGGTTTCTTTCCCTCCATGCTATGCATTAAAACGTGTAATGCACACTTCGCTGTGGATTATCAAGCTTTCAATTTTAAATTAACATAGAAAATTATGAGTAGAAAAATTATAAATAATGTAGCAGTATATAAATGATTCTAAAATAACCCCAAAATTTCATCCATGTTTGATTCTCAGAAATTAACTTTTAACAGTTGTCTTTAAAAAAGAAAAAAAACGACTACAGCATAAATATTTAATATCCCGCCACTACCATGGTTTCTTGTGCTTTATGGAACAGATCAGAATCCCAGACAGAAATCATAGATCAGAGGCATGTGAGAGAGACACAGGTCTGTTGTCATTGCATTTACGGTTCTCTGTTTCATTCTCCCAATTATGACGTTTTTAAACTTGAACTAAACATTGTGGGCCATGTCATTGAAATCTCCACCCAAGGGGTTTCTAGGGAAACCAGAAAGATTAACATTTGCCAAAACATACCAACCCAGAGCTCAACAAAGATCCAAGCCCAAGGGAAACTTCTGTTATCAAACACTGAATACAGACTGATATCTCAGCATACATATCACAGTCTTGCACATAGATTCATTTTTTGTTAATCTCAGGATGTGATTCAGCTGCCCTTTGAAAAATAAAATAAAAATAGCATCATAGCAACAGTACCATTCAGTGCCCTGACATAAGTGAGAATGACTAATTTACCAAAAAGTAAAAATATGTAGTAAAACCGCTATGAAAAACTTGAACTGCTTCACATAAAGGCATAAAAAGCCTTAATAAAGTAGGCAGACATGAAACTTCATATGCATCTCAAGTGCTTCCCAACCCTTAATTTCCTTCAAATTATTGAGTAGTTAATTTATGAAGCTCGGTAGCACGTCCTTCTCAGAAATAAACCAGGTTTAATTTCCATCCCCAATTTGTTCTACATGAACAAAGTCTACAAGTGACACATTCTGAGTGCTGGATTTCACATCATGTGGCGGTAAATGTATTGATTTGCAGTCTGTATTTGGAGAGTCTTTAGATGCTGTGCTTTTTGTGCTGTTCTTTTTCACCACACAATAGTATAAGTGCACTCGTCGCTGCCCCAGCACATGGGTGTCTTCACATTTATGAGGATAAGCTACATGCTCTCAGCTCATTTCATTTCTCTGCCAGCTGCCATCCCATCTATTTCTGACTCCTCCCGCGGGAGGGAGAACAGATATGAGTAATCGTTCCTACATCAAATCTGCGCTTTGGTGCTTGTCGATTCACTACGAGAGCAGAGAACAATCTGACTTCTGAAAAGACTTTGCCAACTTGTGACCTTTGACCTCCCAAGATGAAAAACTTCAGGCAGCTTGATCTCTTTAGTATAAATAGGCATTCATACATAGCTCACACATAAGCCCCTTTTACACAGAGATTCCGGAAAATACACTGATAGTGTGACTCGGGATTTGTCCAGGGATTATTTGATTTTGGATCAAGGCGAGTGATTTTCTGGAATCTGTGCATGTATGGTATTCACACACATGCCATAAAGACACGTGACATCAGGATGTGATGTGTAATGTCTCTGCAGCGTCTTAAGTTTGCCTATGATGTACGATCTCTCTCTCTTTCTCGTGCATACCATACCATTTTTGTTTTTCTGATAAAACTAGTGCATCGTGTATGTTTCCACAAAGCTGGCGAACAGTTTCAGATTTACAGTGATCCCTCGTTTATCGCGGTTAATGTGGACCGGAAACTCCCGCGATAGGTTAAAAACCACAAAGTAGGATTGGCCCCCCTAGGAATTTCCATATATGTGTGTGTACCAGAATGTTTAAAATATGTATATTTATACTTTAAATATATTTTAATTAAATCTATTTAATTATAAAACCTTAATATTGTACATTTACTCTCTCTCTCATATGATACGTATTATGGTGTTCTACACTCATCAATGACAGTAGTATCTTGAGACTTGACACCAGTAATGAAGACGATGACAGACCTGTGCGTCATAAATACAGCATATTCTGAAATCTTCATATTTCTTAAAGACCATCCAATAATGAGAAAAACCCACCATTATTAGAAAGGCACTTTAGTAAATCTATTGTTTGATTTAATTTGCTCATGTCAGATAACAAACAAAAAAAGTGGAAAATGATATATCACAGGCTCAAAAGCTGATTGCCATTTCTTCATGGCCATGCACTGATTTTCTTAGCCATAACTACATAATAATATATATTTTGTTAAACTATATAATTTTTCTTTTCACATACTCAAACAGTGACAAAACAATTTCGGCTTTGGTCACTCAATAAGTGTCTAACTATGTAAACGGTTAAAAGGCCAGTAAAGGCCAGCAGGATTGACAGTGTGACTGCATAATGAGCTTTACTGTATTCTGAAGCAGTGGATGGGGTCTTTGATCAGGGCTCTGTTTCCTCTCTTCCAAGAGGGCCTTTTGTTTTGGGGGCTGAATGATGGGCGCTGACAGGTTTGATAGGCATTTTGACAGCTCTCATATCGCTGCTGAATGCCTGAGTGGTAGCAGGAGCAAAAAGCCAAGACCTGCACACACACAAAAACCAATAGATATGCACAGTAATGGAGAGCTAATTGTTTCTGGGATAAAGCCGAATCTGTCCGTTTATGAGTGGGTGGGCGGCCCATGTGCCCATTACTCACTCTGAATCGGACACACGGACCTAGAGCGAGAGGGAAAGATAAAATGTAAGCGTATTTGATTGAAAAAGTGAGCGAAAGGGGAGCGAGAATGCTTTTGAACGTGGAATGACTGTTCGGCCCTCTGCTATGGAGCTTTCAGGCCAGTTCCCAGAGGAGAAAAAGGGAAAAACCTTCCAAACAAACACACTTGGACTGAATTCATAAGCAAACAGTACTCACCACCTACCCATAACCACGCATTTCTGAACTACTGAGCCTTTGACGCTCTCGCTCTCTCTCTCTCCCTCAACCTTGCTTTTCTTTTCCATATCCTAACTCACATCCTGCATTCACTTTCATATTTCACTCCCCCTCCTTTTCGTTCTCCGAGAGCAGCCATAATAAATTCCCATGCCCAGCCATCTACTCAAAAATGAGAGGCCAAAAGGGGAGCCACGTCCCTTTGTTTTTGAGGAGGTAATTAAGTCTCTAAGGGGGGGGGGGATACTTTGCAAGGTCTCAAAAAACATGCTGTGGTGTTGATCTGCAACCTTCTTGCTTGATAAAAATGATCCCTGTCCTCTGATAGTGTCTTAAAGAAACAGCTCACCAAAAAATGAACATAAGTCTGCCTCGTGTCATTCTAAACCAGGGATTTAGGTCCTGGAATTTAGGTCCTGCTCTCCTGCAGAACTCAAAAAGCACTTAAAAAATACAAACATTTGATTTGTACGGATTAGGGCAGAGACACAACTGTATACAAACGTCAACGGACAAAGACTGAAGGAAAACATAGGGTTTATATACACAAGAGTAGAACGAGGAAATAAGACACAGCTGACAAGACTAACGAGGTGATTGATGACAAGACAGGTGAGTGGAAAACACTGGGAGAGCATGGGAGGAACCAGGAAGTAAAGACACGTAACACCTATCACCTAGACCAGGGGTGTCAAACTCATTTTGGTCGGGGGGCCGCATACTGCTTAATCTGATGTCAAGGGGGCCAGACCAGTAAATTCATAGCAAAAATACATAAAACTAACAATAAGTCCGCTTTTTTTGTATTAGTGCATTATATTATAAATTATATTAAATTATAAAAATCTTTAAATTAAATTAATTGTCCTTTTACAAAACATATTATGAACAACCTGCGTATAGTATGTGCAATTTCAAAAACACCATTACTCAGTTTAACATTTATTTAAGTGCATTATGCATAAAAAAATGGTCAGTTATTTTACAATGATGCAAAGCATTTAGTCACAGTTTTGTGGAACTTTAAAACACTGTCCTGCATGTTAACATAAATCAAATATCAATTATTTAAAATTAATTTTCCAACTCTGGGAAGCAATTCTGAACACATGAATTAACTTCACACACATAAAATCTTAAGTGGCAGCTGTTTTAAAAAAAATATTTATTTTGTAAAATTTGCACGTTTATACATAAGTATGTGTGGGGTTTTTTATGTAAACAAATTAACTATCAATTTGCGAAAACTGCAATTCGCTAAAGACCTGAAATCGTTTCTCAAACTCCCTCAGCAACTCTAAAATCTTGTCTTTGTAGCCTACTGTCTGACGTCAGGATGAACCCTTCTGCGCGGAGCTGGCTTTCACTGCAGCCTCACTGAACTCTCAGCTTCGGGTGAAAACGGATCACTTTTTCCTCAGACCTACCAACATTTCATTTACCTTCTGTATTCTCAGTTTCCCAGTCACTTCCGTGGATAGGAAGAGGTCAATTTTTCTTGAAAAATCTGACACTTTGTGTCCACTTTTCTCTTTTTTGACAAAGAAATTTTGACAATGAGGTTGCCACGGCCAACAGGAAAGCGCGTAAACTGACAGAACTCAGTGCTTCCATCTGCTGTTAGTTCCGCCAAAAATAAAAATATTTTTTTCAATATTGCAGATTTATCTCCCGGGCCGGACTGAACCCCCTGGTGGGCCGGATCCGGCCCGCGGGCCGTACGTTTGACACCCCTGACCTAGACTATCCATCAAAAATCAAGGCTTCGCCACAGAACGTGGACTTTCTTATTTCTAAGAGTTTCTTTACTGTTAGACTAATGAAAAAATAGGCCAAACAAAAACGAGACAGCCTCTTAACATGGCTGTAGCCAAAAGAACATTCTCTTAGCATCATAAGAGAAAAAGCACAGCATCCAGAGTGGAAGGTTTTAATCCAGTTCTACTTTCTTCTATAACACTTTCAGCTGTGCTGAAGATTTCTGCTTCTGGTGGGGACACTAAACCCCTTGTGAGCCAGTCTTGACAGTTGTGGTAGCACGGTCTCTTGTTGTTTCCACCAGCTCAGCACATCTTATAGTTTCTTTTAATTAATTAATGTCTAAAATATAAAAAGAAGAAGCCTAAAACAGTGTCAGCATTTGAGCTGTGACATGAAAATTGTCCTGCTCTAGGGGTGTAAATAAGTTGGGCCCTTTGGGCTTCAGCAGGACACCCCTGTTCTAAACTATTTATATATACAATTGAGTTCGGTTATATCGACGGTCTCGGGGGTTGCAAAAAAGCGCCGAGATAACCGTTTATTGAGATAACCGACAGCCAATATGGCGATTTATTTGATGAAGCGATCGACATGCTATTAAAATGTCCATACACTGTATAGGTTTGCTAACAACAAAAGGCATATGTGCACCAACTAACAGCAGAGATTTACCAGTATACAATAAAAAACACCTTCAATTCTCGATACAAACCTTTAATTATATTCTCCAACATTGCAAACACAATGATCGCTCACAGTGTAAACAGTCACAACATATTCGTGAGGTCATCACGCTGTACTAGATTGCATACTTTCTTGCGTTCTGCCTGTGTAATGTGCTTTCTCAACAAATTCGGCTTCGTCCCATTAATAACTGGGTTCTTCAATCCGCAGCGGGGGTGAGCAGAGCGTGCGTCAGAACAGAAACAGGGTGGGTGGGTGTGTGTTCATCTAAGCCTCATACTCATGGGTTGGTAAATGCTTGTTGAGAAAACTATTAAAGAAAACTTTAACTATTAGAGAAAACTAACACTGCATGCGCAGTGAACTCGGTACTATATTCAGTCACGAGATAACCATGTGAAGTGGCGAATATGTCCCTCTTTTGTGCTCGAGATATTAGGGTTCAGCGACATTAAAGAATCGACATTACCGAAAAGAAAATGCTTAGACATATAGGGAGTGTCGAGATAGGTGAGAGTCGAGATAGGTGAACTCCACTGTATATATATACATATATATATATATATATATATATATATATATATATATATATATATATATATATATATATATATACACACTTTTCTTGCAGTGTGTGGTAACTAAATTAAACAAAGTTGATTCAAGTCAAAGATATTGTTATTAATTTAGAATATATTATACTTTATTAGGACTTTATAGGTCCGATCTGGTAGAACCAGTTATAGCTTAAAAAATTTGTCTTTTAGATTTATTTTACATATTAATCAAAAAAATTACAACTACTGTATAAAAACTTTATTAAAATTATATATATATATTATTTTACAATGTTTAGATTTTATATGACAACATTTCTAAAGTTAAATTAATATTCTTATATATTTTTACATTATAGCATTGAGAAAGAATTCAGTTTATATAAAAATGTTAAAAGGGACAAAAATCATCATGAAAGTGCTTCAAAAGCCATCACAGCTCTCAAATCTAATTTGTGCATTGGTATATATTCGTGTATTTCGCATATCAAGACTCAAGTTTAAACGTCAATGACGACACCATTGGCTTTTCCTTCTTCTAATCAAACCATGTTTAAATAAGTAAAAGGCAGATTTGGAGAGCTATGACAAAGGAAAAACAACTTGATCAAAAATTTAAAAGCTATATTTTCAAAGGATGCCATGATGAACCACGGAAATGATTTGGTGTTGAAATAATTTTTGCTTCGAAATTGATAGTTTCACAGATTATTACAAAGAAACAGCAAGTAACATGAATAAAATGTACAATTTTGAAGTATAAAAACAACTCTCATTGTGCTTATTGCTCATTTTTTCTCTCATATCATAAAATCGTATGAACAACATGAGGCTGAGCATATCATCATGTGTGGGTGAACTTTTCTTTTACAGGTTGAAGCAGTGAAGGATATGGTTTATCAGTTAGAGGAGACCTTTCTGAAGAAAAAGGCACTGAGAGCCACTAGACAGCAAAAGGCTAAACAGATGAAAGCCCTAAAAATGACGTCCCTCAGGAGTCCCGCTGCACCCCCCAGGGCGAACCAAATGCAGTGGCCGACCCTCAGCCCACTCATCCAATAAGTGAGCACCTTCCGCCTTCCCACAAACACTTATCTTCTGCCAGGAAGTAGGACACTCCACCAGGCCATTACTCCACCCTGACGGAAATAAATGGACTTTACGGGCGAACCATCATTCAGATCCGTCTTTTCTCAAACCATCCCACATTCATTTTACAACTCCCTCCTCGAAACAAGAAAACCCCTTCCCCACACGAATGGACCTTCTCCTGTGTATCTGCATTGGGTTGACATGAATAAAATAGCATCTTTTTCAAGCATGTGTAGCACTGAAAGGGGTCACTTATGTAACCATTCATAGAGAATATGGATTTTCACACCAAGTTCAATAGGAAAAATGTAAAAAGAATTACTACTACATATTTTGTTAAAAGAAAATGAAGCCGGTTTTTAGTACCATTAATATTTTCCCATTTGATTTTTAAGCTCATTTTCCTCCCAAATAAATTTCCTATTTATTTACCATAATGCATTTGACATTTTAATTTAGAGTTTATTGGAATCATTCTTCTTATTTTCAATAACGCTCCTCATTACACTGTAAAACAATTTGTCAGATAGCCTAAATATGCTCTTTATAGGTTAACATTTATTTCACAGTAACAATTTTTTGTTGTTGTTGTTGTTAGAATTATTGTAAATTACCGTATGACTTTTATGTTTGTATTTATCAGTTGCAAAATCAGGTTTTTTATTTTAAATGTATGCTTTCATTACAGAAATGAGAAAAGGCTTTATTTCCTTTAAGCAAAGTATAATTTCTCGATATAAATCCTTTTTGATTTTGGTCTGAAATGCGACCTGAGATATGTGACCAAATGTACCACAAGCTGAACCAGAGAAAGCAAACTCAGCATGCCAAGACAGAAAACACATCACTGAAGACTGTATTATTGTTTGCCGGGGAGTTAATGGTCTGAATTCACAGGTTACTGTCGGAGGCGGAGAAGGATTGATCAGGCGCTTCAAAACACACACATACACACACCAAAGGCTCCGTCACTCACGTGCTGGGGGAAGATTGATCTCTCGCACGCACACAACAGGGGTCCCGCGGGGGGCGAGCCGTTTTCAGCCCATCCTGCCATATTGACAGCTGCGGAAATATCTATGCACACACACACATATGCACAGTGCTGATTCATTTAAGTCCTTGAGCTTTGCAACATACAGTACCTGCAATTTCCGTTAGCCAGGACCCAATTATAGACCATCCCAAAGTATAGTGCTTAGCCCTGAGTTTCTGATGGGCCTGTCCAGTGTCTTTAGGCAATTAGGAGCTTTTGGTCAAGTCCGCAGGGTCAGCAATTAGTGCGTATTCATTTCAATACATTAAAAGCGTTCATTGAGTGGGGTGAGAAGGGAAGACATTTGCATTGCACACTATCGGCATGTTGTAGAGATTAATTACCTCTGCGTGTTTTCTAAATGGTAAACAGTTATTGTAATCCAGTCTTGCATGTAAAATTAAGAGGAATTCACTGCACGGCAGCAGTACTATAAAGAGAATATGTGATGCTGTTTTGTGGTGGTTAGATTGTATAATGATGTTTCTGAATGCTGTGGATTTTGATAAAGCGCGATAAACATGTACTGATCCAGTTTTTACTCGTGTAAGCAGCTCGGGTGTTACATCATTATATACTACAGGAGTGATTGAACTATTCCCGTCCACAGCTTGAGAGGAAAGGTTTTAATTTAAAAAGAGATGAGAGTTTTGCACTCCTCTTTTCTGGTACAAAATAACTGCCGCACTGTGGTTCATATGATAAGCTATTTGTTTTCTATAACTAGAATGCTGTGCAATTTCAATGCAGGAAAACACATACAGGTGCTTTGTTAGGTTTTATGTTTACCATTTACATTAGTTGTATTAAAGTTACATTTAGGAAATGTACAGAATTTGGTCTGAATTTAATAAAGGTAGCAACTATTTGTCAAAATAGCAAAGTTTCTATGTAGTGGAAATAGTGACAGAAACTATTTGAACATTGGTGTATTCAAGTATATTATAAAACAGTATGTAATAATAACAATATATTCAATGATTATATTTCTTAAAATAATATGGATGCTGGGGGTGTTTTATTGGGATGTGGACAGGTAATATCCCAATAAAGCCCTCCCTGCATTAATTACATCAAAATTTAAAAATCTAACAAAATATTTATATTTCTAATAAATGCTGTTCTTTTGGACTTTCTATTTATTGAAGAATGAGTCATGTTTCAAATCGGCATATCAGAATTATTTCTGAAGGATCATGTTGTCACAAAAATGCACTACATGTAAAAAAAAAAAATTTTAACAGATAGCTGTCAGGTTTGGTGAAGACGAGGACTCAGAGATGCGGGTGAAAGAGCTTTTAATACAAAACAAAACAAAATACAAACATAAACCACCCCGAGGGGGGAAAAACAAGACCAGACTAGACTTGACTAAGACTTGACTAAAGACTAGACTGAAGACTAGACTTGACTTGACAGGAAAGACTAAAGACAAACTCAGGACAGGAACAGACATAGTAAAGACAACGACGCAACACAGAACAGCAGACAAAAACGGAATAAATAGGGAGGACATGGGGAAGTTAACGAGGTAAGGCAGCTGGGAAAAATCAAACTAATGACAATGAAACGAGACGGGCGGGGTAACAGACAAGACCTGAACATGTAGCCAATGCAGAGGCGCATTGCTGCATGATCACATTAAACACAGATGACGCGCAGCTGGTGACAACCAAACTGCGCGTGACAAAAAACACAACATGAAAGCACATGGCCGACGTAAACACGAACCACGTGCTTACAACACAGGACAAGGACACGAGAGCGCGCGGTACGAGCAGAGCTTGAAGCCGCGCCCACTCAGATAACGTAGAGCGCGAGAGAAAGAGCAAAACACTTCACGACAAGGACAAACACACGAGTTATCCTCGAAGCCGTGCGCACACACATCAAACGAGACATTACGGTAGTGCCAGAGCTCTGCCACAAAACCAAGTGATAGACCAGACCGAATGCGGCAGAACCCTGACAATAGCAGTTATCTGCAATTGTAATATTATTTCACAATTTTACTTTTGATCAAATAAATGCAGCCTTGGTGAGTATCTCCTCCCAGGGCATCAGGGATCTCCTGGACAGTGTGTGGTGCTGCTTGGTGGCTTTGGATGTTCCGAAATATAATGTGCCAGAGGTTCTCAACTGGATTCAGGTCTGGGGAACGTGAGAGCCAGCCAATGGCATCAATGCCTTTGTCATTTAAAAACTGCCTACACACTCTTACTACATAAGGCCGGCCATTATCATGCACCAGGAGGAACATCATAAGAGTCATAAGGTCTGACAATGGCTTTGAGAAGTTCATCCTGGTACCTAACAGCTGGTGATGCCACGTTTGGATGTGCTATCCTGGAGGAGCACAATCTAATTGGGTCGCTGGTACAGCCTCATGCAGCAGACAATATTAAGGACTCTAACCAAGCTAAAGACAAATCAGTTAGGAAGAACAAGGAAAGAATACCATATTTTCCCACATATAACCCGTGGGTTATACCATATTTTACAAACCCCGCAGGAGGGGTGCGGTTATATAAGGGTGCGGGCTAAATCGCAAATTTTTTATGTGTAATAATATTTCAATATATTTGTTACGTCCCGGTATTTTCTTTCCGTTTTTCTTTCTTGCGAGGGTTGTTGTCTCTGGCGCTTGTACTATCACTTTGACAGCTGGCGCTGATAGGCTGTCTGACCTGTCAATCATGCAGGAAGACGTGATTGGCTGTGCTGGCATGAGGGCGTGCTCTTCTCATCTCATCCGATGATCAACACCTGTAGAATACGCTTCTTAAGGCACGTGCTGCGGCGCAGCGGGAGAGACTGCTTTTTCTTTTTGTTCTGATTCAGACTTGTGTTTGTTTTCTTATTGTTTGAATTTCGCGCACAAGCACTGTGTAACCAAGCCTGAACAGTTATGGATAATTGACGTCATGCGAGCAACATTCGAAATGTGAACTTACACAAAAAAGTTCATCAATCTATGGGTGCAGGTTATACCAACGATTTTTTACACAATACCCGCGGGCTATATGAGGGTGCGGTTTATCTGCATCTGGGGGTTATATGCGGGACAATACGGTAATTGTCTATGCCCATCCCCAGCAAAATCATTCCCTTTTTGGGGGTTGTCTTGCTGTTGCTTCTCCAGTGCACCTGTTGTCACATTCTTTTGCACCAAAGCAGGAGAAATTGATTCTCAATGGGACAGATTGATGTTGCTGAAGTTTAATAGACTTGGTGTTATACTGTGATGATTAAATGTTCCCTTAAATTTTTTTAGAAAAATTCAGAATCATCTAATGAAATTGGTCAACACCCTGTGAGGTCTGAAACCGGCTGCCTGCTGTTCTGAACATTGCCCAGCTGGAGCCAGGTATCAAACTGCTAAAATACAATATATGATGAATATTTACAGGAATAAGCTAGACGTAGGCTGGATGAGCATGTGGATCGACTCACAATATGAAAATAAAGAACTTTAGTACATGGGAAGCCAAGCTGTTTGACTAACAAATGTACAATTGTCAGAGAGAAACACAATGAACTTAGCAGATAGATCCCGGTGTGTGGAAGGAGGAATAAAGGTGGAATAAACTATTTGCTCTGAGCCCAAGAGAGCATGCAGGTAAACATCTCTCCTGCCATGTTTTTTCCCCCTCTAGGAAGAATTTGGGAGATCTTTCTGATCAAATAGAGTGAACACAGAAGTGCTGCTGTGGTTAGAACTTGGGGGACTGAATAAGTACAAAAAAATCTTTCCCTCTCTCTCCTTCTGTGCCTGTATCTCATATCCAAGAGGAAAGGTAGAGACAGGTGTGAATCTGTCACTAGAGTGTGGAGTACAAAATCTGATCTGAGCCCATCTCATTCCAAACTATTCCACAATCAGAACAAACAGGGTTCTTCAGAAGAACTTCATTATTTAAAGACGACACAAGCTTCGTGAAGGCTCTGTCTGGAAATAGGCTACTCTGTGTTCTCAAGTTGTTGTGAAACATTTAAAAGGGAATGGTTTAGCAGGAGACCACTCAACATCAAACCGCCAGGCCACATTTAAACTATCAGAGACAGATTAAAGGAATGCAAAAAAGAAACTTGTCATTTTTTACTCACCCAAGTGTCATCCAATGACTTTCTTTCTTCTGTGGAACTCTAAAGGAGATGTTTTGAAATGTACAATCGTTGTACAGCAACTTTGCTTGCGTAAATTTCATGTTCAAGGAAGAAAGTCTTTTTACAGCCATTTCTGTTAGTCTGTTCCTTTGTTTTTGGTATTCTTAACTTTTAACAATTAGTTTTCTGACTGTATAAGATCAAAGAACCTAAAAAAATCTCTCTCTTGGCTTGATGATCACTGGCAAAAATTGATCCTCAACCACTTTACATCACGATAAAAGATCAGTGCGTTAGCAGAAATCAGACTTTAGGCCATTCCACATGAACTTGAATGAATGAATGTGATCTGGAGAGATGATTTTTGGTTACTCTCATATCCCATACAGCAGGGTTATGATCAAAGCATGCAGTGCTGAATTATGTAAGGGGCTTTCCAGTATATCTGTGGAAAGGGTAATACTTCAGTTTTACAGCTCGGTTGTAGTAAATTACGGGCATTGAATGAGATTTATTAAAGTCTTGACTAATATTAACTTATAAACCTTTTTATTGCAAAATCATAAAGTCTTTAAGTCTATAAAAAACAAAATGCCACGCAAATAGGAAAAAATAGGAAGCTAACGGTTATGTTCAACTCTCAGGCATTTAAATCATGAAATATGGGCATATTTATGGCTATACAGAATATTAAAGTGCGGAATGCTTCTAATTAAGATTTTCATGATACCTGCAGCGTTTATGCCACCGTGCAAACCATCAAAAAAGCCTGTTTCGCGAGTGACCTTTAGCTGGTACACTTCAGTATCTGTGCTTTGTAAAAGGGATGAAGTATTTGTAGCACTGAATAGATGAACAATTACAGCTTATTACGCCTCCTCTCTCCACGAACTATTGATCTTGTGCAATTTTATACTCAGAAATGCCTGCCTGCGGAAGATCATGGAAATTAGACTTTCTAATTATTTCCCCAAACAAAAGGGAAGAGTTTGAATCCTCTGCTGGAGTTTCTTCACCAAGTCTTGAAGTAACATCTTTGAAGACACTCACAGGAGATTCAGAAGACATAAACAGGCGTCTTCTGGGTAATCCGAAAGCGGGCGCAGGGTGGCAGTAATTTACGTTGTCTCAGACTGTGCCAGAACCGTCAATAACGGCAAATTATCAATGCTCGATGCCAAAAGATTGGATGAAAATCGAGGTACAAAGGTTTTGCGTATGCGTATCACACATGACACACAGCGAGCTGCCATAGCTGCATGTACTCTGGATATCAAAAGGATTTATTTAACAGTCACTCTCCAGAGGCAGCATGTTACAACTTTATAATCCTGACGGAATTTTCAAGGTTATGTTTTTAATGCTCGTTAGACGTGGAGGAAGATTCTGAAAATATATTTAATTGGACGCATTTATGAGACGCGCTCTGATTTTGTCTCCCAGAGACCGAACAAACTCATTTTCTGAAATGAAAAGTGCCGTCTGAATTTCAGAGGAGAGACGTTTTGGGCTATAGTCATTATCGTAGCCTTGTGAGAGTTTACGTGGTATACGAGCTCATTTGGGAATAATCAGAGTCCTTTGAACATAACGAACTCTTCAACGGACTTGTCGGTTACTGCACGGAGCAGTTACAACTGAGAAAGCGCTGGTGGAGAAAAAAAGTTAGTCAGCAGGAGAAAGAAAGATATTAGCATCTCGGCTCAAGTTAGCCCCTGCTGCTAGATGCTAGTTAGAACAACAACAACCAAATCATCAATTAGTGATGATTAAAACTTAAAACATTTAAATGAATGTCAGACAATTTACATGCAGAAAAAAATTGGCAAACAGATAAAACATTTTTTAATAAAATAACATAATTTGACCATTTTATAGCAATGCAAGTTTAGTTCAGGTTGTAAAATGTAATGTGGTGCGACTTCCCAAAATCTTCAAAGATATCAGGCCTGTATATACAAATAAATTATTAAAATGTACACCCACATGCATTTAAGGTGCCAGAAAAATGATTTTTCACTGTTACACAATTTGCAGTCATTATATTTACACTTTTTCTTATATTTATAAATGTTTTTCAAAAGATATGAAACCAAAGTGAATACAAATCACAAAGGGTATATTTCTAATAACTACGTTTTAACAAGAATTTCATGCGATCCCTCTCCAGCTGAACTTGAATGCAAGAATAGGAATGCTAACAAATTATAACCCTCATGCTAAGCGTGAAGTCCCTGCATTGCCCTTCAGTCTATCCCATTTCCACTAGAGACACACCTGTGACGAGATCTTCAACAGGAAGCCTGGAGCTCATTGGAATCCATCATCAATAAATCATTACCATCTTTTTGTAGAGAAACCCCGTGGTTTTCTAATGAGAGGTACTTACACAATCGTCGGTCCTACTACAAACAACTCAACAGCTTCTTATTGCTATGTGTACTCGGCTTACAACAGCAGCTGTGTGCTAATGCATCATTTAGCTGCATTTTTCTTCATTATTGATTCCTTGCAGCAAGTAAAGGAGATGATGAAGGGATTGGAGAAACATAAGGAACTAACTTGCTGTACTAGCTTATCTGATGTCCTAATCAAACCTCCATAGAAGAATCCCAATGCCCTCCGCCAGTCTCAGTCGATCTTAAAATTGTTATCTTGGGAAAATGCCATTTCACAGCATGACTTACATGTTTAAAATGAATTATGTGTTTGTAAACAATTCAGTTTCATACAAAAACTACTAAGTCCATTTCCAGAATAAATTGTTATATAAACATAAAAAAAAATTATATAAAAGATGCACTTATGTATTGGCATATGGTTAACATTTGAAAAGTCCATCAGTTATATGCAAAATACACCCCCTTCTTATATACAGTGATCCCTTGTTTATTGCGGTTAATGTGGACTGGAACCACCAGTTAAACCAGTTCACCATAGGTGAAAATCCGCGAGGTAGGATCAGCCAATCAGCTCACGGGATACATCCACTTGTGCTCTCAAATCGTCTATCTCGTGCCGGGACCCAATCACGTGTCTTGTCTGAGTGCCCGTGAGTGTGTACAAAGCCTCTGAGAGAGTTTCTCTCTTTGTCTTGCATCCTGGGAAACCATTCCACTTGTGTGTCACAATAAAACAACGCTGCTTTCCGCAATACGGCTGCCGGTATTTTCGCTAAATATTTTTGAAAAATCTGCGATGCACTGAGGCCGCGAAACTGGAACCGTGAAGTGGCTAGGAATTATTGTACTACAATTTTTTACGAATACCGATTTTAACAACCAGGCTATAAGCTGATTCTGATACCGATGTTTGTCACTTGCATTATCTGCACTTTTTGAGCATAATTTGACTCATTACTCACATCAAAGCTGCCTCTCAGTACTAAATTTAGTTATTTTTCCACTGTTTATTGTGCTTAATTAGTTAAATAAACAGAAAATAATGTCACGTTGCTGGTCTTAGCGAGTATACAAATAAGTGGACGTAAACCGTTGAGAAAGAAAATACATGAAAACGCAATTTGCTGCCAAATTATGAAATAATATAAAAAATTACTTTTTTCCATCATGTTATCAAAGTCAAAACTTGTGGAAAGCTACTAGCCACAGTGGCTGGTGAGAAAAAGTATAGTGTGTGTGTCTGTGTGTACATTTTATATATAGTAAAGGATATGAGCTGATTTTAGAAGCGAGGAACGTGTTACAAAAACTTTTAAAGAACCTTGAGTAAAACAGACCAGGAGAAAGACATGAGTAAGGATTTGGGGAGAGATTCCTCTAGTCCAGAGAAATAATTCATGGAATTTTAAATCAGTTATTGAGATCATAAAATTGCAGTGTCTGTTGTATTTCACATTGCAAGAATATGCCACAGTGGGGTTTATATGAATTAAAAATGATAAAAAGTTCTTGTGATATCAATGTCACCAAGCACCACAATATTTACAGATACAAATAAAGCCTGATGGATCCCTAAAAAGCTACCATTATTTGTAGCGCAACCAATTCACATTTACACCTTAGTCGAATGTGGTCAGAAATCCAAAATGATCTCGGATGCGTTTGCAACTTGCTTTCAGTTTAGGTCAAGTGCTGCCCCGACTTGTAAGTGGACCACTAGTTACAAGTTGCCAGAATCAGCTATTCAACAATATCTGCAAGCATTTTTCAGCTCTCTTAGAAGAGATAAGTGCGAAATGATGAAATTTTGAGACAGGAGTTTGTATCAGACCCATTTCATTTTGCCATTCGAAATCACGCTCCAGAGCATCATTCGCTCCACAACTAGAATGATGCAATGTTTACTCTGTATAAAACCCTGTTGGCCTTGTTAGCTTATATCCTATTTCATCCTGATAGTCATCCTGTCTTAGCTGAGATATTAGAGCAAAAATATGTGTCTCGACTCTTGATGACTGGCAAAACATCAGAAGCTACAAACCAAATGCTGATTCATACCTTTGTCTGAACCTCGGCTCAGGTCATCTTTACTGTATTAAACTCTTTTTGAGTAGAGAGTTCAGCTTGGAGCAGTGACTAGGTCTTGTCTGTAAAACACAAATGAGAACTAAGGCTCTATACTCACCTATCCAACGTCAAATGAGAGGCATTCATTGGCTTTGAAGTGCAATAGAGGGAAATATAAAAAGAAAATCAAGACCTCTGTTGTCCTTTTTTATATTCTTGGCCTTTCTTTGCCTCAGGGCTCCTGTGTTCGCTCAGTATCCAGGATACTATTCAGCATCTATGCCTTTAGTTAGGGGAAACGAAGGCCGGCTGTAGTGTCATACTGTGTACAGATGCGTTAATACAAGGAAAACCCAATTGTGCTTTGAAAGAGGAAAAACCAGCACAAGTATACAGCAAAAGCCTCCTGGAGGAATAATGAGCACCCTGGAATGGCACAACGGATTTTAGTTGGATGGAGCTGCTTAAACCTCCAAATCTATTGTTTGAAGGGTTGAAAAAGTGTCAATGGGATACTAAAGGTGTACTGCATAATGATTAGTCAGTTTGATGCTTTTGTAAACAGACTCAATGGTCCATATCGGTCTTCATGAGCTTCTTTACAATCCCATAAATAAATCTACAAGTGATGCCATCGGCTTCTTCTGTCAAACAGATGTTTGGCTGCATTATAGTTATGTTTGTGAACCTGTTTATTCCAAACGGTGTGTTTAAAGAGTAAAGAGACAGATGTATGTTACACACATCACCCACAATGGCTCTCAAGTAATCTGGGAGTGGATCAAAATATCTAAACATTTCTGTTGACTGCGATCCAACCCTCCACTATTTTTCCAGGTAACAATCAATCAAAACAGTTATAGGGATTTGAATCGAGAATATGCATTTTTGGGTGAACTATAAATTGAGTATGTAAGACTTATTTTGGTTTTGGATATAAAGAGCTTCAGTGGGGTCAAAGACACCTGAAAGGGGCCTAAAGTGTACTACAGTTTCTATGCGTATGCCACAGTACGTAAATGTCGTCAGTATCAGAAAATGTTGAAAATGTCATCAGCATAGTCCCCACAAACTGCACACACAGATTTTTCTAAACGCTTAGTTCGCAAATAAAGTGGGAACACTTCCCCGGCTTATTTTACAGTCGAAAAACAAATGATTTTGACAGGACCACAAATTTCCAGAGATGGCAACTATCGTATTTTCCCGTATTATCGTATTTTATCGTACTATCACTCTGACAGCTGGTGCTGATAGGCTGTCTGACCCGTCAATCATGCAAGAAGATTGCTCTTCTCATCTCATCCGATGATCAACACCTGTAGAAATGCTTCTTAAGGGACGTGCTGCTGCACAGCGGGAGAGACTGCTTTTTCTTTTTGTTATGATTCTGACTTGTGTTTGTTTTCTTATTGTTTGAATTTCGCGCACAAGCACTGTGTACCGAGCCTGAACAGTTATGGAGAATTGATGTCATGCGAGCAACATTCGAAATGTGAACTTACATAAAACAAGTTCATCAATCTATCGGGTTATATAAGGGTGCGGGTTATAGCAACAATTTTTTTACACAAAACCCGCGGGCTATATAAGGGTGCGGCTTATCTGCGTCTGCGGGTTATATGCGGGCGGACGTGGTAGTCAAGTCACCTTTTTTTCTTTCTTTATATATATATATATAAAGAAAAAAAAAGGTGACTTGACTACCATATTCTTGACTACCATAGCAATAAAAAAAACAATTTGCTTTGTTTATATATATATATATATATATATCTTTAAACAAAGCAAATTGTTTCAAAAGAGCTTTACAGTGATTTACAGGAAAACAACGATGCAAACGTTACTTCAACTGGAAAGCAGCTCTAAAATGAAAAAAAAAAAAGTAATTGTTCAGCTTAGATTCAGCTTTGTGGCAAAGATCATCAATTATTAAAGATAGGGTAGATATTGTTTTTTCACTCTCCCTTCAGAGCGTCACGGACAGCGGAGTGCAAACAAAAGTGTAATGAGAAACGGCGTTCAACTACATGTCTCAAAGCACATAACAATGTAATAATAATGAACAAACATTTTAAAGAGCACTGATCAGGACCACCGGACTGCTGCAGATTCATTTTGCCGTTGATAGTGTTGCCATTGAAACACTTAAATTTGTGTCAGTAATCAAGTAAAGCATCATGGGATTCCATCTCTTACAGTATTTATGGAGTGAACGCAGCATTAGCTTGTTGTTTTGGTTCACGGGGAACTGTAAAAGGTATACATATAAATAGATTTAGATCACTTAACTTAGTGATATCAGGCGGTGAAGACTTTCAACCAGCAGAACAGAACATGTTTCTTGAACAAATCACATACCCGGCTATAAAGCAGTTTTGTAGAAGACTATTTCAGTCAGATCAATACTGTTGAATTTTATGAATCTACAAGTAAGGCTCAGTTTTCCTCTGGCCAAACTAACCAACATGGTGTGGTTTAATTCCAGGCTGCATCACAAGTAAGATTGTGGATTGGTGTCATTAAAAATATTTCATCCAGTGCCAACAATATATGTCCGTGGTGAGTGCTTGTGTGAATGGGTTAAGATAATCACGCAGCATCTATTTAAACGAGCACAAAGATTTTTATCGAAAAAAAAAAAAAAGCAAACATATTTCCTGCAGAGAAACCTTACAGGTTTCTAGACAAGAAATAATATAGTGCATGTGTCAAACAGCTGTCTGTCTCTGGTATCAATGCTGACCATTAGTGTCAAAAATGACATTATGCGCAGTTTGTCCGACGGATTGAAACACATAAAAGGCAAATAAACATTCTGCTTTAGTTTGCAGTCAAAGATAGGAAAATGGATCGCAAAGTTGCATTTACTTCTATTAGAACAGCTCATTTCAAACATTTAAAGACGTACAAAAACACAAAATAAGGCTTTATGCTTCTTTTATTGATAAAGAATAAATGAAGTCACCTTCAAAAGTAGACCAATAACATAAAACCAACCCACTCCAAACACATCTGCAGTCGGCAAGGACATACGAATCCCTTTTACCGACAAATGTGAATTTTGCTTTACATATGAATTAATATTTGTTGAGACTACAATTGTTCAGAGACAAACAGTTTTCGGTGTGACAAGAGGAAAAATACAATATTTACACATAAATAGAGACAGATAGAAGGATGTACATAAACATTTTTAGAAATGATTCTGGAGAATAAATATGGCAGGCTGACCACAACTCTCTTTTGACTTTTAGAAACCAATACCCCTGAATCAACGACAAAAAAAAAAAAAAAAAAAAAAAAAAAAAAAAAACACTTCTAAAAGTACAAGGCTGCATTTTAAACCAGATATTACATTTCCACTTAAATGCAATGGCCAGATGTCTATAGCTTTATAAAAGCTGAAAACTATATTAGTTTAGATTAGTGCCTATATGATAAAACATTAAGAAATACTTTCAGTGGTTAACAGTGTGAAAACTCTACTCTAATAAAATCAAAACATGTCAGTTATAAATGTCCTTTTGTTAATTAAATGTGCTTGGACATTGCCATCAACACAAGCCGTTCCTTCATTTGGTGCGTTCTGGACCTGTAAATTAAACCCAGGTGGGGGCGAGGGCTAGATGCGTCGGGCGGACGTGGTACCATTAATAACGGAATTAATAACAAAACTAGAGTGCAGGATGATAAGATCAGATCAGGTGAGTTGTGGATCTGCTGAAGGTATGGTACTTCCTCTCAAAGCCAGAAGAGAGGTTAATCATGGACGGGGAATGAACAGCCTGCAAAAAGAAAACGCAAAAGAAAACCTTTAGTTGCTATACAAAAGTTTTAGGGTTGTTTTCATTCCAATCTGTAATTAGTTTTAGACTCAGGAGTGCTGAATTGTACATGGTGGATGTGTTAACCTTTGGTGCAGATTCATACCCAGAAGACCTTGTTAAAGATTCAATGCAGGTTTGAGTATTGGTTGAGCTGCTCTTAGGGCACTTTTTTTTTCTTTTTACAAACAATTCATACTAGCGTCCAGGAGTGGGTGGTATGACAAAAAATAAAATAAAAAAATTGGAATAGTTAAAGTTAAGCTACTTTAAAAAGGCTTCTAATTTTGTTTGTATCTGTCTCTTCATTTGTTTTCCCAGAGAACATGAAGATGAGAAGAAAAAAAAACTCTCTTCCTCTATATATACACACACTCACCTAAAGGATTATTAGGAACACCACACTAATACTGTGTTTGACCCTCTTTCGTCTTCAGAAGTGCCTTAATTCTATGAGGCATTGATTCAACAAGGTGCTGAAATCTTCTTTAGAAATGTTGGCCATATTGATAGGAAAGCATCTTGCAGTTGATGGAGATTTTTGGGATGCACATCTAGGGCACGAAGCTCTCTTTCCACCACATCCCAAAGATGCTCTATTGGGTTGAGATCTGGTGACTGTGGGGGTCATTTTAGTACAGTCAACTCATTGTCATGTTCAAGAAACCAATTTGAAAAGATTCTAGCTTTGTGACATGGTGCATTATCCTGCTGGAAGCAGCATCAGAGGATGGGAACATGGTGGTCATAAAGGGATGGACATGGTCAAAACAATGCTTAAGTAGGCCATGGCATTTAAATGATGCACAATTGGCACTAAGGGGCCTAAAGTGTACCAATAAAACATTCCTCACACCATTATACTACCGCCACCAGCCTGCACAGTGGTAACAAGACATGATGGATCCATGTTCTCATTCTGTTTACACCAAATTCTGACTCTACGAGCTGAATGTCTCAACAGAAATCAAGACTCAGACCAGGCAAAAAAAAATTCTCAAATGTCCAATTTTGGTGAGTTTGTGCAAATTGTAGCCTCTTTTTCCTATTTGTAGCGGAGATTAGTGGTACCCAGTGGGATCTTCTGCTGTTGTAGCCCATCTGCTTCAAGGTTGTGCGTGTTGTGGCTTCACAAATGCTTTGATGCATATCAAAGTTGTAACAAGTGGTTATTTCAGTCAAAGTTGCTCTTCTATCAGCTTGAATCAGTTCAATCACAACTGAAGCAACTGCCATGTAATTGGTTGATTAGATAATTTTATTAATGAGAAATTGAATTGGTGTTCCTAATAATAATATATATATATTCCAGCACATGCTTTTTTTAGGAGTATTTTCAAGAGGTGTGAAAAGATACAAGGAGACAAATCCATGTTAATGATATTTTCTGTACAAACTCACTGAGGTAAAAATGCACACAGTTGACCCTAGTTAAGTGTTCTCCCCTCAGAACCAACAGCGATACCCAAAGGAATAACCTACATGCAGAGGATAATCCTATATTTTCTTTTTTAAACAGAGATGTGCGGGTGAAAAGGAGGTTAGCAAATCACAAATACAATTTATTTTGCTTTACTCTTAATGAGCCCACAGATGTAACAAGCACCAGGCTGCTTTCACACACACACACAAAATAATCCTATTACTTAGCATTGCTTAATAAGAATTAAGGTGGCCTTGCACTGCTATTGGAGGCCTCAGGATCAATAAAGGTGGCCAATGGTAATGACAAGAAAAAAAAAAGAAAAAGTCAGTTGATGAATTGCCTCGAGTGTGCTAAATGAAACATGCACACACACTCCAGTATACAGATGATACTTTATGGGATTAAATTAGAAATAGGTGCAAATTAAATCACTGTCATCAGCCACATTACAGCTTTCACACCCATAGATCATCCCAATGTGATCTCATAACAATCTCAGTAAAATTTTGAGATTTATGGGAAGGAGGAAAAAAAAGAAAGAAAAATCCCTGTGTACGCCACAGTAACAAGTACGTCTATATATGAGAACTGCTATTATACTCATAATCATGGAACTATAAAAGCATCTGTGTCAGCTGGTCTATTTCACCAATCATAAATGATCTGAAGTCTGTTTAAGGGATTTTTCTTCTGTAGAACAAAATATGTTGTAACAATTTCTAGGTTGTTCTTTGCCAAGCAAATGAAGTCCAAATCCCAGGGTTACTAAAAAATTTTTTTTTAATCCATTCATTAAAATAAACCTGAAATTAAATAACTAATGATTAACATGGCTAATGCTTTGGCAACTAAATTAAATGAAATAAGTTGTTTTACTAAAATTAATAAGATAATACAGTGGTACCTCGAGATACGAAAGGCTCAACTTACGAAAAATCCAAGTTACGAAAGCAAAGACGAATAATTTTACTGCTCTACATACGTAAAGTTTTCAAGATACGAAAGGTTACTGAAAGTCCGAGATTCGCCCCATAACAATTTTGAAACTCGCGCCGCACACCGCCATCTTAGCTATAGTAGACTCGCCACCATCCTCCTGCTCTCCCATTGGTTCCTGATGCTAGCCAAGCCATGAGATCCTTCTCTCTAATTGGACAGCATCCCTCCCATCATGCATCTTCTATATGTACGTGCTGGCGTGCTTTAGCTCAGCCACTCCGCACCCGAAACTTTACTTTATCTGCCGTTTGTCCTCCTCTTCCTCTTCCGCCACTTTCGGAGATAGCCTCACTTCGAGCTTCGACATTTTATGTTATTTCATTGTTTATAGGTCAATTTAGCTTTATTATGAAATTTAATGGGGTGTTTTTGGAGGGTTTGGAACGGATTAGCCATTTTAGCCATGTAAAATGTGTTCCAAGATACGAAAAACTCATTATACGAAGGCCGCCTCGAATATGTAACGAATATTTAAATACGGTCACAAATTACCATTGACTACGCAGAACTAATTATGATGAATATGGCAATTTTTAGACATCCGTTATAATGGAAATATAAACACTATAATAGTTTACAAATAATAAAGGGCATTTATCATTTAGCACGTGATGTATATTCGACCATTTTAACGCAAGTTTGAATATGCAGAGTTATGAATGAGATGATTGGCCGTTAAGTTACAGCTTACATATTAACTTTTCTTTGCCAGTCTGGAGACCAATTCACTCATGGAAAATACATACAGGGTGAGGGTGAGTAAATAAATTGTTTTGTTTTTAAGTGATCCCTCTGAACATCTATAATAAATGAGTGCCACCATAGCCCATCCGTGCGCTAGTGAGTTAGTGTTGACACCGTCCCCAGATACAGTATGAGTTAGTAAGTCACAGTGAGTCAAAGAGGCAGAACTGCTATGCTCACATTTAAGTTTGCGTTTCTGGGGGCACCAGCAGCTCTCGGCACCGAGCTACGGGCTGAGACGCTGGGAGGCACAGGATGGATGGTCTGAGCGGAGTCTCAGGAGCTGTCGGGTCATCGGCTCTCTCTGTACTGCATGGAGTGCGGACACACAGCGGGACTCTAGGCCGCGGGGCATAGTCCAGAGAGTTTGACCGCTGAACCACTGCACTTTTAATAGAGCCGGTCAGACTGAACGTAGAGGCTGAACGAGACATCTACACTCACATGGAGAGAAAGAGAGAGCACATTAACTTCATCTGGCTCCGTCCCAGCATCACATGGCCTCACAATCACCCACTTTAAAATTGAAAGAGAAAGCAAAATTTGAGAGTGATCTTGTTATCAACGTGGAATTTCTGAAATATTTAGCCGTGCATGATTCACCTCAATGAAAAAGATTTAAATATCCCTTTTCAACAGGCTCTAGACAAACATTTGAGAGCAATAGCACCAGTGCCAGTAAAGTTCTACAGATGGTGGCACCAGCAACTGAACCGGTAGTGCTGCAGGGTGGGGGATTTTCAAACTTAAAGGTATATTAATAATAAAACTTCTATTATTTTGCATGAATAAGAGTTGTAACTAATAATATTATGTTTATTTCTTGGAAATGTACATTTGAAAATAAAGCACTTAACTTGAGATGCAGTAACAAAAGTAGCATGTAAAAACCAAATTCTTATTGGCAAACATAAATAAATAAAAAATTGGGTTTGAAAAATTGAAAACATGAAAAATTACATTCAAATTGGTTAATATTTAAAGCTTTGAAGTGCTGGAAAAAAGACTTAAGACATTAATAAATGCAAAAACTTGACTTTTTGTGCCACAATACCATGGTTACAGTTCTAAACCGGAAGGTCCGTGAGTCTCCCACATATTGATAGCGGCTCCCTGATGTCAACACATTATATACAATAACAGAGAGAGGTGAGTTTTCTGTGATTCAATCAGAAGTTCAATCAGCTAGGTTGTATTTACCGTTTCCAAAACGTGTTTTGAATGAGTCACCTTCGACAAGTTCTGTTCAGATTTTGTCTCTCTCTACAGTCTATCCAACAAACCAACCCGGCTTACATTAAGACTTGCAACTCTAATAATGTACTACTACATGATGAGATGAAATTCTGATCATATATTAGAAATGCAGACACATTATATTGTGTAGTAACATTGAATTAGAGGACTTGATGCCACCTACTTAAAATGAGTTTTAGTAGCATGGGATGTCTGCAGTTAGAGTTGCAACATTAAATGCCTGGTGAATTGGTGATTTATCCACATCAGCACTGTTTGATCTGATATCTATGGTTTATAATTCCACAGTGAATTTGAATGCTTCTCACTAGATCTTGCAGCGATGTTATTAACAGCGCCAAATACAGATACTTTCTTTCTGGATTTCCCAGAGCTGTGTAGTAATGGTGTTGCGTGTTCGAGATTGGCTGTCTAACATTGGTCGAAGCTGATAAATGGTCCTCGCTGCACAGTTCAAACAAGAAGCAGAGTTTTGTTCCCTTAGCTGTTTGATGTTTTTCATATGCAACAAATGGCAGCACTTATCAGTTGAGCAATGGGGTGGAGGCACCAGTGCGACCTCTAACAAAATATAGTCGCATCGAAAAAAGAAAAAGAAAAAAGGTTGCAGTCTGGAGGAAAGAAAAACCAAGGAGTGAAAAACCAAGGCAACCTGTATATCGTCTGTGATGGAAATTCAATCCAATAGAATTAGCAAGTCATACTGTCAAGGTTGATATTACATGAAACTGTGTGAGAATTTTTGTAAAAGCCTGTTTGCATCAAGTGTGATGCGAATAAATGACAGTGTGGCGAGCAGGACGTGAGAGTGTGGCGTGACTGTATCTCTTGGAGGAGCGGATACATAAAAGGAGGAGTGACGACAGTGAAGGACAAAAGAGGACCAGGCCAGGCCTTTTATTGCGTTTTGTGTTTGTGTAGAAGGCAGTTGTTCATGAGGGGCTGTCGCCACTTAATTTGGTTGTTGTTTATTTTGAATATTATTAAAAGTTGTTAAACGTTCGCCAGTTTCCGCCTCCAAACTTTGATACAGACAAGTATCATACAATCGAAAAATTTATTTTCAAATATTTTGTATTTAAGGCTTATTCACACCAAGAGTGAAACATCACCTCTCTTTGAACCTACTCACAGATGATAGGATTATTTTTTCATATTTTCAAAATATTTTTTTCTCCATCCAGCAGAAGAAATGCCCCTGCCAATAAGCTTTTAGTTCTAGGTGTCTGGCACTGTTATTCATTGGCCTAACCCTATAAACAATTTTAAAACAATTTTTTTAAATACTGTTAAGGCTGGAATACAGTACACAACCTTTAAAATACGAACAGATTTTAAAACACTATGCATCATATACTTGCTAACTTTGGGCATCATACACTAAACCACATGCAAATTGAAAGTTCAGTTATTTAATAATTAAATGAACTAATTGTAGTTAACTAATGAAGCTTTATTGTAAAATGTAAGCAATAAACCATACTGACCAAAATTTTGATAATTAAACAGCGAAAGTAGTGATATGACAAAAGGAAAATAAGTATAATAAACATACACGCATATAACACATACACACATTCATTCAAAATATATATATATATATATTTTTTTTATATTATACCCATTACACCATTTATTTCAGTAGCCAATATCAGTGGTACTAGTCAATTCGCAGGTAGCAATTTGTTTAGTTTTTTTCCCCCCAATTTAAGCCAATTATAATTTATGTATATATTATATATTAATATGATCATACAGATTTAATTTTAGATCAAAACAGTACTTCAAATTGCTGAGATCCTTCTGTCAAAATCACAGCCATGCTGATATTCAGAACAACAGCATACTTGCTTGAGAAATTTCTATGAAAAGAGGAATAAAAATGTCCACTGCACCGCACCAGCAGAAACAAAGATGGAAGAAATAAAAAAAAAGTTTTTTCTTTCTTACTCTCATGTTCTTTGAATAGGAAACCGATTTTGCTTTATTCTAAGAGTGAATTAGCCTTAAAGGAGACCTTAAATCATGTTTTTCTGAACATTAGTAGGAGGATGATATGAAAAGGCCTTAAAAGCGGGCGAGTTATCATCATCGACCTGCGTGTGCATCCTTCATTCATATGTTAGATGAATAGATTTGTGAGAAAAGACAGACAGATAAAGTGTGTGCGTGTATGGACTCACAGCCAGTGTGGAGCTGTTGGATATTCGGCCCATGTGATCGGCATCTGGGCCAGGGCTCCTCTCATCTGGGGTACCATTGGCCATAAACGCCCTCTGAAGCACACGCTTGGGGGTTTTAGTGAAAGAAAACGCTCTTGTGACCTAAACACAAGAAAAAAAGCTGAATTAGTCTGATCTTAGCCCAGTGTCTTGAAGAAAATGCACAGTTATTGTATGATGTCATTCTCAAGAAACCACTCAGAACATTGACACGAAGACCAAATTTGCATGCATGTCGAGTCATCGTTTTCAATAGTTTCTCTACCTTCTTTGAGGTCTTTTTGATGGCCCTGGATGCTCTGCTGAGTGTGCTGTCCATGTCCTTTGTGCTCACTTGGACGGAGTCAGGATCAGTGCTCTGAATGAGATCTTCCTGTTTAAGACATGGAAAATTAAATAAATACACAGTGATACTGCTGGCCTGTCAAAATGCAAAGAGAAGCGTCACTGTTCAGCTTTCCAAACAGCTGGGGCTTCTTGATATTCAGAGGAGCAGAGAGTGAATGAGGCCACATTTCACACGGGTGACGTGTGGGTAGGTCGCCACCTCATGGTCGTCGGGAGAACTGCAGGCCAGGCCAAAACGCACTTAGCCGCAGGGTTGGTTTGGATGTTTAATTATAAAAGGAAATACATGCATCTGTCTACACCAATAACATGTGCCGTGGTAGATGGCCTGGGCGGGACCTGGTTCTCTGCAGCAGGAAGATAAAGACGTCTGTGTCTGAAGTGTAAAGTTCAAGTACAATTCCACTCTTAATTACATTAATCTGCCTCCCAGTTTAACTACACAGGAACATCTAATTGGATTAGCAACACCAAAAAGACCACACAAACCCGCTAATTTATAGCCACAATAAAAAGAAAGCAGGGCTAATAAAATAAATAATTGAGTTCTGTTCCAGGCCTGAGGGGGATGATCTGAGGAGAAAGCGGCCATGTTTTTATATATATGTGTGTGTCCACTCACCGCATCAGCTCGGCAAATCGTGTTGGCCACTTGACGACAGAGAGTTTTGAGCCAGGCAGATTTAAGGGTGTCTTCGGCCGTCAACTGGAAACTGAATAACAGGTTCTCCTGTTCTGTAGGAGGACGTACCACCAGGGCAAAGGCATTCTGACACTCTAAGAGAGAGAAACACTTCATAAGACCCTTCTTCAAATCAGAGCATTGATCAATCACTTTTCAGAGTTTATTTCCTGATAATGGTATCATTACAATGGTCCCAAAATGACATTTTGTTTATATGCAATAAAGATAAAGCAAATTAAGTCACTTTTTCTTTGTAACGCATTTAGAAATGCCTTTTAAATATTTTTGGAATTGAATTTCCAGCAAAATAAAACCACCGACCCCCTTTCCAAGTGAAACAATATTCAAATGAGAATCAATGAAGGGCAAGAGTTCATTCTATGCATTGATGGGACCATAACAAGTGGACTACTGGAAAATTAGTTCATTTGAAACATGAAATGGGTTCTAGTACGAGGAGCTGCTCTTATAATCTCAGTCAAATTTCCAGGCTCCAGAATATGATCTTTATCAATAATTTTACGGTGTGACTGTGACTTTCGCTCATCTAAATCCTGTAAAGTAGGGCTGGATGATCTATGGGTGATCTAGTGTGAAATATTCACAATGATTCTGCTGGCAATATAAAATGATTCTGCGAATATTGCAAAGATTGCATATGCGTTTTATAGCCATTGAATTTCCTAAAGAACACAGAATCAGATTAGTTTTGCAATCCTTCCATTTCCTTGTTTGGCATGAAAGTATTAAGATGCATTTTAATAGTGTATCTGCTTAATACAAAAACAAAAAAAGCTTTTAGCTTTTATCTATTAAAAGCTCTTGATCAATGTTTGTTTACAGTCTCCCCAAACGTTCATGAAACGTTTTAATAAAACTATATATTTTTAAAAGTAAATTAAGGTTTCAGTGTCAATTTGAAGCATTTTTAGACCGAAATACAATTCATTTTTAACTATATCAGCCAGCTCAACTGTGAACTGACACACTTTACCCATAACCAGACTTAACATCCCTCTCCAGGGTGCTAATTCAGAAAAACTAAAATATGCAAGAGTATACTTAGTAGAATGCATTATGCCATGCGGTCCCCTCACCCTCTGTGTCTTGGATGTCAAGTACTCTTCTGATTTGGGACAGAGGCATTAAGGCTATGTGTTTGAGCTGGGCGGACGGCCGTGTCTGACCCAATGGACTCCGGAACGTGGTTATCACCTTGTGTCTCTTCCTGGCGATCTGAACATAAGGAAAAAACGAGCACACACACACTTAAACACTTAATACATGCAGTTCTCTTCATAATGCAGGAATGTAAAATGTTCTCTTCTGGAACAGTGGGGAGTCCTTCAGGTGCTTCAGAGGACCCAAACTGTGTAATGCAGATTGGGGCGACAGATATGCATACCGAGGACTTCCTAAACTGAATAATTGATCACCCAGAGTCTTCCCTTCTCCCTGCTCTCATTACCAGGCCGGAGCCAGCATTGGGCGAAGAGGACCACTGCTGTGTGCCGGCACACACGAACAAACCCCTCCACAGTGCTTAAACGCATCCCCTCACTAATTGGGGAAACAGGCCAGAGAGTCGAGTCAGCAAGCACAGATTGCACACGCATTAAATTATTCACATTTCTTTCTTCAACAGTACCGGTCACCCGTAAACGGAACATACTATTTAAAAATGGGAGGAGAAAAGGGAAGAAATTTAGGGAGGACCAAAAAGAGAGTAAATCTTTTAAAGGGATAGTTCACCCAAACATATTAATTCTTCTATTAATTACCCTCTTGACATTCCAAATTTGCAACTCAGTCTTCACCCTTTTCAAAAAAGTATTGTTTATTCAAATGCATTGCGGGTGTAATAATGGGGGGGATTTAGGGTGGAGAGAGATCTGCCCATCTGTAATATTTCCATAAACACATTCAGAAGAGCAGTTATGGTGCACTAACATGGAAAGCCTGAGCTTTACCTCCAAACAGTCGTTGAAAAGGAAGAGCGTGACATTTTCTCCCCGATCGCAGGGTTTGTCTCCCAGAGCGATGGTCTCCACCCTGTGAACCAGACTCCGGTGTGACGACAACAGATTGGCCTGCAAGTGCACACAAGCACACAATAAATCCACATTAATTTCCTCCTCGCAAAACATTTGCAACGGAGTAAATGAATGAATTATAAGTGACTGATGTGCAGAATTTGGTTCAATCAGACGCCTGATGAACATGCTGCGTTTCCTGTCTCTGAGCCTGCGGGCTCATTCCTCTGAGTGCTGTTCCTGGATAAGACTCCGCTGTGTCCATGCCGCTTCAGTTCCCATGAGCTACAAAAACCAAACTGATCCAGGAAAAGCACTCCCATCTGGGGATGATCATTGGTTTGGCAGCCCCGTCTCTAGACGCAGCTGTTCTGGGGCGAGTCTGACAGGCGACAACATGAGCTGACTCACTCTGATCGATTTAATGGTGAGAGGAAGTTTCAGACAGCATGGCTGCATATCCCACCACAGAGAAAAGAGGAACAGCAGCCAACAATACAGCGTCGCTTCACGATTTATTGTTAAAATAGCAATATTCTACACATTCATAGACTTTAATTTCTAGTCCACTTATAAAAGTATATAGTAACAAAAAGTGTAGTAGTGTAATAGTAACAAAAATGGTTAATTTAATTTTATAAAACCATTTCTACCCTGTCTGAACTTTATTAACAGGCTGTTTCAACTACTGCAACTTTAATAAAATAATAATAATGCCACATTTTAAATGCCATTTCCCTAATTTAGTTTGAGTTGTTAGCTTTACATGTATTCAAAAAAGAAAAAATCATAATACACATTGCAGCATCACCTCACAGTGATCCGCCTCACCGTGTCTGAAACAGTTCTATAAAGGAGTTCCTACCCTGTTCTGATTGGTCAGGAGGCCCAGTTAGTCAACCACTTACAGCACATAAAATAAATGCTCATTACCATATCTGAACTTCAGCTCCTGAGCACAGTGATACGAACAGCACAGACTTGATCAGTTTTACAATATCAATTATACAGAGCTACAGTGGATTAAAGTAGATGTTATTCATGGGCAGCCAATGAACACCATCGGCTGACATTATGCAAATTATACTATGCAGGTTTGTGCAGGAATATAGACTAGAATGACTGACGATTTGTTTCAGGAAGTTCTTTGGGGAGACAATGACTATTTATCATGTACTTTGAAATATTTTAGTCACAAACAGCTATATTACACACTATATTAAGGGGAATATCCAAAAAAGCTTAATAGAGGCACTGTAACATCTATATGCAAAGGACATCGGTTACGATTCTTTATGCTCCATAGCAAAATAGTTGCTTTTTTGGGGTGCAAATGGATGGTCATGTTTAAATGCGTTCATGGTTCTGACCTCAACACCGTGATGATTTCTGAATGACCCGTTTATTATAGTTTTCATGGTCTGAGTGGACTGGCGGGGAAGATTTGCTTGGTGAATGTTGGAGTGTGCTTACATCATACTCGTTTCAAAAGAGCGAGAAAAATCCCTTGGTTATAATATGGTGGCTTCAGTTGTACATAAAAATGAGGTGAAGTTACTTGAGAGCTGTGACGGAGGGCAGCGATTTTCAACAAATAACGTCTTTCATTGCGATGTGTTGACTCAAAGCTTCAGGAGACTTGAAATATAGTTCTACTTATCTTGACAGAATTATGGGTGAACTATTCCCAGATAAGTGAAAAATTACTCACAGGGCAGCCGTCCACCTCATAAACAACATCAAAAATCTGCTTCTGTCCCTCGGTTTTCCTTTTATCCTCATTTATGTGTCTGTGAAAATAAAGAGAGAGAGAAAGCTAAAGAAATCTTTAGTTAAACGTCACAGTTTCAGCCCACAAAAATTAATAATTTAAGGAAACTTGTAGGAATTAATCACAGGACTCACGTCATCACTTCCTTGAGAGACTCAATGGCCTTTTCAAGAGTCACTTTATCTGGGTTGTCATCTGATGTATGTTTCTTTATATCTAGATAGAACAAAATCCATTCTAAATCTTGTTTTCTTGTTCAGAAACCATCCGTTTAATGAATGTTTGAATTTGTAGTGGACAAGCAATTTATGAAACGAACACAAATTCCAAAGTGTCTTTAAACCATATGGATTCAGTCAGATTTACTGAATAGAAACAGCGGTTTGTGTGTCTTTCACTTGCATCATGGCGTATTCATGCGTTACCGTTCAGTAAGAGGGCGACGCTTGGCAGTCTCTGTACTGGACGAATCAAAAGCTCAACAAGAGTCTGACGGCCACACTCGGGTTTAGACTGATTGATCTGGATAACAAAATGAAAGACGAGATGATAAATAGTCTTCACAAAGCAATTCCCATACAAAACCACTCAACAATTGAGTAGATTTTGACTGTACTTTTACTGCTGGAAATATCAGACAAAGGGCACCCCTTGAAGTCTTTGTTAAAAAAAGAGAAAGACAGAAAAAGGTCTGTCCAATATGAGTTTCTTTATAATATAGAAGACCTCACACACACACACAAAAAAAAAAATGTCAGTACCTTCAGAAACGCATGAAACCTCGGCTTCTGTCTCTCACATCTCACTATTGTCTCCTTGCTCATCTCAAAGAAGTTGACAAACGGTGGGTAGGCCTTCACCAGCTCTCCAGACTGAGAGAATTTTAAAAAATAAAGAGAGATCACAAAAGCTGCCATTCAGTCTTTGACTGCGTTATGAGCTCCATGCCGGATGAGGTCGAGTTCAAAGCTTCATCACACTCACATATTTCAGGATAATGTCTCCAACGCTCCTCTCTTCAGACCAGTTCATCACCAACTCCTCAAGATCCGCCTGTCAAAGCACATTCATCAGCTAACACGTTCAACACAGCCTTTACTCAGCATTTTGGAAAGGTTATTGCCTACCTTTATTCTGGTGTGCACATCATAGATGTCTGGAATGCTGCCAAAGATGGTCTTGATCTCTTCCTGAGCTAGAATGGGGCCGCCCACCTGCCCCTCTTTCTCCAATGGGTACTTGAAGAGCTGAAAGAACCGATGAATAAAAGGAAATTAAATCACTAAGCCAGGATGGACCCAGAGACACTCACTAATGCAGCAGGTCTTGACAGTAGAGGTCTGCATTCCTGCGGGATCACTAAAGGACCCGATTAGATTTGTTGCGGCACTGGACTAAACCTCTGATTTGTAGGCATGAGAGGGTGCTATTTCTAAGAGATGTCAGCCAAAGCAGGCAGACTTATAGTATAGTGGGAGTGATAGTTTTCAATATTTTCAGCCGTTTGGCATCATTTTAAAATAAACCCTAAAACTAATTTATTTATCCACTACCATTCAAAAGTTTGAGATATGAAAGACTCTCATGCTCACTAAAGCTGCATTTATTTCATTCAAAATACAGTAAAACACTGATAATACTGCAAAGTAGCATTACTTGTTAAAATACCTTTTCCATTTGAATACATTTAACAACTTTATTTTGAGACTTGGTATTAAGAAAACATTTTAATGCTTAATATGTTAGTGGAACTACATACTGGTAGTATAGGATTTTTGTCAATAGAAAGAATAGAAAGTTGAAAAGAACCGCACTTAAAAAAAAAGTGTTTAAATAAATAAAATAAAGTGTTTTCACTGTCATTTTATCTCTTTTTTGGATCCTTGCTGAATAAGTTCTTACTTTACAAATAATAATAAAATAAAAAATCTTACTGACCAAAACCATTTTAATAATAGTGCATAAATACATTTATAAAAACATTAAATGTATAATTGATATGAAAAATATATTTTTTAATTTAATAAACAGTTGAGAATATTCA
Source organism: Rhodeus uyekii (assembly GCA_037043235.1). Taxonomy (NCBI): domain Eukaryota; kingdom Metazoa; phylum Chordata; class Actinopteri; order Cypriniformes; family Acheilognathidae; genus Rhodeus; species Rhodeus uyekii. The sequence continues at coordinate 384,756 of JAWRVZ010000018.1, read as the reverse complement.
ATATGGAAAAGATGTACAGTTCTGCGAGAGTGGAATGAAAAGGGGAAAATCAGTCCCATGCACAACTCTACTTGACAGCTACTCCATAAACTTAATAAAGATCCAGTGGACCACAATGGAAAGGTCAGTCTATTCAGTATTGCCTGATGATCTGACTCCACTGTTCACTGAAATTTGCAGGGCTCTGATTGCGGGCACATGATGTGGCATTTACTATGCAAGCAGACACAGAAGTGTGTGTGTGTGTGTGTGTGTGTTTGTATGAGCTCCACATGTAAGGGTGCAAAGCAAAGCTCAAATGTTCCATGGCATTGGTCCCCAAATCTAATTCATTTTCCCCCCTACTGGTCAAAGGCACTGGTTTAGTTTGATAAGACCACAGCCAGGTACTGCGGATTGCCATTTTCCAAACCTGCAGGACCGTGGCCAGGATATCAACGTAGTTGCTCTCGGTTTGGTAGAGCTCCTTGGAGACCTGCCATCTCGCTGACTGCTTGGGAAGGACAGGAGTTGAGCTTTTGGGAGGTTTGGCATTCTCTGAAACGCATAAGCAGACATGAGCATGTTAATTTGCATGGAGAGGGATTGTGCCACTGTAAATAACACACTGTTACTCTTCATATTATGATGCGTTTCCTTGACGTTGAAGAAAAATTGAGACTAAAGGAATCTATTTATGAAACCATGAGTTAAAATGAGTTAAGAGGAAACAGAGGAATTAAAAGTTCCACGTTCAATGCAAATTAACAAAAATCAATCAATCAATCAGGAACATATTAAAAAGTAATATCCAAAGTGCAGTTGTATTAAACTAAAACATATGCATATACGGTAATCAGTGTATTCAAATTTTAATGACCCATATATCATTACAAACCTGAATGATTTGTTGGTAACAAAATAATTTTGGTTCCCATTGACTTCCTTTTCTTTTGTCAATACAATGGAAGTAAATGGAAACGAAAACTAGTTATCAACATTAATTCTTTTCAGCAAAAGAAAGAAATGCATACAGGTTTGAAATAAAATAAGGTCGTATAGGGTGGACTAGCCATTTAAGTACAGGTGGTGTAATTATATTAAAAAAAGAATAATAATCTTAGTTATTTAATACTGTAAATGTAGATCTAAAATGGTAGAAATTACAAATAATTGTGGTTTTTGACATTGTGCCACATATTAGTTAAAGGGTGTTCACATTGGATTGGTTTGATGGAAAACAAATCTGGTTCTACTGCTCTGTCAGTGCGGTTGATTTGAATAAGTGTGAACGCTGCCATTCGAACCCTGATTTTTTCTATTTTAATTTCCAAGAACCACAGAATCGATAACATTCTGATTCCATTAAAAAGTAGAACATGATGCGACCCTAAATAGCACCGAATGCTCAAGGATTCCTGGTCATGTGAGATTTGTTGTCCATTATAGTTTGGTAGAAGCATTAGAACCGCCTTCTTGCAGGAGATCCTGCAGTTTGTGAGCAAAGGAAATTCCTGATGCTGTTTTGACTACATACATTTTTACAAGTTCTTTATGGGTTTTCAGCTGATAAAAATACAATTTTATGCATGCAAACAATAAGAGCATTTACCCCAGCACACAGCATTGTTTTAGTTATTCGGCAAGTTCAGCTGCAAAATATATGTCCTAAAAGAATATCTTAGAGTGAACGTTAAATGAACCAGGTTTAAACGCAAAATACTTTTTGGGGTCCGGACTAAAATTGTGAACTCACCCTAAATTGAACAAGTACTTACTTTTGAACCAGTACTAAGAGAATAAGAGATACATTTGATTTATTCATTTAAGCCACCACCTTTTCTCCAAAAGACCTACATTAATATCATAGGTTGATGTTTACATTCATCCTACACCCTGGGCTAAAGTTATATGAATGTCACCTGTCTGATTTTGCTGTCTGCACACAGGAGTGCTTGTACGCTGCAGAGGCCACTCATTCTCTGATCTACGCTGTCTGGCACTCCTCCGCCTACTGTTGCTCCTCCTGCACCTGAGCTCTGCAAAAGACAGCTGCCTCACTCATCTAAAACAAACCCTGACCGCTCTTCTGGTTCATCTCAGCCTTGCCTGGGATCACCCTGGACCTCAGAGATCAAAGCCTGGAGAGTTCTAGAACAGAACTCTTACATAATGCAAAGGGAACTTTGCAAACTTTTCAGACAACCAATCAGAGTAAATGTAATTTTTTTTCCTGAATGTTAAAGCATTCTTCTATCCATTAGTCTAACTAACTGAAGACAGGGGAAGTGTTATATTATCTAGCTGCTTTAGTCGCATGACAAGCCAGATCATTCAGTTCACCTCCGCTAGATTTGCATGTGTCGGGTGTGTTGGAAATGTCCAGCAGGGAGCCCATGGAGAGGGAGTGCTCAGCCGAGGGCCTCTTGCGTGGTGGGAAGGGAGAAATCTCTGTCTCTTTGGTGAGCTGAGCCAATGTTTCTCGGAGACGGCGGCGTTTCCTGCCACTGCTGGGTGTCGTGAGAGACAGCAGAGACACGGCTTTCTTCATCGCAGGACTCTCCGGCTGAGAGGAAGACACAATGACAACATATTAACTAAAGTGCAGTGCACTTATATATGTAAATTCAATCACAGTTCTTTACTAAATGATGCAACGCAGTTTTGGCAGTATAAAGTGCTGCAGAGGTGACTATATATGCATTTTAACACTTCTGGACACATTGTACTTAAAGACATCATTCATTCAAAAATGAAAATTGTCATCATTTACAACTTGAGGGAACTTGACAATTTTCATTTTAGTGTGAACTATCCCTTTGTTGCTAACAAGTGGCTAAATGAGACTTACAGAGGTTGTTCTCAACTCAATTTCAAGGATTATGTTTGGGGTTTTTTTGTTATAAATACTGGAAAAGTTGTCAGGAGCTTAATGGTGGTGACGTTAAAGTCATGCAACGATGCTGTAGTTTGTTTATAGCTTGTATTTAGTTCTTTACTTCTGGCGATTGCATTTAGACTTCAAAATTCAGAAAATGTTTGTTAATATATGAAAAAAAAAGAAACTTTTGATGGTCACAGACCTTATTTTTTGCAATAAGCAAAAAAGCCAATGGAAAAATGTTTTATACTTTATACTTTCCTGTAGCTCAATCAGTAGAGCATTGGTGCTTACAACGCCATGGTCATGGGTTTGAGCCCAGGGAAAGCAAGAACTGATTCAATGCGTTTCTTGAATACAACGCAAGTCGCTTTGGAAAAAAAGAGTCTGCCAAATGCATAAATGTAAAATCCCATTCACCATTCAGAAGGAGGAAGAACAATACCAGAAAAGAAAAAAAACATCACCATAAATTTCCAACTTTTGCATTAACAATAAAGTCATTAATACTACGAAATAAAACAAATGGAAATTATGGACTTTTTTGTCCATTTAGTCATCAGTCCATTCCTCTTAGGTTGGTAAAGAAATGAATTTGTTTTGAAGAAATTTGAAAAGGAAAATATGGAAAAGCAACGAGCTGTTTTGCCACAATTCCCATAGGAACTGTGACTACTCTGATTGGTGGATGAAGCTTATGGATTTTATGATTTATACAATTTATTTTAGAGATGCACCGATATCTATAGCTAATTTTTCAGAACTATATGTGCTGATACCGATAGATTAATGTTCTCCCAGAAAATCTCTCAAAACTAATAAAGGGAACCCTCTCATTTGGTGCATTACTATAATATTAGAGGTTAAAATTAACAACAGTTGTCAAACTACTATATTCATCTGCCATTTATTTTGAGATAATTCAGTAAAACTCTCTCGAGTTTTTAAAACTAAATAAACTCTGAATATTAGATAACTTTTTTCAACTTTAAGTGACATACACTGTTTCATTAAAATCTTTTCTTAGCTGAAACACAAATTGAGTGATTAAATCAAAGTAGTACTTTATATTTCAACATAATTGTTTTTTTTCCATGCTATAACTTGGAAAAAAATATATAAAGTGGAAGCAAAGACTCGCACTCCTCGCTTTTGGTTGAATTGAGTTATTGTTTGAGTTTCGTGATGAAATGGAAAGAATCTGAAAGCTTTTTGCAATTAAAGGATGGAAGGTGCACTACAAATAATATTGTGTGTAGGGAAAAACTACAGACCTGCCAACCCTAGCTTAAACTACGGGTGATTTATAGGGTCAAAAAGTCTGCTTTAACATCCCTTTCATTTTTAACAAGACATTTTCTTCACACAGAGTAGGAGTTGCATTCTAAGATGTTTTTCCATCTCTTGATTGACAGGATATAATAAGCCATTATCAGCAGCTGTTTTTAAACAGTCACCCGATAGACTACAATAAAAAAGAATTGATTTTATCAACCGATACACTGGTGCACCCCTAGATTTAAAAAAAAAAAGAGAAGAAAACTGAACTGAAATCAGACTAACTTCTACAAAACTCAAGGTTCTGAAGAATCAGCCTTAATTGTGAGATTTGCCTTGACAAGATTATATGTTAATAAAGAAAAAAGAAAACAAACAGTACTTCCGGAATGCTTCCCAGCAGCTGTCATTTTACAGGTTTCCTCACCTTTTCATAAGAGTACATAGATTCTCCAGCACGCGCATCCATTTGTATACTTCCCCAAAACCACTGCAAAAAGGCAGAGAAAATAATTATCGGTACACAAAACTAAGATGCATTCATTTAAATTAATTAATTAAACATGCACTGAACCCATTATTAGCACCTTTAAATAAATATTGATAGCTATTAAAACCACTTATGCGTGCCAAAAAAAAAAAAAAGACTCCTGCTCCTCGCAACATACTAGATAATGGACTACAGAGAGCAAACGGCCTAAAATAACAGAGTGTACACTATTATTAAGGACCCACACAAAGCACAGCGTGTAGCTGTGAGACAAGTCAAGTTCATACCTCCTGCTTCACTACATAGAGTCTTTTCGAGGGAGTAAAGGGCAGTTCTTTAATGGAGTTCTCCTCAACTACCAAGTGGGTGCACCTTTCATCACCCACCACCTGGACCCGTCCGCCTGAACAAAACAAGCAGTACACGCTCCTTTAAAAATCCCCCTCAAGCAGAAGACAGGGGTCATTTGCTTTTACAGAGAAGGTCTAGCAATAAAATACTGAGACATATCCTAGGCTGAACGTGTCAGATGCATCAGAATGAAAAGCTTTAGTTAATCGAGGCGTATTTGAGCAGAAGCTGTGTGACACTTGAAAACATGAAACGTTTCAGATGCGTTTAAGAAAAGACTGATGCAGTACCGTGTTTCTGGGTCCTTTCTTCCATGTTAGTTTTGTCTTCCTCAGAGAATCCCAAAAAACTCAACACGCAGTCCTGGAATGGAGGGACTTTAAACTCTGTGCGGAACTCCTCGTTGCCTGCGTGGAAATTACTAAGCCAGAAAATGTATTAAAAAAAGTTAGCAAAAACCAGCAATCAGACACACCACAACACCAAATTATGCTACAAAAAGAAGTGTGACTGTTGTTGAGAGTTTTAGAAGACACTTTTGACTAAAAACACTATTTTTGTTAGTATTAAAATGGTTACAATTCTGTTTGTGTGAATTAAATTAAAAAGTAACATTTTCCTCCTGATATCTGATGTATTTCCAAGCTAAATTGAATATTTGAGGATTGGATACAAAAAAAAACTAATTCAAGGTCACCATCAAGACCACATTGTTAATAATATTAATTTAAATTACGGCAGCCTTAAAAAACTAAAAGAAAAGCTTTTAAACAGTTTGACCCCCTTGTAACGCAGCCACTACATAAAATCCAAACGGAACCAAAAAAAATTCAGGTTTACAGATGCATTTATTCATTCATAAAATAAATAATTGGCTAAATTAAATTGCTACTGCACAGAAATCAGAGCAAATTATTAAAAATGCTGATTTTGTATAACTTATTTTTTCCTCCACCCATTTATGAAATGTAAAAATAACTATATTGGTCTGGGGTGGTTACAGGTGTCTTAAATGTGTTCATTTTAACAATTTTTTCCCATAACTAATTAAGCGTTAAATCAACGGTTATTCAGCTTTACTATTAGTGCATTAGCATTTTAAATAAGACTATATTCATTTAACTAAAATGGAATAACATTAAGACTTATTGGGGCCCCATTACAAGTGTGCTGAGGCCCCCTGGCTGAGAACCACTGCCTTTGAACCCTCTTGGCTTTTGGCTAACATCAACTACTAGACTGTGCAATTTAGGGAGCATCATTCAAAAAGGAAGATCAAATTATATATTGATGAAAGATTATTCCCTTCTGACTAACGCTCACTTATTCATTACGCACAATAAGACCAGAAACATGTATTAAGACGGTACAAGGTCAGTTTTGATGTCATATTGGCTGTAAGTCTACCTCCATTCAATATTATGGGTGAAGAGGGGACGGTAAAGAGAAAAAAATAACAAAAAACTTTGAGTCGACATCCAGCCCAGAGTGACAGGTCATTAATGTGAAAGGTCAGGTTCAGTGTTCAATACATGTGTGGAAAATGTCAAATCCCAATTGCAGTGGAAACCACTTTTAATATCAAAGCAGGGAGGGTGGGTCTGTTTGCGCACCAGTGGCTAGACTTTTCGGCCTCATCATTCACAGTTTTTACTCCTCTGCACTCATACAGTGAGGGGGATGACGTAGGGGGTAGTTTTACGCCTGACAGGGACACACACACACAATCTTACATGTCATCTCTGTGCTCCCAAGCCTTGCGTATCCACTCAGGGGTGAGGATGGGTGTCCCCATGCAGACTGCCAACTAAAAAAAAAATTTAAAAAGAGAAAGCAGTGAATAGCATCAGGAGGGAAGAGATCCCTTCACCAAAGCCTGCTCGATGGATTATGCATGAGATTAATGAATGATTCAGCCCAATTCAGCACGCTGTGAGGAGAGATACATGAGAACTGTTTTAATCAAACCCTCTCTAAATAACAGACACGTCAAGAGGAGATAGTAGACAGAGTTACAGAGCGCACACCTGGAGTTTGAGGAGCATCACTGAACAAAAAGACACTCATGAAGAGTCTCTTTACTGAGGTTGCTTTTTTTTTCCATCAACTTATATGTGATTAATGAGGAAAAAAAGATCAACGTATTTAACGATTGACTTTTCCTAAACACAGCAAGACTGCAAAGAGCGAATTTAACCAGTATCACATCGCACCCATTATGCGCATTATTGTGGTAAGGAACCACACACTTAAACAGAAAGATCATCTGACAAGTATATATGCAATAAAGTATCTTTTGTTTTTATCTAGTGTTTAGGGAATGGTTTATATGAAATTTATTATAATAAATACTTTATTATAATAATCACATACTGAAAACATTGATAAAATATTTATATAGATGGTATAATCAGAAAGTTTGTTGATCCAAACATGATATTTACAAACTAGAGTTTAAATTGAGGTCGGTAAGATTTCTTTAAACATTTTTGAAAGTCTATAATGCGCAACAAAGATGCATTTATTTGATAAAATACAGAAAGAAAGAAAAAGAAACTCAAAATTGCTGTGTTCTATGTTAATAAATTTGATGAATACATAATTATGTATATTTATGTCTGTGATGGAAAACCTGGATTATCAGCAGCTATTCTTCCATATCACATAATCCTTTATTTAGTTCAAGAAACTTTTTTTATCATCAATGTTGAAAAAGGAAACCATGATAATAAAAAATAAAAAATGCAGGTGTCTGATAAATAAGTTCAAAGGAACAGCATTTATTTTAAATAGAATATTCATAGTAGGGATAACTAATTTCATTAACGTTTAAATAACATTTTTGCAACTGACTAGTCAAGTAGCAGCAGCAGCAACGTTTAATGCTTATCCATAATTTATAGAATGTTCTTTGTAACGCATCTCTTTGTATAAATACTTTTGCCATTTTTGATCAATTTAATCTATCCATGATGAATAAAAGTACATTAGTAATTTCTTATTAATGAAGCAGAATCTTACGGACCCAAACATTTGAACAGTAGTATGCATGCCACCAAAACAAACTAAATTCTGGAATGAAAACGGGCCACAATAATCAAAAAGTATTTTGCGAATTGAAGGTACACAGAGTATACTTTTGTATGTTGTTCACTGCATACATTTTATGCATATAGATTACTCTCTTGTAGAACCAGCAGAGATGTTGACTCATCTTTACACTGGTGTATATGATTTGATCTGTGGCAGCAATCATAGATACTACCATTACAGCAGGGTGAGTCAGAAGCAAAGGATTTCAAAACTGAAAATCTGTGATTCTCTGATGATTCAGTGTAGACAAAAATCAGTGGAGCTGAAAGATGATATACATGGAAGTGTGGATGTGCTGGATACATACCCTGTACTTTTCACCATGGGTTGAATGAGCAATGAGGTGTGAGACTTTAGTGCTGTCAAAGTCTTTTCGGATGGTGCCCCCCATGTGATGGACAAGATTTACCAGGGTAACCTGGGTAAACAGTTAATTGGAGCAAATAATCCAACAGTGACATTATGGGCTGTTTTAAGTCAGATGAGCAGACAAGCAGAACTCACCACTTCATCTTTTTTACGGAATCCAGTGAAGCAAAGAGACAGGTTGAGCATGGTCATAGAGTAGAGAGGCCTGGAGGAGAACGGCAGAGGCTACGAAAGAAGGTGTGAAAATAATAACAAATGGAATAAATTATAATATTTCACAAAATTTTACAAATAATAAAAATGTTTTTTTTTTAAATCCTTTAAAAATATACATACATGCATAATAATATCTATTACATTTTATATATACACACCTGTCAATTTTTATATATATATATATATATATATATATATATATATATATATATATATATATATATATATACACACACCTGTCAATTTTTATATATATATATATATATATATATATATATATATATATATATATATATATAATTACATATAAATATATAGTTTAAAAACCTATATTATGTTAATTTCTTATTATAGCAATAAATGAGTACTTTAAATTCTAAAAACAAGTGTGTGTGTGTGTGTGTGTGTGTATATTAAATAGTTTTATTATTTTCTAAATTATAATTAAATAATTATTATTTAATTATTTTATTCTTGACATCATGAATAATTTATAATACATTTTAAATATTATTAATTTACATTTATTTAACTTTATTTCTACATTTCTGTACAACCGCTCGGGTGGTAAGACTATGGAGTGTGTACTGTGGCTGATAAGCTGTGTACCGCAAGATTTAACAACAATAAGACAAGCCCTCATTTCTCACTGGGGTGTTGCAGTCGTATCTATATTCTAGTGTTCGTCAGACTTAATCTTTCGGTCCCTTCCGATCGCTAGCCAGCCAAGTGTTCGATTTGCTCTGGAATATCTGAAGGAGCCGAGCAGACACTCCTGCCTACACTCAGATAAGCCAGCAACATTTTTCAGGTTTTACAGAAGCAATCAAAGCTGCTTACGGATCCGTTTCAGTTGGAAGAACAACTATTTCAAAAGGCTTTTAATCAACCCACGACGGCAAGCAGGTGCTATAGTAGTATCAAACTATTTCAGCGCCTCGAGGAGGAAAAAACCAAGTAGATGGCTGTGATCCTGCGTGTTTTATTTCAGGTCTCACCTCTCCCTTGCTGGCGCAGTGCATCACGGCAGGAGGCCCAAGGATACGGCTGTCATTCTTGTACAGGAAGCAGTACTCGGGAGCCTGGAAGTCTTTCAACACAAACACCGTCTCGAACTCGCAATTCTCACCATCACCAAAATCTTTGACATTGTCAGTTTTGATACAGTGGGTGTTTATATCCTAATGGGAAGAAGAGGAAAATTAATAACAAATAAAGATGTCTGAGAAAACAATATTAATAAACATTAGTTGTACTGTGCTCAGCATTTCCTCAGAAGCAAAGAGAGTTCCCCTTTAGCATAAAGAGATCTCAAAGATGTTAAAGCGTTCTGACAGATGACATATTGGAGAAAGACAGCAGTCATTTGTCACATGTAGATTTAGTGGATACAAAAATGGATGTCAAGGGCGGTTCACACAAGACAGCTAGATGGACAGCATAAAGAAGAATGTAGGAGACGTTTTTTTATGCTTCACATGGTGTCTTACACAGAAACACAATAGCCAATATAGGACTATTCTTTATTTTGATATTGTCATGCACTCACTTACATTTATGCATTTGGCAGACACTTTTATCCAAAGCGACTTACATGGCGTTTAAGGAACACATTCTAATCAGTTCTTGCTTTCCCTGGGAATCAAACCCATGACCTTGGTGTTGCAAACACCAATGCTCTACTGTTTGAGCTACAGGAATGCTAATTACAGAAATACCTCGAGATACGAGTGTCTCTACATACGAGTATTCCAAGATACGAGCAAGCCTTCCGGCAGATTTTTGCTTCTAGATAAGAGTAAATATTCGAGATAAGAGCATGTGCACTGACGCCGATACGCTCTAAGAAAGTGAGTGTTAAGGATGGTAGTGAGAAGAAACGCATGATGACCATGGAAATGAAGCATGAAATTGTGGATAAATATAAGCGCGGTGCCACATGAGTGATCTAGCAGCAGGAGCATCAGGAGGAACTGTCGACTGAGGAGTTGATCGAGCTGCAGACGATGAACATACGCATGTGTTGCAAGAGCTCAGCAGCGGCGAGGAGGAACCGGAGGAAATCATTTCATTCATTAGTGAAATTAAGGCAGTGATGGCTACTTGGCAGAAGGTTTCTGATTTCATTGAAAAGAAACACCCTGATTTCCCTCTGCCATAAGACTCCTAAACAGCAGATAGGAGTCTACAATCACAACATTACATGAACAACTGTTTACATACTGCACTACCTCACTTTATACTGCCAGAATTGCACTACCTCACTTTTTACTTTATTACCTTACTCTTTTGCTCTTTGTATTATTATATATTTATCTTATTTTTATTTTTTATTCTTACTTGTGACATTTATTGTGGACGGCAAAGTAAGAATTCCATTGTACTGGGAAACATGCTTTCTGTCTGTACACATAATAATAAACACTTTGAATCTTGAATCTGATAAATTGTCTTCGGCGCTTTTTGACGACCGTGCCTAACTCATTTTTAAAGGGAGACAGAAACCAATCTCCCTCGATAGGTATTTAGTTAAAAGGTCTGCGCCAAGTGAAAGTGAGGGTAGTCAGGTGGAAAAAGGGAAGAAAACAAATCGAAAAAAGCAAAACAATAATATAAAATAGAAAAGTAAGCTGAGTTCAGTTATTTTAAAGCTTACGTAAGTTATGTAGTGTTCGTGTAAGTTACGATACAGAATCAAGTGTCTGCGTACCAACCCCCTTCTCCCCTCCTCCGCACCTGCCGCTACTGTCTGTAAAAACTAATAATTAAAACCACAATTTATTTGATATCACACGAACCCTTATACTGTATACAATATACTGTGTGCGCGTGTCTAAACCAATAAAAAAATAATAATAATTCTCATTTATAAAACTGTGCGTAGGATCACTACTAAAAGTTTACGTGCGCCCAAAAGCCAAAAATGCTATACGCCAAAAAATATACAGATTTATAAAACCGTGTGTATGCACATCTGTCAGGAACATTCCCTTTATAAATCGCAGATGTCACGGGTCAAAGTTTTGCTTAAATGTGCACACATTCTCCCGTCAAGTTGTTTTTTATAGATCACAACCTTTGCGTGGAAACTGGCGTACGTACGTTTCCAGTCCCATTTTGTGCGTACGCACGCTTTATAAATGAGACCCCTAGAATGGATTAATTTGTTATCTATTATTTCTTATGGGAAAACATGATTCTAGACACAAGCAATTCGAGTTACGAGCTCTGCCCTGGAACGGATTATGCTCGAATCTCGAGGTATTATTGTACTAACATAAACAAATAAATAAAGTCTGGTGTGAACAGCACCTCCACTTTTTTAAGGGAATTGAAGGAAGATCTGTTAGTTCATAAATTTCCATTATTCTTGTCATTTGGGATTCCCTTTCAGAAATGATTATTCTTACCTGCAAGTGAAAATAAATATTAAAATAAATAATTAAACTAAAAAAGTTGATTATAATTGAATTCATTCTTAATTCAATGGATTAAAGACACCTGTCGGACAAACACAAGACAAGTTGTTAGATCACATTGTTAGAGCTTAGCCCAAACCACCGAGTTTGATATTAGACATCACTGTGCCACACCGAACCCCCCTCAAAACACCATGCTGCAAATCCCCTGGTGCTCTCAAGCATGCAAAGATTCTGGGTCCCGAGACGTACCATATTGACTATAGATTTTATCAATTTCTCACACGCCTCTGTGCCCGGCTGCCCTTCTTTAATCTTTACCACTGGGACTTCCATTATTGTGATGGCCTGTAAAAATGAAGAATTGATGTCAACCTGGCAACCCAAAGCTGATAAATTTCCCAGGCAGGAGGGCCTTACTGCCCTGTCAGAATTGAGATGAGAACTTCAAACAAATGTCAAGCAGGAGGAAGTTCTGCACGTTAATACGTTGCGTATGGGCAGACAGAATCGATGACTGAAAGAAGCAGTTACAACGCAAGTCCTTTCAAATCATGTCAAGGGCAAAGAAAGGAGACTTTCAGGAACATCCCTTTCCTCCCCAAAGCACTACATGAGAAGATTTCATCCCGAATCCACACACACATTCCAGCTTTATCAATCAATCTCCAAGCCTAAACGTCCCATCATTGACCTGCGCTCCCTCCAAACGAAATTGTCAGAGCAAATGACATTCATAACATTTATAACCTTTCGTCAGTCAACTCCAAACCGCCACATTCCACATCTCAGGGTAAGAATGTCACGTAATATTTTCTTCAGTAATATGATAACATGTTAATTCAGCAAAGGTCACATTAAATTAATCACATTTATAATGTTACAAAAGAATTCAAATCAATGTTAATTTCTGAGAATCCTGAAAAAAAGAAAATGTATCCCGTTATCCACAAAAATATTACGCAACTGTGATAATGAGAGATGCTCATATTTGCTTTAAGATAAATAAAATAAAAAAAAAAAATATATATATATATATATATATATATATATTTATTTATTTTTTTGCATTATATTCAAATAGAATACATTTATTTTAAGTTGTAATAAAATTGTTTTTACTATATTTTTGATAAAACATTTTACCAAACCCAAGAGTGGTAGTGTACATGTAAATGTGTAACTGCACTACATTTCTTGCTTAGAATGTCTTTAATCATTCAAGGACACAAGTTTATCTGAATTAAAATTTCCAGATTTAATTTTATTTCTAATTTCAGGAATGACCCTAAAGTTCAGTCCAAACTTTTCAGTCATGCAAACTGAAAAACTGAATGTTTATCCTTCCTGCATAGTTCTACGATCCAAGCTGGCCAACACAAAACGTGTTCCTGTTAACAAACTGATTACTTTAAATCAGATTAGAAAATTTTCACAACTCACACTGACCTTAAAATAATAGATACGACAATTCCGAAGTATTGCATCTCATTAATGTAGCTCTACTTTCCTCAGTGAAAGCCATTTGACCATGGCTACAGTGAAATCAATCAATTTGTCTATACATCTTTATATAGTTTCACTCTCTTCTACAGTACCTGAAGGGCCTTCTCAAGTTCTGCGATGTTGCCGGCCTCCCCCACCAATACCACCCTGGTCTCAACTCTGGGCAATACATCTGAAAAAGAGAAAACACCACAGGCAAAGGTGAATCTCAATGGAAATAGACAACAACAAAAAAAGACTAGGAGAAAATAACCTCTTTTGTTATGTTTTTGCGGAGTGAAACGGTCCACCCAACAGAAATGTCAGTAGATATAAGGCTGACCGAGAAGGAGGGCGGTTCACTTACCCCCTGTCTCGTCTGCGTGTAGACCTATGAAAAATTGCTCCTTTGTGGTTTCGGCCATCCGGGAGTCGTTAACGGAGGAGTCCACCAGAAGGCTGCGGCCCGGCCCTAAAGTAACTATGCTGCTGTCAGCCATTGCTCTGTGACAAGGGGTGGCGACCCAGTCCTGTCCAGAATATCAAAAGCTGGCAGCCAGGAAGAAAGTAGTGAACGAGGGAGGCACAGGCACAAAAATAAGAGACAAACAGTCAAGCTTCTTGGAGGGATGAAGCATAAAGGGAGAAGAGAATCTATATGTATGTGTGTATATGTTTGCATTAACCTAATGGGTAATTATTCTGAATGCTGCATTACAATAATAAAATGCTCTTACAATTTATTATATATGCATTAGGGTGTTTAATCATTTTAATAGGTAAGGAAATAAAGTATCACATATTGTAAAGATCTGTCAGTTTTGTCTTTGAGAAATGCTGTGACAGCTGAATGGCAGTGGCAATGCACTAGCACAGGGGTAGCTAGCTAACTTCTAAACAAAATATTTTCTTCTCTAACAGAGCCCTGTACTTAGCTTTAAACACATGTAAAAAATGAAAACTTACCTTATAAACCTCTCGACAGTTTTTGGGATGGAAAACGTTCTGATGAATGAAGTAACACTGAGAGTTCAGCTCGTTGCCGAACAAATGTTAGTTTATGTTAGCCAAACCTATTGTTTAAAACGAACCTTACGCTTGCAAACGTAAACGCCGCTGTCGTCGCAATGACACGTAAAGTTTTCGCAAACCGCACAATAAAACAATTATGTTATGAAAATAAGTTTAGCTAGAATTTTAAGCCCATTGTATACGCTCATTTGATAGGTGGCTCTGCTCAACTCACTCTCTGAATTCAAAAAAGAAGGCAAACATGAAAGCTTAACGCTGATTGGCTGAGAGTGAAGAGCTCGACGGAAGTTCTGAGGCGGCGCTTCTGATTGGCTTTTGAATTCAAACGTCGATGCACGCTGTGGAGTTATTGACTCCGTCCTTGAAATAATGACAGACAATTATTTAATTAAATTGCTTGTATTTAACATTATGAGTAAAACACGAGATACTGATGTAAACATAAAAATGCAATGTAATTCTTAAAAACACAAAGAAAGTCGCGAACTAAATGAATGTGTTCAACAATTAAATTAAAAACATTGTTTAGCATTACAAACTTTAGCATACCTCCCATCGATACACAATTATTGAAAAATTCTAATATAATAAAATAACTTAATTTGGGGGGTTTAATTGGGATTGTACACGCATTAATATGTTGTATTAAAAAGATAAGAGCAGGAGAACATTCTCTACGCCCACCCCCAAACCAATACCTATTTATTGAGTTTTGAACACACAATATGATCAAAACAATTTTGAGTTCCAGTACTCTAGTTGCATGTATTGCATATAACCTTGAAAAGACTAAAGACTGAAGCTTGTTCAGTCATTTTTGGATTGAATTATTGGTAAATATGAACAAAGATGGCAAAGATTGTTTATTCTTTTGATCTTTCATTCAAACAATTAAAACATATCTAATCGTTTATTAACGTAAAATAGCTGAAAGTGAGGGGGAAATCACATTATGAAATAAATGTTTTCTCCTAAACACGTTGGCCATAATTATTGGCACCCTTTTATTAAATACTTTTTGCAACCTCCTTTTGCCAAGATAACAGCTCTGAGTTTTCTCCTGCAACGCCTCATGAGTTTGGAGATTAGAGACCATTCCTTTATACATGCCATGTAAGAAGTCCAGGAACTGAGGAACCAGGAACTATTTCAGCAAAACTCCAAACTTCTCAGTTTCACAGAACAATTGTATTATATTTTGTTCTAGTAATTAATAAATGTTCCCACCACAGAAGCTTCTGCCTTTTGAGCTGCCGGTAGAAACAGGTGCTTTTCAACGGTGGACTATTTAAATACAGACACAAAATCTGTGCTTACGGTAACCGGTAATCTCCTACAGCCAACAGCGCAGATGCTCTTCATCACAGACAGATGGATTTTAATAACTCGGATAACAAAATAAATGTTACACAACCTGTTATTTAAGAAGAAAAACATATTCTATATTCCAAAAGATCAGGGGCTTTTGACAATACATCAAGGGCCCCCAAAGAACCCCACGTTGTATTTTTACAACAACTGTAGTACCATTTTAATGGAAACTATGATTACCACAGTAAATTTTAATAAGGTGTAAGTCAAATTAAATAAAGACAATGTATGAAAGCAAGTGGATGCATGATTAAATTATGAAACGTAGTTTATTTCCTTCACATACACATTCATCTCAAATGTTAAGACTTTTGTCTGAAAGCTGAAACGAAACCTGTATCATCCAGCACTGTCCTGATGTGATCTCGCCCCATTAGCACCCTTTGAAAAAGAGCACTTATTCTCAGCCTGCCCTCCACACATCCAAAAGAGCAGCCACTTTCCTGCCGACAGAAGTCTCATTCTTTCTTCTGCCCGGCCTGGTTTCGGGCAGGAACGACTCATGATAAATCGACTGCCAGGTGTCTTGAAAATCTTTAGACACCTGAAGCCAAACCGAAGGACAAAGTGAAGGCTGCCGGAGTGCACATTTTTAAAATTCGGTTTCAGTGCTCGTCACATCTGTCTGGGTCTTTGCGTCCCGCTCTCTTTCCTTCTCTTCTGCTTTACTCTCCTGCTGCCCCTCAGGAGTCTTTGGGAGTTTGAAAGCACTCTCTGTAGAACAAAGCCAAGTGAATCTATCCTGTTCCTCTCTCTCAACGGTGTCCTTCTCCAAGACGTGTACTTCTCTATTGCACACACTCTTAAAAATAAAGCCTCCAATTACTACCAAAAGCAGCCTGATGGAACACCAGAAGATCCTGAAGGTTCTCAAGGGGATCCTTGGAGAAGGTTTTATTTTATTACATTTTCATGACAGTTATTTGTCGGTTGAGGTTTCATAGTCTCCGTATGAAAAGACATTCGGTTTTTTAATGAATGTATTTCACTATGCGTTTGAAAATGCACAGAGTTGTGTTATACATATTCACATCAGCTTTAATATTGTCCATAAGGAAGCTGGAAAAAAAGCATATTATTCACATATGTATGAACAGAATGATGATACCAAAAATTACATCGGCATTCAATATTAAATTGTTGTGCTTATATATTTACATAGAAACAAATGAGAACAGGTTGATATTGGAAAATAATAGAACTTCTAATTATATTTCAATCGCAATTATATGTGGATATTTACGGTTATGAGACAAAACATTTGGCATCATTACTACATTCACTGTCAAACTGCAGTCTGGTTCTTCATGTCATAGCAGGAAGGATACAGTACATCTGATTTCTGTCTTGAATTCTGTTCATTTTTAGCACAAACATAACATTCACGAGCAGTACTGTGAAGTAACAGTAAAGCTAGAATATGTATGCCACAATAATCATTTTCTGAAATATATACAGGCATATGTATAAAGAAAATCTGTAAATATTACACAGTTAAACTGTTTCGAGATTATTTACAACTACACCATGATAGAGATGAATATATCAAGCAGAGCCAAATATTTTGAGGAGCATCAGCTTTGCAAACATCAGAGGAACGAAGCTTTACAGACGGCTTATGCAACTTTCATGTCAGACTATAAAAGAGAGTATAAATATTGTACATTAGAGAATATGAATTCATCAAAAGTGCTGTGTTTCTGACCAACAGTCTGAAAAGTAAACAAGAAATAAAGCAATCAAGTATATGTAAGCATTTCAGTGGAAGTTTCAGCAGGACGGAACAGACTTGAGTCTTTTTCTCTCAGTGTTTTCAAAGGGCCACCTCAGTGTAGATATCATACAGCACAACGACCGGTGTTCACAGAGGTCCTTTTCGATCATATCTGGATATTTATCTTCAAATACCTCTGCATTTGCTGCTAAGGCACAGCAGAGTGAACGCACGAAGGCTGCATGCTGAATGTCTGACTCACGACTGCAGAATGTTGTCAATGTCACGCCAGGGCTGGAGAAGGCCAGAAAAGACTGGAATCTCTTCTGATCATTCAGTCTTCTCAGAACGGTCGTATAGCAGCAGAGTTCACCTATTCCTTCAGCGGAGCAGACGCCTGTGTAGTATTACAAAAGATATCGAGCTGCTGTCAAGTATGATGTATAAGCATGGCACTATGGAAAGTGAGCACACGTCACGGCACGTTCAGCATGCAAATCTGCTGTCCTGAGCGGGATGTTCCCCGGTGCGGTCGTCTGCGTCCTCTGTATCAGTGAGGGCAGCGGTGCAGAGGTCACTGAAAATATCTAAAAAAATAGGAAGAAAAACATATAGTTCGGAGTTACACACAGTTCTTTCATCCAGAGCAACAGGAAACAGGTGGCAAACAAAATCAGACCTTGCAACAGCACTCACCGCAAGGACAAGATCCACACAAACAAGTAAACAGAAGAGACACAACAAAGACGCAAACCTTCAGAGTTATTACTGATCTTTTGAAAGGGGGTGAGGGAGTTTTGCTTGAAGCGCAACATGAAAAGCAAACACTTCATTATATATATATATATATTCAGCTACAAACAGCTGCAGGGCTCAACAATAAGGATGAATCTAGAGGATAAGGATGAAGCAATATAGATATGGCACATTACATGTGTAATACACACACACATATATATTTATATAAAATTTCTGATCTTATAAAGTCAAAATGTCACTCATTTAAATCATTTCCGCCCACAGAATTTCCGCTTCCAAGACTCATTTGTTTGACCTGCCTAAAACTGATGAAAAATGTATTTTAAACACTTTTCCTGAGCATTATAACCCGAACGTTTATCTGGGTGCGGCACATTTTACAGAGAAAAGCTCCAAGAAACTAAGAGAACACAAAACATGCCACAAGCAAAAGCTTCTCCTGAAATGGAGCAGTTCCCACTTTGTCAGGAAAATCTGTTGTTTATGGATCACAAATTGTTAGTTTGTCTTATTATTTCTAGTTACATTTTGTATTAACAGTTCCAAGTTTTATGTTGTTGCTACCATATAAAAAAGGGCAAAGTGTTTCCTCCACTCGCCTACTAACATTAGTGTTGATTTAGTGTTTACTGAAGCTTTTGTAAGCTCTCGCTTTCGTAAAACACTGTGCCCTTAGGAAAAATAAGCATGACTTTGTGATGGATTGCTGTCTGTATTACCATAGTTTTCTGACATATATCAAATGGTGTATAACCTTGTATCTAAAATGTTTAAGAATATTTAGAAGAAGAAAAACATACTACACTGAAACATCCTGTGAAATCTGTCCTGCCCGATCCTCTTGTTTATTAACATTCTTAAGTCTGAATCAGGCTTGATTTGGTTAGAAAATGACAGTTAGGTATTTTATGCTGTAACACAAAAAAAGTTATGTAAATTTTATGTAAAATAAATAATTAAGAAAAGACAGTTTCCACAAAAATATTAAGCAGCTGTTTTCAACATTTAAAGAAAAAAAAATTGAATCAATGTATTTTTAAATTGAATAAAACAGAATCGGTTATTTTAAGTTGTAATAATATCTTACACTATTATTGTTTCTCCTGTATGTATACATTCTGTGGACAGTGTTAACAGGGCAAAAATCTTTACAGTTGAGTCCAGAGCAGTCAAAGCTTTAAGGGAATATGCAGAACCTTGTTATTAGTAAAGTAAAGGTTTGAGAAAACCAGACAAACAAGGCCAAAAGTGTAATTATGAGCACGCCAAGGTTTTGTGGAATGAAGTGCATGCCTGTGGAGGTGATGTCATGCACACCTCTTAACAAAAAGAAGAAGCAGACTGCAAACAGGTGCCTCCGTCAGTTTCGCCATCCATTGTCCTAGATCTCAAATTACAGCCGGTATATTTCACAATGTGTCTTGTGTGCATTCACATGTAAGATATGTGTAAGAGCAAGAAGGGACTGAGTGACATGAGAGGTCAAAGTGCATCATCTAATGCATTGCCATAAAATACGTAATCATCATTCAGCATGCATCAAATATCCGTGATTGAATTTTATGGTGACCATCAATCTGAAATAAGTCCAGAGTGGTGATGTCAGTAATGCCCTTCTGCTGCTCTTCCTGGGATTGGTGTGAGGTACCAGAGTTACTGTAATGGTCTACTTCCTCAGTTGTGGACTGCAGGACAGTGGATGGCACCAGTCCTGTCTTCTCAGTTTTAAGGTTCTTGACTAGCCTAGAACATGAGAGACAGTGTTCATCCTCAACGGCAGCACACACATACAGATTTGTGCTAGAGAACCAGAAGCTCAACAAGGGTTCAATATGATTGGCTGATTCTTTGGGATTTTCATTCAAACGACCAAAGAGGTTTGATGGACCTGAAATGCAGCTGACTACTAGAGGACAATACCCTCCAAATCTGATCCACATGTTACCAGCAGGACAATAGTTAAATAGATTTAGTTAACTTAAATCCATAACATTGACAGTAAGTTCTGAAAATCTTGATTTCTCAAGTTGACACTGCCCCCTTGTGGTCGGGAGCATTTTTGTGGTTGTGACTCAATTCATTTGTATTTTTTAAAAAAATGTGCTCTGTAAATTTTATTGTAATGCACACTTATGGTATTCATCGTTATAGTTCAAACTACATTCATTCAGTTAGGTTTTATTCATTTTTTTTAGGGAGCCTGTTTCAAAGGAACACGGTATTGGGGAAATTGAGATGGGAGGAATGAATGCTTTTGCAAAAACTGTCATGTTCCCATGTGAAACTTTACACAAGTTTCCGTAATGACTAAATCTGTGTTTTAAATGTCCCTCTTTACCCTCATTCACTATTCCCTACATTACTCTACTTATAAAGGAGTGCAAATTCAAAACTGTGAAAAATTGTTTGATACAAGCAGTGATCCTGTACATCTCCATATCCTGCACTTATGCAACCATTGTACATATCCTGCACTTGCTGCTATTGCACTTCTGGTTAGACCTAAACTGCATTTCGTTGCCTTGTACCTGTACTTGTGTAGTGACAATAAAGTTGAATCTAATCTAATCTAATACTGTAAAGAGTCAATAGCCAAACGTTTGAAATGCTGTAGAGCCCACATGGACCTTAAGCGCTAGAGAAACAATCGTGAAGAGTTTGAACTCCTATGGCATCGTTGTCGAAGAGTAATTAGCTGGTGAAATGGATTTACTTATTGTATAGTTTGTTAATGGAAGTAATCATGAGGTTTGTAATGTTTGTGGATGCCATAACAAATGTCATTTGACAGTTAAGATTTCAAAATGAGCGGTAAATTAATATATCCATTAGATCTTACCTTCATGTAGTGGAAATACAAACCGGAAGACAGAATGCAACAAAAGCAGTGCTGAAATTGGGCTGCACAAAGCTAATTTTGTAAATTAAATTATTGGCTTTGATAACTGGTTGTCAGTTGAAATAAATGGCAATTTAAATCCCTGATTATTATAATTATAAAAGTTTGGATCTGAATATTTTTCCAGGGTCAACATGCATAATACAGAAGATAAAACATGTCCTATTTGGGTCAGGTTTAATAAGAACGAACATGTTTTTGTAGGTTCCAATTTTGAGTTATGCTGTGGAATATTGGGATTATGTTGTGATATTGGTGATCAGCATCAATGTAGACACGCAACCAGTATACATGACATGTATACAATCCTCCTGACGAAAATGAGCAAACTCTAAAGCATCCTGTGGCTCAAGCTATCTTAAACTTTAGCTCGTCTCTGCACAATGTCAAAACATCCACATCCATGAAAGCCTGAAAACTTCTTATGACGGGTTTGAGGGGGTTGATTGGTGAGCAAAGAAAACTTTGAAACACTTTACAAAGCAGAAAAATGACTGAAGACAGTTTTCAAGATGAAATATGTATGAGGTACTTCGGAATATGGCTGGCTTTTTTTTGGGGGGGGGGGGGGGGATTAGACTCTTGTGAAACCTTTTTCATCTTAGCTTTTTGAGGCAATTGGTTAATGACAAATAAGAGACGAAAGAATATGTTAAATAAAACATGTGCCAGCCAATTTCTTAGAAATGCTGGTTTCACCTGCCACCTACAACCCATTTGACATAATAACATTTTCTTTGCACATCTTAATCATTTATTGTACTATATATAAAAAAATATTTTCCATTGAAAATTTTTATTTTCTGTAATTTACTGTTACTTCTGACATGTTTGCAGTAAATACTATTAAATTAAATAGACTATACAACAATTATATATAGACCAATAATGGATTTAACATCAAAATGCTTGTGTTCAAAAATTTAACATCAAAATGTTTTTTTATGTAACCTTCTTCCTTTGAACACTTTGGTCAGTTCAAGAATAATTTCTGCAATTGCATATGGTTTATTTGAAAGAAGTAAAATTGCAGTTTTGTGTCTATCCTTGTATTGTTCAACTGGTCGAGGTTGATATGCGATTTAGAAATTATTGCCTTTTGGGTTATTCAAATATTAATAAGCAGTTTTGGTAAAAATATATAATTTATTCTCTTCAAGAACATAATCCATTTAATGAGCTTCTTTGGTCTTCTCTTCATTAACATCAGGGCAGTTTTATCACCCTGAAAAAATTTTATTTTACTACTGAAAATAAAAATACACTATTCAAAATAAACTAATCTGGACCAAAAAAAAAAAAAAACGACAAGCAATATCATTACTCCAATTCTTAAGAATGGCTTGGCTGAATAAATCAACAAAACACTGATTATGAAACATATTTTGATTGTCAGGTGAATTTAAAAGATATGATATTAAGAGAATCAAAAAATGAGTTACGTGAGTTTCATTAGTGATTGTCAGGTTTTTAGTGAAGCCGTCATAAATGTCTGCAGCATGTGAATATGTCTGGATGGCAACTTTCTTCATTACTCACCAGTGGCCATTCTCTGACTCTTCTAGGAATTGCACCAACTCTCCAGCCTCTACGGAAAGATCCTGAGCAGTACCTGACTCGTACGTCAGCTGCACCTGATAGCGATCACTATCCCCCTTAAGAAAGAGACAAAGAAGTGCATAATTTATTTCAGGGTCATGGCAACCATTTTGGGGTTTTGCAAGTTAGATTCATGCAGGGACTTGAGTTTAGTCATTTCCATCTTAGAACTCTCATTTGTTGTTCATTCAATGACGCCCTCTGGTGGTAGGAGATATGTATGTGCAGTTCAGCCACCACTAAAGAGGTTTTGAATAAATATTTAGAAAAAAAAGGTTCAAATGAAATATATATTAAATAAATACAAAAGTTTTTTTTTTTTATTATATTGAAAAATATATAATTAATATTATTATTTTTGCATTTATTACATCCCTTTGGTGAGCTATACGTTATAGTATTATAAAATATGAATTTTTTTTGTCCCTCAATGCATATTTTGGAAGGTGAGATATGCGGACAAATTGTGGATGAAGAAGTTTACGTTTTTGTTATGTCCCTCTTCCTCTCCATCTGAGGAAATGGAGAGTTCTTCAGCACTAGAAGGAATGGTCTCAAAATCCTCAGCGTCCATTGACGGCAGACGGCGTTGACTCCATCCTGGAAAATAGTACACAGAAGTTAACATCATTCCGTAAACAGCTTATGAGACACGGCGCTCAGGGAATAGTCTAGTGCTTGAGTTTGCCAGAAAAATCTTCTGTGAAAGGTAGACAAGATATTGAAGCACTCAATAAAAATAACTCTGACTGATTCTGTCACTGTCAGACATCGAATGAGGAATGAAAATAGACGAAAACACCCGAGAGATCCCAATATGATTGGCATATCACTGCCTGTTTTCATATGATTACCTGGTTGAGACGCAGACCTCGGCACAGCGGGCTTGGTACCGGCGGTACCTTTACTTTTGCTCTCAGCAGGAAGTGCACCTTGCATGGTGTCTGTGAGAAAATTCACCGTCTTATCAAACATGACCTCTATAATGGTAGTGATGCATGTGAAACGAAACACTCACACTATCATGCACAAATCAACCACAGCTAACTGTAAAAAAAACCACAAAGAAACAACAGGAAGTCACTTGCACCCACTGAAACGTACACACGACCTTATCCGACCAACAAAGAACACAATAAAAGAAGGAAACGATACATTTGGAGGATGATACACATGATGTGAACTGAAAACCACCACCACAAAATCACAGGGCACACATAAATACTTGAGAACAGAAGAGAGAAAACACCCATGAATCCAGTAGATTAATGCAGGCTCAACAACAAATAAGGCTTTTTCAAAAATGACTTGGAAGCTTCTGTAAGGATGGCTTGGAAACTATAAATCAGAAGTGTTTGACCATGTTTAGAATAGTTTTTTTAATAAAAGTGTTTTTGAATTTGTTGTTTTTGGAGATTCTTGTATACGATAATGACTGAATGATTTCAAATTGAAAAAAATGAATTTCTTTATGAAAAAACATTAATATGCAAGTCATGCATTTAAAAAAAATCAGTTGAGCCTTGTTAACAGACATAAACAATAAATACATTTTATATTTTAAAAGTGGGAAGTAAAGCTATAAACACTCAGATCTATCTATCGTCTGTCTGTTAGGGTTTTTTATTTTTTTTTAAATGGAAGTAACAGATTTAATGGATTGGGTTAATGCAACACAAAAGGTCAAAGGTTTAGGTCCCAGAAGAGGTGACCCTGAAACAATTTTTTTTCTTCATAAGATCACATATTTGCATAGTATTTATCATTTAATTGTTCCAGAACATCTTTCTTTGCAAATAGTGTCCTGTCGCCTGGAGTAAAAACCATCTGGCCACTTACTATAACCAACAAATTAATAATAAAAAATAAAATAAAACTACACAATGACTATTTTCAGCATGCAACATGCCATGCTTTCCATATGGTACCTTCATAGCCAAATGGTGTAGGGTCACTCTTGATCTGATGTCTCTTGCTCTTAAGGCTAGAGGAGAGAGGGACTAAAGCACAAAAATGCATTTCTTTCAGGCTCATCTATCACATTATTTCGTCCTATCCATCCAAGATTAATACTCACAATAATTTTTCATTATTCCCCCTGCAGTTGCAACGCTTTCATCACAATAAAAGAGAATAATGGGGCCACAAGAAACAAAAGGCTCATGTGCATCTAAATTCTCATTCACATTCCCAGAACTGCGCAGCGGGGCTTCACTGCTAAATGTCATGCCACATCCCAAATGTCAGCTTATCAAGAGTCAGTATTTATTATTCAGTGCAGCTGTCTCTTCATGTTTTTTAGGGGATTAATTTGCTACAAAGTGCACAGTTTGATCCTATGCATTTCAAACATTTTATACAAGCTGCAATTAAGGAGTGATGTCAACTGATGTCCAGTTTCAGTTCTAATGAGGTGGAAGGTGGGCTACAGGAGCTTTAGGGTGGGCCAGAGAGATGGGAAATTGGGTTGTGAGGCTGCTAAGCCATTAAATAGGTGGGACAGACCCACCCAGCACCCCCTAAAGTATTGTTAGTATCAGTGGAGTTAAATAATTAGTAAATTTGAAGAGCTGATTGATTAACATGTGGCTGCTTTCGAATGTTTGCATGTACTGGTCATGTGAGGTTAGGGATCGATATGTTTTTTTTTTGGAAGAAATTTATATTTTTGTTTAGCATTAAAATAAAGACTTTTATAAAATCATGCATCACAGCACCACAAAAATATTAAGCAGCAAAACTGTTTCTGAATGATTTTGAAGTATCATGTGACACTGAAGACTGGGTGATGGTGCTGGCAATTCTATTCAAAGGACTAAATTACATTTTACAGTGGAAAATAATTTCACTTGTAATAATATTTCACACTATTACTGTTTTTACTGGTGTTTTGTCAAGTAAATGTAAATTGGTGAGCATAAGTCAAAAAACGTAAAAAAAAATATATATATAAACCTGGTGAGATGCTAAATAAAATAACCATTGATCTTAAATTAATTCTTTTTTTAAATGTTTACTTTAATATTTCACTGAAAAAAAGTAAACATAACAAATTAGCCAAATAAATGATTAAATATTTAATTGACAAATTAAGTCTATTGTATTGCTTAATT
This sequence comes from Rhodeus uyekii, assembly GCA_037043235.1. NCBI lineage: Eukaryota > Metazoa > Chordata > Actinopteri > Cypriniformes > Acheilognathidae > Rhodeus > Rhodeus uyekii. The sequence continues at coordinate 358,708 of JAWRVZ010000018.1, read as the reverse complement.
TAATATTTAACTTTGTGAATACAAGTGTGTATTCCTCACAATACATTTTTAATATGGCATCAAGAATCATAAAATTTCACCAGAACTGGTGTCAACTATCTTTTGATAAATTTGGCATTGTGAGGCCCATCGAAGGAAAGATTTGAAAATGCACTGCATGAAAACAATGCAGCCAACAAGAACACTACAACATTGCATGCAGGGGCAGACTTAAAGGGATATTTCACCCCAAAATTTTTTTATTTGGTCATCTCTTATTCATCATCAAGTTGTTCAAAACCTGTATGATTTTCATTGCTCTGCTGAACACATACAAAGATATTTTGAAGAACAACACAGTTGACCGTAGCCGCTGACTTCCAGTAGAAAAAAATATATATACCATAGAAGTCATTGGATAAAGGCAAATTCCTGGTTACTAACATTCTTCAAAATATCTTCTTTTGTGTATAACAGAAGAAAGAAGCTCACACAGTTAAATAATGACATGATTTTCATTTTTGGGTGAACTATCCCTTTGACCCAATAGGCGAGGTAAACGGCCTAGAATTACCATTAAAGTTTATCATTTATAAATAATTTATAGCATGCGGGGAGAAAGAATAATGTGTGTAAAATGCATATGCATGGTTCAGTTGAACTATAAAGTTTGCCCTCTTTACAGTTTATAGCGTTATTTAACGCTGTTAAATAAAGTACTAAATTGTAAAATGTTCGTTCAGACATATGCAGTTTTGCAGCAGGTGGTTTGTATACCTTTAGCTCGCGGTGCGGAGGTGGAGCTGACAGTTGAGGCTAAAGAAAAGCGCCGCGTGACTTCAGTCTCCTTAGGTGCAGGTTCTGAATTGAAAGGCATGAAAGGAGTAGTTAGTAGAAAGTAGTTAGTTTGATGAAAGTTAGAGAAAACTCGATGAAATGGTGAAATGAGAGAAAGAGGGGTGACATGAAGAGGCCATATTTTAGGTGAATGGAAGTTAGTGCACTTTCTCTGACATGTTGAGCAATAGTTCTCATGTGGGTGAAAGAGTTCAAGTCTCACGTCATTCTGTTTCCTGCCATCTCTCATTACTTTCCTGTTGATCTCTCTCTGTACTTTCCTGTCTACTAAAAACAAAGGTGATGGTGGGACTTTAGATACAAAAGGAAGTAAAACGAATAGCAGAAACATTTGTAAGATGCAGAACTAAAATATACTGTAAATCAAAGAAATTTGTTTAACTGTAGTTTTACAAAACTTGATGGCAAGTTGACAACAGACAGACAAGTTTAAATGAGATAGAGAGACAGGTTTAAAAGAGATAGACAGAGACAAGTTTAAATGAGAGATAGATAGACAAGTTTAAAAGAGAGATAGACAGACAGAGACAAGTTTAAATGAGAGATAGACAGACAAGTTTAAAAGAGAGATAGACAGACAGGTTTAAATGAGATAGACAGATAGACAAAGACAAGTTTAAATGAGAGAGATGAGAGATAGACAGGTTTAAGAGAGATAGACAGACAAGTTTAAATTAGACAGAAAGACAAGTTTAAGAGAGACAGACAAGTCTAAATGAGAGACAAATTTAAATGAGAGAGATAAACAGACAGACAAGTTTAAATGAGAGAGATAAACAGACAGACAAGTTTAAATGAGAGAGATAGACAGCCAGATGAGTTTAAATGAGATGGATAGACAGAGACAAGTTTAAATGAGAGAGATAGACAGACAGACCAGTTTAAGATAGACAGACAAGTTTAAATGAGAGAGATGACAGACGAGATAAAAGAGAGATAATTTTTTTTTTATTTTGCACATTTGTTGGCCTTGCTTTGTCCTTTAGGTAATTTACGTCAATGTCACCTATGATTTAGAAACATCCTTCTCAAAAACGCCAATACTGTTGTGAAAATGTCGAGAGAATAGTGTAAGCTCAGTGTAACACTACACTTTGACGTTTGCTTGAGCTTAAAGTATCTCAGTTCTTCTTCGTCTTCAGCTAAGGCTGACCTGCTTTGCACACAATTCAAATTCCTCTGAGAATTTCAATGTTCTACGATGACAAAGCTCTTGAGGTTCCCACATTCCTTTCATAAGTCACTCACCTCAAAAAAAAAAGACAATAAGTGATCTCGGAGACAACCGACAGAGAGTGGTGACAATGAATTTTAACAACAGGGACAACAGGCAGAATGAGATGATAGATGAGTCCAAACAGAGACGAGTCATGAGGCTGTGCCGTTACCTGCGGGAAGAGACCTGCGGTTTGACAGGCCCTGTAAGGTGAAGCGCTTTCTAGCAAGAGCAGATCGCTCTGAGCCGAGGCTGGCTGAAGCGTCAGCTACAAGAGGAGAGGAGGAGAGGACTGCGGTTAAAGCAGCAGGGAGGAAAGGCGAGATGAACAGCAGGGAAACGAGAGCGAGAAGGATCTGTCATGAAATAAAAATGCTTAGTCTGTGACGGATCAGCCCGAATAAGCCGTTCAACCCTTAAAGAGGAAATTAGGAGTTACGTCTCCTCCTAAAGCATTCATATTTTAACTGCATACAAAAAGTTGATTTATTGAAGAATTCAGGATCTCGTTCTACTTCTATAATTCACGCACAAACATACAGCTAAAGACACGCATTTAACATGTTTTATTTCAAATAGATCAGAGGTGAGAAATGAGAGTCTGCAGCTGAACACAGGACTTCCTCCAGGCTGGGTTTGTCATGCACTGGGTGACTTCTATCCTCAGAGGAACTAAACACCTGCCACAAACCTTTACTCATTCAAAATCTGCAACCTGACAGAACGGTAAGCCCAAACCGAGTGGTCTTCGCCCAACCAGACGCCAACACACACAGGTGAGACACACGGGAGCAGTCCGGGTCAGACCAAGCGAAGATTGGAAGATTCATCACGCTCATGCAGATGTTAGCAGCATTTTAACTAAGCTTCATCTCAAATCACCTCGCCGAGGGGAATGAAGCTTTAAAGTGCTTACCAGTAACCAATTACCCGTTGGCAATTTTACAGACATTACAGCAGAGATTAGAGATAATGGCCTAATTAAAGAACTGCACTAAATGGTTAAAAAGTAAGCAGGAGAAGGGAAGACAGAAAACACTCTGTGATACATAGACTTTCTCTACAAATGACCACAAATCCGGAGTGCTTTGTCCGCTGGAGGCTCTGGAGGACAAATAGTGCTGAAACGTCAGGTTTGCAATGTTTAGGTATGAGGTTTATAAGGGGTCTCACCTCGTTTCTGACGCATGTGTGGGCCCGTGTCACGTCTGTATCCTGTTTCAGGACTGGAAGAGTCCGACTGTCGGAGAGCCGTTTTGCGCATATTTCTGTCAATGAAATATAATGCTAATCAAATAAACGTTGTCAAAGAATCCGAAACAGCACCGGTTTTTAACATAGATAAGAAATTTCTCTTGAGAAATGTTCTTGAATTCATCTTAAAGCAAGACAAATATACTTTTTTTTAAACTGTAATTGTGTCAATTTAAACTTGGGGAGCATAATAGACTTATCGATTATGTTGGGTTTATAGAGTGCGTTTACATTCAACAAGAATATTTCAATATTTATGCTTCGTCATATTCTGATTATGTAAGTTTATTGTAAGCATGTTGGCCTGATGTCCATAAGACAATATTGTAGTTCCTAGAAAGTTTATTATATCCACCATAAGCAAATAATGACAGAATTTGACCAATCCCTTTAAGTACATACTGTAAAAGACAAACGACACAACACAATTACAGTCCTAAAGCAAAACTAGTTCAAAAGAAGATATACTGGTCAAAAATACTGAAATTATTTAAAAAAACTAGAAAGTTAATCATGTGAAGAACTCCGCAAATTCAAATATGGTTCTAACAATAGAAATTGGGTGAAACTGGGTATCATTTCTTCTCCTTTTCTTTGTCTCAAGTTGTTTTGAAATGTTGAATTTTTTATAAACACATTTTTAAGTATTTACGACCACGCACGCAAGCACGCACACACAAACACACAAACAAACCAAACCTGTAAAAAGTACCTAATGGGAGCATGGTAGATGTTCTCTGAAATCTTCTGATGGAGTTGACTGGCTTCTGTGCCATAAGAGAGAGAAAGAGAGAGGAGGAAGGGAGGGAGGTCATACAGAGGCTAGTCAGTGTTCACATACTATATCCAGTGTTTGGTCTTTGATTCAGATTTCCCTACCTTTACTAAACCACCATGAAAACGAAACACTTTAGATATCATCTCTTCAGATAAACCCACAGCACATGCTCTCTCTAAGCACTGAAGAGAACTCCATAAATAGGTTTTACAGCATAAGGATGCAAAAAGTTAGAGGGTGGGGTTGTTTAAGGTTGTTGTTGTGAGTTTACAATTAATTTAGGCTTTTAATGTTTGTTCCTGCATCATTTGCATCAGGTTGAAGCGTTATTTTTAGCAGACTGGGGTTGGGTGATGAGGTTTAGGAATGTTTGCTCAGAAATACCTCGGCAGGCCTCCAGCTGGCTTGTTAAGACTTTGCGGATCTCTGACACCCATGTGTTCTTCACATCCATGGAAGGGGCCTGACAGAGAATACAGAAACAGACATATGCTGTGACAGGAGGAACCTTCCTGCTATGGGACAACATTTCCATCTCATGGCCAAGACATGGAACAACAGGATCTCATTCGTCAACAATACAGAAGAGATAAAACAATACGGCTGACAGGGCATGTATAAAAATACCCAGGAATGTTCACAATAGACCACAGCCACAACGGACATTGTTATTTCTTATATATATATATATATACACACACATACACACACACACACACAATTTGTTTTAACCTTATTTACCTTAAAAATTTAGCACAAACAGCATGAATTTCATGTTGGTCCAGGCTGACATATGCTAAATTGCTGGTCTAATTCAAGCAAAACTGAGGACAACCAGAACTCCTGCTAAACATGCTAGAGACCAGCAAACCAGCAACACATATCCCACACTGCTCCCAGTATGCAAATCATACCTTGTGCTGGTAACCACAATGCTGGATTTTTGTGCAGGGCATTTTGACCCCACAGCGTATACTCAAACTATTTTGTGTTACAGCGTTCCAAGAATATTAGTCGGTACCTGAATGATGTAAACTTCCTCTCTGCCATTGTACCAGATTTCAAACTTCTTGATGTCTCCCTTTACATTTTCTGTGATTCCCACAGAGCTCATCTGAAAAAAGCACAACGTTGAAAACAAAAATATTATACATATAAATTAAGTTTACAACATTTATATTACATTTTTACAATATTTTTACATAGATTTGTTTGCACATTTTTATTTATTTGTTAATTTTTGCCAATTTTCAAACTTGCTGGATCACCACTTAATGTAAAAACTGACAAAAACACTTGAGAAGCACTGATATATTTAGAAGGATTTTTATATACGGTATTTATAACATCACAATCAGTCAAGTGTCAAATATTTCCTCTGAAGATTAGAGACAAATAGGAAGTTAATACAAAACCGGACGTTCAACAGCAAAATATGCTTTCAGTGTAGATGAGGCAAATCCTGTACAACCACATGTAAACCGTTTTGATACTTAATGTTATGCACAAATCTCTCCTGTTCGATCTGACGATCAGTGATGGTGTCTGTCCCACCTTTAATGAGTGCTTGAAACTGTAGGACGGGGATTTCTCATGACCATCAGATGTCTCCTCACGTTTCTTGCAGAACAAAAGGATTTTGTGGTAGAGGAAGAGATGTCTCTGCATGGGTTTGAAGCGTGCCAAATCCTTCACCTTACTGTGACCTTTCTTATGGTCTGTCCAAACGTTAAACGAGCCCTGCATTAGCAGTTTGCCCAAATCGTTCAGATTGCCCTGAAAGACACAAGCATATGGACAAAAATCACACACTGGATTCACGTTAGCACACACAAACAAAAACGGATTCATAAATGCTAAATATTAACCTTGACATGATATATCTGCTCAACATGCAAACGGTTGAAATAAAAATAAATCAAACACGCAAAAACCTCAAAACCAGTGATGGCGATCTGATGCATGGAGTCATTGACTGATTTGATGATGTCGAGCATTGTGGACAGAGCTTCCTCCAGCTCGGCGGTTCCCTCAGAGTTTTTACTGCACTTCAGCATCTCCTGTAAAATTAGCAGAAACCTTTTTGCAAAACTGGTTCAGTGATATAACTATCAAAACTCAAATAATTCTCCCATCCAATATTGTGGATGATAAAGAAAAATGGCTTCATAAAAGGATTAAATGGCCTCATTTTACATGTAAAGTGGGTGAAAGTTCAGGGTTAGTGTATTAAATATTAAGAACAATAAAAGATATTTGAGAGCTCATCACCTTAATGTACAAACAAACTAGAATAAGATTGAAAGACTTACCTTTAACATGAGTTGGTACTTGGTGATTCTCTGCACTGGCTTTAACAGATACGCATCTAATGAAAGTTTGTGGTCCAACCTTTTCTGACATTCCTGCATAAAAATCCAGCAAAACAAGTTAAACCATGTTGTGGTCGGGCTATTTTGGATTTTTTTCCTCCCAAAAATGTTGGTTACTGTTATCACATAATAGGCCCATGGGCTCACTGACCCATCATAGTGCTCATTGAGCTTTTGCACTTTAGTTTTTGAGTGAAAAGGCAGTTTTTGTGAATAATTTAAAATAATAAAAATGCCTGTTCATTTTTGACCAGGAACATCAAAGGTGTTTACCTTTACCAAAACTGTTACAGAGTTTAACACAGTTTAAAGAGTCAAAAAAAAACAAAAAAAACACAAAAAAGAGTACCATTTAAAAGGGAACTAGTACTAGTTTTTTCTACAAGGGAAGTAACATTTCAAATATAGCAAGCTACACAACTGTTCAAAGTTTGAGGTTAGGTTTAAAATAAAAAAAATTTAAATTAATACTTTTATTACGCAAGGACTCATTAATTAAATAATCTTGTAATTTCAACAATGATATGCAATAATTACAAAATAAAAATGTTTCTTGAGCTGCAAATTTCTACATTAGACTGATTTTTGAAGGAACATGTGACTGAAGACTGGAGTAATGATTAATTGCCATAACAGTATTAATAGTCTATATTTAAAATATAACAATTGTACAGTTTTTACTCTATTTTGAATCAAATAAATGCAGCCTCGTTCAGCAGAAGAAACATCTTTCAAAAATCTTACTGACCCCATAGTTTTGAATAATATATAATATATATATATATATATATATATATATATACACACACACACACACACAGGTATTACCTGAAAGAACATACTGTCCCCACACTGCCGCCATAGAGCCTCAGAGCGTGGCTTATTTTGACAATATTTCTCATAAATCTGTAGCTCTTCCTTCTGTAAGACAGCAAATGACAAGCGTTAGGACCCCGTTTCATCCCCCATGTACTGTAGTTGCACTGTATCTCTAACCACATCGCCATGATGTCACTCACCCGCTTCAAAAAGCATATTCCAACCAACTCTGGCTTTTCTGCAGAATTTTCCAGCTCTTTAAGAAATGTCCTGTCAAAACATTATGGAAAAAATAAGTACAGGGCTACTAATGGAACATGCAGTCAACGGGCAGGGAAACTGAGAGACAGGTAGAAAACAGAGCAAAGAGACAAGAAGGTGTTGTACTGTGGATATCTGAATGTGTAGAGTGATGTGAGTCACTATTTACTTTTCCTTATGTCTTTCAGAAAGTTCTCACTGCTTAAAAAAAACAATAACACAAAGAAGCACCATAAAAGTAATATATAATATAAGCCATGTTTAGTTTGGTGATTCAGATTTCTTGGTTTTAATTTTTGTTTCTGGTTTCTTGTGACTTCATGTTCGTGTTTTACGCTTCCCTAGTCTTAAGTGTCAAGCTCTGATTGGTTCCCTTGTCTCATGTGACATGTTCTTATTGGTTCTTGTGTTGATTACCTTCCAGTTTGTCTTGTTAAGTGATTAGTCTTTGTGTATAAATAGCCCTCATGTCTTCCTTTTCTATCGCGTAGCTTTGCTCTTGTAACTGCGGTTTGGTGAAGTTTCCTGGGCATACTCAGACCACGGTTTAGCTGGTCATTGCTAAGTTTGGTTTCACATTTTGTTTAAATAATGACCTGCATGTGGGTTCACATTCACCTTGCCTTCAGTAGACATTTATTACTTTAATATAAAATAAATTATTATAATTTAATATATAATATAAATTCCTGATCACCATTCCCTTTCCTTGTGGAAAAGCATTTTGCATTCTTTATTTTACATGAAATAAAAACACCTGAAAGGTGGGGAATGACACCTGAGGGCTAAAAAAAATCTTTACAGAATTAAAAATGTTTGGGTGAATTATCCCTTCGTCCTTTTCTATGATCATTAAAGCAAATTCTATATGCACTTTGTCCTTGTCAAACAAATGCGGCTAATATCAACAACAAACACAAAAGGCTTTGGCGAAGTCAAGCCTTTCATTACTGATATGTTGACAGGCTTGTGTTTCGTTGACTTTAAAAGCACAAAGCCAAGGCTACAGCTGAGAATGATGAGCAATGATGTGTCGTTTATCTCCACCTGATTGACACAGCAGAAACAGGTGCTAAGCAATGGCATATGGAGAGGCACACAACACCGCTTAGGGATGTTATTGTTATTCCTGAACTTCGCTGTAACTCAATGCCATGTAGGAGACAATGAACTCTAGAAGAAGAGTCGCTAGCATGAGGCCAGCCCAACAACAGGCGTAGTAAACCTTATGGATTATTATCAACAATGACTTTACAATCCAATATCATAAGCCCTCACGCTGAACCCAGGCCGACTGTTGTTTCTCTTACACTCTATATATACACACAAAAATGTGAAGTGCTGGTTAAAACGGCTTCCTTGCATAACGGGAGTGGAGTTTACAGTTAACACTATAAAGATTTAGAGTGCTAACCTCAAGAAACTAACCTAACCAGTTGTCCTAAAAGCCATTTCTGGAATGTGGGAGCATGTTGGGGGAGGGTCTGGCTCATGGAAAAGGGTGCTGGAAAATCCAGCTCAAGCTGTTAGCTGTGTTTTGCAACATGGCAGCTGGTTTCGGGTTCAAGTTGGCAACACACCAGCTACCAGCTCGTTTATACCGACTAATCACCTGTTGGACTAGCTGGAAATCAAACACCATGTGCTTAAGATGGATATTCAAAGCAAATCAGTTTCCTTACTTCTGGTGAAATTTGTAGATTTCTGGCAGATTGCCAAAAAGTACTTCCTTCTTGCTTTCCAAAGACGGAGGGATCAAGTAGATGAGCTCTGGGTCATCCAGTGCAGCGGCATATCCCTGCAGGTACAGGCACAAAAACAAACACACATTTGAATAACCGCACCTGTTTACATTTACATTATTTTAACGCTTAGCAAATGTTCTTAGGAAATGCTTTCTTAATTTTCTGGCAAACCACAAATACTACAACAGTATTTTTTGTGGTTTGTGTGTATCTTTGAGATACTTTTAAAGAATTTATTATTATTCACAAACAGATCGAAATCGTATTAAGTGATTTATATTAGAGGTCTGCATGAGGTAATTAAAACAACCTAAAAATAAATATATATATATATATATTTTTTTTAAGACGTGTGTCCTAAGATGTGGTTTAATTTAACTCCATGAACTTCATTCACTTTTTGAGAACTAAATACCTATAACTTTATTTTTAAACATGCACTACCATTCAAAAGTTTGGGGTGGAGTTGGTAAGATGTTTCAATGTTTTTAAAGGAAGTGATCATCAAGGCTGCATTTATTTGATTTAAAAAAAAAAAGCAATATTGTGAAATATTATTAGAATTTAAAATGTTTTCCATTTTAATACACTATAAAATGGAATTTTATATTTTACTATTCTCACGATAGTAAAGCTGGATTTTCAGCATCATTATTCAAATCTTCAGTCACAGGATCCTTCACAAATTCTAATATATTGATTTGTTTCTTAAAACAGTTGACGTGCTGCTTAATATTTTTGTAGAAACTGTGATGCCTTTTTCCAGGAATTTTTGAAAGTTAATACAAAAGAACAGCATTTACTTGAAATAGAACTCTTTAAAGTGCTTTTAATGCCACTATTGACCAATTTAATGCATTCTTGCTGAATAAAAATGAACTTCTTTAAAAAAAACTCTTTGTCCTTACTTTGATATGTTCTAGAGAACTTGCAACAAGATCATTTCCTGTTTCCTTTATTTTCAGATGCATGTACCTCTATAATGCTCTGCAACTCTTCCACGTACAGCCTCTCCGTCTCAATCAATTCGTTCATTATGTGACTGTTGAGAAAGATAAAAAATCCATCAGTATTTGGTCATACAAAGGTCAGCACATCCGTGTGACGAGAGACAGTTTTTCAATTGAAGCTCAGTATGTAATTAATTTAATCCAAACTTTTCTAGCTTATACTACTTCAAGCGCTTGCTGAAACTTTGTTTTGTGAGCACTTCCTGTGTAAATCTCTGTAAATGTCTCTTCATGACAAATCGCTTGCTTGTCCTCTTTGGATAAAAGCGTCTGCTAAATGAATAAATGCAAATGTACCGGACTCTCAGATCACAACATATGAGGGAAGGTTGGTTAACCTTTTATTTTTCACAGTAGGAAATAAACTAAAAGGGTCAGATCAAGGCTGTTTCGTTTAAACCGTTTGGCATGTGACAAATTTGGAGCATTGACATATCATCTACCACTTAGAAAACCAAAGAAAACAGAAGTTTGGTTTCCATCTATGCGTCAACGCTAAAACTCTTCTAGTTCTAGTGAAATTCAGTAACTAACTGACAAACTAAGACGGTATTTTAAACAACTTCTAACATGCTAGGTGCTATAAAACCTCAAATGACTCCCCAGGTATCAGATTTAATTATTTTTTTAATCTTATTTTGTCTTAACTAGTTCTCCTCTAACACAGACCGAGGCAAATGAATTGCATTTATTGTGCTGAGGTGCAGCCTTGCTTATGTGAATCAGATGACCCAAATTCCATGTTTCTGTCAGAGAAGTCTCTCTTTTCACAGTTTGTTCATATGATAAAGTTGGCCAATGTTTAAAAAGAGGGATGTACTTTCCCCCTCCCACCCATCAGGAAACACTCCCGCTCAAATGTAAGCTGCACTAGTAGCCACACACTTCTGCTTTCAATACCGCTGTAACAATACGACTGAAGTCCAGGGCTTTAAAACAAAGACTTTTGCTCGTTTATTACATCATGGATAGGCCATCGTCTCAATGGTAAGTTGTATATTTTTTTCAATTCATCACAGAATTTCTGCTCTGAGAGAGATTTAACTTCTGGAAGCCAAGCACAAAATGCCCTTCCATTGGTATGTCAAACCTTTGAGACCTTGTGCTAAATTTACACTGTAACTGTGGAGTTTGAGTATTGAATTTGATATACGGAAAAACGAATGAGAGTGCCAAGCCCTTTTTTCTGCTGAAACCATTCTGGTCTTTAAAACATGCTGTCAGTATCATATGATTATCTGTGCCATTAAAATGAACCTTTGCTTAGGGTGTTTTTCCAAAGAGCTTCTTTGGGAGAGTCTCGATTATTTATTTAACCTATAAGAAAAATGAAAGTAATGCTACGGTATAGTAATGTTACATCTGATAACATTCAAAGACAAAAAAATTGCAGACATTGTGTGGGCAAAACCTTTTCAGATAAGCATGTTGGCACAAAAGTTATTTTGAAATGATTGAATGAATTTACATCTGAGAATGCGAAGGTGCTGAACGTTAGAGTTAGGCAACAAGTTTCACTTACTTTCATTTGTATAGTCAAGGCAGAAATGTGTTGAAATCTACATGAATAGTCCTTTTTAATGTAAATCTTTACTGTTGTAATGCTTGATTACACAAAAAGAGCTGTGATGTGTTTCATTCTTAGGCTAGTTTGTGTCCAAATGAATAAAACATAGAATAGACAGTCATTTAGACTCTTGCGAAAGTAAATACAGTAATTGCTTTCCCAGCCTTGCTGCTTTAGGTGCTTTTGCAGGTGATCCAGTTTGACAGATGATCCCTGCTGCTCCTGGCTCACGAGTTGGGTGTGTGATATTATGACTTTCATTGTTGCCGTGCCTTTGAGTAAATTTGCTGCTGTAATGAGCTTTTCGTGGTCGTGAATGTTTTGTACAGCACTCAGCAGATCAGCGAGTTCGGTGCTTTAAAGCCTTCTTTTATTCAACGTTGCGCTGAGTCGACGATTGCTTTCATTCACAAGATCGATTCGGCGAGTTCCCTCACATAGTCAAGGTTTTGAATCAGCTCTGGCAACAAATGGTGTAAACAGGCAGCGTTTGTTAGAGAGGAATGTTGTTTTGAAAGCAAGTAGGTGGCGTGTGTGGCTGCCATGATCACATATACACAATATCATATAGAGTAAACAGAACCGTTCAAAAGTATGGAGTCAGTACGGTTTTTTATTTTAATAATCTCATATGAACTTGCTTAAAAGTGACAGTAAAGATTTAAACTAATAACTTATCTTTTGAAGTTTCTACTCTATAATAAATATATCAATTTCGACAAAAATATCGAGGAGCTCAATATTTAACAATATTACTAAAAGTTTCTTGAGCAGCCAATCATCATATTATAATGTCACATGATCCTTCAGAAATCAATCAAGACTGGAGTAATGATGCTGAACATTCAGCGTTGCGTCACAGGAATAAACTATATTTTAAAATCTATTCAAATAGAAATAATTGCAGCCTTGGTTAATCTAAGAGACTTCTTTCAAACGCATAAAAACATCTGACCGACCCCAACCTTTTTACTGGAAGAAGTTTAAATGTAATCAAATTTTTAATTAACTATTTCCGTCTTATTAATCCAATTAAACCCTGTCAGATCATCAACCAGGAGTCAATTCAATGAAGTTGAATCGTTACAATAAAGGTTTATACAGTAAATCATGATTATATGCAATATCTGAAATAAACCTTCTTCTTTCTTTACAGAACACAAATGCAACGTTAATGCAATACAGTGGATCGTCTTCACTTCCGAAGCAAATAAGGACTGACATATTTTGTAAAAAGAAGTGTAAGAAAAAAGACACAACAACAAAAATGTTTTGGGTTAATGCTTCTGGTTGGCCAACACATAAGCAGTGAGATGACTAAGATGGAACTCAGGCAAACTCATTGTAGGAAAACCATTGAGAGCAGTACATCTGGATTGCATTATTGGACTTGACAAAAGAGAGGGTTTGAACAGTTTAGCAGGATGGTCATGAATTGCAGAAGGGTGAAAAAATGGCATTTTCTACAGCTTGTCTCAATGTGCTGTGTCATGTCAGTCCTCATGGTTTGCTGGGACCATGTGGACCACCATGTCGTCAGCCACGTGAAATCATACTCCTACCGCTACCTGATCAACAGCTACGACTTCATCAACAAGAGCCTCAGCGTCAGCCCAGAGGAAGCAGCAAGGTTTGGAAGTTTCCCCTACTTGCTAAACAACAAGGACATTTGTAAAGACAAAGATGTGCTGCTGCTCCTCTTTGTGAAGTCCTCTCCAGGAAATTTCAAAAGACGGCAGGCCATCCGCTCCACCTGGGGCAACGAGTCCTACATAAGTCACAAGCTGGGTGTTGTCGTGAAGGTAGTGTTTGCTATGGGAGCTAACCCAGACGTGCTCACCAATAAGTTATTGCAAAAAGAACAGCAGAGGCAATTGCACAAGGAACACATGAACAATGGTGACCTGGTTCAGCAGGATTTCCTTGACACATTCCACAACCTCACAGTGAAATTGCTGCTTCAGTTCCGCTGGACGCATGAAAACTGTGCCCATGCCCACTTCCTCATGACTGCGGATGACGACGTCTTCATTCACATGCCCAATCTGGTGCACTACCTTCAGGACCTCAGAAGACGGAACATGCGCAACCTCTGGGTCGGCCATGTGCACAGGGGGGCTCCTCCTGTTCGTCGCAGGGACAGCAAGTACTACATGCCAATTGACATGTACCAGTGGTCCTCCTACCCAGATTACACCGCTGGGGCTGGGTATGTGGTCTCTGGTGACGTGGCAGCCAAAATTTATCAGGCCATGCTGTCTCTTAACGCCTCCATGCATATCGATGATGTCTTCATGGGTATCTGTGCCATCGCAGCGGACGTCTCGCCTCAGGAACATGTTTATTTCTCAGGTGAGGGGAAAACGCCCTATCACCCGTGCATCTATGAAAAAATGATTACCTCTCATGGACACGAGGATGATATCAGGTATCTGTGGAAGGTTGCTACCGACCCACAGGTTGAAGATATTTCATCTGGACTGGTAGGGAAACTGTATTGTACAGCTGTGAAAATGGCGCTCCTTTGTAAACCGTACTTTACAAACACGTACTCATGCATGGCAGCATTTACATAATGCACTGTGAGCTCTATGAAGTCCGAGCAGTATTTCATTTTTTTGTTGTTTACTTTTGCTTTATATGTTAAATATTGTCACATTTCATAATAAAGATAAATGCTATGCGCTCTACACATTTGTTTAGCACTTCTGCTTTTTTGTATTGCTTTTTGTAATAAGAAACAATGCAATTTAACATGGTGAAAGAGTAGGAATGGGATAGAATATGACATGAATCTTGTCAAGGTCATATTTCACTTGAAAATATTGATATATTTTGAAAATAAATATTCTTCAATCGAATTAATAAATACAAAATAAATTAAATATAGAGTTTTGAAAATCAATATGATTTTTTTTTTAAAGGTTTAGTTAAAAAAAGCTTTCTCGCCTCTGTAATGCGTGATAAAGGAGGATATATTATTTAAACAGTATTTATTTTTAAATACCGGTAAAAAATGTACATAGTAATATTACTGTCATTTTTTTTATGCAGTTTTAAATCATGAAAAAAAAACTAGGATATGACAAAGTTAATCATAAATTTTATTTAAATGATTAAATATTAATTGCATATTATATTAATGGGATATTACGGTTTATCATACTGAAAACAATTTCTAAAGGCACGAAAAACAAAACATTTATGGTCCTAACAAAGGCCATTTTCCTTTTTTTGCAGGGTGAAATAGGCTTGGGTATGTTTTGGGAGACATAGCGGTGCTCAATTTCAGTTTAAACACCCTGTTAGTTTCAGTACGGTACCAATGATAGTACCTCTGATAATGGGAGAATTTTTTTTTTACAGTGATATTCTATTACAGAACCAATATCTAATGTCTCGACTTTTTAATAGAATCATTACATTTCTTTCACGTTGAAACTGTCATGTGCTTCTGGTTAAAGCTTTCAAACATTAAACGGGCATTTCAATTACCGGTATCTGTTTATTTAAAGTGGTGCTACTAGTAAAAGATAATTTTATCAAGTATAATTTGCTTCAATAAAGATTTGATGCATTGTGACATTTTTATTATGACTTTAGTCCCTCAAATCTCAATTTTTGATACTGTAAATGTGAAATTACTGTTTAACAGAATATATGAAGAATCTCCATTGCAAATAATAAAAATTACAGGAAGTTGTTGCTATGAGAAGAATACTTTAATGCTTTTGTCTTTGCAAAAATAATGCCAAAAATGTAGATTGTCATGTTTTTATTTCCCCCACTATAAATTTTAAATAAAATCAAATAAAGTGTTCCATCATTTTTGTTGCATTGAAAATGACTGTTCTCATGCGTTCTCATGTGACTGACAATTTGTACCACCCTTGTGTTGAAAACACATTATCATTGAATTTTTATTTCATGGTGACTTTAAGGCTGAATCTGGACAGTAATTGTTGAACTTAGGTTGTATTTTTTCATATTTGAGTAAAGCAAAAGATCTGTTAGTGTTTAACATTTAATTATGTTTGAAGTTTTTTAATTATGTTTGAAGTTTATTATTATGCTAAAGAGCTTGAGCTTGATTATATTGCAATCTAAAAATCTACAAAACAGGACTTTTTAAATCTGGCGTGCTTCACCCACTACCTGGACCCTGGCTCACTTTGTGTTTTCTACCAAATCAGTCCAATGTACGCATTCCAGTGAATGGTCCCAGGGAGGATTTCACAACTTTTGTGGAGTGGGTGCTGGTCTACAATGGATTGGCTTTCACCATTAGCCCAGCATCACTCCATCTGACCCAGAACTTAGACAGTCATCACACAACCAGACAGAGCTGAAGATGAACTCGACCTCAGACAAGGAGACTGAACCTGACAGCTGTATCCCACTCTGGAGTCTAAGCCCAGCGACGTGCCTGACCAGGTACATGAGTCAGCAACATCGCCTGTTCACGAATTCTGGTAGAATTTGAGGGCCCACACTCCCACTGCTGTGAATGTGCTAAGCCTCTCCTTTGGAAATGTAATGTGATTTTTCACATCCCCGCTATTCCCGTCCAGCATGAACTCTCTAGTTCATCTGATGGGTTCTTCCCAGCCCTGAGTCACCTGTTTCTACATTGGTACTGCCCAGCTCCATGTCGCTTGTTGTGCTCCCTGTGATCCCTCACAGACTCCCTCTCCTGCCTCCAGTACTAGAACTAGAAAGTTACCCAGCTCCATCTTTGGTGTAAGGATCCCCTGTCTCCGCCTCCAGCCACAGAGCACCGGATCCCATCTCGGTCCCCTAACCCCTCAGCTCCACCTTGGCTCAAGGCTCCAACAGCTCCACCGTGGCTCATAATCCCACCACCTCGTCCATCTGTTTCTACCTTAGTAAGACATCACCCTGGCTCCACTGTGGGATTGCTGGCTGATGGTTGCACCCTCTGGCTCCACAGTTGTCCTGGTCTTACTGGCTCCACGGCAGTCTTCCAGATCCCCATGCTCTGTCTTGGCCCTCTGAACCTGCAGTGTTACCCTGGTGCTGTGTCTCCTCTATTCCTCCCGTCTGTGACAACACACTGGAACATCGTACTGGTTGTGGCATCAACTGGTTCCTTCCGTTTCTGGCTCCTCCCTCCCTCATAGACTGTTTTGTTTGCCCTGGACTGTTTTTCTCACTCTTGTTCCACATCGCCCTCCAGAGCCCCCTCATTTGGACCTTGTATGATGTGTCAATTTAATTCAGTTCACCTGTTGCTTGTTAATTAACTCAGTAATTCCTTTGTTTAGTTCTGATAAATACTCCCTTTTGTTAAGGGCTTTGTCTTGTCTTGTCTCGTCAGTGTTTAAAGCTTGTTTCTTGTATGTTGCTATTATGTTTGGATTAAAGATTCTTCATTGTGCACTTTCTTGCAACAGCCACCCATAACACTAAATCGGACTAAAGGAACTTATTTGAATATACACTCACCTAATGGCTGATCAGAAACACGATACTAATACTGTGTTTGACCCCCTTTCGCCTTCAGAACTGCCTTAATTCTACGTGGCATTGATTCAACAAGGTGATGAAAGCATTTTTTAGAAATGTTGGCCCATATTGATTGCATCTTGCAGTTGATGGAGATTTGTAGGATGCACATCCAGGGCACGAAGCTCCCGTTCCACCACATCCCAAAGATGTTCTATTGGGTTGAGAAAACATCCCACACACCATTACACCACCACCACCAGCCTGCACAGTGGTAACAAGGCATGATAGATTTTCTGTGACTCCTAGTTGTCCTTATCGACTTCCAGCGCTACGCCCACATCCGAAGCCGCCTCCCTCCTCAGTTAGACATTTAATCGGTGCGAGGACGCACCTTGCCGAGGGGGGGGTGTAATGTTACACTTATCTCATGTTTTGTGATCTTGTCTGGGTTAGGAGTCATTTGTTGTCATGGTGTCTAATTGGTTTGATTGTGTTCAGGTGTTCATGTTTAGCTTCCTCATTTCCTGTGTGTATAAGTCTGCCTGTTTAGTTCATTCCTTTGTTGGTTATTGTTGGTGTTACAAGCTCCTGAGTTCTGCCATTAAAAAGGTATTGTCTGTTCATCGTCTGCTTTCGTCAGTTCCTTCCGAGTCATTGTGACATATATATATATATATGTACATACATACATATATATATATATATATATATGTACATACATACATATATATATATATATATGTACATACATACATATATATATGTGTATGTATATATATATATGTGTATGTATATATATGTATGTTTACTCAATCTGATGACTAAAAATGTATTTATTTAATTCATTATTAATTACATTTTTCTATACAATAAAATGACTCCAATCATATCTAAGTGATTATTAAAGTTGTTGTTATTATTATAAAAACCAGAGAAGGAGAAAATATTTATTAAAAACAACAGAAAAAAATGTGTATTTTAAATGAAGTGTTCAGATATGGCTGTAAACTCTAGTAAGGTTCACACATCAAACTATGGATGCCTTAAAAGAGAATAACTAAAGCAGAAAGGATCAGAACCACCAATAACTACGTTACACCACCACATGTAACACCACACTACAGTCATAGGTTTAATTCCCAGAAAATGCACAAAAAGAAAACCTGAACGCAGTACATGAACAAGACGTTGTGCATTCTCTCCTCATCTTTCTCAGAAAATTCTAGTCCAACTCAGTTACTTAGTTAATCTGCACTTACAGGAAGTAAGTGAAAGCATGTCAGCTATGAGTGGCATAATAGCTAAACAACATCTTCTTTTGAATGTACCCTAGGTGTTATTCTTTTCTGTTTGGTTTGTATTCTACCAACATATCTGCCATTTATTTTGGTCCAAAACCATTATGGGATTTGTATGCAATTAAAAGTGCTTTAAAATTGATTCTGACTAAAACGGAAACGGTGTGATATGTTTTGGTCAAGAGCCTGATAACAGCATTTTGTACAAGTTGCAAATGTAAATGGTCTTTTGGTAGTATGAGAAATCCATTGCGGTAATCTTCCCTTGCTTAGACACAAAGGATATGATTCGAGCTATGATTTTTTGATGTCTTTCGATGGCTTTGATGTGGCTTCTGAAGCTAAGATCAGAATCCATGATAACACCAAAATTCCCGACGTCATATTTAGTTTAGAAGACTGAAACCTCATTTAAAAAATGTTGTGAAGAAATAAATTAATTTAATTTTATAATTTAATGTTAGTTTCTTCAATGTGTGTATGATTCAGAGAACATGCTTCTGCCTCTCTTTCAGATGTGAAATCTATAAATTGCAAATGATCTTGAAATTATGCACAACTGAATGGTTTCAGATCTCCACCATGTAAACACAGCATACTTGTCACACTTTTGGCACAAGGCACATGACAAGGAAGATGAAGATAAATCAAAATAGATACTTGATCAATAATATAGCCTAGTGGGAGCATACAAACTGTACAGCAGTCCAATCAGGTTCGTAACTGCCATACTCACAAACTACACTCTGGCTTCTAAATGACCTAAACATCTAAGCACTGCCTCAGACAGTCTTACCTATTCTTCCCGTCTGTTGAGGAGTTCACTGTGGTCAACAGTATCAGATGTAGCATTAAAATATAGTTTATATATACAGTGGAATACAGTTATGTCCAGTGAACTAGTTACGCTCTTAGTCACGAGATTCCCATGTGAAGTGATGAATATGTCCCTCTTTTGTGCTCGAGATACTAGGATTCGGCGACATTAAAGAATCAACTTAACCAATGAGAAAATGCTTAGACAAATAGGGAGTTTGTTCAGTTCCACTTCAAAAACATCGATATAATAGGATTGGCGAGTTAACCGTGAGTTATTCGAGATAAGTGAACTTCACTGTAATACCAATGCTAACATGTTTGCATATTTAGCCGAATGTCATTCATTATCTTAATCTGTGCTGTCTTTGTGCTGTGATCATAACCAGACTAGAAGTTGTCAAATAGTCAATTGAGTTTAGGAGCTTGCTCAACTGATTGAAAACAACCTTCGCTATTCCCTTGCCAATGAAGGGGAGATTTGTAATAAGTCTATAGATGTTCAAACCCGAATTATCCAGATTGATCTTGTTTGGAAGAGGCACTTGGAAAAATTTCAGAAAGAAGTGAGGCATTAGCTATCACTAAAGATTAGTTTCCAGAATCTCTTTTAAAGGCAGAGGAGCAGGCTTTTGTGGGCAGAGTGTCAAGACAGGGCAAACATCATTTCACCAAGTACAACATTTTTCTGGATCATCCTCTTTGTTGATCCTGGAACAATATTTTTGATTTGAGTGTTTACATTCGGACTATTTTAGACTGGTAAAGATGACAACCGCTGCAGAGTAGCCCTGTACCTTAGTGACTCGTCATATACATAAGCAGAGAGAAGTAGCTCTGGCTACAGTGTCCTTCCGCAAGACGCATGCAGATTCATTCATTAATTGGTAGAGCAGTTACAGTTAAGTGCAATGTGAATCTCTCTTCCTCATCAGAACAGGAAAAGCTTCAGCCACAAGTAAGTGTTTCTGCAGGCAAAGTCACAGTATGCATATGAAAGAGTATGCACATGCACATGCAAATGAAAGAGTTGCACCAGATACAAGTACATAGATTGGCCATTTGACATTGTGCTTTTAAAAAAGGAAAAAAAAAACACAGTTTGTTTGTCAGTAGAGTGTTGTGGTTAAGACCACCTAAACCAAGACTCAGACAAGACCAAGACGAGTCAAGACTAAGACACGACCAGTATTCCTCAAAATCCTCTAAAAGATCTATATCTGCTGTCTGAGAAATGTCTTGAATTTAACCAACAAGACACTATATAGAGCTGTTACAAATCAAATGACTAACACGTTGCTGAAATAAAGATAAAATCAAATCAAAGTACAAATCGAGACCGCCACAAGACCAAGACTTAAAAAAGGTCTTAAGACTAGTCTCAACTGCCACAACACTAGCACTCACATTTCAGAAGATGCAGTGAACTGACCTTTTGACTCTTACAACACTATAAAAAGTTGCTGTGTTTGTCAAAAGCAGAAGTAGCAAGTCTAAAAGCAATATTCTAAATTTATTATGTTGTGAAATTAGAAACTGTAGTCATGGTAGTGCATGGTCACATTTAGCATTTTGCAAACAGACTGCGTCAAGGACAGAGTGAAGTGTTGATGATCTGTCTTTGAAAACAGTTATGAGACCCAGCAGTGACAGGTTTGTTGACGTGAATATTGCAGAGCAATGGGGGCCCAGGAACAGGATTGAAAACCCCTGAAGTATAAGAAAGCATCTGACAAACTAGTTAATCCTGTGCTTTTAGAAATGACATCATGCGTGTGATTAAGGCATGTCATCAGAAACCATTTGTATGTGTGTCACTGCTGTCGGTGGCGTAATGTCTGATATAGACCAATTAAAACAAAGTAGGCCACAATTAGAAAGATGAGTGTTGTTGAATGTGTTCCTTTCATGTCCAAGTTGTGATGTCAAAAGTTCAAACATTAGTCTACATGATTACCAATACCAGTGTCAATAAAGTTAGTTTGATATGAAACTGGATGGAAAGAAAATAAAGCCAAATAAAGGTAAATATTACTTGGGAACAGGATCTTTTTTATTGTGCATCGTTTCTAATCAAGTTGTAATTTCATAAAATTTGCACAGTAAAATGCAAAATATGAGAAAATATTATTTAATTGGGTGTGATTGGTGTGTTCAAAACATGTTAGGTAGGGAAAAAAATGTTTTATTTGTATTTATTTGGCTAATGCCATTTCTTTCATTATATACACACAAACAGGTTAATGCATTTTAATCTAGCTAAAAAAAATCAATTCTAGTGGGTAAATACAGTGATGCCCTTTTTGTAAAGATAAAAAGCCCTTTTCTGACACTGCTTCACACATTTCCCCCATTTCTGATTTTGTCTGGAATTCTCTTTCTCAAAAAACATGTTCTTACCTGCGTCTGCTTGAAAGTGACTCCTCTGTTTCATTGTTCATGAGAACATGACTCGAACCACCTTGGCCTCCTTCATGCATGACCTCAATCTGTGAGAAACCACAGGGGGAAAAGACACCGTTAAAGATTCAGTTTAAATAAAAACATCATGTATGTCATGTATGAACTGAACGTAAAATGTGTAATGATGACATAAACATTTTTATGTAAAGAAATTATTATTAAAGGCAAGAACTGTCAACTGTGGGGAGAGGCGAGGACTCAATTGTGCAGGTTAGGGCTTTATTTAAAGAATAAACAAACAAAATGCAAACAAAAACCACTCCGAGTGGGAGAAACAAAACTGGTTGAAAAACTAGACAGACTGAGCAAGACTAGGAAAAAGCTCAAGAGAAGGAACAAGCATGAGACAACTAGAAACAACAACGACGCGACACAGGACAGGAAACAGGAAGGGATTAAATACACACAGGAGGAAGGGTAATTGAATAGGAAACGGCTGGGACAAATCAAACTAATGACAAGGAAACAAGGTGGGAGGAGAACACAATAACAAGACACAAACACGCGGCCAATGTGGACGTGCATAAACACTGCACAAAGACCCGAGAACGCGCGGTTCAAGCAAGCAAACACCTGTTCTCGTGCGCTCACAACAAGGACAAACACACGCGTCATGAATGTCTCGCATCATAACCCGCAAAAAAGACGCTACACAGACAAGAGTGCACGCGACTCTCGACGCTGCGACTCGAAGCTGCGCACATACACAAAACACGAGACATTATGGTAGTGTCAGAGCTCTGCCACTAAAGGACTGGAACGAATGTGGCAGAACACTGACAAACTAAGGTAACAATTTATTTCTAAAGTCCACTATAGACATTCTACAAGCCATTGCATTACTACATAATTAATTACTATAGGTTAATTACTTGTCCATTAAAATGAAAGTAAGGGATTACTTTTTATTTTGTGGAGTTTAATTACAGTTACTTACTGGAAAGCATTATATACTATACAGTGATCCCTCGTTTATTGCGGTTAATGTGGACCGGAACCCCTGCGATAGGTGAAAACCCGGGAAGAAGTGCTCTCATTGGTTCTCGCGCCGGGAACCAATCACGTGTCTTGTCTAAGTGCCCGTGGGTGTGTACAAAGCTTCATTGGTGAGTTTCTCTCTTTGTCTGGCATCCTGGGAATCCCCTTCTCTCGCACATCACAATAAAACAACGCTGCTTTCTGCAGTACCGATATGGCGGTATTTTTTATTTTTCGATAAATATTTCTGAAAAATCTGCAATACACTGAGTCCGCCAAACTTGAACTGTGAAGTGGCGAGGGATAACTGTATATCCTATAGAGAACTTCATTTTGAAACAATAGTGGATATAACATCAAAATTTAACGTGTAATGTTTTACAGTCTACTAATACTCTAATGAGAGTTAGTTAAAATGTAGTGGCAAATTAACGAGTATGAGTTGACATGTAGTTGCAAAGTTACTTAAATTTAGTAGAATGTTTAAAGAGGACTCTCAAAATTAAGTGCAAACAGACCTAACCATGTAGCTGGGAAAGATTAAGTACCTTGATGCCACCTTTGGCTTTGCGAATATTTTTCCTTCTTGCCAGTTCTGCATCACTGGGCTGCTTGTTCGAACAGGAGTTATCTGTAGCTTTGCGATTCAATGCTGTAGAGTATAGAACAGAATTAAACAAGCTGGAAAGCCTTCAAATTTTCACTGAAATGATTCAGGATACAAAACATACCTTTTATGTTTTCCATCAGTATATTTGCATAATTATGGTCCCATAACAAGTGCATTTAAGAAAACTACACTATCAACTCGAAATGATGACATACTTCTGGGGTGGGGTGGGGGGGAGGGGCGAAATGGGAGGTTGTCTGGACATATATGAATGAATGAGGCATTTATATAGTACTTTTCTATGTACTGCTATACACCCAAAACCCCTTTACAATCATATCAGGGATCTCTCCTCAACCCCCAGTGTGCGACTGTAATTTGACAGCCACAGTACAACGTTGTCAGTGCGCTCACTACACACCAGATAGGAGAGGACAGATAGAGCCAATTGAAAGCATAGGTATTATGATTCTCATCCCAAAGATTGTTACAGTATAGTGTCCCCATCACTATACTGGGGTGTTAAGATGCACACAGACCACAGGGTTTCTTTTAAACTCACCAGCTGGGGTGGGATGTGCGATTTTAGGTGAAGAGCGTTTTGGTGAAGATTCAGGTCGAGGTGCAACAGGTTGCACCGGCCTTGTTTGCTTTGCAGACAGCTTTTTCAGACTTGCATGTCTTTTCTCAAACATCTCTTGAACATTATCCAGCCTTTTTAGAGCTGTTTGGGCTTTGCTCTGCATGGGAAGAGATAAAAGATTTATTTCAGTAAATAAAATATCAATATACAAACAAACTTTTGGATTCCACTCCAAAAGTTTACAAATATAAGTATGCAAATATAAGAATACAAGTATACTAATTTCAACTGCAATCAACTTGACTTGTACCTTGACCAGCTCTGAGAGTGTGATCTCATACTGGTTGTGGAGGTCTTTGAGATGACTGAGCTGCTGCTCTTTGGCTGTTTTCATGTACCTCTCGATGTCCTGCAGAGCTGCTTCTGCACCTTCCTGGGTCTGGCATCTGTCTACAGCCTGAGAAGCCAACAGATACACTCCACTCTCGCACCACTCGTTCACCTGCCAACATACAAACACAGATGCACATTAAATGTGATCCAAGTTAAATAGATGAGTTAATCACAGAGAAATAAACTGTGGAGGTTATCTAATTAATTAATATTCTAACAACTAAACCCCAAAAGATACATTCGTACCGTATATATTTTATTTAGTAATTTTATAACAAATAGTAGTGTCCAAAAATGATTAGCTTCTCTCACTTTATTCAAACTCTTTGTTAAATATTCACTAAATGTGTTGTGTGCATGTTTTGAAGTTTTTCCTGGACTTTAAAACTAACACACACGCTCCTTATTTCAATTGTATTATTTTTCCTTGATACAATAAAACATACCTAATTGGACAGACAACATTTTTGGCCAAGTGAATATATTTCATAAATGGCTATGTGGCAAGTATATTATTAGATGTTATTTTGTGGATTTTAGTGAAAATGGCGAAATCAAAAGAGCTGTCCTCTGCAACCAAGAAGAATATTGTTGAAATAGCTAAATCTGGTCAATCGGTCTTAGATATTTCTCATGTGAATAGTCACAATGTCAGCAGACTAAATTCAAAGTACCGTCAGACCACTAACATGCAGAATGTAATGGGCCATGGCTGGTCAAGAAAGACTAGCATGAAAATCACCTGAATGTGGGTCCACCTCAAGACAGTTTATAAAAACCTGAATGAAACATCCAACCTCCAGTTTCTTCTTGAACTGTAAGTCAATGGCTTTAAGTCTCAGAGAACTGTCACTGTTTGTTTGTGTTCATCCAGTTTCCCACACACTCCTTTGTTGTTATCCAAGTCACCAAGTAAGTCTTGTCAACTGTATCTCGTTTCTTTGATTAGTCCCTGTGTATATACAGTATTCCCTGTGTTCTCCCTCATTCTTAGTCTGTTCTACAGCTTTCCTGTAGCTCAATCAGTAGAGCATTGCTGTTTACAATGCCAAAGTCATGGGTTCGATTCACAGGGAAAACAAGAACTGATTAAAATGTCAATGTGTTTCTTGAATGCAATGTAAGTTGCTTTGGATAAAAGCGTCTGCCAAATGCATAAATGTAAATGTTCTTGGTTTAAGTAACGTCAATATAGTAGTGCCCATGTTATTGTGCGTTGGTGTATTGCTGTTATTGCCCTAATAACCTGAATTTTATCATTAAAAGACTGTTATCTTCCTATTCTTTTGTGACAGAAGAACAGACTCAACAAGATTTAAAGATGGATCTGGCAGAGAGGAGAAAACTGGAGGTGGATCCTCTCTTTTCCTCCTTCTGCCAGAATAGACGTACCCTGGAGCATTTCATGGAGGAATTCCTTGAGCTGTCCTATCTGGTGAGCTGGAGCGATGAAATGCTCAATTCATACTTTCGGATGGGACTGGATGATGGGCTTTTTCAACTCCTATCTCCTGGTGATTATGTATCCTTAGCTGATTTCATTAATTATGTCCTCTGGCAAAACGGTTCTCATTTCGATGTTGGGGAAGTGGAGGACATTAGCTACCATCATCCCGTTCCTGTCATGTCCTCAAGCTGATCTGATGTCCTCCTTCCTGGTTCTGTTTTGTTTATTTGGGGCACATGGACTGGAATTGACAGTTCACCGTGTGCTCTGCTGTCATTGTGGCGTCTGACCCCGCCCTTCTCGTTACCCCACTCATTTCCTCGTTTGGTCCCCTCACCTGTTCCTTGTCTTCTTTGTTTGGCCTCTTATTTAATCCCCTTTTGTGTGCTGTCTTATGCGAGATCGCTGTTTGTGCTTTGTGCATATGCTTGTCACTCTACTCTACTCTACTCTACTCTACTCTACTCTACTCTACTCTACTCTACTCTACTCTACTCTACTCTACTCTACTCTACTCTACTCTACTCTACTCTACTCTACTCTACTCTACTCTACTCTACTCTACTCTACTCTACTCTACTCTACTCTACTCTACTCTACTCTACTCTACTCTACTCTACTCTACTCTACTCTACTCTACTCTACTCGGTTTGTTGGATTTTGCCAGTTTGTTTTTCCTCCTTTGCCTTTTGTTTTGTTCTCTGCCTTCTTTTCCCCCCAGGCATTCCGAAGCTTTTTGCTATTCCGAGTTGCCAGTGTTTTCTGCCCTTGGATTGCCCTGCCCCCAAGGCTGTCTGTCTACGCCTTCACCCCTGCCTGTTTGTTGACCTTCTGCCCTGAGAACTCTGACCTGGAGAGCATTGCCAAAGCTTTTTCCTTTTGTTTTTTTGCTACCTGCCTCCAGTGTTTTGGTGTTGGACTTTCTGTTTCCAATAAATTATTTTGAGTACCTGCAGCTTGAGTCCGTGCCCCGTTCTGACAGTTCCATACAGAAAGCAGTTGGGTGCTCCCACTCACCCCCCGTTCTCCAGTCTGCTCCAATGAGACAAACTGCTGAATGCTCTCCAAAGCTCAGCCAGGAGCCCACTCCCCTGTTGGACTTCTTTTTGCGCAAGTCTGTGTCTTCCGGGAGGGGCAAGTAATGTCAGAGGACTGTCACTGTTTTTTTGTTTTCATTTAGTTTCCCCGTGTGCTTCTTTGTTGTCATCCAAGTGACGTGTTGTGTCATCAATCACCAAATTAGTCTTTTCAGCTGTCTTGTTTCTGTGACTAATCGCTGTATATATATTCCCTGTGTACTCCCTCATTCTTTGTCTATTCTTGTCTAAGTAACGTCAATACACCAATTTGGTGCATTGCTGTTATCACCCTAATTGCTTGAGTTTTGTTATTAAAAGACTTTTATCTTCCCACTCCTTTGTCTTTGTGCTGTTTCCACACAGTTAGCATGACAAAAAGAGGCTGGGCTGAGAGGTTGTGTGCTAGTAAAGAAACTATTTATTAGTTTTATCTACTGCAATAAACTCCTGGCATTTGCCAAAGAAGATAAAGATTGGCTTATGATAGATTGTAGCTGTGTTCTGGAGTCCAACAAGTCAACATTTAAATTTGTTCATAAGATATGACTGGAGGTTTTAATGCAAAATGCATGCCTGGTGCCATTAAGCATAGTAGGGGAAACATGGGTTTTTTGGGGAGGCATCTCTACAGGTGTTGGAAGGATGTACAATGTTGCTGGCACTTTGAAAATTGACCAATATTGGGAATCCTGCTAAACACAGTTTAACCAAAACAGAGGATCTATTTGGGGATCAATGGACAGATTTACTAGCTATTTATCTTCTATTTTACTACTAGCTGATATAACTCCTCATATTTTGATTGTTTAATAGAACCTGGTGTGTGTGTGTGTGTGTTTGAATGGCTCAAGACAGATCCATTTTAAATCACCCACTTACAGTGTAAGTTATCATTGATTAATGAAATCTTAATGAACTGAAATAAAGCTGAAAGGTATAAAAAAGAACAGAAAGTATTAAAATAACCTAAATTAAAACTGAAATAAAAATTAAAAAGCCAAAAACATTTTTTTAAATTAGGAAAAAAAGAACGAAATTAAATAAACTTAATTCAAGACATATTATCCAAAAGCTAGTCTTATTGTTTTGTATATGTATTCATCTTCTGACAACCTGAAAGTCATTTGTCAATGTCCCGACTCAATCATCCCATATGAAAACTCAATATTATGGTGCCCCGTGTGGTAATTTGACTGCATGCGAGTTGTTTCACAAACCTCATCTATTCCTTTATGGATTTCAAGTGATTTGGTTAGAATGTCCCGTTTCTTTTTGGCCTCATTGCTGAAGTCATCACAGATCCGACGCAGTTCAACACACTTTGGGCGGATGGAGTCTACAGCGTAATGGTTACTTTGAATGAGCTGGTCCCCATGCTGAGCGTGAAGCTGAGCTTTCTCCAAGGATTCCTGTACAGATAAATAAACACAATAAATCGTACCAAAATATAGACTGCTATTTTGACTATTATTACTACTTGACTTACAGTCTTGCAATAGTCCAGAGAAGTCACCTTTATACAGTACATAGCGCATATAGAATACAGATTACAGTTTTAAAGCAGCAGTATTAAAAAGGGACAGTAAATAATAATAAGTAACACAGCACTAGAAAGACAATAGTGTCAGTATAGTTGAGCCCTGTATGCCATTGAACTGAATGTGGCGGTCTGCATATCAGGTCTAGACTTATATTTGAAAGATTTTGACCTGAGCTTTGTCCTCCAAGGATTTCAGATCCCCCAGAAGGTGATCGACCCGAGCCACACAGTCCCCGGTGTCAGACAGCCCCAACAAGGCTTCCATCAGGCCATCCAGAGAAACTTTCACCTGATGCAATGGTCAAAACAGACCAATTTCAGCTTGACTGACTGAACAACTGCAACAGGTAATATTTGGTTCCCTACTATGTTCACAGAGACTTCATTTGAGCACATTGCACCATACCTCTCTGAAGTCCTGCTCAAAGTGCCGTAACTGTAAGCACTGCTCTAATTTGAGGTGATGTCTCGACCAGAACTGTTCAAACGCATTCTCCGTCTCATCAAGTTGCGCTAACAACCTGAGACAAACAAACAAACAAACAAATGCTTTTACAGTGTGTATGTCAGAAGAGCTAGAGTGAATTAGATTTCAAAGAGGACGGTTAGATGACACTAGGCTTTAAAAAATAATAATAGAACTGTAACAAGTACCACACATGCTAATAAAGATGTTAAGATGGAGGAAATGGTCAAAAAAGTCAATATGTAATCAAAGTTATTTTTATTTGAATGTTTCTGCTTATAGTGTGCAATCATTTATTGTGGGAGTTTAAAAAATGCTCATAGTCTTTCATCAGAATATTCTATCTTTTTTTGGCTGACATCAGCAAGATCTCTATTTGCAAGTGGTCCTGTGGTTAAAATCCCTTACAAAGAGATTTTACTGTCTTGCTGTCACATCACAACCTAGAAGTGTGTTACATCAGAATTCTACTTAGGGCCCGTCCACACGAAGACACGTATACATTTTTTATCGTTTTGGCGTTTCGTCCACACGGATCCAGCGTTTTGGGAGACTGAAACCGTTTTTTTTTTAAACCGGGTCCTAAAGTGGATAAATCTGAAAACTAACCCCTTGTGGTTTTCGTGTGTACAGCCAATCGGTATATTTTGTGAAACAATCACATCACGTGTCGGCTGTGTCACACGTAACAGGCAAGGTTACGAGCATGTTTAAAGTCTTCTTCTCTGTGTATAGTGTACGTCTGTGGTAGAATTACAGCGCCCCATACTGGTCTGGCATATACACTACACCGTTTTCAGTCGGTTTTAGTGGTTTCGTGTGTACGCTGATATTTCTTGAGACGACGCCGTGTTTAAGGATTTTTTTTTTTAGAACGAGGAAAAAAAATGATAGGATAGGGAATGCACCGGCTTCGTGTAGATGTGGCCTTAAGCTATCATCATCAGTAATGATGTAAACTTTATGTGTGGCAAAGTGTTTGTTTTACACACCTTTCAACGGTTGTTTGGTTCTCTACCTCATCTGGGTTCAAAATGTGGCTCTCAGCTTTGCTGGCCTGGTCTTTGATACAGGACAGCAGAGTATGTCCTTGTTTTACTGCCAAGTTGAGCTCATCCTGTACAGAAATAAAAAAAAAATGTGGCATATGAATACTTAATGAATTTGTATATATCCAAAATATAGGTATGAAAGTAAATCAACATATATAAAGTTGGTGTTTCATTGCAATACTACTGTATATGAGAAACGCACTGTGAGTTCAAAAAGAGTCAAGAAAAGATAGCTGACTGATTGCACAGACACACGCAATAAAACAAGGAACAGAATTTTAACAACTTAGAGTGGTGTGAAAAAAGAGTTTGCACCCTTCCTGATTTCTTCTCTCTTTTTTTTTTTTGTATGTTTGTGACATATCCTCAAACTAATTTTAATATTTCTCAAAGATAACACATGTAAACGCAAAATGCAGTTTTTAAATGAAGATTGTTATTATTAAGGGAAAACAAAATCCAAACCCACATGGCCCTGTGTGAAAAAGTATTTCCCCCCTGTTAAAACATAACTGTTTCAACAGAAATAATTATATGGCAACATTAAAACCAACATGAACTACTGTTCCATAAATGTGGATGGCTACCTTGAGCTTATCATGTTTTTCCGTGTGTGTGATAAGCAAATCTTTAGTGCACTGCACATCATTAGGAAGTTCAGTTTCTGCCAGGTCAGTTCCAAACTGCTGCAGCATCTGTGCTGTGCTCTTCACTGTTAATGCAAAGTTCTCAATGGCCTAGGACACAACAATTTGTAAATTATATATAAATATGTTTGATATGTAAATATATACACGTAAACATACACTTGCACGCACACACACACACACACACACACACACACACACACATATATATATATATATATAATGTGTGTGTGTGTGTGTGTGTAATTGTATTCTTATATTTTATCTATTAAAAACAAACATTTCTCACAGTGCGATGGTGAATCCATTGACTGTGGCAATAGTCCAGGGTTCCGCCCAGGTCACAGGTCAGCTGGCCTTTGTCAATGTAGCCGTGCAAGTCTGACAGGGAATTCAGCATAACAATCTACAAGAAAAATGTATACATAATATACGAAAGTGTGTTTATGCCAGACCTTTTAATTACAGTTTGTGAACAGAAACTAATTGCTTCTCTTACTTTACTTAAAAAGGCAAAAAGTCACAGTTGTTAACTGTCAGGTTTGTTGAGCAGTGTTGGTGTTTTGGCACAACGTCAAACCACACAGACATTCATTTTCACAGGAAGTAGTATTTTCACAAGCTGTGCTAGGCTGCTTTGAATATGCCAACATTTTACAGAACATGAAAAATTATTATTGAGGAAGGTTAAAAGAAAACTATGGGTTTGGAAGTCAATAGGGCCCGTTTTTGCAGGTTTAAAAGGAGACATGTGAGACTTATAATTGTATTATTTTGTAAAAATGTGTGCATTATTTGAGTTTACTAAATCGTTTTTAAAGTCATTTTATGGGGTTATGGTGTTACGTTACAATAGTAACAAATATGTAAAAGTGAATATAGCTTTACAGAAAAAAGGATTATCAACTTTACACACTAAAATCATGTCATGATCACACTGACGTCACTCATTGTGTGTGTTCTGGCTGTACTATTACAACCAAACCTATTCACTTCCATTGTAAAATACAGTGTCTATTTACACTATACCCACCATTTTCTGATTGACTCTGACAAAACAACAAAAGAAACCCTGCTGACAACTGAGTCAGTGGTGTGAAGAGGTGAACATATGCAGTTCTCCTTTTACCGAACTGCATATGAACTGAAATAGTGTATTTATTTTCATTCATGTGAATATTCATTCAACAGTCTATTACTCTCACACTTTGAATTAAGTATAAATAAAAGAAGAGATTGAATTAAATAAGAGAAAAAGTTTCAGAACCAGGACTAAATTTGAATTGTCTCTGTAAATGACTGTCTTGCACATCTGCAGATGGCATGTTGTAAAATTCTGGCATGTTCACCACAGTGCAAACTTCATTTCCTTAACGTCACAAGAGAAGTGGCATGTAGATAATAATCTCATGTACTAGCATATAGTGTGCAAGCCAAGCACTGCATGTGACTGTGGGAGAGTAGCATTTACAGAAATTCACACGTTGTCACCGCTGTGACATCAAACATCTCGATGCACAATGCAAAAACATTTTTTGTAACACTGTCCTTTAAAACAGGTTTAGAGATTATTCCCACAGAATCTGTAGGTTAACACCCTTTCAGACATGCATAAAACAACAGAGCGACTGGCTGTGTCAATAATTCAGTGGATGAGTGATCATGGTTACAAACACTCCAGAGGAGCCATGCACATCATGTGGAGAATGAGTTGA
This sequence comes from Rhodeus uyekii, assembly GCA_037043235.1. Classification (NCBI taxonomy): domain Eukaryota; kingdom Metazoa; phylum Chordata; class Actinopteri; order Cypriniformes; family Acheilognathidae; genus Rhodeus; species Rhodeus uyekii. The sequence goes on along the minus strand of JAWRVZ010000018.1, from coordinate 326,293 downwards.
CATACTGAGGGTCCAGACAGACAAAAGCATGCTTACCGGTACCTTCAATTTGAAGTCATCCCTATGTAACCGCATACTGACGTCAGCGATGGCCCTCTGGAGGAAGCGTGAAGGTTTCAGAACCAGAACAAGCTGTAGATTTCCTGGGAAGGAGCCCTTTCAGTTATGGAAGGAAATGAAACATATAAGTAAAACATAAAAGTTTGACTCATTTCCTGATGTATATGTATATGTATATATACACACATGCAAATGTATAAAATATTCATGTGTCACTATATTTGCACCTAGTTTACACGGAAAGGACCTCAAGCTGACTATATATATTTATTATCTTTAATATTTATAATGGCATAATATGTTTATATTACATTTTCAACTCAAACGGTTTAAAAAAGAACATAAAACGGCCAAAAATAGCTATTCAGTTATTAATAATTAAATTGCAAAACAAATGTGAACACTTACTGTATGTACTGTACAATTAGTTAGTAGCATTTAAAAACTGTAAAGCATGCATCAATATTTTAATAATAATAATGAACTGTTAAATGCTTTATTAATTTTGTTCTGCTTTTAGTTTGTATTAAAAGCTAATAATAATAATAATAATAATAATAATAATAATAATAATAATAATAATAATAATAATAATAATAATAATAATAATAATAATAATAATCTACGCTGCTGTCATTAAAGCAAGTGAAATGAACTTTTTAATTATACATTTACATTTTTTTAATTATATTTTAAAATCAATTTAAATTCAATCCTTTTAATGTTTTATGCTCATAAAATCATTTGTGATTGAAAAATATTACACATTGTTAGTTGCTCAACTGTACTAAACTGAATTAAAATTATTAAGAAATTGAAATTATGAATGTATTAAATTACAAATATTTTAAATGAGTAAAATACTAAATAGAATTGTTTTTAATGCTCCAAATGAACCCGGCTTGTTTAAAAGGTACACTAGAATACAGTAACTTTTGGCCCTCTAGCAGTTAAAAACAAAACTATCCCTTTAATAAATACGGTATTTCCTTGAAAATAAATTTTAGCACTGCGCTACAACAACCCATAATGACATAATGACCTTTCACAATAGATAATGCTTTATAATTCTCTCCTCTGTTCTGCAATTTCTTTTAATACAAACACTTATAATAGTCTTACCATAGTGAATCAGGGAAAAATAAAAACGTTTTAGAAGAAGTATTGATGGTGCATTATTTTAACCTTTAACTTGACTTCAAATGTAGGACTATATGGTCTTGATACAGCACATCTTGTTCTTTTTGATCTGAAATGCATTGGGATCTGCAGACATCGTGTTGAAAAGCTGTTCTAACTTCATAAAGCTTCAGCAGGAGCCTGTACAAACCGCTATCCGTGCCAGAGAAGTCATTGCTGTGTTCCATTTGTCCTTCCTGCGGTCCAGGATGATGATGAAGCCGATGCTAGCAGCATCCATGCTGAAGGATGAAGAACAGAAACAGAGAGGTCAGGCATTGAAACCAAAACCAATAGACAGAAAACTAACAGAGTTCAGAGTACTGTAATATGCCTGAATTTACAGTTGGATTTACTACACGGTTTGAAAATTATTCACAATGACTTTTTATCACAATTAACCTTAGTACCTTGGTATGCTGGTCAGGTATGTGACAACATTAACGAATTCCTCATCCGTCACCTCATTAAAACCTGAGAACTCTGGGAATGTGATGATGGGAGAGCCATCTTTTCCTCTTCCTCCTGCAAATATTTAATGCTTAGTTCACTCACAGTTATTAAACCTGAGAAAAAGAAGGTTTGACACATTAAATATCACTTCTTTAAAAACATTTATCTTTTCTAACAACATTTGTTTGAGCATTTCAATGGTGTGCGGTTACAGACAAAAAGTCATTTTTAGATTTAGTATGATGTCATGATTCACCGTTTCTTTCAACATCCACGTTTAAATGGAAACTATGCACAATGTGTGAAAATGAATGCCACAGAAACCAAGTAGAGAGCATTAAAACATGACCTACATTAGGAAAGCTTTCAAATGTAGTTTCATTTATACTTTAATTCCTGTTCAATTCGTTCATGGGACTTACATCTGTCATTATCCTCAAAATAATTAAGCATTCATATATTTAAATGAGATTTTTCTTTTTTCTTTCTTTGATTTAGGACCTAGGTAAAGAACAACCACTAGGGGGCAACAATGGAATCATGAAACTAGTAACACATTACATAAAACGTAAACATTTTCATGTTTACATACTGTATATTTACATTTTTATGATGCTTACACTGAAAAAAAACATTAAATTAATTATATTGGTGCATTATTATTTTTATTATTGAAGTATATGATTTCAGTCATTTACTTGTGTAAAGATAGTTTAAGAATATTGTCATTTTTAACATATGACGTCATATTTTCACAAAAATGTGTTTGAGATCAAACTGTAAAGAACCCTGCTGGATCACAAAGCCTGATGCATTTCAAGTTTACTCTAAGAGATTATAATATACTTTTTTAATCATTAAAAAATATTGAGCTAATTGTTCTCCATTGTCCCTGTCAGCGTGCATATGTAATCATATCATTTAACAAGGATTCTTCTTGTGCATTGTGTTCATTCCTGAGGGCAATTCTGGAGAAAGATGTGTTTGTTTGCCGTAATGAGGCAGATCCACTCAGAAGTCACATGTTCATCCATTTTTAGACTTTAGATACCACAACTCCTCACTTGGGTGATGTATAGGTTTATATATATATATATATATTGATATATTTATACATACTTACATGATCTTTAACACATTTTCTTCAAATGATACTTAGTGTTTCTACATATGCTTACAAGATCTAGGCCATACTGTCACAAGAGATTATGAACATACATAATCAAGAGAGAAGTTTTTTTTTTTTTTGGTATAGTAAAACAAAATATGCAGCTTTAGCGCCTCTGTTTTTTTGCCAAATGAATTTGATAGATTAATACCTTAACCAAGTTTAGTGTTTTGTTCTTCCCTCATATTTCAAATATGTGAAAATGTAAAATACTTTCCTCATATTTCAAACTCGATTGAAAAGAAATCCCCATATATTTATGTATATATATTTTTTATATATAATTTTATACATATAATTGTATTTATTTATATATGTGCATATATATATGTGTGTGTGTATATATATGTGTGTGTGTGTATATATATGTGTGTGTATAAATATACTGTATATATATATATATATATATACATATATACACAGTATATTTATACACACACACACACACACACACACACACACACACACTGATGAGACAAAACATTATGACCAGTCACAGGTGAAGCAAATGTTGTTAATCATCTCCTAACGAGGCCACAAACCAGCGACAGTGTGCAAATTATGGTCATAAATGGTTTGGCTTTTTGGTGTATGCACACATATACTAGTTTTTTCTTTTTATTTATACTTTTTTTTACATTTCAGTGTGTCTTGCTCTGTCTCACTTGCACAGACAAGCTCTTGCTTCTTACATCGCTTTGGACTACTAGGAAATGAGACACATTTGAAGTTTATTCTATTATTCTATTCTATTTCTGAAAGTTCCCTGTGATTCGCAGAAGCCTAATGGACAAGAGGAGTCAGCTAAATAGATTGCACAAAGTATGCGGGGATTGTTTTTAACCGTGATATTACGTAATCGGTGCAGTTTTGATGGCTGGTGCAGGCTTCTTGGCAGATGAGGACACAGGGAGGCAGGCCAGGCTTCAGGAGATTTGACTGGGGTGGGAAGGAATGGTAAAACTCTCCAAGGAGCAGCGAGCCTGTAGTTACAATATCCCTCCCACTAACATTAGTTCAGCATGTAAGTTTTTCCACCCTGTTTTGAGAGAGCTCTGCTTGAGCTGAAATCAGTAAACACTGCTGTTTTATTAGTTAAGATGGTAGCACTTTGTTTTATAGTCCTGTTCCAATATGCATACAATGTACTTACTAGTACTAGTAATTTCTATAACTGGGTAATATCTAGTTACTTATCCTAAACCTACCCCTAGACTTAACCTTAGAAGGATTTTATTAGATTTTATAACTACCAATGTAGTTACTTTATTTTAGCCAGAAATATGTGTTACTTTTACACATATATTATACTTTTACACTTATATTGTACACATAATTGCACGTACTGTAAAATAAAGGTCAGCGGTTTATATCTAGTTTCATTTTTGACATTAAACAGGATGCTGGCGTAGCCTAGTGGTTAAAGGTATCAGCTCGTAAACAAAAAAGATTTAGGTTCAAAAGGGGGAAAACAAAAACCTCACCAAAGTCATTTGGTACTGTAAGTGTTCATTTAAATAAATTGGTTTAATATAATACATAATAGATATATAATATAATAATAATACATTGCTTATATTACACATTTAAAATATTCTAGCTGGGACCCAATATTACTCCATACTTACAGTAAATATAATATTACACTGTAACAAAGAGACCTTTAAATATGTAATATGTATTTCTTAAATACATCCCTAAAATGTATTATAGGGATGCAGCAATATTAAAATTTTAGCTGATATAAATGGCCAATATTACAATTGGAACAGTTGGAACATCATGGGAAAACGAAACTGCAGAAGTCTGTTTTCTCTGTTTTCAAACACTAATGAGCATCTGAGGAAATGGAGGGCTGCAACAGCACTGACATGATGTGATTTGTGACCATTAGCATCAATTAACCATCACCACAGAATCCTGACCCAAGTTCTTCCTCTCAAACGAGAAAAGGTCAAAGTTCAAAAGCATCACCCACAGCCAGTGAACAGGGAATTTCATTGCTTTTGAAAAAAAAAACACAATAGGCTTTTTTTTATCCAAACCTAAAGGCATTAAACATTAATATCTCACCTGAAAGAAGAGCAAATTGCCTGTGAAGTTGTTCAATTATGTCGACAGCCAGTAACGGCCTGATCTCCTGCTGCATAATTTCATCTGAGGAAAGAGAAGAAAGTACAAGTGCATTCAAATCACTGCAACATTCATACAATTCTGCAAAAATCATGTTCAGGATAACCGTAAGACACAGTGTCACAGAGTGCATCGGTAGTCCGACCCTTCAGAGTGAGCGTCTGCTCTGGAAGGAGTTTCCCCTGTACAGCTGCTTCCTTAGAGACGACCTTTAGCCATCAACACAGCCTCTGGTTTGTATCCGTTCATCAGGGAAACGCTCCTTCAAACAAGCCATTCTTTTATGCTTTCGACTTTACAAAAGAGCACTCGAGCGCTACTATTCTCTGCTAATCTGCTGAGAGTCACCCTAAATCCCAATGCAGTCTGTAGATGAACAAAAGCTCCTCTGTACACATACACAAAAGACTGCATTAACATTGACTTCTCTTTATCAGACCCTGTTAAGTCTTGTGAGGAAACTTGCTGTGGGCTACAAACAACGGTGATGACTTACTACTGAAATTCTAGAATGTATTCCACCAATCAAAATGTTGGACCGGTGGTGTGCAGAAAAACCTTTGTTGACAGAAACGAACATGCTTCAAGTGTGTGTGTTTTTTGTTTTGTTTGTTTTTTGCTCAAACTTCCTTCTGGACTGTGTTCTAAAAAGGAAGAACAATGTGCATCAAGGAGCATGTGAAAACCAGATGTATTGCAGTGGAGCCACAACCATTGATATGTACATGTTTTACAACAAGGAGCCAAAGACCTCCCCAGTGGAAAGTCACAGTGACCGGATCATACAGGACCACTCCTATGACAGAAAAAACTAACTTTTTTTGCAGAAAGGGCACATATATAATTTATTACATCAGTAAAATAAAAAATATGTACTCATTCTTATTGTATTAGAGTTATATTAGAGTGTACAAGAGATCCACTTGTTCTTTGTTCAATAATCAGAGACAGGTAAAAGGTGGTTTAGATTAGACCTATCAGAGCATTACCATTTTGTTTTTTTAAACAAAGAATTATCCAAGTAACATCAGTAAATTATGGAGTGCCACAAGGGTCTGTGTTAGGCCCTCTTCTATTTTCAAGAAACATGCTTTCCATTGGTAATATTATTAGAAAACATGGAATTAGTTTCCACTGTTATGCCGATAATACTCTGTAATATCTTTAATCACGACCAGATGAAATCTCGAAATAATCCAAGATGACAATTGTGTTAAAGACATAAAATCTTGAATGACCAGTTATTTTCTTCTATTAATTTCAGACAAGACTGAGGTATTACTTACTGGACCAAAAGCTGTACACAGCATCTCTTATAATAATTTTTTTTTTATCTAGAAGGATGTACTGTTACTTCATCCTCTACAGTTAAAGACCCAGGTGATATATTAGACAGCAAATAGTCATTCGAAAATTCTATTTCATATGTAACAAAACCAGCCTTTTTCCACCTCAAAACCATTGCTGAGTTACGAAACGTGTAAACTGTTTCTGATGCAGAAAAGCTGCTAGAGTTCTAACTTGCTCAAGGAAATATGATCACATAATCCCCATTTTATCATCTCTATGCTGGTTACCTATTAAGTTTCGTATTGATTACAAAGTCTTGATACTGCCCTATAAGTGTAACGGACTCGGCCACGCCCCCGGCACCAGGCTCCCCCTACACTCCGCCCACACGCTCCTCATCACCGGAGTACTAGCACCTGTTCCCAATCACCCCTGCACCTTAAAACACTCACGCTGCTGTCACTCTGTGTCTGATCTCATCAGAGATACTTGGACTCACTCGTGCCACACGAACTTATTGAACCTTTGTACCTTATCGTCTGCCGATCTCCTTGAAAGACTCTCTCCGTGTTTCCACCTGTTCATCCACCGGTACCTTCTCCATCCAGCAACCAGATAAGCGTTACCATCTCCGTGATCTCCGTGTTATTTCCTTGTGCCAAGTTCATTGCCTACCTGCTGCGTGACCTGCTGTTATAAATAAACCTGTTTGTCACTTACCTGTCTTGTGTGAGTCACAGCATGACAGAAGATCAGACCACTCAGCAGGCCGCGGCGGGAGTGGCCGACCAACCATCACTCAACCCGGTTACCATTCCCGATCTCACAAGAGCAATTCACATGGCACTGCAAGAGGGAACCACTTCCGCATCTGCCTCAGCCAGTCCCATGGCCAAACCTGCGCCCTACGCAGGTGAGGCGGAGAAATGCAACGGGTTCCTACTTCAATGCTCCCTCTACTTTGAGTTGAATTCCCGCCAGTTCGAGTCAGAACGAGCTAAAATCGCCTTCATGATATCTCTTCTCACCGGACACGCTCTTCAATGGGCGGAAGCTATCTGGTCGACTGGCGGGCCCGTTATTCAATCCCTGGAGAACTTTGTGACACATTTCAGAGAAGTGTTCAGCCGATCTGCGGGGTCGCTTTCGTCGCATGACCAACTGCTGCGAATTCAACAAGGGTCGCAAACCATACATGAGTACACCCTGAGATTCCGCACTCTGGCGGCTACTAGCGGCTGGAATGAAGCTGCCCTAACAGCCGCCTTCCGCCAAGGTTTGACACCGCAGATCCGCACTCACCTAGTCACCTATGGCGAGAATGTGGGGCTTGAAAACCTCATATATCGCGCTACCCTCGTCTCACAGAATCTCGCTGCCTGTTCTGTTCCTATGACCCCGTTGCATTTCCCGTCTCCTCCGGGGGAGCACCAGCCTCCAGCACCAGAGCCTATGCAAGTCGACCACCTACGCCTATCACCCACTGAGAGAGAGCGACGTATGCGTATGCACCTATGCTTGTATTGTGGAGGTCAGGGCCACTATCGTTACAACTGCCCTGTCCGACCTCCACGCCCAGCGGTGAGTACCATCCATACGAAACCCTCCGTCATGATACTGCCTAACACTGATGTTCTGGTAACCTCTGCTTATCATTCCCTTCCAGCCAAAGCCCTGATCGACTCTGGAGCCGCCGGAAACTTCATTTCTGCCATATTTCTCCACAAACTATAAGCCTCCACGTCTCCATCCATGTGCCTATCTCTCCAAAAAGCTGTCCCCGGCGGAGCAAAATTATGACATCGGAAATCGTGAGTTGCTTGCCATGAAATTGGCCCTGGAGGAATGGAGGCATTGGCTGGAGGGAGCGAAACACCCATTTCAAGTCATCACGGACCATCGAAATCTGGAGTACCTCAAGACTGCTAAGAGACTCAATCCTCGTCAAGCCCGGTGGGCGCTGTTCTTCACTCGCTTCCATTTCTCTGTTACCTACCGTCCCGGATCCAAAAATACCAAGGCCGATGCCCTATCTCGTCAATTCTGCCCTGAACCCACCACCCAAGAACCCGAACCCATTCTCCCTCCAGCCGTCGTAATGAGTCCCATACAGTGGACGATTGACCAGCTCATCACAGAGGCAACTCACGATGACCCCGCTCCGCCGGGGGGTCCAGAAGGCAAGACCTATGTACCAGCCAGTCTCCGCCTGACCCTTCTGGACCAAGCTCACACCTCTCCGGGCTCTGGACACCCAGGCAGCCAGCGTACCCTCTCGCTCCTCCAAGATCGCTACTGGTGGCCCAGTATGGCGCAGGACGTGTCTCGATACGTGCAAGGGTGTTCAGTCTGTGCCACCTCCCGGACTCCACGAAGGTTACCCGAAGGTAAACTCCTCCCTCTCCCTATCCCTCACCGTCCCTGGTCCCATCTCGGAGTGGACTTCATAACCGATCTGCCACCATCGGACGGTAACACCTGCGTCCTGGTGGTGGTGGATCGGTTTTCCAAGGCTTGTAAACTGATTCCACTGAAGGGGCTACCAACGGCCATGGAAGCTGCGGAGTCCTTGTTCCACCACGTGTTTAGGCACTTCGGTATCCCCGAGGACATTGTGTCGGATCGGGGACCACAGTTCATATCCCACGTCTGGAAGGCGTTCTTCAAGCTCCTCGGAGTCTCCATCAGTTTAACCTCAGGATATCATCCCCAGAGTAATGGCCAGACTGAACGCAAGATTCAAGAGATTGGGAGGTATCTACGCGCCTACTGTGGTCACAAACAGGACAGCTGGAACCGGTATATTCCGTGGGCTGAGTATGCACAAAACTCCCTCAGGCAGGAATCCACACACCTCACGCCCTTCCAATGTTATCTCGGCTACCAACCCCCTCTCTTCCCCTGGACAGGTGAGCCCACGGAAGTTCCAGCTGTCCACCATTGGTTCCAGGAGAGCGAGAGGGTCTGGGACTCAGCCCACGTCCACCTCCAGCGGGCAGTTCGCAGACAAAAACTACAGGCCGATCGCCGGCGTGGTCCCACCCCACAATACCACCCGGGCCAGATGGTCTGGCTGTCCACCCGGGATATGCGGCTGCGACTGCCCTGCCGGAAGCTGAGTCCCCGTTACGCTGGTCCCTTCAAGATCATGAGGCAGATCAACGAAGTCACCTACCGGCTCCAGCTCCCCCCACAGTATCGCATCTCACCCTCATTTCACGTGTCACTCCTTAAACCTTACACTGACCCTCTTGTCCTTCCTCCCACAGAGCCTGGTGCTGAAGAAGTACCGCCGCCTCCCCTTGACCCGGAGGACCTTAACATCTACAAGGTCAAGGAAATCCTGGACTCCCGGCGGCGAGGCGGTCAACTTCAGTATCTGGTCGATTGGGATGGATACGGCCCCGAGGAGCGGTGTTGGGTCTCTCGGGACGACGTCTTGGACCCCGCACTCTTACAGGACTTCCACGCTGCGCATCCTGACCGTCCGGCACCTCGGGGCCGAGGCCGTCCTCGTCGCCGTCAGCTACGGTCCTCCGGAGCTGCCCGTGGGGAGGGGGGTACTGTAACGGACTCGGCCACGCCCCCGGCACCAGGCTCCCCCTACACTCCGCCCACACGCTCCTCATCACCGGAGTACTAGCACCTGTTCCCAATCACCCCTGCACCTTAAAACACTCACGCTGCTGTCACTCTGTGTCTGATCTCATCAGAGATACTTGGACTCACTCGTGCCACACGAACTTATTGAACCTTTGTACCTTATCGTCTGCCGATCTCCTTGAAAGACTCTCTCCGTGTTTCCACCTGTTCATCCACCGGTACCTTCTCCATCCAGCAACCAGATAAGCGTTACCATCTCCGTGATCTCCGTGTTATTTCCTTGTGCCAAGTTCATTGCCTACCTGCTGCGTGACCTGCTGTTATAAATAAACCTGTTTGTCACTTACCTGTCTTGTGTGAGTCTCAGCATGACAATAAGGTCCTAAATGGTTCAGCTCCTGTGTATTTAACTTCTTCTGTCACCCTACAATCCATTACGCTCTTTAAGGTCTCAAAACACTAGACTTTTCTATGAGTCCATTAAAGGAGGGAGAGGGTTATCACATTTGGCTTCCAAATCATAGAATAGCATTCCTGATAATGTTTGGGGCTCAGAGTCAGACACAATCTCACAGTTTAAATCTTTAGCCAAGCATTCACATAATACATGTCCTTGTATTCCTGTTATATCAGATGAAATGCACATGATTATCTTTTGCTTGAAATGTTATGAACAGAAGTTATGCTAATTAGTTTCAGTTTGCTTTTCTGTTTCTACTTTGGGATTTTTATTACAAATGTTTTTTATATATTTTGAAAATATTTTAAAAGGGTACAAAATCACTAGCCATAAAAAGAACGAAGACCCATGATCTAACAGAATATCAGCATCATCATTGTTTTACTAGCATATAGTAGCATTAAACTCATTATACACAACAGAAGCAGGTTTTCTGAAGCAGGGCAGATGATGGTCAACATGCCAAGATATTAAACCCCACAGGGCACAGAAAAACTCCTGTTCGTTGCAGGCTTAAGCATGTGCCAATGAAACACACACATTTCACATAGACTCATCCTCCACTGCCCTTTGTGTTCTGTGGAACTGGCTATTTGTCAAGTCTGGGAAGCAGGGTTGCACTGTAAAAACAAACAGCAAGCCTGACCAAATACACATTATCTTAATTTAAAGGGGACATTTTAGATGTTAAAATACTTTCTCCTGTCCCAGATTGACTCCCCTGAAAAGTCTAAATCACTGTGCAACTATCAAACATCATCATGAACATCCTGACTAAACAGAAAACAGCAACACTGGATCAGCCAATGGTGTGAGTTTTGGGGGCGGGTCTATGATGCCAACCAATGGAAGAACCAATGGTCTTCCACACTTCAGAAATAAATGAAAACTGTCACTGAACGATTTCAAAACAGCTATTTTTGGTGCATTGGTACATTTCATAACGTTTTGCAGAGTTGCATCATCCAAATGCTTGTCAAAGAGAAACGTTAATATGATTGCAAGGATGGAAGATTTGTTTGCTAACAAGCAATCAATCTTATATTCTCTAAGCTTGTCAGATTAAGATCATATTTCATAGAGCAGATTCAGAATAGTGTTTGTATCAATCAGAACAACCCAAGGACAGTGAACATGATGTGAGGTGCTTTAAATACACTGGCCTTGGTTTAAATACAGTTTTAGCCAGGACGTGAACCAATCGAAGGAAAATTTGTCTTTTTTTAAAGTCTATTCTCAGTATTCTTTGTCCTTGTGAGCTTTGTACACAGCAACACATTACAATACACCTCCACTCACTTTTTCCAGCTACACGACTCAGTCAGTCTTAAAAATGTTTCCTCCATGGAGAACCAAGAGACAGCACCAACTTCAAGCTAAAATTCTCCAGTGAGCATCTGGCTGGGGGGAAGAGGTGGTACAGATGAAAGGGAAGTTTAGAGTAAGATGTATTCCATTCAGCAGAGCAGCAAAGAAAAAAAAATCAAATGCTTTGGAGTCCAGCTGGACTGAACATGAGAACAACTATGTTTATGTACCAAGAAGAAGCATTTCCCCAAACATTACTGCGCCTTTCCTTCCCATTGTGTACCAGTTCACCGCAGCATTCAATGGAGAACTTAACCCCATATCTTGTTGGTCTATATCATCAAATAAAAAGCAGGACACACCCAAATTTATGTAAACTCTTCTTTTCAATTGTTCAGACTTGTATGCATTGGGCCGCTTGGTCCTGTTAAGAGTATCTAGTTACCAAGCGATGATGAATTGGACTTCATCCAATCTGTCTGGGTAATTACAGAGCTCATTAATCACTCAGCCCATTAAGAAGAGTTCAACAGTCAGATGATCAAGTGTCAATCACCTGTGCCATCCACACCAGACAATGTTTGCCTCTGTTCCAGGATGTCAGAATCGATATGTTTCCACTCACTTACGTTCAGCAATCGCTAAACACACTAACTTAACTTAACACTTAATTCAACAGTGATTGCATTCACATGCAATGAAGAGTTCATGCTGTGGGGAACGCGGATACCAAAATTAGCTGAGGGACACAAGAGGACAGAAGGAGCCTGAAAAATTGATTTCCATTTGTATCCAAAAGACCATACAACAGAGATAAGACAGGTGGGGGGGGAGCCAGACAGGCAAAAAAAAAAAACGATTGTTGGTATATGACATGATTCCAAATCAGTAAAACATGCAACAACATTGATATCTCTTATTCCAGTGCCAATGGACCAGTGGAGTCCGATGGACTCAATCTTTAGCTGCTGGAAGAGAAACAACAAATCAGCTCTCAGAAGTCTTATCTTCTTCCTCTTTCAGTAACATTGATGGTTTCACTTGGGGTCAATGCTTCAAGGGTTGCAGTCAAACAGCGGACACTGCTGCATAATATCATGTAAACAAATCCAGTTTGGAACTCAATCCCGGGCTGTAGGGGGGCTCAGGACGGCTCTGAACATCAGCACCTTTAGTCCACACAGTGAGAAATTTCTACTAAGTTTCATTTCACATGTTTTCCATGACACATTGAGTAACTATAACAGATTCAACACAATAGCCTCACTTCACAGTCTGTCTGAATCCCATTTCAGACATTTAAGGGGCATCCACAGGACACCCAGTCCATTGTCCCTCTCGGCTTCCTTCTGATTTTTATAAATTAGAGCTGCTGTATGTCAACAAAACTTCAAGACAAGGCTGGATGATTGAGTCTGAGGCAGCAAAATAAAATAATCATAAAATCAAAGCCCTGTGAGCTTAATAATGTTTGACAAGAAGGTCAGCGCTTGCAGTAAAGCTTTATCAAAGGCTCTGCTGTTCACAAATGGGATCTCTATATTTTATGGCAGGCAAGATCCACAATCATATTCCCCCTTAAGAAATCACTGAAAGTAGGGGAAGAAGTCCCAATGCTCCAACGCTCACGCATAAACCCACACACACATAACTCACATTACTGTAGGCGTCTATTACAAAACAATACAGCTACAGTTCACACTACATCTATAACATAAAGGAAAGATATAATTGGAATCAGTTTCAAAGCCCTTGACAGCCAATCAGAATTCATCCTGCTTTAAAGAGCTGGATAATTTAAAGCGCAGGAGACATAATGGCAGTGTGTACTCATAAGAAACAGAATTTTATCTTGATTAGATAGTTGCCATTATATTTATCTTTATAATTGTTGTTCTTGGTATGAACGGGCCTTAAGCCTCATATTGATGGTTTAAGTAGAGTATATGTAATATAGTAATTCTTCTTCAATAGAATTTCTTCTAATTGTTCACCCAAAAATGAAAATCCTTTCATCATTTAGAACAAGTAGTTTTTTTCTGTGAAACACACACTAAAAAATATTTTTTAAGAACATTTGAGTCCCAAGAGGCAACACTGACATCCAATGACTTTCATTATTTGGACAAAGAAGAGAGACTTTTTATGGATTTTTCAAAATATATCTACTTTTGTGTTCTACAGAAGAAGAAAGATGAAAGTTATACAGGTTTGGAATGAGTAAATTACAGAATTAAAATGTTTGTGTAAACTATTTCTTTAAATGAAAGCATAATGCGAGCTGCTTGACGTGGACACAAAAGCGATCATTCAGAAAGAGAGCTGACAAGTGTGACCTCTTTCCCAAACTGGCAAAGAATTCCAACATACTGTACAGTAGTAAATTTCAGTCCACTTCCCTACGGAAAAGGAAGCAGCCACACAAGTTCTGATACAAGTCAGAATGTTAGACAACATCCTGTATCTGCCCAGAACAACAAAAACTCCCTTAAAATTATTAATATCGCTGACCCTGTCACCATGAACAATCAAGACCTCCAAACCACAAAGCAAGACAAATGCAACAAACAGGCCATTATAAAGTGAGAGTATATATATATATATATATATATATATATATATATATATATATATATATATATATATATATATATATATATATGCAGGCATTTTTATATGCAGGCAAATAGAAAGTATTCACGATCATTTTGTATTAGAATGAATGAAGAAAACAGCTCTGAGTAAGCCAATTGCCCTAATTCAGTAAGGTTTATGTAAAAACAAGCACCGACCACAAAAAGACCCACATCCACAAATATGTGTTTGAGTATGATGCTCAGACATGAGCGGCGTAAAGCTATGTCTGCTGACCCAGTCTGGACAGGTGCATTTGATTATGCTGGCGTGCTTTAAAGAGGCTCTCGAGGGAATTTGGTCGTCTTTGATGAACTAATCGCATATGTGTGCCATATTCCACTCATGATATGATTTAGTCTAAAAAATAAAGAATGTCACTTATTTTTTTACTTACAGCACATTTTTGAAGTAGAAAGCAAACTTCAGCCATCCTAAGAAGACTTTTTGTATTACGCCAACCTGACAAAATGTGAGGCATTTGTACAATAGCTAAATAAGTATATATATATATATATGTATGTGTGTGTGTGTGTGTGTGTGTGTGTGTGTTTGTATAATACTATTATACATAAAAATAATAATACATTTAATGAATGTAAAATTATATATATATATATATATATATATATATATATATGCAGTATGCACACACACACACACACACACACACACACACACACACACACACACACACACACACACACACAAACACACACACATATGACTCTGCAATCAGTTATTTTTTTTAATATGACTACAATTTGACACTATTTGTTCACTTTCTTTGTTCTTGTATGGCAAAACTGTCTGATTTCTGACATCCTCATCATTTACAGTTCCTCTTTTAAGCTCAAAGAGGTTAATGCAGGCAAACTAAGCTGAATATGCCAAAACAATTAAAAAAAACAAGAAATATATTACACTTCCTCTGGCATTTCTGTTTTCACGACACACAATTTGCCACAACAATGAATGAAGCTGCCAAATCTGACCCAGCTATTTAATCCTCTTTAAGAGCGTCTGATAGTTAGCACTTCACACACGCACACACACACACACACACACACACACACACCACAATTGCACACATACAACAACTAAATTCAAACATCTCACTTCTCTGCACCAATGCTGAAGTATCTTTTTTAGCTAAAGTTGCATCAGAAACGAACCAGACTGAAAGAGGAAGATAAGGGAGTATAAGGAAGATGTACTTCTCTTCGATGCTAATTCGGTCTCCAGACACACTCTTAGAAAACGATGGTAGGACTCCATTTCCCCAGCCGAGATGCGGACCAAAGAAAAGGATGCTCCCCGTGAGTGCCGCCCACATACCGAGCAGTGAGACGGGACGGTCTGATAGCGTGGAGAAGCATCCATACTGCAGCACAAACCCAGAATACCCCTGCTCATCCTCAACCTCCCACACTATGATTCTCTGGATGACACACTAGCTAGTGTAGCTCCTGTGTGAGCAGTGTGAATTGAAAGGTCACAGAAAAGCAAGGACAGATCAGAATAAGTGGCCAGAAGCGTGGCTGCCTCTGGATTAAGAGAACTATTTAAGTTCACTTCTCCTGTGGCGGATATACTTACACACACACACCTCCACCTGAGAGCACAATCTCTTCCTCAGAGATATCACACACACACACACAAACCTATCTAAACTAGAACATACCATAGACTTTTAGAGCATCAAAAACATGCAAAACAATTATACATTCTTTTTATTTTTCTGTAGAAGCAAAGATATCCATTTAAATATACTGCCGTAGTGACAGAAAGGTATTGTACCCACATTTTTACATATTCTCTGAGGCAATTGTGTCTAATTTTAACTTTTTGCATTTTAGTATTAAATAAATATGAAAAAATGTACATGGAAATATTAATTTGTCATTTTTACTACATTTAGCAGCTATGGGCGTAATTGTGTAGTGGAAAATCGTATTGATGGTGATAAAAATGACTTGCAGTGAAATATCTGCATCCTAATAAT